>OX375766.1:6217500-7417500 GCA_947359385.1 Chesias legatella
AGGTAAAGGTAAAAGTAACAATGTGAGATTAAAATTGAAATTGAAATTGCAGGCGCATGAGACGTAACATCCCCGTCTCGGGGTGATGGACGCAACGCAATGCGATTTAGGTCATCTTATACTTTGGTGGAGAGGATCTGAGTCGTATTATTGTTGTCCATGGGCGGCGGTTACCACTTAACATCAGGAGGGCCGTCAGCTAGAATTGCCATCCAAATCACATAAAAAAAACGCCCAATTTAAGTAAAACAAAGACTCATTCTGAAATAGTATGACACTGGAAAAATTGAATTCAGTATACCAGAACATGTGATAGTGCGAGATAATGTTATCTGCATGGCAATGTGTAAAATTCAGAGCAAGAGTGAACATATAAATTGATTTATAAAACAAAATATATTCAGAAAACGAACGCTGTACGAACTTTCGGCATTCAATTACTCAAATCGATGAAAGGTTCTTCTAGATACCGTTCAGAGTTCTATTCTAATTACTTACTTATATATGTCATCGAATACTGCAATTAATAAATAATAATATTAACCATGTTTAAATAATACATTTAAAAAAGATGTCAACCCCACAGTCAAAAACTTTATTTCCATCGAATTCATAAAGAAATGGCTTGGGAACGTCAATAATATTCAAAACATAAGGTCACGCGTACTTATCGCTAAGTTTGACGCCTGTTCAAACCCTATCCGACCCTCCATGGGAAAGAACAGACAAGTAACTCCTATAGATGGATTACACAATGCTCCGCAAGACAAAGCAAACTGACATATCATCAATGACACAGATAACTGTTACACTCATACATTATTATCAGTCAACCATATACTTAATTATAATATGAAGGGAGACCTTGGGATGGAAAAGAACGCCACATCATTGAGATGTCAGATTTATCAGATAACGTGACGCGGAAAAATGTTGCAGGTACAAAAACAACACACGTCAAATGTGTAAACACGAGTACATATAAAACAGGTAAGTTATTGCTATATGACAAATAGCGACATTTGTATTAGGTACTTACGATTCTGCGGATGTGAAGCTATAGCAAATATTGAAGGAACGATGGGTACAATCATTTGCTCGATATGTTTTAAGGTTTAATTGAAATCCAACCCGGAGTGTAGGATGTTTATAACGTACCTGAAAATAACAGAATAAAACAATAATCACACATTCTTAAATATTATTACAATTTACCTGATTGCATTTTGCATATTAAATACTCATGTGAAAGTGAAAGATTAAAGTTTAGAAAATGAAATAGCTGTATAATTGTAAAAAGTAATCCAAATAAACACAAATGAAGCACCTACATTCTCTGTATTAATAAATGTAAAATATACCTAGAGGGTCAATAGTAGACTTGCTTGCAAGCTTGCACTGAATATCTCATTTGAGTGCATTGTATATGCTCATTTAGTACATATGATATATGACATACAGCCCGAGGCCCGTTTGAGAAAGTACCAGAAGGCACTGACACTTATATATTCTGCGGTGAGAGGCAAGAAAGTGCGTGCAGGCAAAAACACCGGACCACCTCACACCGGTTTGAAATACTTGGCGACTTCTCAGTTCGTGTGAACGCTGGACTTTTTGCGCCATTTCACTGACGCGACAAAATGAATCTCCTCGTAACACGGCTCATGCTTTTGATTAGGTTTCTTCTACGGCGATGACGCGGATTTAATTGTGGCATACGAAACATGTGTTCAGTCAATGACAGACGGCTTCCAGGCAAAAAAGAGTGATACAGTTAAATAATTCAATCAGTTATCATTGCGCGACGTTCACATGTCAACTACTGGATTGTGGGAATGATTTATTGTTATTTTTCATTTCCTTTTACCTTACTCTTCATACGCTCATAAATCTTTTGAAGATACTTCAACAGATTTAATACATTGACCAGCGGTACTGCAAATACATTTCGCTGGATACAGCTAGCCATTTTAATCTAATTATGTTGCTACTGGCCCACATCGAGAGGTTAGGGTTACAATGCAACAATATGAACTACTGAACCCAGAGCACTGCTCGAATACGATGAAAGTAATAAACATTGTGTAACGCACAATTTAGGCTGTAGCACCAAACACGCACACAGACCGAGATACTGTTAAATACTATGATGCAAATGTAGTATCGAAACCGCACGGAGCGTGACCGAATAACTCTAAAATTGTAATAATAGACCGTAACGAGAACATACATCGGTGTATCGATAGGATTGTGGACTATTTGGCAAGCGCCACGGGAAGTGGGCGACAGAATGGTGAAACACGCACCTTGGAATGAATACGCCAATATAGCGGTGAAACGCAATGAAGTTATTTTATTATCTTAAGAAATGTTGACTGGCATCATAGCTCAGTTGGTAGTAACCCTGCCTTCTGCGTTGGAGTGGATTCGATTCTCACCCAGGACAAACATTTGTGTGAAGAACATAGGTGTTTGTTCTGTCTGGGTGTTGTTGATGTGTATTATAATGTATGTATTTACAAAAAAGTATGTAAGTATTATATCAGTTGTCTGGTTCCCTTGACACAAGCTATTTACTTAGCTTACTTGAGGCTAGATGGCGCTGTGTGAAATGTTCACCAATATTTATTTATTTATTTTTATCTTCCAGATATAGCATTTTAAGAAAATTAACAGTTAACAAAAACACATGAGTTTAACCACGTGATTCTACAGATAGCCTTGCAGATTTTCAGATAACAATGGCTACAATATTTCGATAGGCGCATGTCAATGAAAAATTGGTTACTTAACTGCTTATTTCTCAAAGCCATAACTCAATACAGAGCCAATGATGCCTAACGTTTATCTGTATAAATCAGATTCTATTAAGCAATTTGACCAAATGAAAGTGCTGGTTACAAAGCAGTGGGTGTAGCGTGGGATAAGCTGGAACAAAGCAGTTTCGTGGGTGACTATCAAGGAGAACACCTATGGCAATGAATAATATTATGTTAAACTCGGCGAATCTACGTCATCAACATTGGTTAGGATTTAACCTACGTATATTAGAAAAGCAAAGACGGAATAAATTTATTTGTGCTACAAGACATATATAAAAATTTCAGGATACAAAAATTTGGCTTTTGTACCGAAAAAATTGGTCATCTCTCAGCATAATGCTGCAAGAGGCTTGCAGCTCTGCCGCGCTGGTTTTCAGTGACGCCAGTATTATATATTACGAATGTAGACCTCTTCCTCTGGAGGTCTTACCCATAGAGGGTCTCGGATAGGGTTTGAACAGGCGTCAAACTTAGCGATATGTACGCGTGACCTTTTGTTTTGAATATAATTGACGTTTCCAAGCAAATTCCTGAAATGAATTCTATGGATAAAAAGTTTTTGACTTTGACTTAGATAATAGTATTTATCCCACACTGTCCTCACCATTTAATTTCTAAAAGATGTGGGGATGCTAATATAATGTAGGTCGCGACATAGGCTGTTATCATGGATACAGGATATAACTGAATATAAGGAGAAGCTATAACTGACTATCAATTTATAATTAAAACCGTGACTTAATAATGTCTACGAACCTCGAGATAATACTTAAAAGCGAGTAATCTTAAAAAAAAACACTTCTATACCCGACCGGATACTCGTTAAAAACTAATGGGGAATAACATCGACTATTATCATCAATCGGAACATAAAAAAATGTAGAAAATTGAAAGTTCAATCAAAAGCATCATGAAATCAATGAAAGGAACGGATGAATGGATTGCGTAAACAAGGTCATCCAAATAGCAAACGACCACCTGATAATGAAAACGTAAGCGTAACAGTGCCGTAACGAATATCCATTGTTCGAACTTGATTTATAGTCACCGAAACTTAAGTCATACATAACTTAGATAATGTACTTAAGTTATTGTTTTGTGATTTGATGACTGGCTTCATAGCTCAGTTGGTAGTAACCCTGCCTTCTGCGCTGTAGGTCGTGGGTTCGATCCCCACCCAGGACAAACATTTATGTGACATTTGTAACATTGATGTTTGTTCTGTGTCTGGGTGTTAATATTTATGTATTTACAAAAGAAAAGTATATGTATATCAGTTGTCTGGTTCCCATGATACAAGTTCCGCTTAGTTTACTTTGGAGCTAGATGGCACTGTGTGAAATGTCCACCAATATTTATTATTTATTTGTTATCATAATTATTACTAGGTGGCATTTTACTAAGTCTTAACTTTCACAGAAATTATCTATAAAATGAAAAAGTATTACTATGAAAATAAACTGTATCTAGTAGCAGAATAAATCAAAGACACGGTAAAGATATGTAGGATAAGGTAAAGGATATGAATGTGAGAGACTAGACACAGTTAACTCTATGAATGACCTGCAAATTAACATATACCAAGTACTTGTCGACTTAAGAAGTTATAAGACTTACTCATGTTCTTAAAATGAGTAAGTCTTATAACTTGTCGACTATTGGCAGTCAAGTCTCGTGTCGCAACGAGGCCTTAGAAAGTGCCTCATCTTGACAACACTAAAATTAACCATACACGAGTCAGTAGGCGTGGATTTACATCACAAAGTTTAGTCTGTCACTTTCGACACACACTATGGTAACAGCAAGGATCGCAAAAATTAGTCTTGAAGACGGAATTGGGTATAGTATCAACTATGTCCTGAATTTTAACTTCGGGTTGATCAATACATCTTCCAAATTATAGTATTCAGTCAATTCTAGAACTTAATCTATAGCAACTATAGCAACAGCGAGTCTATTATAAAAAATTTAATGCGAAAAGGCTCGGTTTCAAGATTTCTAAACGCTATTTTTTTATGAGAGATACAGTTACGGAACGAGCCGACAGCCCACCTGGAGTTAAGTGGTAACCTTTGCCAATAAACGTACGACCACCGATGCGACTTGGGTCCTCCCCTACTTGGAACGACAAGACCCAAATCACATCGTATGCGCCCGTAACTCTGAGACAAGGTGTAATGTCTCATGTGCCTGTAATTTCACCGGCAACAACACTTTTCAAACAGCAACACAGTAATGCGGGTGCGTTACTGCTTGGCAGCAGAAATGGGCATGGTGGCAATACTTCGTCGGACGAACTTGGCGAGAGTTCTACTGCTCTCAAAACGATTAACGACGAACTACTTTCAGTTTAATTTCAAAACTTAGTAATTTTTTAAAATAAATGCGTTATAATTTTAAACCTAGCAGAGTAGACACAGACAAGATAAAGTAATTCATAGATTCCTGACGAAAATAATAAAAAAAAATATAGAACAAGTTCAAACAGTGAATTCGATCAGGTCTCCTCCTTCCCAGACCCCGTCAGAAGAACTAGTCCAAGACTGAAGAGTGAAGACCCCGAGTGATATGTCCCATTCATTTGCGATCCTCACATACAGTAGTCATAACAATACACGGCGAGGGCATTCACTGTTCCCATCACGTGTACAGTTAGCCGACCATCCTCCTCATCAGGTGATCGAATGTCAGCTTTATTGGGTCGAGATAGGAGCGACGCCGTGTGCAGGACTAGCTCGGTTGATTTGCATTGTCACGTAATGTGTGAAATAATATAACGAAGAATCGAATTACGGGAAATGATAGATGGACAGTTCGATCAACGCACAGTAAAGGTTTCAGAGCTCAAAGAAGGCTGTTTGAGTCCTATCTTCGTTAAGGACACCGGCCTCCTCCCTAGAAGCTAGAGTCTATCTACGGCGGGAGTTCAATTCTGTTTGGCCGATCAAAGAAGTTTTAATTGAGTGGCGTTTGGAAATGTTTATCCTGGGTAAGAATCGAAGCCAATACCGGCAGCGCAGACGGGAGAGTCGCTACCCACTGAGCTGTGAGGCCAGTCCAAAGTACGAGTAGTTCTTACAAATAAGGCGACGAGCCTTATAGACCTGCAGAAATTATCAGTGACCGTGCTGACATCATGAATCACGATTCTAAGCACCTCATATTAATATTCATAAACGTATTTGCTACAATCGAATATAACGACAGAAAAAATAATCATGCCGAGCTCAAAGTCGGATCAGAACTATACATCGGTAACTGCCTAAATCAGTAAGGCTAGTTTACGTCCTAGTTTTATTATTCCCATCCAAAAGAGATACATAATTCTGATTCTGAACAACCCAGAATTGACTACGCTTCGTTTGCTAACTCGCGTTCTCCACTCGTGATTTCATCTACCCCAACAGCTGTCGCTTCTACAATAGACGTAGCCAGCCCGTTGCCGCACCGTGAGTGCCTACATCTTGGCACCGTAGGTCAAGATAGGCGTTGTAGCGTCGGCGACGTAAACACTACACGTAGTTTTCCGAATCAGCACAGCCCAGTTGAATTCTTCCTTTAGCCTAAGTTGTTGCAACGCATCTGCGCGCTCTGCTCCAGGTAGAATTAATTCCTGATTTATGTACTCATTCAACATACTATATTAATTCATCTATCCATCTAATCTTGGTTTTCCCAATGTTCACCCGGAGACCAATTCTTTGGGTAGAGTCAGCCAGACCGTTATGCATGTTCTATAGTTCTTGCAGCGACTGCGTCATCAGGACAATGTTACTCGCGTAACGCAAGTTTGAGAGTTACTCGTTATTAACGTTAATCTCAATGTTTGTCTGATTTAGCCCCCTAAACAAATTCCCTAATGCGTTGTTGAACAGTTAAGGGATATGACATGCCACTTGATAATACAAACTATATCTATAAATTTTCAAGCGACTACAAAAATGCAAAATATTTATATTAGCACACTGGACTAGGATTACATTTTGAATTACAGCAATCTTCGACACCACATCAGCGGACAAAGAAAGTAATAAACGAGCCCCAATAATTGAGCTCCATCGGATAAACTAACGGTTTGGTGTAGCAACCGAAGATTGGCAATTTCAATCTTATTGTCAACGCTTGATGACGCCACTTCTTTTATTTGGACGTTTAAATCTCATGGGAATTATACGTGTAGTAACTAAAAGCTTACAATATATATATTAATGTGAGAAATGGATTTCGGATATTACTATTGATATGGAACTTAAGCAGTAAAGTTCAAGTATGTTCGAATCTAACGCGGGACAGACGTTCACCTATTTGTTTTCCTATCTGGGCGTTTTGTTACCGGTACTCATAAGAAAGTCGTCAGATATGCATGTAATACTCTGGACTGAATTTAAAGGAGTTCTACTCATGTAACAAAACTAACATATAGATATGTTATATCTTCAGCAGGGTTTCGTATTCAACTTCATTTGTTGTTCTCGGTAACTACCTAGATGTGTACCAATTTTTTTCTGAATTAAACATGATCAATGTTCACCTGCGTATATAGTTTGGCTGCACATCACGAATTCTGTGCTTTCCATGGCCTGATACGACATTAATGAAAGCATTTTGTCTACAGAAACATCCATTATTCCCACAGTTTTAAGATCTATGCAATAGATAACCGGCGCGAGGCAGGCGACGAAGTTTTCTCGTAATTTCACCAAAAGTTTGAGATTAAGGTAAAACATTTTTTGTTGTTTTTGTCTGAGCTATGCAATAATTTAGATATGAAAACGAGAATTGTGCAAAGAAAAAGCAGAATCTTAGAAGTCTTTAAAAGAAAAAAACTTCTTCTGGAAAAAGGTTCTTAAAAATTTGAGAAGCCTAAGTGTAGAAGGAATAACTGACGAAATTACAAGTAAATCTAAATACATATGTAGATTTATGGAATATTATGTCTAATTCCAGATAATAGTTCGTTTACAAGTGAAGAAAAAATTGTTATTTCTATTTATGTAATTCAAGTTAGTAATTGAAAAATATATGAGGGTAATAAACCATTAATTCTCGCAAGTTACGCATTTTAAATATGACGAATACTAACGAAAGTAATTTACCAACCCAAATCACTTAAAATTACCTACGAACGCCTGACAATTGAACCAGTTAAGTTCAGTTGATCACAATATCGCAATGAATTTTCACAAGAGTAACTTGCTAAGCGAAATATTAAATCACGTTCTGACCCAACTATTCACTGTTTCTAAGACATTGTGGTGTGTGGTGAGCGAACCGATCAAGTACAGCAAATTGTATGAATAAGGTTAATAGAGCACAGATTTATAGTCGTTACGTGTATATAGTACGGCTAGTAAAAGCCTAGACAAGTTTAGTGAGGGTGTTGAGATAATATTTCAAAAGCTTTGATTAGCTGAGTGTCCTAACCGCTGCAAAATGTATGTAAACTGATAGTGAAAAAGCTTAAGAGGCGAGGTCGCATTATATGAAATTATGACGCAACGTTAGAGGGACCGAAGGCGAATTAATACTATCATAAGCTAATGCTATAAAAGTATAAAATAATATATCGGGATAAAAAAAATCCCGAAACATCTTGTAACTGTCAATCCTTAACGATTGCGGTGGATCATTTAGAATAGTGAACTTTTTCTAAATCCTTATCATCTTTCTAGCTCTTATCTTGATATTATACAACAGAGGACGAGAAGAACCTGAGACGACATAAATAAGGTTCCCATTAAAGTTTAATGATGTAGACACGGCATCCCACGGGTCACGTTTTAGAGAGCTCCTTCTTTCTCCTTAATTTCGTGAACCAACGTCGCGACGTCACCATAAAATACCTTTATATAAAGTTGTAATAAGAACAGGGAAAAGTGAGACCCCAAGGATGGCCCCTGTGCAACACACGAGGATATCCTTTTTGATAAGATGAGTACCAAAAAGCCGACCAGCTCTGAAACTCAGATGAGAAAAAAATGATTTAATCGAAGTAATCTGAAAATGGTAGTTGTGAAATACCATCAGAATGAAGAGAATTAATGATTATCCTGTATTTTTTTTCCTGCTGGTGCCAGGAAAATGCAGTAAATGAAACATGACAACGGCCTGTTCGAAAGTTTAGGGAGTGATTAGTCGCCACGTGTAGCTACTGCATGCACGCCTGCCTGAACAGTCAGCAGTAACGTGCGATGTTACAGTACTGAAAATGGCTCTCGCCAACTATCACTGCTTTTGACAACCAAATTATATTGTTGTGTTTCCATGTCTCCTTACCATGGAATTAAGAGATACTTAAATCCTTTTGGACCCAACTTCAGTTTGCTCAGATCACCAGAATTTTAAATTAATGACACGTTACAGCATCTTCAGTCATATAGTCATATTTTTTTTAATTCAGACAGCAATAAGTGTGAGGAAGCCCTTACAGGTGACACACTTGGGAGATGGCGATGGGCTCATAACGGAAGCTGACTTCAGCAAAGAGCTAAAATTAACATAAGATCATTGTGTTATATTTTGATCCATCGATTGATTAGTTGCTGGCATCGATCTCACCATCTGGTGATTAATTGGAAGTGACCGGATTCTTCTAATCTATTTTTGAGTTTGCAACAGCAGTCGGCTTCCCGGTTTTTTTAATACTTTCGCGAAGTATTATCTACGCAAGTTCTTTATCTATATCTTTAGGTTTACATAATTTTCTGCATGCTTAGGTACTGGTTCTTAGAAATGAAAATGTTGTAAGCAGGCGCCAGACTTAGTTAAAGTAAGTACGCCAGAGTTTGTATTTTTAATTTACTGAAGTTTCCAAGCCATTTCTTTATGAATCATATGGAAATAAAGATTCTGACTTTGACTTTAACAGAACCTTCAAGATAATAAGTGTGATGCCTTATCAAGTTTATAATAAACTGATATGTAGAGTCGCGGAGCATTAACGCCTACTTCTTGGTGCGATCTTTTGACACACGAACAGTTATTAGCTAAGCGTTAACGATTCCAAGTCTAGTTATCATCTGGCTGCCCTTTTGTTACATGTGGGTCATGGGTAAATATGTTTTCGTCACATTCGCTGGCTACCAGAGCTACCTAAGACTTAATATGACTGACTTGGCGCCAAAATTTTGAATACCTCTATCGCTTTCTATCGCTGTAGAGTGCGCTACCAACGTTTCTCAGTAATAGAGAGATAAATGTCGGATCTGGTCAAACACTAACACTTTTTTTATAACCGGATATTGGAGGTAGCGTTGAGCGAGCTTGTATGCATAGGCGCGGCGCGGGCGACACGCGCAAGTATTCGAACGGTGACCCAGAGACGGCATGCCGAATGACCATAATGGGTGCGATGACCTGCTTAACTCGCATGAACTTTTATTAACACATTTTTGTAAAAAGAACACGTGAAATTCCGATAAATATTTAGTGGTCGCAGATAATGAAGACTATTGCAGTTCTGCCTACCCCTTTAGGGGGTAAATGGTATGTTTATTATGTATTTTTTTAATAAGATATACCTGCATTGTTTATAATAAATCCAAAACTCTATGATGGAAAATGAGCAAATTATGAGGAATACTTTTAGCACTGTAGGTAAATTAGGAATCATGGGAATACATATACATTATTTATTTACATACATTCCATGTAAAAACATTATGTCAAATAAAGTGTAAATTTATATTTATTAAATACTGAGCATTAATAAACACTATTGTTGTTCCAAGAAGGTATTGAGTATGAGTCATTTAACTGATAGTGGCATTGATTCTCAAAATAAACTAATATGGATTCCGTCGACTCTAAAATTATGATTGTCTCTTTTACTCCTACTAAACCGAATGAGATGTGGGGGGGTATACATCCAAAGATATAATTAGATTTATATTAGTGGTAAAGAGAATTTGTAATTAATTGCTGTACTTAACAAATGAAAGTTATTTAAGGAACCAACATATGCTAACAAACTGATGGAGCGACTAAGTAGGTAGACAAGTGGTTATTTGGTGAAAGTATTCTGTTGAGCCAACTAAACCAAACAAATGATTAGTGGCCGTAGCGCGCATGCGGATGAGTATGGGCCATCTGCCAGGTTGGGTCAATAGCCTACTACTTACCGAGTCAAATCAGGTTTTTTTATAGGCAAGTGGGTAAGTGTTAATTATTAATGATTATATATTTAGCACATAAGTGTGGGCATGAAAAAAGTTGCTTTTTATGGTTATTGCTTTTTAATATGTATTAATATTTGAAAACTAGGTCATGCAAGTAATTTCAGTTTAAATAAGTGTGCAAAATATTAATACGCTCAACTAAAATCTTTGCATTTCACACAGATGAGACAAACACACATAAAAATAGTTCCATGAAGAAATAGCTTTATATCTGCGAACGGACATGACAGTTCAGCCGGTGCTGTCTGTGTTATTTATAAACCAGCTCTCTCCTAGAAATTCTCACAGCAGAACACGATCTCACAGGGTTATGATGGACTCAGAGTGATAGGTCATGAGGAAAGGCTGTCATGGTATGTTGATGGACCAAAATTACCACTGTCCGCTAAGAACTAAAAATAGCACGGATTCACCCTGGAAGTGATTGCGTTGATTTATAGCTACAAAGAAAATTGTAATGTATTATGGAGTAGAAGATAATGGTAAACAAATATCGACTATTACCTACAGGTGCAAAAGGTACGATCAACAGGTGAAATTCGACGCCTCAAACCGGCATTCTGACCGCTAGACTCGAGAAACCCGACCTCTGGACCCGAGCGGCACCTACAATCGCCACTTTCACGTCAACAAACCAGCAAAACCTCACATACACCAATCACCACATAAAAACATCGTAATAGTAAATGGATATGAGATAAATACCTTTTCCTTCGCCCGTCCTGCATGTTTTTGCACAGTTTTCGCAAGCAACGCACTTTTACTTTCAGACATTTTTTCACTTTTTCATAACCGTACGTATATATTTCTATACACCACAATCTGCATCCGAATTTGGTTGCAGCTATTTGATGTCACACGTCAAAATCCAGATGCGTACTGCCCTCGTGATGCACTTTCGCGAATGAAGGGAAACTCGACTCACCAGCGCCGCGCCGTCCGCCGAGCGGCCGGCCGCGCTAACTCAACACTTGTGATTTGTAGTTTCAGTTTACGCCACAAGATGTCGTTAACTACATTCTAACTGACTTTTCTCTCATCTTAATTACTTGAGTAGGTACTACAGCATGCAAAGATTACAATTAATATTTAATTATAAGAACAAACACTGTTGCGTCAATGATAAGTTTCTGATAAAAACGTCTAGAGTCATCTGCTGACACTTTTGAAAACATTAACTCAATGCAAACCGCCACTATTTTATTTCATTT
This sequence comes from Chesias legatella, assembly GCA_947359385.1. Lineage (NCBI taxonomy): Eukaryota > Metazoa > Arthropoda > Insecta > Lepidoptera > Geometridae > Chesias > Chesias legatella. Next base: position 6,229,711 of record OX375766.1, read on the forward strand.
GGCAATATTTCGCGTCACCTTCATTCGTTCGTTCGTTCGTTCTGTTTACAAAATATAAATTTGAATTGAATTTTCGATACTTTTTTTTCTTTGTTATTATTTCAGAAATTAATTTAATTACATATTACTCATGGTAAAAATCTTCTACACAGAAAAATAAATCGCGTAAGTAATCCGTATCGTTCACAAGATTCTTCAAACCTTCTTTTATGATGAAACAGGAGGCGAAAACGGAACTCCAGAGAAATGCCATCGCCGACGCTCGGCGTAAGGAGTTGGAGTACTTCCAGCGAGCGCTAGACATCCAATGGCTGAACAGCCGCATGGAAGACGGGCGGATGGGCCGCTGCCTGGCGCTCATACAGCGGGAGGCCGAAATGGAGAAGGATTTTCAAGAGGTAACGTACTGCAACCAACACTTAGAATATTCCAAAGTTCTTCATCGTCATACAACTTACAAACTGGGTTAGACTGGAGCTCACTTCTCAGATGCACATCGATTTCATTATTCATATTTGATATCAATTTCTTGGGTGTTTTTATTGTAATTTGTATTGTAAAAGGTGTATTGTATGTATTTTATATTTATTTTATATTTTCTGCATTAAGTACTGACATGTTACATTATTTTTATTGATTTTTGTTCAGTGTACATATACAATAATATGAAAAGACTTGTACTTATTCATTCATCTGGCCTTATCCTACATTAAGTGGGTTTGACACAACACATATTTTTCTTCCATTTCTCTCTGACAATATCATCTTTCATGTAAACCATCCATCTTTTCTTTGGCATCGACAATTTACATGAAATAAATAAATTAATTTAACATAACTCATTCATCATGTTTCTTGCAGAAAACTGACCATGCAGCCATTGTGAATGCCCGAGCAGAGAAGGAGATAGCTCTCGGTGTGGAAGTGGCCAAGGTGCAGAGAGAAGAGGCTTGCAAGTTGCTCCGCAGACACCACCTGCGCCAGACAGACCCCAGTCTGAGGGAGCTGGCCACCAAATTGCAAGCCGGATACGTTTGTAGGGATCTAAAACAGCAGATTTTGCACAACCAATACAAAAAGTTGCAAGATAAGGTAAGCAAATATAACACAAAAAGTACCATCTGCAGCCTGCGGTAAATAGTAAGTCACCAGTAATCTAAACTGTTACAATAGTTCTTTCAGCATCAGCATGCCATTAGTCTACTGTTGGAGCTATGCTTCTCCAAGTAACTGCTACTGAGCCTGATCTTAAGCTTTTAACGTCCACTATATCTCAGCCAATGTCCTTGCTACATTTTTTTTTTAATGTAATACAGTTACGGAATGAGCCGACAGCTCGCCTGGTGTTAAGTGGTAACCTCGGCCCATAACATCTGATGCGACTTCGGTCCTCTTAGGTACGACAAGACCCAAGTCGCATTGTATGCGCCCGTAACTCTGAGACGTGTATGTGGAATATCTCAAGTGCCTGTAATTTCACCGGAAACCATACTTTTCAAACTGGAACACAGTAACGCGAACGCGGTACTGCTTGGCGGCAGAAATGTGCGTGGTGGCAGTACTTCCCCGGACGAACTTAGCGTGAGTTCTACTGCTATATCAGTTGATAGCTAGACTTCTTGGCTGCAGAAATGGGCATGGTGGCACGACTTCCCCGGCACCTGATCAGATGATACTTGCAAGCTCCTGTGCACATCACTTTTCATGGGATGAAGTTGTGGTACGAACAGATGGCCCTGGTGTTAAGTAGTAACCTCTTCCCATAACAAGCAATACAAATTGGGTCCTTATACCTAGGTACGACAAGGCCCAAGTCGCATCACATGCACGTTGAGATATAAAAGTGGAACGTGTCATATTCCTGTAATGTCACTGGCAACCACACCTTACAAACCAGAGCACAGTAACATGGTTGCATCACTGCTTGGTGGCAGAAATGGGTATGGTGGCAGTACTTGACCGGATGAAGTAGTTACTTGACTAAGTTCTACTACAACTTACTGTTATATTAACAGCTAGTTTTTTAATTTGTAAAGTAATATAAGTGATGGATTGAGCTGACGGTCCACCTGATGTTAAGTGGTAACGGCTACCCATAGACAACAAAAATATGATTCAAGTCCTCTCTACCAGTGTTATACCATCTAAGTATATTATTACCATCGTTCAACCCTGAAACTTGAGCAAAATTATGTATTATCCATTGATTTAGTCTATTTTACTCTATGTCCACCATATGTCTTGCAACTTCCAGACAGAAGAAAGACAAGCAAACGCCATCCTATCCAATGCACTGTACAATGACAAGGAGGCCAAAGAACGGGAAGACAGAGAGAAGATGGAACGCACCACCCTGTACCGACGAGAGCTGCAGACTCAACTAGTGAACAGGCAACAGGAGAGACAGTGCATATATGAGGATACGCTGGTCGAGAAGAAAATGCTTGAGGATGTTATGAGAACCATTGCCGATGAGGATCAGAGGTGACACCTTTATAATTAATTATAATATACTTATCTGAAATGATAATATTAAGTCTATGTATAAGCTTATCCCATATTGACAATGGGGCAGTCTTTTTCTTAAAAAAAAAAGACAACCATTTTAAGTAAAAAATCTAATTTAAAGCAACCTCTGTTGTTGACGTACTGATGGAAGTTCTAGTTAAGGACATATTATTGGAATGAACTATATATCTTTTATTTCTATGACTGCCTGGCATCACAGCTCAGTCGGCAGTAACTCTGGCCTTTGAGCTGTAGGTCGTGGGTTCAATTCCCACCCAGGATAAAACTTTTGTGAGTAACATAGATGTTTGTCCTGCGTCTGGGTGTTAATGTAACACAAAAGAATAATGAAATAACAAAAACAATGTTATAAATATAGTATCAGTCGTCTGGTTACCACTGGACAAGATATGTATAGTTTGGGGCTAGATGGCGCTGTGTGAAATGTCCACCAATATATTATTGATGATTGCAGAGAGCTAGAACAGAAGAAAATAGTAATGGAGCGCACGCGCAACGAGATGGTGACGTTCAAGATGGCGCGCGAGGCGTGGAGAGACAAGCAGAAGGAGATAGTCGTCCTCGAGGAGAGACAGATCGAGCTGCAGAGGAAGGCGGCTGCCGACAGGAGTTCCGCCGTGTCAGTCACACACACTCTTGAAGAGCAGTAGAACTCTCGCCGAGTTCGTCCGGGGAAGTACTGCCACCATGCCCATTTCTGCCGCCAAGCAGTAACGCGTTCGCGTTACTGTGTTCCGGTTTGAATGGTGTGGTTGCCAGTGAACTTACACGCACGTGAGACATACCACCTACATGACTCAGAGTTACTGGCGCGTACGATGCGACTTGGGTCTTGTACCTAGTAGGGGAGGACCCGAGTCGCATCGGTTGTTATGTACTTAAGTCAGGATTTGAACCAGCGGCCTTCGGATTGAAATTTGAGAGTTTGTACTTCACGCCCTCGTAAGGGTAGATACTCAAATATGAACGAGATCAAAACAAAAATGACTGATTGTCGATTTGACAACTGCTGAGCTTAACGTTACAGAGTAAGCCATCGGATTGAAACCAACTGCCTGTGTTATAAGGAAGTGTACACACAGAACGCGGGGCGGGGCGGGGCGGGGCGGATACAGACCGATTTGGTTCGAAACAGCATCGCGTTTTGTCTGTAGCCTCGCATAGGGATGTACACTAAATTCAGCAGTCGTGGTCGCCGTGTGTGGAGCTCTTTAGTTCAGTCGTCATAAGTCTCCATTGGCACCATTGTATTTTGGACTATTAATTAATTTAATTAAGATTTAAAACCTACAAATAACGATTAAAAAAATGTTTCAGAGTGGCCGAAAGGGAACGTAAAATGAAGCAGAAAGAAGAGTTGAACGAACGCATCGCGGCTAAAATATTAGCCGACGAGGTAATTACTGAAAACTATATCAGTTAAATAATGTAAATATGGACTTGCATGTGTCCTTTCTGTTATTCTAATAATATTATAAATATTGGGGACAGTTCACACAGCGCCATCTAGCACCAAAGTAAGCTAAGCATAGCTTGTATCATGGGAACCAGACAACTGATACAATACTTATATATTTTTTGTAAATACATACATGTAATGTATATTAACTCCCAGATACAGAACAAACACCTATGTTCGTCACACAAATGTTTATCCTGGTTGGGAATCGAACCCACGACCTACAGTGCACAGGGCAGGGTTAACAGCATGAGACGAACATGAGACGACATGAACATTCCCGTCTGGGGGTGATGGACGCAACCCAATGCGACACGAGTCATCTCGTACTTTGGTGGAGAGGACTTGGTCATATTGCTGTTGTCTATGGGCGACGGTTACCAGTTAAAATCAGGTGGGTCGTCAGCTCGCTCCGACTAAAGAATCACATAATAAATAAAAAGGTATATGTAAAAAATGGTGATCACATTTGGCTTTCCATTTTGCAGGCGGCTCGCCAGGAGCGCGAGAACATAATCAAACTGCTGCAAGAGCAAGAGTTCCTGGAGAAGAACTGGCAAGATGACATCGCGGTGAGGGACAAACTGGAGAGAGTGAAGCGCGACACCAAAGAGGCGCTCACCGCGCAGATGCAGAGCAGGAAGAGATCCCGCGAACAGGAGAGGACGGTCGAAGCGGAATTTAGGAAAAAGGTATTTCATACATTATTAGTCTCTTTTTAATGTGTTACAAGAAAGAAAGAAGACATTTGTTCACACACACTATAAATAAATAAATATTGGTGGACATTTCATGCAGCGCCATCTAGTCCCAAAGTAGGCTAAGCATAGCTTGTATCATAGGACCCAGACAACTGATATAATACTTATATACTTTTTTGTAAATACATACATATGAACACCCAGACACAGAACAAACATTTCGTCAATCATACCATATTTGTCCTGGTTGGGAATCGAACCCACGACCTACACAGAAGGCAGTTACTACCAACTGAGCTGTGAGGCCAGTATGATCGGATACATATCCAACCCACCCAGACACAGAACAAACATCTATGTTCGTCACACAAATGTTTGTCCTGGATGGGAATCGAATCCACGACCTACAGCGCAGAAGGCAGGGTTACTACCAACTGGTCTGTCCAAATATTACGGAACGAGCTCATTGCCCACTTGGTGTTAAGTGGTAACCTCTGCCCATTACGAGGAAAACGTCCCAGGTTCTCCTATACCCAGTAACAACAGGACTCAATTCACATCGTATGCGGTCGTAACTCTCAATGATGTAATGTGTAATGTCTCATGTGCCTGTAATTTCACCGGCGACCACACCTTTCAAACCGGAACACAGCAACGCCAAGCATTACTGCTCGGTGTTGCTGGCAAACATAGGTATGATGGCAGACTTCCCCGGACGTACTTGACACGAGTTCTACTGCTACGAAAATTTCAACTGTCAACTGCTTATTACAGGCTGAAGAAAAAATGGCCGCAGATGAAGCCAAGGAACGTGAAAAGGAGATGAAAAAGAAGGAGCGAGCGCGGATATATTCGGAAGCGTTGCTCAAGCAGATTGAAGACAACTCTAGAAGGAGGGAGAAGGAACGCGCTCTGGAAGAAAGTCGCGCGCAGAACGCGTGGGACACTGAGAAAGCCTGGTAACAATTGCAAACACATAATATTAACTTCATTTAACTAAGTTTATCAACATAATATAATATCATTGGAGAATAATGATCACAATAAAAGAATGAGTCCCGTCAACAATACACAAAAACAACTTTCCCCTTTTTAATAAATAGTGTGATGGGCCGTGTATTTGTTACTGTGAAATAAGCTTAACTGATATCCATTTTCTGTTTAACAGGAATGCTGAGGTCATCGAAGAGCGGAAGAACATCATTCGCGAACACGCCCCCCCGCTGCTAGGGTACCTGCAAGCCGGAGTGTTGAAGATACAAGACCTCCCCGTAGTTAGGGAGGGGGCCGACGCGAGCGCGGAACTGCAACAACTCGACATAGAGTCGATGGCCCTCTCCAAGAGACCACAACGTTTCCCCAAATGTAACGCTCAGTGTACGATCTTGAGAGAATTTTAGATATTTTTTGATGTTATAGTTAACTGAATTGCCAAATTGGATTAATGTTGGTTGAATTACTAAATTGGATTAATGTTGGTTGATTTACCAAATTGGATTAATCTGAGAGAGAGATTATAAAGACATTATATCGTTACTAGAAAGACTGAGGACACACAGTATTGCGTACGCGCCGACTATTATTACTATGACCATATCTAATTATGTTATATAAACTTTTTGTTATAGATAAAAAACAGTTTTGTAATTGTAAAGTTATGATTATAAATACATTTCCCAATTGATTAAATGAGTTTGTTTCTGAATCGTGTTATTTGACTCCTTTACGCCATATATTATGATAATGGAAAATACACTATCTGTGTGACTGACTGTCATGGGCCGGAGGCTGTAAAAATTATCAGTAATTGTACTTATATGTGCGTTTGCAATTACAATTTACAAGGTAACTAGTTTAAGCCCGCGACTTGATAATTTTTCGGTCTCCCTTGTTTTAATTAATTGATTTAGTGTACGCGTAAACTTATGTTTTGAAGCCATTTCTTTATGAGTCTATGGAAATATAGTTTTTGACTTTGACTTTGAAGCGAATCAATCCGAAATACATTGTCTACCTCGACTCCATGAACACTATAATTATTGAAGTAGTTAATGCAATAAAAAAAAATATAGTTAATTACGTTATTGATTACAATTATTGTGTATGTCATTGGTTACCCAAGTGTTTTACCCTGAAGTTTCAATAGTAGCGATCTACCCCTACCCGTTTTATATTATTTAGTGAGCACGAATAACATTTTATTAACATCAACCCCAATATGTATAATACCGTTAAAAGCAAGTGGTTACTTTAAAATACTGGTGTGCGCGACCGAACGTACTGCTAAGGCGAAACTCAAACAAATTAAGTCCGACCGCACCGGGGAATATTTAACCGAATCAAATTAATTCCAAACACTGGCGGGGAATATTAAAAGGGTGGCGCTAGTGTGACCATGCCCGCTTGCTTCTCGAGGACATCAGTGCGAAATTGACTTGACGCGAGCAACGTAACCCCCCAAATGAATGATATTTAATTAGTTTATAGTCAGTTTCTGATCGATTGGACGGTCGTTCATCTATAACTATTAAGAAACAATAACACACTGCCGTGTATGCAGTGGAATTATGCACAGCCAGCGATTGCACGCCACTTCATACATGAACACGCTTCCAGGCTTGGTCATTGGTCACATCTCGGGCATACAGCGAACAAAGAAGCAACGAATAGACTAAGAAACAAGACAGTACAACGCACACATTCACAATAGGATTCTCTGTCGCAACATGGCATAGACAACATATAACACAACACAAACATCCAAGATCATAGAGAACATTAAATGTAAAAATCCTTTCCCTGACCGAAGATCGATTCGAGTCTTCGCATGCACTTACAACTCAGCTAAGGAGCCTTTTAAGCAAATATCCCGAAAACTACGTCACCCTACTCAGCCCGTGAAAGTTAGCATTTTTTCGCAATAAAGTAATAAAAGTTGCCACATCAGCGACCCCCGAACACGGGTAAACGGAGTAGGTACGTCGCGATAAGCATCGCCGTCCACCCCGTTTTACCCATTCAACTCCATTCGGGGGTAATCGACACTTCACTGGTATTTGTTCAGCTTATCGGGTGAAAATTGTTATTTCTATAAATACGCTGAGTTTTGTTGGTTCAGGCGCCAAATTAATTAATTGTTTAAATCATCTGGCGTTTTTTTTTTAATTTGTTAACATTAAGTTACCTTATATCTCTCTGAACAAATAAAAATATATTTTATAGTCGTTGGTAAATTGGCTGCGATTTTTCTGTATAAGTACATTTTGGATTCGATCTAGGCATGGAGATTTGTAGGTATCTGTATCCAAATGGGCATAGATTTATCTGTTGTTTGAAGAAAACCCCGGGAGGTTTTCCTGAATTCATGATTAGTTCAATTAATATTGTTCAATAATCGTACTTAACCGGCATAAATACCATACACGATTTGAAGTAGAAATCCCTGCCTTTGAAGTTATAGCTGTCACGCGCTGACCTTCGCACGTGGTTAAAGGATTGTAAGTGCGCCTCAAAGAGGTTCCTTTCGTGCACTTGCCACATGTCTTCGATTTTTTATTTCTAGGACATGTCGGTAATAGTAATATAATAATAATAGATTGTGGTAATTAAGTTATATGGTTATTTATGTCTGGTAAAATTTTATTGGGTTACAGTTCAGCTGAAACGAGCTCAAGCTTCGTTTATATTATATAGGTACCTAATTAAACGGGCAATTTATTAGGCGGCGCTGGTTTAGCCATTCGTTCCTCCATCTTCACCTTGAGCGTCCACTTCTCCCGCGCTCGCTGGAACTCCCTGTGTTCCACCAGGTGCTTCTTCTCTCTCTGACCCCACGGTGTTCTGTCCGCGTACCATTTGAGGTATTTCTCATAGTCCTGAAAGTTTCACTAATCAAAGTCTACCTCAATGCTAGGATGTCGAGTCATAAATAACCTTTGAAGAGTTCGTCTGTGTAGTGATTTATGTGAATAAGTTACAGAACGAGCAAGATGGAGAAAGCTGATGAGCTGACGTTAAGCGGTAAACTCTACCCATAACAAAACCATCGCCTTTCGATCCTTACCTATTTAGGCATGGGAAAGTCCGCGTTGCTTTGTATTTCGCTCATAACTTTGAGAGTGAAGGTGGAATTTTTTACACGTGTTTGTAATTTCACCGGCAATCATACCTTTTTAAACCGGACTGCAGTAATGCGACGCACTTGGCACAAGTTCTACTGCCTGTAGGCTATGGTAACGTGGATTGGTTTGTGTCGAGTTGTTTGAGAGTCCGATCCCGGAGTACCTACGTGTGGGTGTGGCGGATACCTAGCTTGTTTAGCAGGATGACAGACAGGGTACCAGATACCCGACTTTCAATAGTTATCACATGGCCCATCTATGGGTGACCTAACAATGCACGTAATCGGCTTGAATAAACATGGTTCTCTTCTACGTCGTAGACAGGTGCTACAGTGCTTGGCAGAATTCAGTGAGGAATTGTGATTTATGTTTACTTTTGAGTGTTTCCTTGCACTGCAGGCACGTAAAATCTGCAGTTCCGGCAATATGCAACTTGACAAGCCATATCGGAGGCCTTTTGAGTGATGCGGTGTGAAAATTTGAACAATAGAGGCTAGCTTATAGGAATTCGTGTTTCGTGACTTAAAAGTAATTTTTAGGTGTATATCAGAGAGGTACTAAAACTAGAAACCGATGTTGTATGTTTTACTTCAACAATTTTTGTTTATTCAAGTTATGGAACGAGCTGACGGCCCATCTGATGTTAAGTGGTAACCACCGCCCACAGACAACAGCAATACAACTCAAATCCTTACATTTTGGGAACGGGTAACATTCAGAAGTCCTCATAAATAATATTGTTGATACTGACCGTTTTATCTTCATTGTCCTCGAGAACACTGTCGTATATTTCCTTTGGAGATAAACCCTCCACAGATATTCTGAAAACAATGAATTCCATTCGTTACTATAATGATAGTGATTTGTGATAGTGAACTAAACATTAAAACTGAAATCTGTCAAAAATGGCGTCGCTTAGGTAGTTGTAGAAAATTTAAGTCGTGGTAGCAAACTACTACGATTATAATAATATTGGTGGACAATTCACACAGCGCCATCTAGCCCCAAACTAAGCTTAGCTTGTACTATGGGAACCAGACAACTGATAGAATACATTTATACTTTTTTGTAAATACATACATATACTCGTAATACATATTTACACTCAGACACAGAATTAACATCTATGTTCGTCACACAAATGTTTGTCCCGGGGGGGAATCGAACCCACGACCTCTAGCGCCGAAGGCAGGGTTATTACCAACTGAGCTATAAGGCCAGTCAAGGTTACTGTTGTTTACCGTTATACATACGGGCTTACCGGGCAATTGTGTCAGCATTCAGAAAGTTGGCTAAAAACTGTTTCAAATAGCCGAAGTTATATCCTTGCAGGACGCGCGCCAAGCTGCTCACGTTTAGATCATAAGGTATGACGTGATTACTGAAATATGCCATAAACATACAATTAGAATAAATAAAGTTATATTATTAAAGCTTTCGTCAACGTTTGAAAGGTTTTCGGCTGAAAACCAGCGCTGAGTAATTAATTACACGGCATATGCTCAGCCAACTCCTTTTTCGCCACTGGAAGCACAGGTACATAATGTTATATGTTTTCTTGTTGTGTATTAGTTCCTTGTTCCTATGTGTATTTGTGTCCTACGTGTTAAAATATTTTTTTTATCTATTTATCTATCTTTGCTTTGCTTTAGAGTCGAGAAAACAACGGCCGTAATGATATATTCAGTATGAATTTGGTGGATTCATTTAGTTAAGAGTTAACTACTAATGTAAATACGACTGGCCTCATCAGTTGGTAGTTAGTACTCTGCCTTCTGAGCTGTAGGTCGCGGGTTCGATTCCCACCCAGGATAAACATTTTTTGTGATGAACACTGACATTTGTTGTGTCGAGGTGTTAATATTTATGTATTTAAAAAAAATATTGGTATTCAATCAGTCATCTGGTTCCCATACTACAAGCTAAGCTAAATCTGGGTCTAAATGGCGATTTGTGAAATATCCACCAACATTTATTTTATTTATTTATTTATTTAAATGTGTATTTATTACAAGCTGGATTATAAACCACAGCTCCAAATAAGTAAATATTGACACAGCCATGAGTTACGGTAAATTCCGGAGCCTCACTAAGACTCAATTCCTAATCAAGCTCAAAGTTTCCTTTGGCTACAAACACTGTAGTCACACAATGCGGTCCACGTTTCGTACGAGTCGAAATCTTCGCGGTCACGTGGAGACATTCAATTGAAGGATTAAGAAATAATAATCTTAACAACATTCCATCGACACATCACATAAATGTTTAAATTATAAAGATTGGTTTTATGCCGTCTTTTCCTCTTATATATTATACACAAAATTTTACCTTGGAACATGTTATTATGACGTCAATCGTAAAAGCTTGCAACACTCACTTGAGCACCCACTCGTTCAGCATTCGGACGACCGTGGAGTGCGATGTGATTGGCAACATCACCACATTAGGAAACTGTTTCAGCATACGTTTAGTTTTTGTTATCCACGGATCTACACAACTGCCTAAAATAGTAGAATACTAGATGTATAACAGTTAAAATATATACAGATGTTACTATAGGTACTGTTACCGAAAGATTAAGCCTACTTATTAGTAATTAACATTACTAAAATGTGCTGATACGTAGTCCACTATTCCACTAATGTTACTACCAACCGTTAAAAACTGTATAAAAGTTTTTTTTTTCATTTTGGTAATCATACAACGGTATAGTCGCGCTTGGAGCGTACGTACTAAAGAATTTTTCGCACTACCTCATTTTATATTATGTTGAAGAAACACTCCTTTTTACTTGTAATTTTTTTTTATCTGAGACCCGTTCGTTGTGTAATTAATTATAATTTATTATTTCTCATCGATTGAAATGTATTTCTTTTGAGAAGAAAGTTCCTTGATCACGAATAGCTAATTCTTTCGTCTTTCTTCGTGACAGGACACAAATTTGCTAAAAGTTTATAATTAAAGCTTCTAGTCCATCGTGACTGGCTAAACATTATATTATTATTATATTATTTATTTTATTATTATATTTTTTATTTATTACTATTGCATATATTAGAATAAGAATGTGAGTAGGTCTTAAAAGACGTAAGAATAGTTTTACAAGTTTTACTTACCAATAACAGTGATGTTGTCCGTGCTATGTATATTTATCAATAATTTATTTGTAAAATGACGTCTAAACATATCCAGTTTCAAATCTGTCTCGTGCGTAGGAACCTATAGACAATAAGATGAAAGTATAATTATGAGACCCGTTTCGTCTGCCTACCTGAAGAAACCCATTCGTTAAACAGTTTTGTCCCTGTGCGTCAATGTGCGAAGTCGCATCAGTATTTTTTTAAATTCTTTCGAACCAGACTGTGTTTTGTGGAGATCTTAGGTAAGCTTTACAGTGTTAAAACAGTGTGTTAATTTTATAAAACAATGTCCTTTATAATGTCTTTATTTATCATAACGAAAGATAGAATTCTACATGTGTCACCTTAAATATCTTAGATCACTGTGTCTCATAATAAGGTAACTGGGAGGATTGAATGAAACACTCAAATTGATAACGGCTGTAATTGAACGTGATGCGCCTTTCATTTAGTAGTGTTTGATTAGTATAAGTGTGCATGTACTATGCACAGGCAGCTGCGGCCTTAGGGGGTGGCGAACAGGGCAATCGCCCTGGGCCTCGCTCATGCAGGGGCCTCGGGCAACAACCCCGGCTAATTAAAAAAAAAAATATTTTTGAACTATATTTTTTTTATTTAATACTTTTGATTTTGATCTTTAATTATTTATTAAGGTTATAAAATAACGGTAAATTAAAATAAAGTTAGTTAACTAATTCATTCATTCAAAACAGAATTTAAAAATTCATTTAGTAGGTCTGGAATATCGCGCCTCGAAACACTTGAAGGTCGGTTTTTTTATCGCATAGCACTCGGGTCAGCTCGGGAGTCGGGACACAATGTTCTGCTCCTCTATCGCTCGGGGAATCCCCATTTCGTTCGTCAACTCTTGTCACCTTGGAATTATTTTGATTGCAGTATGAGTTACAAAATCGTTACTGTACCGTACATATCTTTCAATTTTATTGAATACTAGCTGTTGCCCGCGACTTCATCCGCGTGGAATTCGGTTTTATCACATTTTACCCCTCGAAAAGTGTTAACTTGTTAATTGCACCCGTGTGAAGCCGCGGCGAGTCGCTAGTACATTGATAAATTGAACACATCAGTCTTGCGTCTGCCTGTAAGCGCTGGCTAGCCCTTAGTGGTTAGAAGTCGAAGTTAGGTTTGGGAAAACGCGTGACGCGAAAACATGAATGATAGTTTGAACCGATCATACTGGCCTCACAGCTCAGTTGGTAGTAACTGCCTTCTGTGTAGGTCGTGGGTTCGATTCCCAACCAGGACAAATATGGTATGATTGACGAAATGTTTGTTCTGTGTCTGGGTGTTCATATGTATGTATTTACAAAAAAGTATATAAGTATTATATCAGTTGTCTGGTTCCTATGATACAAGCTATGCTTAGCTTACTTAGGGGCTAGATGGCGCTGTGTGAAATGTCCACCAATAGCAGTATTTAAGTAAATTAAGCATCCGTTATACCTTTTTATAGTAAAATCTGTGAACGTGCTTGATATGTATGACAGACGGCTGAGCTGCTTTCGCACAAGTGACCACTTTCTTTACCAACTGCTCCAAATACTCGTCAGAGACCAGTTCGCTTCGAATCCGGCTTGCGTCTAGCTCAAACAGTATGCCATCTGTCAACAATATTTATCAATTATTGTCAATATTTACGGCAAGTTGGTCCGGGGAATTACCCCCACCATACATATTTCTGCTGCCCAGCAGAACACGCATTACCGTGCTCTGGTAATGGTCGCCAGTGAAATTACATGCGCATGAGACGTTTCACCAGCACATCTCACTTACGTAATTGGGGGAGGACTCCAAGACGTATTGTTTTTATTATAGATAGAGTTTACCGCTTACCATCAAGTAGGCCATCTTGTTCGTTCCGTTATACATAATCACGAAAAAAAGAGAAATCACAGACTTGCATCATGTGATTTCGAGTGACGAGCCAAATGATGTGTGAATTGAGCCTTTTAATAATTAACTGGTATGAGAGGACCTGAGTAGGAAAGCTGTTATTTCATATGGTATCTTTTTATATAAGCCTCTGTCATCTGGCTATTCGAATTTCGTAGTATTGTGATAATTTGTAATTTTACCGTTCAGTGAAGCTAAGGCATGTAAAAGTAAAGTCTTCCCGCCGCCTCTGGGTCCAACCAAAAGTATTTTGTGAAAGCCATGCGTCACTCCCCGGCACTTTTCCCACCAGATGCTTCTTGTTTCCCCGTGTAATTGCTGTGCTGACCTGAAAGTGGGGTGAACAATTTATAGTTACCAGTACAATGCCATTTCGCCCTCTGTTTGTCTGATTAGTTGGTCGATGTCACGAAAAAAGTATTCAACTAATTGGGGATCGATTTACTGGAGTAAAAAATCTAAGGTTTGATAATTGTTTAACGCATACTACAGAATAAAATACTTACTTATAGCTACACTTTATCTCATCTCCTGCAAAATTGGGGTCACCAATGAAGTCATCCAGTTTGGTTTTTGGGTATTCTTTTATAAAGCCCTGCAGCACTAATTCCTGAAACATTATCAACATTAAAATTATTTGCGTAAAATCTAACTCTAAATTAAAACTATATTTGATTTTAGAGTTCTAGGTTCAGTAGGTTTTTGTAAAAGCACACACTTAATGTTTACCTCTATTTTCTCTGCAATGTTTTCACTCATATTTGTTTTTAATACACATTTCTGCTTTGTTCGTTTTCTTTTCCTCCGTATTTTCATTGGCTCAGGCATATCTTCATCATTATTTTTGTAATCTTTTTTCAATGCCATTTTAAGTTTCTTCAGTTCAATCCTGTTTAATTTTTAGGCACGTTTGTAATGTTAGTGCGATTGTAGTTACCTATATCAAATTTCCGATAGCGGTGTTCATAACTTAAATTTAAATAAGGAATCCCATAATATTCCAGATTATCGTTTAAATATTTACTGCGTCTACTAACCTCATATCATCATCAACTTTAGAAATTACGTCACATTTAACTTCCATGATTGCATTATTCTTATTCACTTCTTTACTATATCCCTCCTTCATTTCTTGTAGTCCCGTTTCATCTAATACATCCCAATCTGTGTGATACTCTTGAATAATCTTGAAAATAAGAAATATATCATTCATATTTTATATTTTATTACACATTGATTTCCGTTTCTACCATTTTCTTCTACATCATTCACTTTAATTGTAAAATTCTACATTCGATATCACCACCGAGAAGAAGTAGTATCCTAATATCACGGCGTTTGTTACCTCATATGGTAAATTTATCATACTTGTAAGTTTACCTCTAATATATGCTCAGTCTTTTTAGATTGTGGATAATTGAAGCCTGGATGTAAATTTGGATTTTTCATCATTTTGATTTTAAATTCATGTTCTAGCTTTTTACTGGCTTTATTTCTTTTCTCTTCCATCGTCACTTGGCGTTTGGCTTCCATTTTCTCATATTTCAACTGCAATTTTATTGGTTTGTCAAGCTTATATTATTTAAATAACTGCATGTTAACATTTTCATTGATTGCTGTTCACCTGGAGAGCAGATTTGTTTTTCTTAGATTTTTTATCGGCAAGGTATGACATATATTTTTCTAACCATTCTTCTGGCGTCGGCAATTCTTCGTTAAATATTAATTTTGATCCTCCTGTTTTTTCTTTCGGTAGGTCATGAAAAAATTTAACTTTTTCAAACCTGTAAGTTTAAATAATATGCCTAGTAAATTTATTTACCGGTGATTTTGTACCAACACATATTAAAACCCGCAATAATGCAAACATTTGTTGGGATGCATGTTGGGAAGTTGGTTACTCTTTATACCAAAATAAATAAATCAATGGGATTGAAAATTTTGCATATGTCTGTCACGGAAGAAGGTAAACTGCGGAATACAGCTGTTACTATCGGACTAAACCAAAACCAAATGATATATAATTATTAAAGTTATTACCATAAACGAAACCAATCCCTTATTTGATCTCTGTAGGCTTCGCTTAGTTCATCTTCTTTCTTTTTGACATACATATCTTTTATACTGTGATAATTTGATTTACACTCCTTTGCAAACTGCTGTGTTGTAAATGATTTTTCAAGTCGAATCTATAATATAGACATAAAATTACATTAAAATTTATGAAATGTTTTCCTTTGTACCTTTTGCTTCTGACGTTTGTTTACCTACATTTTGTGATTCAGTTTGGCAGTCTATCTTCGGTTTAGTACATTTCCTTAAGCCCAGTAGTTCATCTCTTTTACATTCAGAATATTTTTCCCGCTTGTACTCAAAATACGATCTACAACAATTGTAACGTTACTGATTTATTTTTTGGAACGATTAATAGAATCTATCGGGATTCGTTCATACCTGCATACTTTTTGTATGATTGCTGCACTACGTTCACGGATTCCATATGGGGCTTGTGGAATCGCAGTTCCATCGAGTTCCTTCTCCCAACGCTTTCTTTTGTTGAGATGTTGTGTATTCATAGTTATTATTTGTCTACAAATCCAATTATTTATTATGAATGTTTACTTCAACGTTAAAAAAATATTTAATTATCTCGTTTACCTAGTTTTCTCATGAGCTTGTATCATTTCTATGTTCCTATTTATTTCTATTTGTTCTTGAGGTATTTCTTCTTTCTGTTCGACAGGAGGTGTATTAACTTCGTTTCGAACTTCCTCTTCATTCCACCAGTTGACTACAATATCATCTTGTTGTAGTTGTTTGTCTCTTTCCTGAATCAGTTTTTGTTCCTCTACGCAAATAGAATTTTCAATATATGAATTTATTAATTTTATTTGAATTTTATCTTATTTTTCACTTACCGATTTGTCTATTTGTTTCTTTAAACATTTCAAAAATGGCCTCAATTGCTTTTTGTATTAGGTGTGGTCTTGCTATTTTATCAGGTATTTCTATTAATTCAGCGTCATTAGTTGTCAGCTTATTATAAATGAGGCCATTGTTAAGAAATTGGAACTCGCTGGCGTCTAATTTATTAAGTGCATGTTTTAGCTCTAATATTCTGAAATGTGTTGTTGTTTATGCACTTTTAACATTTGTTATTAATATGATAAAGTTTATGATTTAGGTCTTTAATTTGTTACAACTGTGGGCAGCCTCAAAAGTTACTTTACTTATTTTTCATGAGGAAACATAAAAGCAAGTTTTCACGTACCGTGCTGTAACGGCTTTTATTACTTTCTCCATGTAGCAAGTCTTCTGAACTTGAAGGTTCTGATGCCAACATTCTATGATCTGATTGTATACCGCCATGTAACGTCCCAGTACCGATGACAAACGCAGTGAAGCATCACAGCGCGTTTTATCGTGAGCTTCTAATGCCTGAAAAGTCAAGTTATTGTTTAATAGAGGCATATATGAATGAAAACGGGTATAAGGGCCCAAAAGAAGTCATTGTGTTTCGAAAATGTATCCTGGGCATCAGAGATAGCATTTGTAAGCATATATTGGTAAGCGAATCATCATTGCAAAAATTTTCTTCAGGTATCAATACCTAATACCTACCTGGTATTGAACGTCTAGATTAACTAATTCTTCTAATGTCGTTAGGGTCTTCTTCCATTCCCTAAAGTAAAAATCACTAGACATTTTCAATTTGGAGAAACAATTGGAAAATAAATTATTGAACTCATTGACTTGTGCTAAACTATGTATAATCTAATGATTTGTAACAAATCACGTCGGTTATGATTTTGAAATTGAATGTTTACATTGCATGTTCACCTGAAAAAAATACCTTTTGTACTTTGGGTATATATCATTAGATATCATTTAGCAAAATTTTTCATTACGGAACTAATAATACCGGTACAGTTTTTGAATTTTAAACTCCAGCTTTGCTTTGTGAGGCCCAGGTATCGAATAAAACTATAAATTATAACCCTCCACTCATTTATTTGCGAGCACTTCACAAACGTCAAATCTCCCCCACAATTACACCACTAAATTAGTTCAAAATATCACTCAGGGTCCCCTAAATCACCTCTCACTAACGGGCCATCGGAGGCGATACCGCACATCACTCGCCCATTTGCCCTGTAAAGGCCAAACGATCGTCATAACCCCCTATCAGCCACAACGGAAAACTTTCATCATACCCACGCGGAAAATAAGCGTTGACGGGAATGACGCTTACTTATTGCCTTCCTTTTTTACAATTACCGTCATAACTACAAGTAAAAACATAGTTTATTTTGTACCTTAGCGCAATGAGATAAAGTTGAAATACGAACAGAATCAGTCCATGGTTAGTACTATTGAGATGAGGGTAGTCTGCATGTTTTGGGCGCGCTACCCAGTTTCCGGCTGTGTTGAATGCGCGGCCATCTTGTCTGCGGAAGTAGTAAAGTCTTCCGCAGCGCCATCTGTCGGGGAACGTGTCGCTTTTTCAGCAAATTTGTTTTGTTGTTCTATTTTTCTTGTAAACTTGTTCGAGTACGCATAAATTTGCTTTGTAGACTTATTTATTTACGCATTTCAAAATGAAACGTTTCCTTGTGAAAACCTTAAGTTAAAGAATGGAGCGATTAGAATGGATGTATGATGCATGTCTGTAATGCATATGATAACCTGTTAACCGTGAAGTAGTGAAGTAGTTATTTGTAATGTTTGTTCAGTTTTCATTTAGGTATATCCAAAAACTTCTCTTATTCATTGTTACTCTACGTATATACAGCTTTTATAATATACAACATATTATATTAATGGCGAAATAAGAGGACTCATATTTTCTCTACTTCATAAAATTTTAAACAATCCCAGAGGATTTTTTCGTAATATAAGCCGTCAAACCCCTGTGTAATATTGCCTAAAACCCGATACACCGAGGAAATACGACGTGAGATACTCGTAGGAAGTATTCAAGAGGGAATGAATCGTTCATAGGCGCGCATGCTACGTCGTAGACCGCATCGTCACCTAACATCAGGTGAGAACATTGTGTTCCTTGATCCTTGTTGGTAAATTCTTGAAATTTTACATGAATAAGCATGAAGCAATGTTTTCAAAAAATTAATTGTCTGGAAGTGGGATACGACCGAAAAATTAGCTTACTTTGGGGCGAGATGGGATCATCATGGGAACCAGACAACTGTACTTGTATCCTTTTTTTTGTTATTGGTACGATATTGATTTTAGGACAAAGTATACAATGAGGCGCTATGTACTATTAATTATTCTGTAAAATTGCGTGACTTCGCCCATATCTCTACTTAAAGTGCGCCTCAAAGAGGCTCCTTCCATGCACTAAATAAAACATCGCAGACAGCTAAAACAATAAAAAAGACGTGTGGCACTCGGAGACTGCCGCGGTAAAGCTATTGCGCGTGATATTTCAAAGTCATTAAAAGTTCTGGTATTTATCGATAGATGGAAAAACTAAAAAGTATCACCGCTGTGCCGGTCGGAGTGGGGGGTGTTAGGTTTTTTCGTTACGGAATTTCTGGATTCGGTCTCCACGCTCAAGGCCCGCGATAGAAGCTATGCAATAGCTTAAAACTTCCCTGTTCGCGATAACCCGAATTATATTTGACATTTTATTTTCTAAACATACTTAGTAATAAAAATTTATCCGTCACGCGGCGTACATTTTTTCTCGCGACGCGAAAGCGTTAAGAGCTGGTGTCGCGTGTCTCTGTCGCCCCCTCGGGCGCCAATAACGCGATATACTCCCAAAATATGAAGACAGGTGACAGCAGACTACAGCCCTGAAGGGAATACACCTACTTAAGGGTAGAAAATTTGCTTTTACGACGATGCTTCTCATTTTTTTCCATTTTATGGGGTATATTTACTATAATTATAATTTGTGCTAGCTTAAGGTACCTTCAGCTACGCATACTGCTTACTCCGCCAGAGTCTAGGTCATGGTAATAGTCTCAAGCTAACCCACAAAAATGAGAATCAATATAATACACAATAAAATGATACACAATAAAATTTTATTAACTCAGAGCATAGGCTCCATGTTTTATCAGAGTTATTTGTAGGAAAAAAATGGCGTCGTTGAGCTCACCACTTGTCCCGTTATCATCCCATGGTAGTGTTATACCATATTATATACCATTGTTATTGTAACTACAAGGTGAAAAGCGGCCCAATGAGCTCTGCCCATCTATTTGGGGCTGGGTACCTAGTCACCAACTGAGACGGAGTGCTTGATAAAAAATGCAATACAATTTGAATTTCCCCGTAGGCTTAAGTAATAATGTTGAGTTTTTTTATTAGTTACGGAACGATACGATGGCCCACCTGGTGTTAAGTGGTAACCTCGGCCCATTACAACCGATCCCCTACTCTAGGTACGACAAGAGCCAAGTCGCATCGTATGCGCCCGTAACTCTGAGTAGGTGGAATGTCTCATGGGCCTGTAATTTTACCGGCAACCACCCCAACTGTTTGAAACCATAATTGTTTCAAAAACACGCGGGCCACACAACAGCACCGCCTTCAAGTGCTTACTTAGAATGTGAATATCTGATTGTCTTTTAGTGTTTCAGTAGAAGTGACGTGAAACAGAGCCGCGGGCGACCTGTCGTGTTGCACACGAAATGCACTGCGCTGCACATTTAAAGTAATAACGGAATGAGTCGAGCGTACCGGATTTATTTGCGACGCAAACAAGTTGCAAATTGGTCTGTAGATGCGACGTTTTCGCTAAATACCCATAAAAATGTCCGTTCCCGTGAATTATTGTAACTAGCTTTACCGTGCAAACAGCGAGCGAAAGCGGTTTCACTCATTGTTGGTGATGTGGTAGTTATTTAGAGGATTTTAGTTATATTATCTTTACATTACTTATATTCCGTTACATTACATTTGTAATATAACGGAATAACGGAAACAACGGGAAACGGCCGTCTGCTCATAATAAACTACTACTCAGGATTTCTTTTTCGTCATAGACCTCAGTCACACAACACTGGAACGAATGTGATTTTTTTTAATTGGTGGAAGCATAGCTTTTA
Organism: Chesias legatella; assembly: GCA_947359385.1. NCBI lineage: Eukaryota > Metazoa > Arthropoda > Insecta > Lepidoptera > Geometridae > Chesias > Chesias legatella. The sequence goes on from OX375766.1 coordinate 6,250,657, forward strand.
CCGTCGGAATGATATAACTGATAGAATACTTTTAAACTTCTTTTTTTAATACGTTTTATCACTCAGACACGGAACAAATATCTATGTCCATCGCACAAAATTTGTGCTGGCAGGAACGAACCCATGACCTACAGCGCGTAAGGCAGAGTTACTACCATCTGAGCTGTGAGGCCTGTCATTCTGTATCGGTGTTTATCTTACTGACCTACCAAAAGTAGTACCGATCAAAAGATTTTTCTCAATGTAATATTTATAAACAATATGTTGTAATACCCGCTACATTTCACACCTTAGCCAGTATAAATAGATCTCTAAATTGCAGCACTTTCCACATTCGGATGGCTCATTTTGGCCGGTCGCAGAAGAAAATATATTTTATCGCCGCTGAAATGTAAATTATCTGCTTCTACTATCTGTTTTATTAGCTGTGAACGGCTAACGTGCCGCGTAAGCACAGCCGTTATTGTATATCATATTTTTAACGTAAACTTTAACGAGATCTGGCAACGGTAACGAACATGCATTCACCGTACAATAATTGTATTGTATTATTGTAAATGTACACTTATCTTTTGCAGTTTTAAGTATTACTGCAGACCGAATCCAAATTTAAATTAAAATCTATCAAGATCTATCGCACATTCATATATTTGCGAAACATAGGTAACATGAGATGATATTTGATAAAACGTGGTACAGCCATGTTTGTGCTTAACAGCATGCAAATTATTCTAATTTATCACTTAAACACAATAATACAGTTATAATACTATATTAATTGAATTACTTTGAATTTTACGAATATTGCTTGTGCCTTAAGTACTTCTTTTTTTTTGTTGCTTATGATAATAAAGGATTCCGTTGATAGTTTCCAAAATGTTGTATATACAATACTAGCTGGTGCCCGCGACTTCGTCCGCGTGGAATTCGGTTTTATCGCGCACCCCTATTTTATCCCTTGGAAAAGTAGCCTAAGTTACTCCTTGTAACATCGGCTATCTGCCAATAAAAGTCCCGTCAAAATCGGTCCAGCCATTTCAGAGATTAGCTGGAACAAACAGACAGACATACAGACAGACAAAAATTGTAAAAAATGTTGTTTTGGTATATGTACCGTGTATAATCCATATGCACTTAGTAAAAAGCGGTTATTTTAATATTACAAACAGATACTCCAATTTTATTTATTTGTATAGATGAATATAGTCTAGGCTATTTGAACGCATCCCACATGACCCCATTTATAAGCTGTTCGTAGGTTTTTCCCTCGCAAATGAACCCATGTTCAGCCATTTATCAGACTAACAAGTGCATTAGTGCGGCGCTAAATCGCGCACTCTTAATCGTCCTGCAAACGCGTATTTCTTGATTAAGAGATCGTAAAAACGTCGTCCCTCTCTAAATTATGGCCGCAGAGCAGGAGAGGAGATTACCATCGGTTTGTGTGTGATGTATGATGATGTATGGTATGTACCTACTATGTACCTAATGGTGGAAAAGTACGTCATTCAAAAGGATGATTTAATGTTTCCAATGATTAAGTAATGTACCAAATGTATAATATGAAATCAAATGAAATGACATTAACTAGGGAATAAAAAGAGGAATGGTTCTGAATTCGGTGCCACAAAAATTTATGAATGAATGGCTGAAAATTCTTTTTTGTACACTATTAAAATAATTACAAACTTTAAAACAACTTAATATACACGTACAACAGGCGTTCTTATCGCTAAGAAGCGATCTTTTCCAGACAACCTATCGATGGAAAGGATTTAACAAGTTGTGGTAGATTGGTTGGCGGTGCATTAACAACAAAAATGTGAAATAGTGCAAAGGAAGAAATATGTCAATGTACTTAGGTACTTCTTTTCCCCTTGCAAAGGGTTTGGCGAATTCATAGGTAAAGCATTGTTCAATTTTTATCTATAGGTATATATAAAACCGATTTTGAAACCATGTATGAAGTTAATTAATTCGAAGGATTGTTGATTGAGCGATAACCATTAAATTTGCATGTTTTTTCACGGCTTTGTTTTTACATTTATCCTTTTCAGGATTCCCATATTTTAAAAGGTAACACAATGAATAAATAAATAATAAATATTGGTGGACATTTCACGCAGCACCAGCTAGCCCCAAATTAAGCATAACTTGTACTATGGGAACCAGATGATTTATAGAATACATATATACTTTTTTTGTAAATACATTCATATAAATACATATTAACACCCAGTAGATCAATACTTAATTGAATCAGACTGGATAACTGAATGACTGTTTAAACTCGGCATGCAAATATTAAATAACTAACCTAGAGAAAATTAATTTAGTAAGTACATATTTTATGCTTATTAAATGTCCACCAGTGGGACTAAAATGTTGTTAAAGAGTTGGATCTAGTTATTAACACTGCGGATTTCTCATTCAGAACGTCACTATGAACAATGGTAGGAATAAATCGCCAACAAGCCCAGTATTTCGCGGAGGTGATTCCGGAATGACAGATCGCGTAGCCGCCCTGTATATATCAACCCCCGCTCGCCGATCCTGCGGCGTACTTTCAAAACCCTGTCGACGGGACTTAACTCTTGGGATTACCTCGGGACTATTTATAGGTGTAAAATAAATCAATAAATATAGGTGGAAATTTCACACAGCGCTATCTAGCCCCAAAGTAAGCTAAGCATAGCTTGTATCATGGGAACCAGACAACTGATATAATACTTATATACTTTTCATTTGTAAATACATACATATAATATATATTAACACCCAGACACAGTACAAACATCAATGTTACAAATGTCACAAAGTAAATGTTTGTCCTGGGTGGGAATCGAACCCACGACCTACAGCGCAGAAGGCAGGGTTACTACCAACTGAGCCATGAGGCCAGTCAAGAGGTGTTGTAAGGTACTGCCACCAAGCTGTAATACATACGCGTTACTGTGTTCCAGTTAGAAACGTGTGGTTGCTGGTGATATTACAGGCACCTGACACATTCCACCTTCACGTCTCAGAGTTATAGGCGCATACGATGGGTCATGATAATAATATTGATGGACATTTTACATGGTGCCATCTAGCCCCAAAGTAAGCTAACTACAGCGTGTATTATGAGAACCAGACAATTGATATAATACTTACTTTCGTAAATACTTATGTCTAATACAACATATGAACACCCAGACACAGAACAAAGATCTATGTTCGTCACACAAATGTTTGTCCTGAGTGGGAATCGAACCCACGACTTACAGTGCAGAAGGCAGGGTTACTGCCAACTTAGGTGGAGGTCAGTCATGGGTCAGCCACCAGTCATGGTGATGATACTTGGTTCTGAACAAGCCTCGTAACAAGAACGTTTATGTGTGTTTCTGAAATAATAAAATCCTACGTGCTTCCTAAAATCCTACCTATTTGTTTATTATATACACAGCGACAGTGTTTTGCAACTACGCACTGCAGTCCGACCAACGTTAACTGGTGTCTGGTAGATTTACGATCTCTCCCGAGGAAAAAATGTGACTCCAACGAAGATTTCGCCCTGAGTTTCCATATATTTTATTTGAAGGAGACGACACAACTCCATGACTTCTGGATTTATCACGCACTCTCATGTTTCGTTAGTTTTGACGACCAAAACATTTCTAGATTAGTCTAACCCCATCTAGAATATATAATAAGTCATTACTTATAAGTTCATTAATATTCTATCCGTTGTTGGTTCCCATATAAAGCTATTGTTACTTCTTTATTACTTCTTTATTGACGCTGTGTGAAATTTATACCAAAATTTGTTTATACTTAGTAGTATTAACAGTTTAAATGTCGTTTATTGATTTTTTTATCGGTTGATATTATAATACTCTTAATACTTACGACTAAACAATTAACAATCGCTCAGTTCCGCCATTAGGTAATTTTTTTATCTCATTACTGGTATTTTACCTTCTGATCAGTTGTCGATTAATAGGTAACAAAATTCCTCGTGATTTTCTTGTAACCTTATAACATATGAAGTTATTTAAATTAAAACTTACCTGAATTGATAATCAACGCGTGAGTCATTCGTGTAACACAAAACGATTTTCATTTTTTTCCAAAATAACGTACTTAGGTAAAAAACTTCAGTTCAAATAAGTTGGAGTTGGATTAAGTAATCCTTGATCCTTGAAAGCCTCTTGATGCTTATTTCCACAAATATCCGTCTTATATGAAATATTTACAGTGTACACAGATTAGCGTGTTACTTCCGCCCCTCCTCACCCCCGCCCCCCGGGGGGTGCAACGGTGTCAAGTGAGGAATGAATTTGTCAGCTTGTGACTCCGGCCGACCCCTAGTAATATATCACTCGGTGTGACTCGGTACGAGGATTGAAGACACCTGAAGTGTGCTCGACGAACTATTTGAAGTAAGTTTAAACAGGAGTTTCAGAACTTGTTTAGTGACAGAATTAACATTGTTAATTTTAATCAGTATCTTCTCTCAAAAGTCTGTAAAAATGGACACCAAGTAATTGTGTTTTAAGAGGACAATCGACTCGTAATGGTAAGATTTCACATCTATTATTGGGTGCTGTTATTGCAGTGGAGGAGGGGGAAAGGGATATAAATAAATAATTATTGGTATGGACATTTCACACAGCGTCATCTAGCCCCAAAGTACGCATAGCTTGTATCATGGAAATGAGACAACTGATAGAATACTTTTTTTTTGTGGGAATCGAACCCACTACAGACAGTGTAACTACCAACTGAGCTGTGAGACCAGTCAATAATATAAAAACTTTATAAATAACTCATGTATACATTAAAAAATTAAAGTCTTTTTCTCCATTGGGACAGGCAGAAACCCAACGGGCCTCGTGTACACTATTATGATAATACAGACATTAAGTCAGACTCATCAAATCTCAATCTCAATCTTAATCTCAATCTCAATCTCACAAACTCTGACGACAAAATAATTGAAACATCATCGAATCACGAATCAAAGGCGTGAAATAAAACTAGTAAATATTTCATCCCCTCGTGTGCCGGGTCACAGTCGTGTCGTCCGAAGATATATGGCGTGATGAACAGCTTCCTTCATAAAACACGCCGTCCCACCGGTCCCACCGGTCCCGTAGTCCCCACCGCTCCACTCAGACCCACCGGCACGCGGACGCCTGTAATAAACGCTTTCCTCGCTATGTGCTTGTAAACAGACTAAAACCCTAACGGCGAAACTAGTTTTGTCGTCAAGTATTGTAAGTCCAAAGATAAGGTGCCATTTTTTATACTTACGCGTTAAGACGAGACGTAATTTCACCAGCATCCAATTAACTGCAACACAAGAAAGCCAGTGTACCTACCTACTCGTTGGAACTAATGATGGCAGTAGGTCAAATCTGCACTTACCGTTGATTCTACAACAGAGTTAGCCACTAGTTCCTATAATTTCCTTGCCTTGAGAGGAGAGAGCTTGGTGTTCAGTCGTAAAGACCCCCATTCCGGAGGTCACCGATTCAAATCTCGACGTGCAATACCGCGTTCTCTAAGTTCTCAAAGTAAAAGTTCGTGAAGAAACCGACATGTCCTAGCATCAAAAGATTGAAGACGTGAATCAAGTGCGTGAAAGGACCCTCGTTGAGGCGCACTTTAATCCTTTCACCACACTGGTTGGAGAGAGCCAGTGACAAGAGTAGGTAATAGTAATAATAATAATAATCATTGCCATAAAAATAAAGTCATTATACTGATTTCACAGCTAAACTTACAACCGTTTTTCCAAATTTCCAGTAGAACAAAACACCCAGTCGTCTTATTCAACGTAAATATATAAAATAAAAAGTGGGACGTAGATTTTCAGCGAAACAACTTTCTTTATCGCCGACCCCCGCTTTATGATCGCATAAATTCAGTTTATCTTTATGAATATTCAGAGAAAACTGCTGACGACCTTTTCTTTGCAGGTTTTTTTAAATCCCTGCGATATGACAGCCGCGGTTGTTTAAGGCTAGTGCTGCTGCTTACTACTACTACTCGTTTCACCAACTCTCCCTAACCAGTGTAGTTTAAGGATTGAAGTCCTCCCCTTACACTCAATCTCAAAACCAAAAATACTTTATTTCCATAGAATTCATAAAGAAATGGATTGGAAACGTCAATAACTTATATTCAAAACACAAGGTCATGTATGGCGAAGAACAAAAAAGAAGTTCCTAAGGTGAGATTCCTTTTTTTCGCGAGTATGTCACGTCTTTGAATGTTTGGTTCTGGGACATGTCGGTTTCCTTTCGATGTTTTCCTTCACCGATTTGAGAACGTGGAATTATATGTCAATTTTAAAATATGGTAAATTTCATTGGTGCACGTCGGGATTTGAAGCAGCAACCACTGGATTGAAACTCGGGGTCTGTACCACTCGGCCACAACATTCGAAGCGCTGAGCTGGTACAAAGTACAAAGGGGGTGTCGCCGACGCGGCCGGACAGTGTCGGCGTGCTGAGGCGTGGCCACTGTTAATGTCTCTCACTTAGTGTGATCTGTCTGGCCGTCTGATAACTATGTAAAACCCGTGGACTAAAATATTTCAATTAATAAATTTACCAACAACTTCTTTAATTATTACAACTCGTTTTTCAAACCAAATATGGTAATGATTTTTAATGTTCAAATATTCATATTTTACGAAAAGTCCACTGTCTTAGCATAGGATGTTCTTTCTTGCGTCATGTCTCCTCGCCTGGGCTTTTTTCTGCAAACTGCAACCATCATAAGAATATTGTTATCTTCTGCTCTACCAGATGTAATACCAAACAAAATGCTGATGTCTTCATAGAGTGCTTGTTCTTGGTGAGTCCCAAGCCAGGATTCCGCACGGTTATTTTTTATAATGGTACTTAGGTGCCCAGGTAGGGACATTTCAGGCAGGTATATATGTCTCGGAAAAAGTGCGATTCCTATGAAATTATATTATTTAGTCCATTTAAAATGTCTTCTGTGTCAGTCTCGTGTACGATGCGCTCAATTTTAAAACCCAACAATACTCACCCATCCAATTTCTGAACGCTGTGAACCAAGTTCCTTCTTAACGTAACATAAAGAAAACTATAAAAGCTAAGCCGCAAGGATTTGAGTCGATATAAGAGCGCCAGTGATGTATAGGAGCGGTGTCGGGCCCGCGACCGCGCCGACCTCAACCCATAACTCACGGCAATTCGCTAGGGAAGGGAAAAGGACTAACCGCGAGCCAAGACTGCTTAACACAATCTCTCAAGTCCTGTATGGATTTAATAACTTAATAAGAGACTATAAATATTTATTTTACGCAACACATTTTAGATTTTGGTAAATTATCATTAATCATGGTCACTCCACAATAATTTGTGGATATCGTTCATAGGTATTTACCATTGGTTAGAGCATCAATTAAGGAATTCATACACATTCATGTAATCTTTAGAAATGTGTTATTTCAAATTAATTTTTAAGTTAGTGAACGCTTAACGATTGTGGTCACATAAATTATTTTAAATTTTGGCATATCTATTATGGAGGTACTTATATTTCCATGTGTGACAGATATTAAAAAAAAACTATAAAAAATAAGTACTTAATATTTGCCAAGACTGCGTATTAATCCCATCCCTACACGGGGATCCTTCGAATGTTTTATGACCTGATGAAATGACCTGTCTCAAGCGTAGGCAGGGCCAGTAAATCGGTTATATTCCAACTCCTCAAACATAGAGCTTATAAAAAAAGGTTGCAAGGCGTTTAAGATAGACTTTTGTTAGGCGTCATGAAAGAACGCCTGCTAGAAAGTTATTAGCAAATACGTTAACAATTGCCTATTGTGAAGTTGTAGGCACAACCATTCATAATGATTTACAAAGGCTATTAAAAGAAATGCTTTCCCGCAATCTCTTCTGCTATACTATTTAGACGATTCTAAGTTATTATTTGGAAAGCAAAATTTACTTAAAAACCATGGCACTGCAATTATCGTATATTCAAATTGGATTTAATGTCAATTACTGTCAATTTTGCTGTCAAAGGTTAACTATATTTGAAGGGACAGGTGCCCTATTTGTCCAATATGCGAGGAATAACCAGGGATTTATACTTATATCATCAATTCCACAAACCGGGTATTACCAAGAAACTTAGTCGTGAATAAATAACTGAAATTGAATTAAAAAAATTAGAACTGAGCCATAATAACAAGTCGATGAAAGTGGTACAAAATGAAAGATATTATTACTTCTTTCAATTGAATGGGGCTATTTCTTGCAAAGTCTGTCATTAGCCTAAATACACAGCCTTTATTAGAACGCTGGGTAATTGTGAAGCAGCTATTTCATGTGGTTTTATTTAAAATACTTTAATACGAGTAGAACCGTGTGCGTAGTAGTAACGACTTGATTGCTCGTAGTCTCGCTTTTAGTATTATTTAAATAGGTTGAGATTTAAGTCAAAATGCTCCAGCAGTGATGACGATGACGGCTCAATTGGCTGTGCCTTACGATCCTTTAATCATGGGTTCAAATCTAACAATATGACCGAGTTGCAGAAATCCATCGTGACCGTGATGGTAGGGCACATGCTCGGGTGGAACCCTCAAGATGAAAACAGCAGTATCTTCCCTTGAGAGCTGATTCCTAATCCAGGCGTTGCCTGACGCCGCCATCGCCATAGACACTTATTATAAAATCAGTTGATAGGCAGTCGAATATAACCCTGAGAGAACTCATATAAATTTTTTTGACTGGCCTCACAGCTCAGTTGGTAGTAACCCTGTATTCTGCGCTGTAGGTCGTGGATTCGATTCCCACCGAGGACAAACATTTGTGTGAACATGTTTGTTCTGTGTCTGGGTGTTAATATGTATGGATTTACCAAAAAATATATATAAGTACCTATTATATCAGTTGTCTAGTTCCCATGATACAAGCTATGCTTAGCTTACTTTGGGGCTAGATGGCGCTGAGTGAAAAATAAGAATTTAATAATCAATGAGTCGTTAATATTTGAAGATATGATTGATCGTCAATAACACACAGACATTGAATCGTTCGGGATAGCGTCGGGTGAGCGCGGGGAGAGGAAGCTAGATATTCAAGGTCGTCGACAGTGCCTGCCCTATCAGTGTACTGAACCAGCTATTCTGTGGTATCTGTGATATCGACCGTGCTATTAAGATCCGTCACTGTACAATATGAAGTGATGATTCGAAGGTAACGGACGGCAAAGGGACACGTCACACTGACAACGGGTCAGCTTTGATGTCTGTATGTCGCATGTATAATCACATTTTAATAACACGTCAGCTTTGTGACGAATGTGTTATATTATTGATTCTCTAATTAGATTGTACGTTTTGTTTATAAGTGACAATTAAAATCAAAGTAGGCTTATTTGTGAGACTGAAAAGTTAATTGATGGAACGAGTAGATTCGACGATGTTTAACGGAATTATCTACATATTAAATCAATAGATTATTTAATAAACGTATTCGCCCGTAACTCTGTGATCGAAGGGGAAACATCTCATGTGCCTGTAATTTCACCCACCACCACACCTTTCAAAGCGGAACACCTGCTTGCCGGCAGATATGGGTATGGTGGCAGTACTTCCCCGGACTAACTTAGCATAAGTTCTACTGCTACTGCTACAAGTCCGGGAAATTCCCTCACATAACAGAGAAAGAATACCGTTGAATTCCAAATGACTGTTATATATACGTTCGTATTTGACGCCGGCATGTTAATGTCCTAATCCCGGGCTGGACAAGACAGTAGGTACAACTTTATTCCAACTTAAATCGTTCCGAGAAACCTCAAAGCTCAGTATTATTCCGTACATTGCGATGCAAATCAGGGGCGTACGCTAGTTACACGTCCAATATATCAGATTTATCGCTAATATATACCATCAATACGTTTGTTTTGTCCGTTCGTCTGTCTCAGCGGTATTTATGCTATTGTGTGGGGCCGTTGTGTAGTGAAATGGTAAACAGCTGGGCCATTACACTAGAAATTATAATAGGCTAAAGTGTGGCGTGCCTCAATGTAAACTATGTTTAAATGGATATAACATTTAATAACTTCATACTCCTATATTTATGTTAAATCCGGATATGACAGGAACTTTTATCATGAACTATAAAAAGTTTCTAATTGAACGATTCGCAGGTCAAATAAGAAACTTTGACGTAGTTTAAATAGTTTAACTAAACTAAATGTCAAAATAATGGAGTCAGCAGATTCTTACGAGACGTGAATTATGTGCATTAACTTGCTCAACCCACGCGGGCAAAGCCGCGCTAGCAAAAGCTTCAAATATCATAACAATAACATTTAGTAAAGTATTTTTTTGTTTAAGCGATGGCTTTATATAAAGCTCACATTTAGTGATAAAAAAACAAACCAAGGCAGAGTTGAAATGAAATATTAGGCCTTAAAACTTTATCAATCATGGGATTATTCAATAAACAACAAATGTTTGTAATCCCTCACCGTTAGAATTGATAGGATTTGAGTCTTAGCGAGCAAAATGCAGAAACGTTACGATAGCATTTGAACGAATGAACTAATATGTATATAAATAATTGATAATGTAACCCAGCTGTCTACTCGAATCTATGCCAACGGCTCGAGTATAAAATGCGGCACTTTACATTCAGACGTTATGTTCGTAATTGGAGGGAATTTATGATGATATCCGCTTCACGGATGATTAGGCGATGCAGCGTGATACTTAATTATTTAGTCGGTGGTCGGTCCTGCCTCTTTATGATCACTTAGGCTAAACTTGGAGCAATAATGGAATCAAACGTCGTTGTGGAAAATTTTTGAGACTGCTATCTTAGTAAACAGTGGCATGGATTGTAATTTGACCAAAGAAAAGAAGTTGTAACTTTAGCGGACTTTAAATAAATAAATAAACTTTAAACTTGGGGTATAGAGTTTCAACAATCAACACAGAGGTCACTGGTTCAAATCCAGACAGTGAGCTTTTTGGCTGTTGAGCAATACCACGTTCTCTGCGTTTACTTAGCTCACGCAGGTAAAGTCGCGGTTGGCAGAAGCTACTTGAAAATATGTATGTAGTGTAGGTACATAACTTTTAATAATAATAATTTATTTCTGAATGTGATACAACAGGGGTACACAGTAACATAAATGAACACTGGAAAATACTAAACTAAAAACTGTGTCATAGTTTCCAGCGCCCGACCTTAGGACTAAAAGAGATTCTTAAATTGATTACGTCTTGTAAAGTAAAAATATAAAATAAAAAAACTCATCTATTCGCGTGTATATCAACATGTTCCTGGCCGTATTGCTAGGTAACAGAAACGTTCTACTCTCATCGAAAGAGCGCCATAAACCTCAAAAGGTTTTTTCACTCAGAAACAGTTATTTTGTTTCGCCCCCTTTTTCGTGAAATGGAAAAAAATACAAATTTCTTAAGTCTAGATAAGTTGACTCGTATGTAAAATCATTGAACACAGATTTCCAATCTTTCTTCTTGCAGTGCCAAGAGGAGACTGATAAACTAATTATACTGAAATTTAAAATCAGCTGTGGTCTTTATTGCCTCACGACAGCACGACAAGTTTAAGATTACATTGGCTACCGACGAAGTTCCTTAATTCCCCATTCTATATTCACGCCAAACATTTCCAAAGAACTGTTTATAATTCCGTTTCTGAATAGCCCGTGTCCATTTTATTCACAATTCGCTAAGTACCTTACACAATGGCTACTGTATTATGTCACTCGATTCTTGTCATACGGCTTAGCTGAGCTGTCATGACTGTTATTCTGTCAACACTAACATTGACGTGATGCTCCGCAATTGACATTCATAACATTTTGAACCTTGTGTCTATGAGTTTAAGGTTGTAAGGATTTGTCTCGAGGGTAGTTTAAGATTGTTGTGAGCTGTGAAAGATGTGCCGGTCATTTGATCCGCCGATACTCGGATTACGTGTGTACAAATAGGATTTACTACTTATTGGTATTTTATGGAATGAGAAGTTTTATGGGATGTTGATTCTACTCCCATAAAGAAAGAGGATTTGTGATACTTGAGAGGATAATTATAATGCAGTGCAAAATTTGCAACAAGAAAAATGTATTTCATTTATTTGTAGTAAAAAAAAGTTAACAGTTAAAATACTGACGTGTGAAGAATGTTATCTAATAGTTTTTGTCGTGTACAGTGGATACTCCAATTCACAAATTAAGCATTCAATTAATTACAAAGCCTAGATTAAGATTAAGATATTATCTGTACTGCTTACGTAACATTTACAAAAAGGTACGAACTGTATGTTATCATTACTGTCGCTTTCTGTAGTGACTAGTGACCACAAAGCGTAAATAAGTATATTGATACAATGCGTTCAATATTTTTCGTAAGATTGAACACTCAACTTTGTAAGTAGAAATATGTTAAGATTTTTGTATCCTGTTTATTATAATGACAACATTGTATTTTATATAATGTGAACTACATAGTTACATATTCAGTGTAGGAGAGTGCCCATAAAAATGAGCAATGCCTGAAAGAGCAACTAAGTCAGCAGCTGAGTATCTGTAAGATCTAACTGCAGGTAATAAATGTATTGCATTGTATTATTTTGTTCTGGCTGTCGAATAAAGGCATGAGCTGCTGGAATTTCTTCCGAAGCTCGGTATTAGCTGAGTTATTCATAGAGAAAGAATCGCAGCGACGACCTCATCTATTGCAACTACGTTCGCTCGAAAGTGTAACCTAAAAGGTGAGAAGTGGCCCATTGAAGCTCTGTCTCATCCAAGATAAAGGCGGGAATCTGTTACTTGATATAATGTATCATATTTTTGAATAACAATGAAGTTTTTTTTTTTAATAATTTCTATACGTCCACGCAAAATCTCATTGTAAAAATATCCCGACATTCTGCACACTTTAACAATGGAACCGCGTTCCTAATCCTTATTGAAAAAATAAACCTGTCAACATTCATTCACCGACACATTGTCATAGAAATGTCATTGTCATACAGCCAAAAGAACTTATCTGGCTTATTAGGTACAAATGCACACAAAAAATATTTTCGCCACATTTCGCCCTCACCTAGTAATTAGACTCAAAAACCAGCCCCTTTCAAAGCCCTTTCGAAACTTGTGGCACAGTATACAATTTAGTAGCAGTGAGAAGTAGTCGTTTCTTAATATATCAACATTTTCTGTTCTTTCTCTTTGGTGTACGGGGGGAGACTAGCTATGTTTTTTTTCACCTTTAATGCAAATATAATAAATATAATCTTGGAACTATTCGTAATTTTAATAATAATTTTAATTTCACTATTTGCTGAGCCTTGATTTAAATATGTTTGACGGTACGACAATATTTTAACCATCTTAATTGTTATTTAAAGAGGTAATAAGTTATTTTATTATTTTAATGTGTGGTAGACCTGTTAACTTAATTATTTATTCTGTTATTTACGTAGATAAATTATACTAAAAAAAACTATTTTTCCAGGAGACATTCGTAGTCGTCATGCTCCTAGTTTAGTTTTGCTCATAATCCGTTTCAAAATGAGAACTGAACCGAGTTATCCAATTAAATAAGCCACATGTAATAACTTTATACTTTGTGGAAAAGTGGAACATACACAGACACACCTAATAAGAGTACTGTCTTATAGTGTTAGTGAACAAAAAGGTTTGATATTCTGTACAGGATGTGTAGTATCAAGCTTTTTGTTTACCTAGAATTTGTACTTCCTTGCTTGTGTCATTAGCGTTACTGTAGAAGCTCACCTCTACTGTTGCTCGTAAGCCCCTTTCATAAATACGCAGTGAGTGCTGTCCTATGCGGAGATGTTATCGATATGTCAAAACTGCCATACAATAACAAGTTCTCAGCTTACATCGACAAATAGCGAACAATAGGCGGATTATGCCTCCCCTGTTCACGGGAAAACCGTTCTTGCACCCCAAACCTAAGGTCTGATTTCGTGGTGTAGGGCTTATAAGCTTACGGGGGCTTAGTAGTGCCGTGAAATTGATTTTTTTCGTCGTTGGGCAATGTTTAGAATTATGGTTTAGACTCATTGTTGAGTGAAGTTAGTTACAGTGGCGTTCCTGGCGTTGTGTTACATATAGGATAACTGAATTGGGGATTTTACGAATAATTGAGTGAGTCTATTTATAATGTTTCCTTTTGTGTGTTTGTGAATATGATCACATTACTGTGTATATGTAATTGATGTTGTGCATTTATAATGGGAGGTTGCGTGGTTGCATATTTTATTAATTGGAATTTGTATTCCAATGAATCATTTGTTCATTCGTTTGTTTTTTTTATAAATACACAATGATTTACCCACGTCGACAAAGTTATATTAATTATCATATTAAAATAAAGCCTATATTGTTTACTGTATACTGTATATTGTTCGAACAAATGGAATGGAATAATATTTACATAGAAAACTAATAATTCCAAAGACATTACTAAAACCAATAGTAGACATATAAAGGATAAAATAAACATCGTAATGTATAACTGTAGCACGAGAGCAACAAAATATATTAGTGCTTAAATATTATGGAAAAAAATGAGAATGCCTTGTTATGTATATTGTATATATGATATTTGAGAAAAATATTACACAATACTTTAATCATGACACCCGTTGGAACTTTATTGAACAATCTATGTACAGTACCTACCAGTCCTCCTACTACTTAAAATAGAACTTAAAATTCGAAGACATGTGTCGAGTGCACGAAACGAGCCTCTTTGAGGCACACTTACAATCCTTTCACCACACTGGTTCGACAGAACCGGTGACTCGAAGAAGAAGAAGAAGACGAAGCCCTCCTACTCAAAACGGTGAAGGGAAACATCTTGAGACAGCAGCATGTCGCCAAATAATAACATCGGCACATGGAATGGATAACAATACTGTAAGGGTTGCCGTAGAAGTAACCTGTAACCCATTTATGCCTGTCGCTAGAGAGTTGTCTGCAGTAGAACTTACGACTCTTTTACTATCATTTACAAAGCTCTTGATTAAATATCACGGCGGCTAAGAAATGGAACCAATGGATCTTCAAGTCAACAGTGGAAAAACGTCTTCTAGACCTCCGCGAAAGCAAAGTCGTCAATTGGCAATTGGCACTGCAGTAGCAACGCAACGGGAGGTCAATCTTACATTTTCAAAGTTGGTTCCCGTTAGGTACAAATATATTTCCTTTTTCTCTTTAAACTAATAAGTAAATTACTCGTCAAGCTATAAATTTCCCTTCAGTCAACTCAACCTTCAGGATAATGATGAAATCGATTAATAGACAGCCTTCCAATTACTCGCCCTGTAATCACTCGCCCTGTAATTTTCGCATTTTTTTCACAGGACCTAAACACTGCTTATTATCTTGTAAACGATGAATTAAAAGTTATTAGTGGTTTCAAATAGCCCAACAGAAGATAAATTCTTCCCAAAAGGTCCATGAGTATAAAGTAACTAGTATAATTTAAAATGCAAAATTCCAAAAATCTAAATTGACTAGTAGTTACATTTTCTTTGATAATATTGAAACAACTCTGATAAAATAAACACACGCTCATTACCATACCATACCGTAAGACTCCTGCACTATAATTCCGTTTTACAAAATGCCTGGGCTTCACAATACCGAAATGAAGACGGCATAGACTGTAGCTCGGGGGTCAAATGGTACAGTGCAATCGAGCTTATGTAGGGCAAATACCCGGTTGGCTAGCTACCACACTCAAATTGTCAACCTGCCACCGATAGCCTTATGGTGTGTATATTGAGAGGATTTCCCAATCCAGGCGTTGCGTGGTGTCACCATTCGTCACATCACATCAGGTTATAGGGACTCAAACGTAAACCAGTAAAATAAGACATATTGTAAATAAAATAAATATCCAGATTAGAGGTCCGAAGTAAGATAACATATACCTTCAACACGCTAAGGTCTACCTTGACCGCGAATCGCAATCAGGTCTCATAGCTTCGCATAACACGCGACTGTCAACTGAGCCGTCACTGTCAAGTCACACAGTTAAAATTTTTAATTAAAAACTTTGGACTATTATATAAATATATAAAAATTAACATAAATTGTATCTTTGTCATTCATAAACTTAGACATACCTAATATTATATGCGTGGGAACACATTCAGTTTCGTTCATACATTACATTTACAACAAGGTTTATTCAATGATCTTTTGAACCAAACTACAACATTTTTTGGTCTATAATTTAGGGTGGGTCTAAATTACATGTAGCAAAACGCTAATCGACGGTTTGAAGCCATTAATTCGATGGAAATTGGTTGATTGAAGCTTTCAAGGTATTTTATTTCTATCAGGCTATTTGTATTGATTGTACCTAGTTATGTGTCTCTAATCACATGATACAGGTTTCAAGTAGGTACTTTTATGTTTTTGTTTGTCCGTTATTTAGTTTTTTATAAAAAAAAACTGACTCCAAAACAACTCCAATTTTACACAATATAATATAATAATTTGTAAATGCCCACGCATACATACAGAATCTGCTGGAGATCTATTGTTGTGAAATTTGGGCATGTGAACACTCCTCAAGAAATGCACTTTTCCAAGGATCTGTGCCGACTCTACCTCACGAGGAAGAAATCCGAAAAAGGGGATTGTGATAAAGGTACACAGTAAAACACCTTTGTATAAGGTGTAAATTATTATAATATACAGGTTTATAGATAACAGTCTATTAAGGGTGATTTTTGTATAGGCCAATATAATTCCAACAACGTTTAAGTATACTGTTCTACGATTTTTGGAAAATCGAAGTTTTTGGTCAGTTTAGGTTTTTGTCACTAAAGACTTGATTCTTTACGTTATAAACTTCAGAGTTATTCTTAAACTCAACAAACAAAACCACTGAAATTTACTAATAAGAGGTTGTCAGCATGGTTACAAATAACTGTGTACCGTGGTTCACATTTCCTAATCATAAGTTAGTACAAAGATAGGGCCTGAACGAATCCTTTGACATTTTATGTAATGTCTGTTGCGTGTAATTTCTTCATTTCCCTTTACCACAGTCAGATACCACAATAAAACAGAGTTAATATAAATATCTCGGTCGACAATCTACGGAGACACGTATTCCATTAGCTGTACGAAATAATTTGCAATGAAAACCAATCAATGTAACGCGACTTTTAGCAAGTCAAATAGCTTAGCTCTTGGCGATTTTATGCTAATTTTCGCGTTTATTATGCAAACCCCGACCGAGTAGGGATGCCGCTGAATTGTTTATCGATAAACTGAAAGTGCAATATGTGGTTCAGATAAAATGTGATAAGTACAGTATAATGAAGGTTTTTAGGGTCCGAACGAGACATAAGAATTGCCTATGCGTGCCTGTGAATTTGGCTCGAATTTTTCGCTTTGTCATAAACAAGTATTTTTATGTGATATTAATAAGATGTCATTCAAAACTTCCAAATCAAAATTCCGTTTCATTATTGTTAACGAGGATATTTGATACGACGAACTGATGACTAAATTAGACATCACAAAAACGTAACTGTAAACTAATTCAAGAAATTACGGAATTAAAGGAAGTAAGTTTAACTATTACATTATTCCATTCAGATTAAACCAAAATAAATCAAATTATACATTTACCATTGACATTTAGAGCTACAGTTTTGCCAACATGATAAAAAGATCATAATAATAACATTTGTGGACAATTCACATAGCGCCATCTAGCCAAACTAAGCATAGCTTGTACTATAGGAACCAGACAACTGATAGAATACATACTTTTTTGTAAATACATACATATAATACATATTAACACACAGACACAAAACAAACAACAATGCTCGTCACACAAATGTTTGTCCTGGGTGGGAATCGAACCTACGACCTACAGCGCAGAAGCCAGAAGCCTGTCAAAAAGTGTCAAAGTGTAATGTGGTCGTGATTTAGTTTCCCCACGGCTGTTTCGATATCGCGAGCCCCGTCCCTGGGAAGCGGGGAGGCCGCGGTCACCAATTTGCGTTTTAATTAAGTATTCGGATAACAGGTTTGTTTTTGTAGCAAATTGTTTTCCCTCCAATCTGCGGTTGACGTCGCGTCGCGTCGCGTCGTGTCGGTCCAGTCCCTGACCGGTGACCGCACGCGGCACTCTCGCCGACTTCACAAATGCAAATGAATATGTTTCGTACAAAATAAACGTGTTAGTTTTATCAAAAAGTATTCTATCATTTGATTAAGAGCAGTAGAACTCACGCCAAGGTCGTCCGGGGAAGTGCTGCGACCATGCCCATTTCTACCGTGTTGCTGTGTTCTGGTTTGAAAGGTGTTAGAAGCTCTACACGTCTCAGAGTTAAGGGCACATACGATGCGACTTAGGTCTCGTCGTACCTATTAGAGCAGGACCCAAGTCGCATAGATTGTTATGAGCTGAGGCTAAACACGAAATGGGCCGTCTTAGCCGATTTAGCAAAGCCCATAAATCATAGTAAATGCTCACTATGGTTTTGGGCTTTTAATTGAAATAGTATATTAAGGGAGGATGGAATTTTAATAATGTGATAGAAATAAGGCATAACTCAAAGCGACTAGATATTGTAACAAAGACTTTGCTATAGTTATTCTTGTATAAGCGTGAAATCCAATAAATGAATAAAAAATATAGTCAAACATGGCCCATAAATATTTTTTATTTTATCATTGGTACAATTAACAAAAACTGTATGAACAAACTGAAAGTTTCACATATAAAGTTTGTCCAGAGTTTGCGCGTGATGACCGCACACATAGTTTTCAGGCAGTATGCGGCTTGTCTCGTGCGGGTCGCCGCCGTAACCGCTAGCGTGCGGCGTGGGATTTGCTGTTCATTATTTGGCTTACAAAATGACTGTACCAGATTTAACAGTTTTGTTACCGTTTAAATTGATGTGTATTGAAAACGAGTTCGGTATTCGTCTTTCAATTTCAGTTTCAGTTATTTCGATCTCTACGCATTTTTACCTCACAAATATTAATTTTAGATTTCACTGAACATGTAATAAGTTTTTCTATTGAATATTATTGAACAGAATATAGCAGTAGATATAACCAATGGTAGACGTAGAGTTCACCCGGGCAGAATTGCCATTGGCTCCATCAAGCAATAACCTTTAAATCGCAACACATGAGTGTCAGTTCTGTTTTCAGCTGGAAAGGTGCCGTTGAAATTACAGGCACAATGAAAAAATAAGACGTTCTACTGAATGCTACTAACAATAACATAGGTACTTATTAGTCACAACTAGAGTCTTGGAATTGACGTTATCGTGGTCAGTGTCTTGTTCAATCTTGTATAAAAAACTTTTTAGAGAGAATTCAGACCTACGAGTGAACAAAGAGAAACATAATTATACACTTTGCTTCATAAATGTAAACAAATTAAGGATTTTTACTCTGATTGTGAAATAGGATCATAGTCGTTTCTGGATGATTAATTTTCTTTGTGTGTCCCAGTTGACACGTTGTGACCATATGTGGGGTCATTCATCTTATAGGATAATCAGAATGGGCTATTCCTGCTTGCACTATACGTACTGCCCCCTCCGGTGGGAATAGTAATGACAAAATCAACGACAATATAACCACTTGAATGTGTCCACAATGATAGGGGTACGAGTCAAACCCTGTGCACTATTTAAGGGAGAGGGTGCGGTCCACAGCTACGTATTTAATGTTTTGTTGGTTGTTATTACACGTATTGACACAGAAAAAAGCTGTAAAACTGTAAAGCACATTAATTCATATGACTGAAACGGCCATTTGCAAACGTACCTTCATTTTTAGCTTAATAGAAAAATATCACAAACTGTTAAATTGAACAATCTGAAATAGATTCAAGTATGCGCGTGATATTATTTTATTACTTACAAGTAATATTTTTGTGATATTTACTATACAAAATAAAATAATCCGTCTGTAGTTTTTCAAATGCACCCGGTGTTGCCATAGGTACTTTTACACAGGCATTTCATTTTTATAGTATTTTCAGACCGTCAAATCCTTGTTCCCCCATGTTTGTTCTGTGTTCCCAGTATTAGTATGTATCAGTTTCATTGTACAAGCTATGCTTAGTTTGAGGCTAGATGGCGCTGTGTACAATGCCCACTGATTTTTATATATTTGTTTATTTATAGTATTTTTAAATTTTGTCTCTTCCAAAGAACTGAATTACATTTATTTATATTCGTGATGAGTCGGGAATGATGCTCCAGAGAAAATATGAGTACACTGCTACTGCTGGAATATGGTGTCCTGATTTCATTTTCGTCATGACAAGATTGAGAAATGTTTAATCCGCCTACAGTGAACGTAATAAATAGTTGCCTATTTAAAAAAAGGAATAATTCATTAAATGATACTTAATGTTTGACTCATGTAATAACTTCATTATTTGTCATAGTTGTCTTCTTTTCAAGCAGTAGAAGGTTAGTCCGGAGAATTACTACCAACAAATTTCTATCGTCTTTTTTGAGTTATCTGCGGCCTCTAGGAACTCTACTTATACAACCTCTTCAACTTTTGAGAACTTCTATATGTGTTGTTTATATGTTAATTGGAACTTCCACATATATGACGTTTAAGAATTAGTACCATACACAAATCCCAATAGGCAATAGGTATAATATATAATAGACCACAGACAGTAGACAAATATTGATTCGCTGTTGAGCACACATGTGCAACATTTTACACAGGGAATAAAAAGTTTTACAATAAATACACAGAGACAAAATTATAAACAGAATAGTACTCTGATACGAACCTTATTAGGTACTAACATTTGACGGTAGATGAAAACCGTTGCTCAGTCACGCGAACAAGCAATCTCTGTGTAGGAATTACTATTATATAAAAAATATATAATGTATGGTATGGTATGGGCGATATCAGTAGTTAGAAGTGTGTAACAAGAGTACCATTGACTGGGTTTCAAGTATAGGATTACTAGATTAGCACTGTATCATACGAATGTATATAGGCACCCATATCTTAGGATGCCATATATTCGATGTAAGCAAATGGGTTTTGACAAGTATCTAACACGTAAATTCACATCTTTTTCCCCGAAGAGGTAACTATATTTACGCCCTTTCTTCGATAGTTTGAGCCTCAGTAGTCAATTTCACCTTGTGGTTACATTATCATCATTTCCTTTTAGTATCTCATTTAATGGGGAAACGTGAGTACAATCCTGACGTGTGTAGGCTATATTACAAATATGTTCCGTATGTCAACGACTTACAGTCACATAGGACAGGTCTTCCCCTGTTTCATTATGCGAAGACAGCACGTCTCATATACCTGTAACATGAATGTAGACATCAGTACAGGTGTACAATTCATGAACTTTTGTTTGATGAAATGCAAATCCTAGTAACTTCACCGAAATCCACTTTAAACACAGTAGTACACAGTATGGCTACTGCACTACTGCTCAACGGCAGAAATGAGTTTGGTTGCAGACTAATCTAACTCTGTACATACAGCTAGTTCTACAGTTTTTTATTCGTCATTTTGGTTATGACAAACAGATTTCCCTTCTAAAAAATATTGTTGAGAACTATGTTATTTTGTCGGCAACTCGAGCAGCATTATCTTTAGTGTAAGTGTACGTACCCGTACTTGTAGCTACCACGTACTTACTCACTGGTAGATGGCACACGCTGTAGTTTGAAGGCCAGATGTTTTTCAGTTTGTTTCAGTGCTCGTTCAGTGTCGACGTTACGCGGAGGTGAGATTTACATATATTTAATTAATTCGCGTTAGATTTAAGTAGCGATGTGTTATAGTGAGTTCATATCGCTAAATAATGGGTGACACAGTTTTTAAATGAATAAACTTGTTGTACCACTTCGAATGGTAAAACTTTTTGAATGATTTCTTCGTAATTAACGAAGCAGTTTAACGTGACTTTTTATCGGTATTTTGTATGTAAATTTAATTACTTTTCTCGTTTAATGACAACTACATTTGATAGCAGCACCAATGAATACTAGATAATATTTCCAAATTATAATGATATTATTCAGGTTTGAGTAATTAGATTTATTGTGTTCAAGAGTGCAAAAGAAATTCCATATATTCATATTCCTTATTCACTTTACTGAATCTCATTTATTTTGAACAATAAATCAGTCTTTATCCCTCCTTCTTATCAAGTGGTTTTTCATTGAAAATGATTAATTAAATATAAACAGCAACGAAATTTTTAATATGAATATTTTTTTGTTTGTAAACACGATCATGTTAACGACTCACGTATTTATTTTACAACTTATAAGGCTTAGTTTCGGTTAAAATACAGTTACCGTAATGAGAAATGCAGTTAGGGCATTATCATTTTTAGTTTTCATCAGTTATTTTTTATTATTATAACGCATTTTAACTACACAAAATTTAAATCTGTAACGGTGCAAGAGATCCTCTCAATCTCTCAAAGGTCGGATAAATGGACGGACAGCGTAGACTTAGTAACAGGCTAGTTCAGTATAAAACTTATGTAACTTGAATAAAGAGGAAAGGTGATCGCTGAAACATTTGACAGAAAATATTAATTATAGTTTAGTCCAAGACAAAAACTTCAAAATCGCATTGTTGTTTTTTTTTAACGTTCTGTACTGGGATAAGTCGTAAACTATGTCGCTTTATTTCAAAACTTTATATGTTGAATGCTTTTTAACAGCGTTTAGATGAGGCCAATTTGCTATGAGAAGTAAGTGATTTAAAAAAGAATAAGCAGAAGCTCTAAACCAATTTTACATATGTTAATTAAAAAATAATCATGGAGAAAATGCTGCTTGCCTCTTTTATTTATGATCATGGCTTATACTTTTCAGGTGAATATAATAAAATAAATACTTTTATTGATATTACAACTATTTACAAAATTATTACATATGTTTTTTTCCACAATATACAACGAAACCAATTAAGCTTTCTAAATACCATTTCCAACGATGTACAGATGCCTCACGCGAACCAATTCAATACCATTTAATAAGTTGAATATTCAATTTCTAAAATCTATACGCTCATTTCAGTGGAAGGTTTAATTACATATGCATGGGTATGCATATGTTAAGGGTTTAACACATAATTGTATTCTTACCTTACACATAAATAATAAATCTGATTTCACACGTAGTATTAGCGACCCAGTACATATAATAAATCATTTGACTCGAGTTTTATGACTTATAAGGTGTCGTGACCCAACTTCAGGCAATGTGTTAAAAATTCAACGACAGGAAAGCTACGCCATTTAACATGATATACTGTTTTAGGAGACAGCTTTCATAAAAGTTAGGCCGTGATATACAGCGGTTGTTTCACGGAAGTGGTCATGTTCCTTTATTGATAAGGCTGAAAAACACAGTTTAGAAAATAGCGGACTGGCCGCGCAGATCACTCGGTGGTAACTCTGCCTTCCGCACTGTAGCTCATGGCTTCGATTCCCTCCCAGTGCACATATTTGTGTGACGAATATATATGTTTTTTCTGGGTCGGGGTGTTAATTTTTCTATATGAAACTGATATTTCAATAATGTATTAATAAATATTTTTTTGGTCTAAAATATCGTGCTCTATCTAAGTTGGCTAATATGGTTACATACCCTTACAGGAACTACAAATACTGTTACACCCACCCAGAAAACATATTATTAATATGTTTCGAAAACTAGTTGCGAATGGGAATCAAACCTGCGACTCTTGTATCCCAAAATGTTACGTCAAGGTCCTCAACATATTCCTTAAACATTCGATATCTGAAAATCCGTATCTTTCATAATTTGGCCTTGTTATCCTTAAGACATACTCAGATATTTAACTCAGTGTAGGTACTCGTCAATGTCTGAAAGGTTTTTGGCTGAAAACCAGCGCTGAGTAAAATTACTCAGCATATGCTGAGCCAACCCCTTTTTCGGCACTGGAGGCACAGGTACATATTGTAATATTTCTTTTTTCTTCATGTTTATTATTTTTAGTCATTGCTCTTTTGTGTACTTGTGTCCTGTGTGCCGAATAAATGTGTTATCTATCTATCTATCTATCTATCTACTTGAGAATGAACTTTCATGAAAAGTTAAATAAATCTCCGCTCCCATAGATCCTACGCTCATCGGAATTATTTGCGGCCCATAACTTACTAATATCTCCGCGGTACGTGGGCCATTTAACTTGACTTACGACCGCAGGAGACAGATTTTGCGATGCGAAGATGGCTAACATTAAGAATAAAATAGAATATATATAAAGAATATAATAAAGAAGAAAAATAATTTGAGCACTCAAGTAAATCAACGAATATCTCAACAGGGCCAATTCATCCTCACCAGAAGTATATTATATATACATATATGAGTTATATGTATGTATTTACAAAAAAGTATATATGTATTCTATCAGTTGTCTGGTTACCATAGTACAAGCTATGCGTAGTTTGGGGCTAGATGGCGCTGTGTGAATTGTCCACCAATTATTGTTATTATTATTATTATTATTACTATAGAAACCAGCTCAAACATACTCTGATAGGGATGCTGCTCAGGGCCTTCATTGGAAATTATAATATTATTTTATATTTCTTTGCGAATACATATATTGTTAGAAAACAAATTATATTTCACTCGGCATTGGTGATTCCAAAATACATATGGGCAGTCCATAACTTTTTATTATTATTGTTGTTCTAATAAAAGTAATTTTAAAAGAATGACTTAATTTTAACGTAGCATTAAATTTGTAAGCGTTTTTGAATAATATCTTTGAAATGAAGCGGTCACAGATACAAATTTAATATACTAAATTGATAAGCGCACATTACAAATTGTTTAGTTAGCAATCTGTCTCTTAGATGCTTAATTCAAATTAGTCATTATGGTAATTAGGTTATATTTTTGATAAATTCAAATAAAATTAAAATTTTACCTACTTACTTTAAAATATTTTTTATTTTAAATTAAATTTACTATTCCTCTAATTTCGAACCTGTGAATATACATTGATCACTCCCACGCAGGCTCATTTTTTTTTTTTTTACCAACAGTTTGTTTAAATGAATATTTATCATCATTCTAACGTCAGCAGAGGTGTAACGTCGTTAGCGTTATCCCTTCAGTTAATGTTATATTATATCTTGTAGTATGAGTCGGTTATCCGTTACGTTATCGTTATTTGTAAAATCACACTAATATTTATCAAAGCTAAAATTTGTATGTATATGTATTTGTTACTCCTCAAACGGCTTAACGGATTTGGATGATATTCAGTACCAGGATAGTTTATACTGCTACTTTTGATCTCTGCAAAGTGCAATGTTCTTGTGGGATGATTTATTTACCGCGGGTAACACCGCGGGGCGTAGCTAGCATTAAATAAATCTCAAATTTGTATCTGGTTTTTATCTTTATGTGTCATCTTTCGATGTCCTTGTTGATCGGAGCAGTCATCAGAAAACAGGAAAAGTGTCAAAAGAGAAAAGATAACTCATTTCCGCAATATATAATTTTCTTCGCAAACCAACATTCAGCTACGACTACTATTTGAATTTATAACTTCCCACAGAGAGGTTCCTTAGAGATTTGATGTTGAATATGGTTATTTTTATCAAATCGCTGAAATCATGCCGCTGTTTCGGGAGTGGCCATGATGATTGGACCACGATATGAATACCCACTGTATATACCTAAGCGTGGGCTTGCAAAATAGATCAATTTTGAACTTGGCAATGAAAAAGCATCGGGTTGTATAATCATCATTAAGACAAGTCATCATGTTGTTTTTGATGATTGCACCGGTGTTATTATTTTTCAATCTGAAGGTTCCGGTATTAAGTCGCTAGTGGCCCTGATGAGAAGGTGAGGATTTGATTTTGGTTTTTGGGTTTTGAATGATTGTATTGTGGAGGTAACCGGATAGTGCATGGATATTGCGTACCCTACTTAAATAACACCGTTATCTCCGAAGGTAGGCGTAAATTTAACGTTCCTTAATTGAATATTACCGTTAATTCTCAGACAAATATTTCGGATTCAAATCAATGGTTGTATGATAGAAATTAGCAGATTTCTACAGTATGTCCCTCAGTTTAGTGAAAATAGGCCAAAAATTTACGAAAAAAATCGATCGATCGTTTTTGGAGTAATAACAATTTTTTTTTCTTAGAGAGAAAAAAGTTACATTACTCAGGATAATCTCGGCAAAGTTGGAGATGAAACAATAAAATGCTTTATTATATATTAAAGCAAGGGCATGATAGCTTTTTGCGAAATAACTGTTAATCTGTTCTTGCTGCCAAATATTTATTGATTAAAAATTGCTTATTTTAGACCCAGACCAAAGTAGGATAAAATTATTTCAAAATAAACAGACCTTACAGTACAATTAATAGTTTGTGTGCATGTGTAAATGGGCATGGTGGCAGTACTTCCCCGGACAAACTAGGCGTGAGTTCTAGTGCTCTTAGCTAGTTACGATGCTACGAGTATACTAAGCCTGGCAAACAGGTGCGATTTTCGCGTTAGGTTCCCCTCTGTGTTGACTGAACAAGGCATCAGAATTTTTCGATTCCCTACTGTAACAGTGCCCGTTTCTACACATATTGTTGTAAACTTAACGTCAGGTTTCAATGCGGGTGGGATCCGTTGGGTCGACTAAATAGCGCACCGGCGCCGGCGCCCGCCGGCGCGTTCCACCGGAGGACCCGGGCTCCTCGAATGCGCAGAGGTCAGCCAGAGTTCGGGTAAAAATCCCACACACGCTCTTTGCATCCCCGAAGCAACGGGTAGGGCCTTCTAAAGGTTCTCACACCATGTATAAAAAAAAAAATGGGTCGACTAAATAGAAAACTATCAGAACGGGGAACTGAGTCGGAGAATCGAGGCCGTGTGTACGAGGCTTATGTGGTTAGAAAAAATCTGCCGAAGCAAATTTTATCATAAATCCAAATGTTTTCACATGCCATTTCCAAGGAAGCGTTTGAGTTAACGACTCGCATTAAGATAAGATAAGATTGCATTATCTGCAGACAAGCAGGCGTTAAGTATTGACACATCTCAGGAGAAAATAATACAGTTATATACTAATAGATAGTGTGCGTAACGGACACATTACAAATAAATACTAATCAATTTATTCAAATAAATGAATCTGTCAAATAAACGCAATTTTTCAAATTAAAGTAACTGATAACTGTTCTAGATGCCGGCAAACTTGAAAAAATGTTACTCTATGCGCAGAACTCATTTTTCGTACAAGTGTAGATGCGCGAACTTTCCCCCACTTCGCCAACTCATGTTCAAGTTGTTTGCATTGTTTGCAATTACAGGCACATGAGACATTCCATCTACACGTCTCAGAGTTACGGGCGCATACGATGCGACTTGGGTCTTGTGGTACCTAGTAGGGGAGGAACCAAGTCGCACGCCTGTTATACTTACCACTTAACACCAGGTGGGCCGTCGGTCGGCTCGTTCCGTAACTGTATTAGGTACATAATAAAAAATACTATACCTGCTCTTTGAATAATTTTCACTCTTGCAGTGAAAGGTAAAGGATATGTAATAGAACAAGGAAAATACAATGCAAAATAAATAAATAATTTCTTTCTAATCGCAGATATGTTTCTGATGTATTCAATAGCACTGGCCCATCACTCACGAGTAATGACCTACATTACCTTATTAAGTAAGAGCTCGCGTGCTCCTATCCATCATCACAAACCATTCCAAGCCGTGTACGGAGGCAAGTATGTGTGCCGGTCGAATTACAGGCATGAGAGCTTGACTAATCGCAGTCTCGGAACAATACAATAAGATAGTACCAATTTTATGACGTGGTTCATATGTAGAGGAAACCCAATAATGAGATCACCTAGGTCTCAAATACGGCGATGAGCCGCCGCACTTACTCATTGCTATAAATTAATAAAATGTATCTTAGAATTCTGGAGAAATATATGAATTTGTAGGTATTTTGTATGAAAATTACCATGAAATATGGTGTTAGTAAATTAAGATTTTTTGTTTTTATTTTATGTGGAGTCTAGTTATCTTTTATTTATCATCTCATTTTGAGTCACTGAATTGTTTACTTATTTCGTGGTAAGAAGTTTATTGTTTTTCGGTCTGAAATGAACAAATCGGAATCGGCCCAAAGACTAGGATTTTCTGGTCTGATGAAGTGTTCATTGTTATTATGTTTATATAAAAAAAACTAGGCATGTATCTCCCGCGTAAACCTAAAAACGACTACATTTACTCTTAAAATATAAACATAAAAAAAATACAAATAATGTCGTCAATTAATCAAGGTTAATTCGCATCGGACCGTTAATTTGTTGCCAGATGAAAAGTAAAGCTATTAGGGCGTGAACCTCGAGGTTTTTTACGAGGCCACTTTGTCTTACCCTTTTACAGTACGCGTTACATAATTACACGCCAGAGAATAAACTGATAAGTCAGAAAAAATATGTAAATGATCCTAAATTTAAACACAAAATTTTCAAATTTTCAATATTTACGCAGGATATCGAATCAATCTTTTGAATTCCTCTTCTTTGTTGGTTTAATATTATGTACAAGTTAGAGGAAAAGTAAGTAGTTTACGAATGCCATGGCAAGTCTAGTAACCCTGAAACATTATCTTATTGTCTTGTTGTTGTTATTTTTGCTATGTGAGATTATGATATCTGTGATAAGAATATTGACAGGCCTGACGGCTCAGTTCGTAGTAACACTGCTTTCTGCGCTGTAGGTGGGTTCGATTCCCACCCAGGACAAACATTTATGCGACGAACATAAATGTTCGTTCTGTGTCAGGGTGATTTCATAAAAAAGTAAGTAAAAGAAATAATAAATTATTATATCACTTGTCTGGTGCCCCTGATACAAGATATGCTTAGCTTACTTTGGAGCAACATGGCGCTATGTGAAATATCCACAAATATTTATTAGTATATGCATTTTTATATTTAAGTTAAGATTCGAAGAAAAATATCGATTGTAGAATAACTAGAGCAATATTCAACACACGTGAGAATATGGAACTACCCTGAAGCGCATGCTTATGTGACGTGCAGTGTAATCCGTGAAAAATGGACGCCTTCAAGAATTAATATAAAGAATGCACAGATCGTTTTTTTTTCTCTGTCATATTCGGGTGCTCTAACTTTTTAATTAGGCCTACAGAGGGCTGTTTACCCATTATTCTTTTGATCCATTAATTTTGAGACGTAACGAGTGTTTCATGGGGGGGGGGGGGGGTGCATTACTAATGAATACCTTTGAAAATTATTTAACTATGAAGATGGATTATACTAATTGGAACTACGACTACTTTACGCTCTTTTGAAATTTAAAAACATGAGGAGTTTGATATCAATACAAAGAAGACGGATTGAGCAAACTAATGATCCGTGATGTTAGCTAATTGTTTTTATTATTGCGCTGTAGGTCGTGGGTTCAATTTCCACCCAGGGCACACATTTGTGCGACGAACATAAGTGTTTGTTCTGTGTATGGGTGTTGATATATGTTATATTAAATATGTATTACAAAAAAGTATTTAAGTGTTATATTAGTTATCTGGTTCCCATGTTACAAGATATTTAATTAGCATACTTTGTGGCTAGATGGCGCTATGTGAAATGTTCACCAGTATTTACTATTATATTTATTGTTGGTTTTTAGAATATATTTATTATGCATGAATATAATTATGCGTCGCGGATTATTATAATTTGGATAGTAATAGTAATTTCTAGGAAATTCTGAAAAGTGAAACGAGTGTGCAGTCAGTATGGATATGTCGTCTCTTTGGTTGGTTATATACAGGGTTATATAACAGATCTTAAGTGTAGTTTTTGTAGTTCGTAACCCAGACATCAGAACTGAGGTCTTAGGTAAGGACTAAGGTAATTTCTAAATTTTTCGAAAATATGTTGTATTTCTAAATTCAGCTGTTTCGTGTGTGTTAAGGCCATTAAGGCGATTGACCTTAAACGTTTACTTCTTTATTGAGTTTGAAGACAAAATCTGTGAAGGTCAAATTCCTTACAATTCAATGAAAAAGGAAACTAAATGTTATCGAAACTAAAAAAAAGGATTCAGGCTTAAAAAAAATCAGAACAAAATCATTGATATTGATACCTATTACAAAAGTCATATTACTAATTTTATTGTTTATTATGACATACGGAAGCTAACTTATGCAATTCTTTAGCATATTACCAATAACTCGCACAGATATAATTCAAATCGATGTTCCTCTTTCCATTAACAAGTCGCTGCAGTTGACAACCTCTGTTATCTTGCGAGCGATTATTATATCATCGTAACTCAGTGATATCTAACTCGGTTCTTTGAAATCTTCCTTCAACATGAATCCATAAATTTATATCAGCGGCTAGGAAGTACGAAACGAGGGCATTATTTTGTTATTTACATTATTAATTTATTAATTATAGTTTTATTTATTCTATGGACATTTTAATTGACGTGTATTGATTTGTCTGAAATCATCGATTATTATTATTATTATTATTTGCATTGCTCATAGAAAATATCTATTACACACACACATCCCTCTGGACCCTCCAGGACCCCCTATGGTTTCCCTGTGTCGAAGATGGCATAGAAATACACATAGGACATGGCCATGGAGAGACACAACATGCACCTCCGCACAGTCTGCCCCGGTCGGGGATCGAATGCGGGACCACTCGCTGTACAGATAGGGTTGTCACAAACATCGATACGAAGTCGCCGCCCTTTAAGCAGACATTCATACTCACAATTTTAACACATTAAAATTCAGGTTAAATCTTACTGTGAAGTAGTTATACATACATAATTACATATATATATATATATATATACCATAATATATATACAATAACCTTCACAATTCCTTATTACCTGTATTCTTTCACATTTCCTTAAGATATGCCGCATCCCATCCGCATGATTCCAAGTTTTTATGTCGGCAACGATAGGCGGCGTCTATCAACGTACAATAATCGTTAATTCTAATAGTTGGGACAATAACACTTGAATTTACAACGCATTCTAACTGTTCAATG
The DNA here is from genome assembly GCA_947359385.1 of Chesias legatella. Lineage (NCBI taxonomy): Eukaryota > Metazoa > Arthropoda > Insecta > Lepidoptera > Geometridae > Chesias > Chesias legatella. Next base: position 6,281,831 of record OX375766.1, read on the forward strand.
GGACAAGGTGTCTTGATACGTTATGCTAAGGATGTACCGTCACACGATCTTGGGATTGATCGACAAATAAAACTAATAACAAAGTCAAAATCAAAGTCAATAACTTTATTTCCATAGAATTCTTAAATTTATTATTAAAGAAATGGCTTGGAAACGTCAATAATATTCAAAACATAAAGTCACGCGTACTTATCTAAGTTTGACGCCTGTTCAAACTCTCCTCACCCTCCATGGGCGAACAGCCAAGAAACTCGAGAAAAAAAGAAGGGCTTCCTTTTTTTCATTATTTATTATCATTCTGAGTACTTAGATCCATGTTACATTTATGTATAGTTACATTATATATATAGTATAGCTTGTATAATGGGAATCAGACAACTTATATAATACTTATATACTTTTTTATGTAACATATAATAAATATTAACACCAAACCAAACACAGAACAAACATCTGGTCGTCACACAAATGTTTGTCCTGGGTGGGAATCGAACTCACGACCTACAGCGCAGACGGCAGAGTTGTGAGAGTAGAGCAGTAACTTTCAAATGATAAGTCAAAATGAATGGTTGGGTAGTGTGTAAAGAATATTAAACTAAATCTATAAGTTAATTCTAATCTATAATCTAATTATGTAATTTGAAAGTACTAATTAGTTAATATTCACATATCAAATTCTGTCTCTGCGTGTCACTGGCTCTCTCGAAACAGTTTGGTTAATGCATTAAAGTGTGCCTTAAAGAGGCTCCTTTCGTTCACGTGATACATGTTTTCAAATTTTTGGTTCATTGACATTCTGGTTTCCTCAAGATCCTTCACTGTTTTGAGAACACGCTACTGCGCACATCAATTTTTCAAATAAAAACCTCATTGGTGATATCAGGATTTGAAGCAGCGACCACCGGATTGGAACTTGGGAGTCTGTACCACTGGGCCACTTCACTCTGAAATAAATCAATCATCGTACTTTTTGGCTCTAAAAGTATTCTATCGATATCGATGAAATACGATATGTATCTCCACGTCTCTACGAGTAGGCCGTTCAAACCGATAGCGGGTCAGACCTACGTTATAATTGTAACATGTTACTGTTATTGTCGATATTTATGTCGCGACACGCTGTCCGGCTGTCAGCTCTACTTTAACGCCAGTAATAAAGACAACTTTATTTGTTTGTTTGCTCGTAATCTTAATGTCGTATCGATAACTCTGTCGACTGTGCCGACTCTATTACTGCTTAGAGCTACTTAGTAGCGTTCTGGGTATTGAAAGTAAATTACTAATATAAAGAGATTGTTTAGTCTGTATACGGCCTAGACACGAATTTACATAAAAATAAGAACATAAATATGTACAGTTTTTAACGATAATGATTGCTCTACGTTTCCAAAGGATATCTACAATACGATTTATGTCTGTCTGTCTCAATCATGTTGCTCAACTGATACTTCCCAGTATTTACAAAATGGTTGGTTTATGTTTTAATTTTATAGATACGACGTTAAAGTTTTCCTTACTATTCAAATTAAATGATAGGAATCTTTTGTTTTTGTTAATTAGTCTAATCGTAACTACCAAAATTGACTCATAAGAACAAAGTTCAACAATATTCTTTTCAAGCAGGGAAATATCTTAGTTTTTTATTTACGGGCAGAAAAAAACGCGTCACATCAGGCGAAGAATGCAGTGGTTCCGTCTATTAACTTATTTATAAATGAGGACCATTTGAGCTCTGCGAAGGACTCTTGGTGGACCAAGCTACATCATATCATAAATTAGGATAGCTATAATAATAATAATAGATATTGGTCACAAAGCGACATCTAGCCTCAAACTAAGCACATAGTTTGTACTTGGGGACCCAGACAATTTTAACAGACTGGTAGAATACTTTTTTCTTTTTGTAAATACATACGTAGACACATATTAACACTCAGTCACACAACAAACATCCATTTTTCTATGTGTACGAACCTACGATCTACAGCATAAGGCAGAGTATCTACCAACTTAGCTGTGAGGCCAGTCAAAAATAAATATATAAAGAATAGAAGACTGTTGCCAAGCATAACGCTATCCGGTGGATTAGTGCACATCGGCTTCTCGGAACTCAGCGCGTCTAAATCATTCAATTTATTTTATGATTCGCGTTTGAAAGGTCGCACGACACATCTATTTCAATTCGCAATAGCTTTCAGTGGAACTTAAGGAGGAGATTTAGACCAGGCAGCCATGGGTTTTGCCATTTTACTACCTACCTCTAAAATAATACTGTTGTGTTAATATAATATTATAAGTTATTTCTACTCTTAGTGACTAATGTAATGTGTAATGATGATAAACTAATGTGTAATGATACAAGTATATACGTTATTGTATATACCATTATCTAGGAAATCCGAATGCTGTAGTTTACTTGTTACTTGAGTTTTATTATTTACATGCACCTACTTTTTTTTTAATAAATATATACTTATACACTCTACTCTACAGCTCATTGAAAATTAATACCTATGTTAAATAAAATAACATTCGTTCACACAGTACGTCAAGAACTACGTATAATTAAGTTTTATGGCTCCGTTGCTAAGTTTATGTTGTTTGGGTGTTAGGTTACGTTGTTAATATTTAATCAAGAAATCGTGAAAGTATATGAAACATACCATCACGATTTATTGATACTTAGTCGTAAATAAACATTACCTGTAATTACCCGTTTCCATAATCACCAGTGAGCCGTCAGCCGTCAGCCGTCGCGCACACGTTCTCATATTTATGACGTCACGTCGCCCGCCATTTATAAAACTCAATTACTCCACGTCTGCGCTCGCCTCCGCTCCTTAATAATGATAATTGATGGGGAAATTTGCGAGCTTTTTGCGGAGAGATCCTTGCCGGCTATATTTCTTCTTTTATGTGCGTTCGCGTTGTCGCCCGGAACGGTTTTAAGGTTACTTCGGTTTTACTTTCCAGAGCTAAAAGTAACACGTGCGTCTATACGGATTGATTTATAGGGGCATCTAATTTTTTAATTTCATCATTTCCTAAGTCACTCCCCAAAGGTGTGCAGAACTATATGAAAAACACTGTTTTAGAAATATGATTACATCGCATTTTCCGATTGCTACAGACAGATTTTTTTAGCCAAAATCCGTCATATAGTTATCGGTGAAAATTTAAGACATGGGTAAGACAAAACTGCTTTTTTTTTATTAATTACAAGGCTGCGATATCATGTCACTCTATTAAAAATATTTGTTAAAATATGATTTTGAAATGATGGAATTGAAACTGAAATGTAATATTCTAATTTTTTCTCCCAAAACACACCATACCATAAATGATAAAACAATGGAAACGCGCGCGACACCGCTCGCGATATTTCTTCATAACACGGCCCCTGTTTAATTTGTAAATCGCTTGACGACTGATTAAAAACTCTTTTTGAAATATTTACGGGTACCGACCGTCGGTCGGCGTCGCCACTTTGCGAGAAAAAGCGGAAAACGTCACTTGCAAAAAAATAGGTACCAAGTTTTCGCAAGTCAATTAAGAATTTGAGGGACTTTATTCAATTTTAGATTTGAGGGATAGTTATTAATGAATAGGTGGGGTGGATGATTGAGTGGTTGGAAATCGTATGACGTGAATATTGTTAAGTAATTATTCAGTTTGTTGAAAAATTAGACAGCAAACAAATTTTTCTTCATATTTTATTTCTACGACTATACGATAAGGAATGGTCGTTTTTATTGTATTTTTCATCATTAGAAATAAAAGTGAATATTACTTACATGCATTCCATAGTCACACATAATTGACACACAATGGCGCTGATTCTGTCGGCAGCCAACTAAAACTAATTTTAGTTTCACGCATTCTCTATAACTAAAATGACTAATCTCTATCTAATATCTCTATCTCTAATAACTAAAATGAGTCTACAAGATAGTACAAATTTCGTAATGTCTCGGTAAATACACCGAAAGCCCAACAGTGATAGCCTAACTCCAAATCTATCAAACCGACTTCCTTTCTAAGCCCCATCATTTGCCGTCAAGCAACTCGAAGCCGTCATTTTCGTCAAACCTCAATCTGGACTGACGTTCCTGTAATTTCCGTAGAAGGTAGGTGGCTAATCACCAGAATTACGCGTCGGGGCCACTTAGGCCCCCAGATTTATAGGTGCCTGGAGCTGTTGGGTATTTACGATGATTTGCCGGCCCGGCTGGTCAGTAATTTGGACCCGGGGTAATTGATGCTGCGCAGTGGAGCGAGGTAGAATGGATAGTAGACAAAGGTTAAAAAATGGTGACACATTTGTGACATATGACAGTGCGGTGGCTGGCACGGATATTATTCCAATTCAATATACCTCTACAGGATCAAACCGGGACGGCAAACTGATAAGGTATTCTCTATTTTCTATAACGTATTCTCAATGTTTGTGACATCTACCAATTCGGATTGGGCTCCTGTGATAGAGATCTTTCACTCTCGCAAGTGGAGTGTAGGAATAGAGTAGATGCTGGTTCAGTACGGTGGTATTTTTTTTTTATATACATAGTGAGAATCTGTAATTGGCATTAAGTTTTAGTTATAAGTTCTCAATTGTAAATTTTCTTCAAGTGCTGTTGATTCTATGACAATAAATAAAAAAAAAAAAGTAATATCGTCTCAACGTTTTCTCAGATGGTTGATCTGATTCACTTTATCATCTAAGTCGTCACAGAAGTACGAATCAACATTCCGTTCTATCTTGATCTTGCTCTGTCGCAGCAATTTGCTTTACCCATAAAGTGTGGTTTTACGAAAATTATAGTTATCTCTGATTGAAGGGTTCCTGATATTCTGACGTGAGTCATGCCAGGTCTCACGTGGGCGTTTCAAGATCGTCTTTTGTGCAAATTATCGTCTCTCAACAAGATGGCTTGATTGTTTTTTAATCGGAACTTGATAGAATCAAAATTTAGATATATTATATGTTATAAATAGTATAACAAACACATGAAAATAAGAAAATATTACATGTACAACATATTACAATTAAGCTATTACTTTTTTTTTTACTTACACGGGTTCGTTTTTTACATTGACCATATAATGTTAAGTGATTATGTATTATACTAACATTTAAATGTTACGGATCTACGGAGCTATCAAATTATAGTGAATAAAAATCGTTTAAGTCATAACACATAATGTGCAATTATATATATGTACAGAAACATTTTGTCAATTATGCCACTATATCTGGGAAAAGTTGCTCAGTCAGTTATGAGTACCTATGATTAGTATATAATTTAATGCTCAAAATAAATTTAAACGACACGTATTGTAAACGACTGCTCAAACTCACATCGCTAAAGGCCCATTTGCACGGAACAGAAATAATTATACACGGAGTGAGTATCGGCCGTTATGTGATGAGAAATAAATATATGTATATGTTTTATTTTTATATTATTTCATATTTTTATTTTACACAGTGCCATCTAGCCCCTAACTAGAAACTATGCTAGTTATTAGCTAAGCTGAACTAAGGGAACCAGACAACTGATAACATATTATTTCTTGTAAATACATACATACAATGCACATTATCACTCACAGAACAAACATCTACGTTCGTCATAAAAATGTTTCTCTTGGGTGTCGAACCCATGACCTACAGCCCAGAAGGCAGAGTTACTAACAACTCAGCTGTGAGTCCGTCAAACCTAAAAATCAATTTATAAAATCGTTCGGTACTACTGAAGAACTGCAATTGCATCCCTGCTGGGCGGCAGAAGTAATCATAGCAGTACTTGCAGGGCAAACTACAGATAAACCAGACATTTCAACATCAAGTATCAGACTTACTCTTTCCGTACCTAAAAAAGGGAATACCCTATTTGTGAAGCTATCGTTATGGGCAGAGGGTAACTTTAAACATTACATGAACTATCTAGTCTTACCATCAACTTAGTACTTACTGCTCTACTGTTGCAACAGTAATATCAAGGAACTAGCTTCGTGTAAATGTGTCTTTACATTCGTGCTTACTTGATTGGGTGTGATGAAAGTACTTAAAATTGCAGGTTGCCGTCTCTGACGTATTATTACGCCTCCTGATGTTATTACACGTTCTGGCGGGTTATTACGTCGGCGGGTACCCAGTGTTTAAGTTAACAAGGCGGCAATGCACTTCTACTTATTTAACTTGGTATTACATTTTAGGTATTTTTCAATTTGAATTGTGATTGCGGAATAAAATTGTTGAATAGTATATTTTTAGCAAAAGTACACTACATTTGGGTTTCTTTTTGTTATTATTTCGTTGGTATACGACGACCGTTTGTTTATCAAGGAATAATTTATTTCGAGAGAGTTTTAGAAAGTTATTCATGGTAAGAATAAAAGCCTACCATTTACACGTGTATGTTTTCACTATAGTGTAATGAGTAGTGGAAGGAGGCCTATTGTTGCCTTGCTTATAAATGCTGCGTGATTTAGTCAAATACATTATAAAAGAGTACAGACAATATACTAGTTTATTACTACTTTACCCGGAATAAGGTTTTAAAAACGTCATTACCATTTCATAGACTCGGACAGTCCAGGGTATGTGTAGAGTCGTCTGAGGAATTGATTACCAACAATAGCTGAACAATTGTATTTCATGCATACCTATGCCTGGTGTGGAAATCAAACCCGCCCCACTAGTACTTCTGTTAATTGTTCAAACACTTATGCCACTACTAAGTCATCAAATGAGTCGCACATGATCAGTGTGTGGGGGATAATTATATTACATTTATTTGATCAAACTTACTACTCTAATTATGAATGTTTTCTTTATTTTCAGACTTGGATTGTGTGGATGGCGAAAGGAACAGTGAAGAAAATACTATCAAAAGTACGCAAAAAAACACTAAAGAAAAATATTATAAAGATACTGTCGCCTAACATGACTGATGATAGTTTATGACAGATAAGGTCAAAACATCTTATAATTCAAGTACCAAAGTTTACAGTAATTAAGTACCATGAATAATAAATTGCCTGCAGTGTTCGCTGTCCAAAATGAAGTGCCGGTGAAGAAAGTAAAAGAAGGCACAAATAAAGAAGAAAATATTGAAGATGACTATGTTGTGAAATCTATGGGTGCTTTTGGTTTATACCAATTCATATTCATCGCAATAGTTGCTTTCACAAGATTCATAGGTCAATGGAACACTATGGCTGTGATTTTCATAACCCCTGATACTAAGTTCTCGTGCGTAAAATTCAACAGCAACGCTACAGTTGATGTGGTAAACAATACTTGTTACAAGGATTGCATTGAATATGAATACGTAAAAGATATGTTTGATGACACTCTCATTAGTGAGTTTGGATTGATCTGTGATAAGAAGTGGCTGGCCAGTTTCACTCAAACGGTGATGATGTTTGGTCTGCTTTGTGGCGTATCATTATTTGGATTTATTTCGGACAGGTAAAGATTTTTTTTGATAATAATTATCTTAATTTCTCCGTAATAAGAGGATTAAGTGTATTCTTTTCGTATGTCAGAATAATTAATTTTCATTTTAATTAATTTAATTATTTTTTTTTAATTACGTTTATACATTTGCTATAAGAGCCTTTAGATATAACTGATTACTCTGCAAAAACAATTATTATAGTTATAATAATAACAATAATAAAATCATTTATTTCAGACCCACAATTGATCCATAGATTAATACATATTTCGTCTCTGTTTCACCTTTCAGATTCGGTCGAAGTAGGGCAATAGTTCTATCAGGCGTCACAAATATCGTATTTATGTTCGCTGTTCCTTTTTCACCTACTTACTGGACAATCACTGCCTGCAGATTCTTCATAGGACTGGGCAGTGGGGGAATCTTCTCATTAACTGCTGTTTATACCACCGAAATGATCGGAACACGATTGATTGAAGTAGTATCGTGTACTGCGTTATTGCCTGATGGTATAGGGTTAGCGAGTCTTGCCGTATTTGCCTACTTTACATCCTCGTGGCGGACATTCATATTAGAGTACAGCGGTGTTGCAGTTGTCATTGTAGTTTTGCTGTTCTTCTTACCTGAGACACCAAGATGGTTGATTGCTAACGGTAAAGCGGAACAGGCGGTGAAAGTTATGACTCAAGCTGCTAGGATGTAAGTGTATTCCATTATTTTGTATTGTGACCACGGGTAGATTGACAGTCTAGTACTCAGCGTTGTTTGATATCCATAACTACAAGGGGAAAAGTCCTAAAAATGTATTGCGTTCTCAGTTTGATACATTATTATGATTGATTAATCAATAAAGATGAATCTTCGAGTAATATTTAAAATTTTGAGCACATCGGGCATTCCAACTTCCCGTCTCAGAGTTACGGGCGCATTTAACACTTCTTCCTTTAGGTACTTTAGTAAGGAAGAAATTAATTTTGGGTAGGCAAAGCATTGGCATCCCCGGGGACGCAAATGTCTATAGGCGACGGTAACCACTTAACATCAGGTGGGCCGTCTGCTTGTTTGCCTTCAATTACATAAAAAAAAAAAAAAATTAAGAGGGAGAATCTTTTAGCACCAGGTGCGCAATTTTCTCGTTTGGTAATTTAGTCTCATAAAACAATATAATTAAAAAGTAAGTGAATAAGAAAGTAGGAATGGACGGAAAAAATCAAGCAACTTATCTTTTGTATTCAATCATGCTCATCAGTGGATAGATTCAGTGGCTTAGAAGCCATTTAGCACGCAAGTGTAACTAACAAATAAGTAACGTAAAAGTGAATTTTGTGGTCTTTTCAGGAACAACTTAAGTACAGAACATATCGAAGACAACGTCACCAGGAGCATAGAATCTTTGAAGCTGAACAAGACTGGAGCCCCAACGTTCACATATCTGGACTTGTTCAGGACTAAGAAGCTAGCGATCATGACTGTCACTTCCGTGATCATCTGGTTTGTGACTGGTTTGAGCTACTTTGGCCTGAATCAGTACATTGCCCAACTTGGATCGAACCTTTCTGTTAGTGTTGTCATTCTGGGTTTCATACAGGTAAGAGATCTGCAAAATCGCATATTGTACATGTTTTTCATGACTCATGGGATGAAACTTAATACATAGGCCTCACAGCTCAGTTGGTAGTAGCCCTGCCTTCTACGCTGTAGGTCGTGGGTTCGATTCCCACTCAGGACAAATGTTTGTGTGACGAACATAGATGTTTGTTCTTAGTCTGGGTATTGATATGTATTATATGTAAGTATTTACAAAAATGTATATACATATTATATCAGTTGTCTGGTGCCCATGATACAAGCTGTACTTAGCTTACTTTGGGGCTAGATTGGGCTGTGTGAAATGTCCACCAATATTTATTTAAATATGTATATACTAGTAATTAACTGAACTATAGGGTATAACAACCTGGAACTGCTGAACTAATTCTAAAACTCCATCACTAAGCTACTAAGCTACATTATAATCTGCTAAGTGCTAATAGTAGATGTGTTCCTTGATACCGAATTATGTCAATTCTAGGCGAGCGAAATTGCTCTGGCATAAAATTGTCTTTAAATTTTAGCTCTTGTCCTGAATATTTTTTGTTGGCAAAAATAATTTCTATTTTGAGTATGGATACGATTGAGAAAAATACACCAATACCTAGTATTTAAATTACAGATTAATTAAAATATTCATTTTGCATTTCATTTTATTACAGACACCAGGATCACCAATAGCGATGGTTGTCGCCAAATACTTTGGGAGGAAACGTTCTGCTATTGGTTCATTCGTCACCATCGGAGTTTCGATGATCTCTCTGATATTCATTCCAGAAGGGACTTTAGCGTCTACCATAGTGGGTGGTATTGGAGGATTAGCCGCCACCGTTGTATTCGCTGTGGTTTACTTACTTGTGATAGAAATGTATCCTACACCTATTAGAAACATGGGGTTCAGTTTAAGCTCAGCTGGTTCAAAGCTCGGGGCGATGGTTGCTCCGTTTGTCGCAAATCTGAAACCGAGATGGATAGCAACGTCTATATTTGGTATTTTGCCATTTCTGGCAGTGTTGTTTTGCCTGATTCTGCCCGAGACGAAAGGGCGAAAGCTAAAAGACACTATGGAAGAATCTTAATTTTTAATTAGTCTAAGATTGAATTTATTCAATTATTTTTAATCTAAAGATGTTGCCGAGTATTGTATGTACTTTTTTAAGATTTATGTATTATGTACCTAATTAATGTAAACACCAACCTAAACCAGTGCCTTTTCACGACTTCTTGCGAGTTATTTAGTCTTAAACAATTAGTGCCTTACGATAATAACTTATATGGCATTGTTAACTTTACTGACACCAAATAATACGTAATTTGTAGAAACCTGCATGGTCAAATAAAACGTTTTAAAACAAACTTACATTTTCTTTTATTCATAAACCATACAACTTGGTGATAATCAGTGATTTATGGGAAGTGGATAAACTTTGACCTCCGGATATGTGTGAACGTGCTTCTATAGTTGAAAACTTTATGACGAAAAAGTCAAAGTTGTTCGCTATCGTGTTTAAGAAGGGTGAAGATATCAAATTTTTTTTGACCTAGTTCTGGGCAGTGATCCGACTCACATCAAGTCATTTTGAAGTTTATTTTTGTTTTACAGTATTATGGCTAACTCAGAATGCTATTGTTAATTCTGAGGAAATATAGATGAATGGTTGTAAATAGTTTTGAATGTTGTAAGTTTCTCTCAATTTGAAGGCTCATCAAGGTTTGATCAATAATAAGTTAACAAATTAGTAAATAGATTTTTCAAAAAAATTAAGCATGTATGTATGTATGCATATAAAAATAATGTAGAGATATTGCGGTACTACTGCGCACATGTGTGACTTTGAAAGCTGCTGAACCGCTTGTATTATGAGAAAATAATACTTATATACTTTTGTAAATACATACATATAATACGTATCAACACCCAGACGCAGACCAAACATCAATGTTCGTCACACAAATGTGTATCCTGGGTGGGAATCGAACCCATGACCTACAGCGCAGAAGGCAGGGTTACTACCAACTGAGCTTTGAGGCCAGTCATGTACATCTATTTAAAATCATCCCATAAACAAAGTCAAGAGATATGAAGTGGCAATTACAAAAAGCTGGAGCAAACCACAGCCACTTACAATAATCAGTTGCTACCATCAACACTCCGCAGAGGACACATCCAATCATACAATTGAAATGATCGTGATTGTCCAATTGTTGTCAAACGTGCCGCCCTCCGCCCGCCGCCCGCCCGCCCTCCGCCGCGCCGCCGCCCGCCACAAACGCATAGAATGGCTCAAAGTGCCGCCGCACGGTCAATCAAACAATTGGACATGTGTATTTGACACCTCTTAATAATATCAGCCCTGGGAAAGGGGTCGGTATTTGCAAATTATTGAGTGCCGATACGTTTATTATTAACTGAGTAGAATAAGATGATTATTCAGTGGTATCCATTTTCTATTCAAGTATGTAACAAATCGCGCTAAACCACCATTTCTGCCTGTAGACATAACCTTTTGTTAGATAAAGCAACAAATCCCAGTCGTGAGCGCGCTGAGACGAAACCTGCAATCAGTGAGCCACAACGTGTTATTTGGTGATGTGGATACAGGGTTGTAGATGTTGAGTATGATAGTCGATAATTCGATCAAAGTTAAGTAAGCATTGAGAGATACATGACGTAATGAAGTTACTCTTAAGTAATATAGAACTCTAAGCGAACTGGATCTAACTGGAAGCTCAGTCCTCACTGCTAACGAAAAAGTCATGTGGTTCGAGGAAGTTCTTAGCATTTGCCGTAATCCCGTTACGTTATAGGATCAGACTGAGTTATCTGGTCTACAAATCGACGAAACGACAGCACCACAACAAAAAAAACTACTTACAGCAGAAAAACTATTTCTGCCGCATTTGCGTTGCTGTGTCCCGGTTTTAAAGTCATTGACGATGAAATTACAGGCGCCAGATATTCCACCTTCACGTCTCAGAGTTACTGGCGGGATGAATGGGACTTGGGTCTTCCCGGAAGTTGAAAGTTGCAATTTCAGATAAGGTAGAGCAACTGGATCTGTTGCTCAAAAAAAAAATGTTTTTTACGGGAGTGTCCATTGTCACTGCAGGACCTACAGACGGACCATAATCTAGCGTTCATACTAGATAATTATGTCATGCATCATACCAAATACAAATAACCCTTAGTAATATATTAAGTTTCAGATGCGGGTATTTCTGTGTTATTAAACTGATCACCTAGCTGGCTTCTACCGTGATTGCTACGAGTACCACACAGGAACATTTTTATCTTTAAATCTCACAAACGAGACATAATTTTCTGTTGTTTGAGACTATTAACTAGATTGATGAGACCAGTACGCCAACGATTTATAAGATTGATGCTCAGTAGTTTACTATGATGCTTACTAGATGCTTAGTAGTTTACTAATGATAAATATTTTTGTTGAACATTATATTCTCGTTTATCAAACAGTTTAGTTAGCGCACGCATATAATTCGGAAGGTTTCCAATCATACTGCTTAAGGACATTGTGAACAATTGCAACAGAAATTCTGTAAGTCACTTTATTACCAGTGTGCACACATCCTTATTGTGAGACTACACAATAAACCATTGTTTGAAAGCGCATAGTTGATTTATGGCCTACAATGTTAGTAATCAAGTCTAGTGGTTGGGAAATTACAAATGGATAACATCAGATAGAGGTAGTAAGGTAGTGCCGCCTGGTAACTGATACATGTTTCAGCTGGTAGATTGTATTGTATTAATGTGTCGCAATAATAATCTATAAATAATTATAACTTGAAATTATTGTATTGGTGCAGTTGAGTAGTAGAACTGAAAATGGAAACGTGCTTTATTTATTTATTTATTTATTAAAATTACATAATGAGCTTACAGATGTCATCCAAAGCGCCCAAACGTTAGGTTGTCATAGTAAATTATACATAAAAAAATTAACAAATTCACAAACAATCACAGCAAGTAAAATGTCACATATAAAGATATTAATTAAATAAATAGTAAAGAAATGTCAAATTAAAAACTACAAATACACATCTTAGGCAATAAATAACAATAATCATTAAAACTGGTTATTCAAATTGATAAAAGATGTGGCCAGGCTAAAGAACTTGGAAACACTGTCAGTGAATATGTCTACGTCGGTGTGAGAGATTGAGTATTGTGTAGAGTGAGAGCACGTGGCGTTGGCGCCGCGCTGCAGCCCCGGCACGCGGCGCGCGGCGCGCGTCCTCACACCGGGAAGTTGCGCGAACAGCGCGGGACGGCGACGCGGACCCATTAGATGTTGAGATGGCTCAATTGATTTCATTGTATTTTGTAAATATTATGTACATATGTATTTATAAAATAAATATATTATTAATACTTATCTAATTTGTTTTTATATGTATTTATTTACAAAAAGTATAAGTATCTATCAGTTACATATCCCATAGATATCCAATATATGGGAACATAGTACCTACACAAAGCTTTGTTTAGTTTAGGGCTAGCTAGATAGTGCTGTGTGAAATGCCCACATATATTTATACAGCGATGACCAGTTTACACCATTTTGAATGCAATATTAAATTTACCCGATGACCAGTCGCCCCTACTCTAACCCACCCTCACACCATTCAAACCAGAACATCGCAGGATAAGTGCAAAAATGGTTGAAGTTAAGTAGAAAAATATATAATATATATGTATATGTTACTTATTAGATATTAATAAGACTTGATACCTCAGTTTACCTCCAATTCAGTTTACCTCCAATACAGTTACCACCAATTCGGACCCTATCCTACCCTTCTGCCCCATGTATAGCGCAGTTACCTTTAGTATCATCATCAACCTATCGGTGTTAATATCGCGGTTCGCGGATCCCTCCAGGAACATATCAAATCTGTTTCGTTTCTCGTCACACACCACACGAGCACTGATTAATAAACAATAGTTTTTACGAGCGGAATGTGATTTATAATTGCATCGGCGGCGGCGCGGCGCGGCGTCCTACCCGCATCGCAATGAGACCACCGCGCTGCGGTACTAACTGTTGCGTATACAAGCGGACCCACCTCGTGAATACTAAGTGCCTAGTTTGAGGCTTTTTTGCGTCACCGGTTGCCTCATTGGAAGTCGGTAATTGTTTTGTTATTGAGTTTAATTTCGTCGATGTATCGTGCACCGGTGCTTATAGCGTCTGTAATGTACATACATACAATACATACAGACAGCTTTATAAGTAAATAAATACCGCTGCACGTGAGTTCCTGTGTCTATAGGGCTTTTAAGGACAGAGGAGAAACTACAATATCACACAAGCTTCTTTTTTTATCAATAGGGAATGAGAAGAGACAATTAATATTCCGTTATATGTAATATAATACACATAATATAAGGTATATAAGGTATAATAAAAAACTATGATTTCAAGGAAATCCAGTAAAATGCTCTACTTTTTTTAAAACTGTTCGTTAGATTCGGCGCAAACTTACGTCTGAAACTGCTCAGAGAATTAGTTAAGGCGATTTTCAGCGAAGAGTTTTCGAAGGTGAAACGCACTTGGCGTAACTTGTCTGGTCGATCGATTTGTTACAGAGTCGAGTAACTGGATTAGCTTTATTATTTATAATTACAAGTAGCATCGGTAGTTGGATAATTAGTAAAAATAGAGGTATTTTAATTTATTTCAGTCCACATTGTTTAAACTGTTTTTGAATCAGTCAAAAATTATAAAAATAGGGCTTCCGTCCCATGTCCCTTTAGGATAAGTATCTCGGAATGGGTACGATTTATAATGCTCCTTTGCGATTACCTTGTAAATAAATTGCCAAGTGCGTGTCACTGTCAGACCGCACACAAGACAGTTATACTAAATTTGGGATGAACATTCATGGTTCAATGCAAATTTAATACTACATCATTGTAAAGAGATTCTTTGTTATTCCTTCCAATTTTCATCTACATATTAATGTAAAATGGGTGTGAGATACAGACAGACGGAAAGGAAGACATTATAAGGGTACCGTTCCGGTCTCTATTTAGCTACGGAACCCTAAAAGGGTTAATCATAATAAATTTTACCATAGCAGCGTAGGTCGTGCGAAAGGATTAAGTGGCAGGAAATAAACATCACGCCTTATAAAACAATGACTAGGTCGTCTAGGTATTATTTATTATTGCACTAATCTATGTAAAGAAACGCCGACATTCAATTAGCGATGCGATGCGGCGCGGCGCAGCGGGCGGACCACACGCGAGCGGCGAGCGGAAGCGCAGGACATTGCGCCAAACGAACGCCCGCCCCGCCCGCCCCGCCCGCCCCGCGCCTAGGGACCGTATTGTTGTCGAAGTCCTGACAACTGTGAGGATGATTGGCGCCCACCGATGTGTCTTAAGGCTGTCTGGTAGAAATCGCTATAAGCAATAAGACTGCCGATTGTACATTTTAAAATTATGAATTAAAAAAAAAATTGATAAAGAATTTGAGACCAGAAGGGTAAGGGTTGGTGGAATATCTCATGTGCCCGTAATTTCACCGGCAACCACACCTTTCAAACTGGAACACAGTAACGCAAATGCGTTGCTGCTTGGCGGCAGAAATGGGCATAGTGACAGTTCTTCCCCAGACAATTTGGCGTGAGTTCGACTGCACTACGTTCTACTGCCTGGAGGAAACGTAGCATATGGATGACCACGATATACCCGTTATCTCTTTGGATATATTTCCAAAATTTTTTAAACATGTGAATATTTCCCACGCGCACCCCCGGGCACTGATATCTCACCCCGTGCTTCTGTCGCACTGTAGGAAGGGACTTAGTTAAATGTTTCACTTCTATCACTCTAGACTCATTGTACTGCAAGATTTATACAAGATATTATATATATACATACACACAATCACACTCACACCACACACATTGTATGTTTTTATTATTTTTATTTTACTACCTTCTTTTTGTTTCATCATTTTTTGTTCAACTATAGCGTCATAATTATTTTAATGTATACATTAAGGGGAAGCTACTGTTTTTCCTGCAACACAGTGTTAAACTAACGCAGGAGACGGTGCTCACAAACACATGTACACAATATTTTGAAATAAATGATTTGTATTTGTATTTGTATTTGTACATATATATAGTTTCCCAGGCTCCCAGCTACCTAGCAATTTCCAAGTACAAAGCATTATAGTTATGCCGCATACAAAACCTAATCAGGTGCGGACAATTCAACATGAAAATATATTTAGTATTGAAATCGGCGGTTGACAAGTTTACAAACGCATTCGGAGTCTAGACGCATGCATTGTATCGATTAGCTGATGCAACTCTACATGAAGGAGAGTCACGGAGGAGTAAATCTATGTGGAACATTCGCTTGAAGTGGCGACTGTTCGTACGCATATTTTGAACATTCTTGAAGTGTGTAGTGTGTGTGTGTGCCTGTGAAATTTTTATTTAGATTATTTATTTTTGATTATTTTATTAGATACATGGGACGTTTCATCTCAACATTCAGAGCAATGGACGCAATGCGATGACTGGCCTCACAGCTCAGTTGGTAGTAACCCTGCCTTCTGCGCTGTAGGTCGTTGGTTCAATCCCCATCCAAGACAAACATTTGTTTGACGAACATATATGTTTGTTCTGTGTCAGGGTGTTGATATGTATTATATATATATGTATTTACAAAAAGTATATAAGATACCTATTATATCAGTTGTCTGGTTACCATGAGACAAGCTACGCCTAGCTTACTTTGGGGCTAGATGGTGCTGTGTGAATTTTAGTAAGAAAAAATCTTCAAGCCATATTTCTGTCGTAACATGAAGAAGATACCGATTTAGTTCAAGCAGAGGTAGGCCCATTCCGTTACTTAAGCGAAAAAAAAAATGCAAGCATTTTGCATCTCTGTACAAAACCTTAGTTATTTTCAAACAGTTGACATAGTATCTAGTAGTCGTGTACTGAAGGCGTTGTACACTATTACCGCTCTGTCGCCAGGCCTATTCCCAAGGCGATTTGCCTTAATTCTCGATTAAAGCAGTACATCACCAGGACTGGCACAGAATGGCCTATTACACAAGGTTGCTTTCCCAACGTTATCGATAATCGGCTAGTTTCTATTCGATCCAAAGTCACAACGATCGAGTGAACGATTGTGAACGACGCGTGAATTTTTACTGCTTTATCTGATTTGCTTGACCTCGCGTTTTGGCAGGATGTTACATTCTACGTGACGGTTCAGGGGAAACTACGATGTGCATGCATTCTATTACGATATTAGTTTGACAAACGATTTCAATATCATAGATAATTAAATTTGTGTCTATCATTTCTGTGATTTGTAGTTATTAATTCAGTCGAACGAGGAAAAACAATAATTAATCGCTGAGTAACGTTTTAAAGGCCATTTATCTACACAAGTGCTAAACAATACTTTCTAAAAGTACCTACTAAAATTGCCTACTACCTAGCAAATCTACAATAATATTTTAATGAAGTAAAGGGTGTGTGTAGGAGTAATCTCCAAATCTACTGATCAGATTCTGATAGCTTTGATCTTTCATCTGCGAATGCAGTTGTTGAATTTTGAATTAATATATCTACTAATACATATTTAAAAAATGTTTGTTTCGTCTAACACAGCGCCATCTAGTTCCAAATTACAAACCTAGAGTATATACATACTTCATTACTATTTTTATTTCACAAGTTTCTCGACTCTAACCTTTACAGTTGAGAGACTTGCGTCGCCCTACGTGGTGGTCGTAACGCAATGACACGCTGAAACATATTGTAAACAGTTGTAAATCCAACTTTTTAATGGCAATAAAATGAATTAACGTCTGCCGTTAGAATTGATGTATTTACGTCGCGCTGCCTGTTAAAGACTTGAGTGCGATCTAACATGCGGCACGTATTAATGGGTGTTAGATATTGAGGGATCACACATTCTCATCTGCCTGTGACATTTTTTTGTTGACTATACTTTGATAATATTCTGACAAACTTTTTACGGTGACTTCTACACATTATCTACGAATTCTGGAATTGCAGATTTTGAGGTTAAAGACGCAAAAAGGCGATTTTTCTTAAGGGTGAATTTGTTTTTTGTATTTGGAAAATAAGTATGAAGGTTAGTGACATTGAAATGAATTGTGCAGCTTGTCCGTGTTTCTAATCATAAATTACGAAATAAAATTCTGCGTTTCCAAAAGCTGTAGAACAAAATAAATGTGCTTGTTAATTTTAAGGTTATAATTAAAATCCTAGGACATTAAGGGCATTATTTAAAGTTATTACTTGTTTATGTAGTTTAACGTGTAAACTTAAAGATAAATCCTGAAAGTGGATTAAGCAGAATTCAAGTAATATACCCGAAATTCTCAAACAAAACTTTAAATATTCCGCTTTTGTTGTGTTTTATGTATTTCTCCGCAATATAGCAAGTCCCCACTGATTAATTAGTAATCATTTTTCAAACTGAAGAGTAATCTTCCCCTAAATAATAGACCCAAGACATCCACCCAACCCACTGCACTACGCCTATGATGGTAGATGTGAGTAGGAAGGTCGAAGGTACTTCTCTGTACAAAGAGCTATACAATAAATAATGAACCAGTATACTATGTGTGTGTACCGACACCATGTAACCCGACGCCGAATCAAGACGGGTAGTTCATAAAACTGCAGTTAAGGACTTTACGAGATTTTACACCCGATATAAACGTTATCCGAGGTCGTAACGTCACTCTTTTATTAGTAAGCGTTTACTTTCGGCCTCATTTGGATCTGAATGTGGATTTGTCGGTTATTTACGAGTATTCCGTGACTGTTATGGGTTCAGTAATGTTGTAAATAGCCCGAGATATACATAAAAAAGTTAAACTGTGTGGACGTAACGAGTTTTTGCTGTCAATTTGTTTTGTAGATGTAGAGATTTGGAACTCAAATTTAGGGTGTCTCGGAACGGTTGCCTTGCAGTCGCGTTGAATTGGTTGATATTTAAAATGTATTTACGGTAATTTATATGTTCTTTCTGCGTTATATTTATGCCCCGTGTTTGTTTATTGTGTTTTAGTAGCAAATAAATGAATGTCTGCACGCATACATAGGCATTTTGTTGAGCATGTGACTCTTATTTACTTAACATAACTATTATTAGTGGAATTAAGAACATATTGCGCACTTATTTATATACTAAAGCAGGGAGCAGCTTCTTAGTTTACCATTGCAAGTGCATACTTAGCCCATCAATAATAATGCTTCCCTCGGACTTACTGGTAATTTCGCTGATATAAGATTCGTCCTGGCTGTCGGACAACTAAGGAATGATTTACCGGTAGAAAGTGTTATCTGGAACAAGGATGGCTCACCGATAGTCACAATATACGATAACACGATATTATGAAAGTGGTCCTCTAGGGCTCTACATACCCCTTCGGAACATAAAGTGTGAATTTATGTACGTATAGAAAAGAAAGAATAATATATACATTCGTAACAGGGATTCGTATAATGAAACAGGCAAAGAGATACAAAACATTGAAAATAATGAAAAACGCAACCAAATAATGTAGATATGTAATCCGTAGGTACATTTGTAAGTATGTACAGGCTGATTATAAAAACACCGTGGCTTCTCAGTTCATTCTAAATTAATTATTGAGCTGTCAAATAATGTCAGCATCAAACCGCGTCAGTGTGGGAACTGACGCGCGTTCGGCACCGCCCGCCGCGCCGCGCCGTCAGGACTCCACGCATAATATTCACATTCGTTCATACGTGCTGTTTCAAGGACAATTCATAGTCGAGTGTTGATGTGGAGGATTATTTCAGCCCTGAATTACTTTTATCGGGAAATACCAACAAGGTACAAATTCGAAGTATAAAAATTGATATAAACTTTATACCCATAGAGTTCATGAAGAAATGGCTTGGAAACCTTAATTAGTAGGTAATATTCAAAATGTATGATCGCGTCACGTGGCATCAGACGGGTTTGCCAGACTCCTGAAGGCTAAAACCCTACGATGTTCTTCCTGGACGTCAGTTGCTGGGGCTATGAAGTTAATTATGAAAATATTAACTTAAGAAGCAAGGAAGTAATCGAAATAGATAAACATAATAATAAGGTTTCACAATTTGCTCTTTTTTTTGTTTCATTATATTAATAAAACAGGACATTCGTCAAAACATAACAACATCAGGTTTTTAGTCACATATAACAATGGTAAACGTAGTACATAGTTTTTGTGATGTATTGGGATTCCAGGGAATAAGCAGAAGAAACTCCAGCTGTAGATATGTAATAGTTTGTATTTCAGACCCGCTCCAGACAGCTCCACGCGGGACACACCCGCCACGTTCCGCCACCCTGACAGTGACATTTTACAACCACAGACTATATACTACATTCCTCCACACTTATTTTATAGAATACATTTCCTTAGGTACTAATAAAGCCTTAATAAAGTTTAGTTTTATAACAATAAAATTTCTATAATTTCCACACCTTTTTAACACTTAGGAACTTTCCACTAACCGATATTACATTTTATAATTTGGCTTGGTCAGTCTACATTGGCGTACGGGCCGCGATTCCCGTGTTAGTTCTGTAGAAGGCTCACAGGGTTGGGAACTCGCTGGACGGAGCGGGGACGAATCGTCCCCCCGCTCCGAGGCCCTTGAATAGTCGGACGTGTCCTCACCACTAGTAGTCGTAGGATTATGAACTAATTCAACTGCCCCTGGTTGAAGAGCCCTGTCACCCTGAGGCTCTGGGTACACCAAGGAACTTCTAGTCCGCCGCTTTAACTGGTCAATGTGACGATGTGTTTGGTCTCCCTGCTTCCCTACCACTTTGAAGTTAGAGGGACCTACTTGATGATCCACCCTACCTGGCAACCACTTTTCCCCTTTTAGGAACTGACGGTACCAAACATCTTCTCCCGGTCCAACCCCCCGGTGCGCACCCCCTGCGTATTCTACTTGCTGGCGTTGCACTTGGCTCATCCGCGACTCTAAATCTGGCTTTAACCCATCTAACTTAGTACGTAGTTGCCTCCCTAACATCAACATAGCGGGGCTCTGACCTGTCGACGCATGTTCGGTATTCCGATAGTATAGTAAAAATGTATGTAACGCTTTCATTACATCCACCCTTTCGAAATTGGCTTTTTTAATTACTCTTTTTAGTGTTTTTACCGCATTTTCGGCGGCCCCGTTCGACGCAGGATGGTATGGAGCAGAAAATATGTGTTCCACTGCATCACTCTTGAGGAAGGATGCAAATTCTGTACTCGTAAAAGGAGGACCGTTGTCTGTAACAATCTGTTTTGGTATGCCCCACCTACTCCACAACTCCCGCAACCTGTCAATAGTACTGGTGGCTGCAGTGCTAGGCACGTAAAAAATTTCCATCCACTTTGATGTAGCGTCTATTACCACTAAGTAGGTCTTGCCAAATATAGGACCCAAAAAATCTAGATGAAGTCTGGACCATGCCTTTCTAGGCCACGGCCACGGGCGCGGCGCCTGCCGCGGCGGCGCGTCGGCGTGCGCCGCGCACGTAGCACACCCACGACACATGCCTTCTATGGCCTCGTCGATGCCAGCCCACCATACATAACTCCGCGCTAACGCTTTAGACTTAACAATACCCATATGGGGTTCATGCAAGATGTTTAGAACTTTTTCTCGGCACTTATCAGGAATAACTATTCTGTGTCCCCACATTATGCAACCGAGCTCCTCATAAAGTTCAGTTCTCCTGTTATAATATGGCTGTAAACCAGTAATTTCACATTCAATAGGCCACCCTTCTCGAACAAATCTTAATACCCTACTTAAAATTTGGTCTCGAGCAGTGCAACCCTTTATCTCATTATAATCTAACAATAATGCGTCTTGAGCGTGATGCAAATGAGTTTGTTCTGGGATTACCTCTGTAACTGGCTGTACAGTTGACACAGGTAATCTGGATAGTCCATCTGCACTATTATTGTGTGTTCGCACGTACTGAATATCATATGTATAAGCTGATAAAATGATCGCCCATCTTTGCATCCTGCTAGCCGTCATGGTCGGAATGCCAGTATTTGGGCCGAAAATAGACACTAATGGTTTGTGATCAGTCCTTAGAGTAAACCGCCTACCGTAAATATACTGGTGAAACTTTTTCATGCAAAAAACTATAGCTAATGCTTCTCTGTGGATCTGAGAGTAATTTTTCTCCGCGCTGGTAAGCGTGCGGGACACGAATGCTACCGGCCGCTCCGCGCCATCCTTGCTTGGCTGTGACAGGACGCCACCTATGCCAGCAGCGCTTGCGTCGCACGTGACAATCAGCGGCTTATTTGGATCATAGTGCGCTAATATGTGTGAACCGACTAAATAATTTTTAATCCCCGTAAAGACTTCCTCACACTCTTTAGTCCAATTCCAATCCACATCCTTTCTCAGAAGATTATACAGTGGAACCAATTTTTGACTATAGTTGTTTACAAACTTAGCAAAGAAATTTGCCATACCTAAAAAGGACCGCAATTCGGGAACGTTCTGTGGTCTAGGTAATTTGACTACTGCCTCAATTTTCAAGGGATCCGCCCTTATGCCCTCCCTAGACAAAATATAACCCAAATAGGACACTTCTTCTACTAAAAAAACGCATTTGGATTTTTTTAGTCTGAGCCCGCTTTCCAACAATCGCTTGAAAACCATTTGCAAAGCTTCTAAATGTTCTTTTTTTGATTGGCCTCCTATGATTACATCGTCGATGAAAACAGCAACATTAGGTATACCTTTAAGGAGAGTTGTCATTATTCTTTGGAATATACCTGGGCTAGAGGATAACCCATAAACTAAGCGATTATACTGATACAGGCCTCTATGACAATTAATTACTGTATACTTTTTAGATTCATCCAATTCAATCTGGTTATAAGATTGAGATAAATCAATTTTACTAAAAAAATTTGCTCCATTTAGTGCTACCATTACATCATCAATCCTAGGAAGAGGGAACCTGTCAACCAGTAAAGCGGGGTTCAGAGTTGCCTTGTAATCTACACAGATCCTGAGCGTACCGTCTGACTTATTCACCGGAACTAGTGGTGAGGCCCAGTCCGAGCACTCCACGGGCTCAATAACGCCGGCGCCCAGCATTGCATCCAGCTCGGCGTCAACTCGCTCGCGCAGCGCGAATGGAAGCGGCCGCGCACGATGGAATACCGGCGCCGCGCTCTCACGCACCCGCAGCGTAGCCCTGCCCCCTGTGAACCTTCCCAGAGTCCCATCGAATAGCTGCTTATACCTGTCCAATAACAAACATATTTCACTATTTATTTGCATACTTTGACTAGCAGTCATTTATTTTATTTATATTGTAACACCTTATTGATGGAATGACTATTTCCAGTTCTGTTAACCATTGTCGGCCCAATAAGGATGTGGTCCCTCCTTCAATGACAAATAGTTCAAGCTCCTTTGTTTTGCCCTTACATTCCACAGATACCATGATAAAACCTAAAGGTTTTATTTTTGACCCATCATAAAATTTTAAACACAAATTATGTGGTACTATTTCCTTACTTACAAAATATTTGTCATAAGTTACTTTACTAATACATGATATTGGTGTTCCTGTATCTATCTCCATAGTGATCACTACGCCATCAATAGTCATGGGTAAACTCACCGGCTTATAGTCTCTCAAGCACACCTGATGCAGATCAAGGTCCTCCTGCTCTTCATTCTCCGCAGACTCATAGCCCGCCTCCGCTTGGCCATAGTGGAACCCTCTGTTGTCTGAGGGGGAAGGTCCCACCACACATACTCTCCGGAGGTGACCTATCTTCTTGCACTGACTGCAGATGTAGTCCCGGAATCTGCAATCCTCCTGCTTGTGATTTGTCGCACCGCAACTCTTACAGTTGCTAAGTGCCGAAGTGGTCCAACGCTGCGCTGAGCCCGAATGCTCGCGCTTCTGCACGGCGCCACGGGAGCCGCCCCTCCCGGTGACACCGCGGGTGCTGCGGCCCCGGCCCGCACGCCCTCCACCCGCCTGCATTGCATGCAACTTGACGCCCTCCGCGACCTCCGATACGCTCCGTACCTCTACTGCCGCAGCGTCCCGTTCCGCCGTCTCCAGAGATTGAGCTAGCTTCACTGCCTTCGCAAAATCTAAACTCGATTCATCTTCGGCGAATAGTCGTTGCCTAATTAGATCGCTGCGCAACCCGCACACAAACTGATCCCTTAGATTTTGGTTCAATCCTTCACCGAATTTGCAATGTCGTGACATCTTCTTCAGCTCGGCAACATAGTCGCCTATGTTTTCGTCAGCTTTTTGCCTTCTCTGCCGGAACCGAAACCTCTCCGCTAGTACAGAAGGGGCCGGCTGCAAATGATTTTGCATAACCTCCACGACCTTAGCGAGCGTTAGATCTGCCGGCTTTGTGGGGCTCACTAGATTTTCCAACAGTTCATAAGCCTCGTCTCCCATACTGGCAATAAGGATTGGAAGTTGCATTTCCTCCGCGATTTTGTTCACTTTAAAATACATGTTCAAGCGATCCACGTATGACGACCATGTGCCGCCTCTGACATCAAACTCAGATACTTTTCCGATCGACATGTTGTTCTTGATTGTTTACACTCGTCGCCACTGTGATGTATTGGGATTCCAGGGAATAAGCAGAAGAAACTCCAGCTGTAGATATGTAATAGTTTGTATTTCAGACCCGCTCCAGACAGCTCCACGCGGGACACACCCGCCACGTTCCGCCACCCTGACAGTGACATTTTACAACCACAGACTATATACTACAGTTTTGACCCTCTAACACAGGTATCTCCATACTTAAAACTCACTAACACTAACGTTACTAACACTTAAAAAAAAAGTCTAAACTAAAGTCACTAACACTTAAAATGTATTTTAGATTAAGTTTACTGAAATAAAATATTTATTGTTATTATTCTACTATATATCCACTCCTTGTTTGCCGAAAGGAGGACAGAGCCTTAATTAGTTACTTTGTATCACCTCATTACGTGACGCTTAATGAATATTTTCCTTATTTCTTATTGCTTTTTGTCGAACAAATCACTATACACATATTCTTTCAATAAATCATACACTATTAATCTGACGTCCACCCAAATTAGTATATAATAATGTCGTCGGTGATATATGTACTAGAACTAGTTGTAATTTCATGTAAAACCTCGTATTGCTTACACCACAGTACCGACTATGCATATGAGTTAAAACAGCCAATTAAGATGCGCGGGCGCACCCGACGTCGTCGTTCACATTTTATTTCTTTATATATTTATTCACGGCCAATAAGACCTACATTCAAATAGTTCATTAGGGCCAATGAATGACAATGTGCTTTATTATTATTTTATGCAAGGTTTTTTATTTTAATGCCTTCAGATGTGGCAGGGCGTATCCTGTGACACAGACGATATTATTTTCCAAAGAAAATAAGGGTCATTATACACTAGATATATACGGGTAGACGTGCATGTTCTATTGTTTTGTAATAACCGTGCACGGCACGTAAAAGTTAGCACGGGTCTCAAGGAACAGCCACGTGTATGTGCACGACTAGACTCGTTTCCACGAATTCAGGAACTAATTTGGAACTATGGAATAATGTGCTTTCACGTAGACGCTAGCGCTACAGCCAAGGGGATTACTTTGTGGAATGGACTCTACTCGTACGCATTCAGTGTGTTTTGGCCTTAGTTTTGCCCCTAGCAGTATCCTCTATAAGGAAGTGGAATGTCTCCAAGCTGTTACCTTCAGCGGCACCATTAAACCGGACCACAGCAGTAGATTGTTTGCGATAATTGTTAGAGCGGAAGGCACTTCCCAACGAACTTTACCTACACATACGCTCACACACAGCTCACAACCCACATTTTTTTATCTTATAATACTACCCCGGTTGGTCCTCGGACAAAAACCCCGACTACCGCGACAATGATCAAGAAAAGATAAGATAAGAGTTTTATGTATTCTGAAACAAAACACGTGCAGCCATAAAATTTAAACCCGTGTTTATTGAGTGGACATCGTAAATTACCTGGCGTATTCCAGTCATGGGCATGGAACGCATTGTCTAGAATTTTATGAGCACTAGTAAATCTAGACTTGACGGTTGCCGTGTCAAGATCGTTGTGCGATGTGTTTGCATAGTGGCGTGTGAGGCATGATATCGTTTGGTTCGTTATTTCTTTTGCTTCAAAGGACGTGATAACTTTTTAGGATTAAAGTCTAGATGCAAAGCTACGGTCACAGTTTTGTTCACCGACAATATAATTATCTACTCAAGAAAAAAAACACCCACGCCATGTCTTGTGCGTTTTGTACTGAAAAATAGTTGCTTGAAATCTTGACTTCTTATTTTGCTGATGCAAAATTCCTACCGGTCTTCTCCCGATTTGTGAGAGTGAACATAAATAATGTTCTATTTTGATGACCACCACCGATACATAGAAAAGCATTTTCAAGATAAAAAGCCTTTGTGTTATTGTTCAAAATTCAGTCAAATTTGTTCAATATTTTTGGCGTGAAGGGATCTAACTAGACATACATCCAATGTAAATTTGATGATGCACTTGATCCGCGATTCAAGGTCTAAGTGCGCCCTTGGTCTCCCGGACTTGTAGGTAAATTTGTCGGTATCAGAAATGTTTACTAGCTGTCGGATTATTAAGCAATTAATTACCACAGGAAAGATAATGCCAAGTTATTTGTATGAAAACAATGGCGGCAATAGTTTACCACTTGTCACGTCTATGGTTCAAGATAAAGTGAAAAGCGGTTCATTGAGTCTCTGCCTATGATTTTGGGAAAAAATGAAATAGAAATTTACGTATGACTGAACACTCACGAACTTACATTGTGACTCCAGTATATTGTAAGTGAGGAGCGTGAATCACCAATGAATTGTTTCTGCAAAACAGTAAACGATTTAAAACAATCGTGTTTACAAAAAAAAATACCCAAATAAAAAACGGTTTTTATATGCCTTCCATAAACATGTCTAATTCGTTTCAATAAAGGATTATTTCAGCAAGCGTCTGCCAAAACAGAACTAAATAAAGTACGAAATGCGATTTCGCACCGAGTGTATCACTCAAGTCGACTAGTGATGGGCACCGCGTTAAAAATAATGTCGATAAATCCCGACGAAGATCAAAGAACGAACAAATCGGCTGGGCGCGGCTGACACTCACTAA
Source organism: Chesias legatella (assembly GCA_947359385.1). Lineage (NCBI taxonomy): Eukaryota > Metazoa > Arthropoda > Insecta > Lepidoptera > Geometridae > Chesias > Chesias legatella. Next base: position 6,309,169 of record OX375766.1, read on the forward strand.
GGAAATGTTTAGATGTGGTTTTTTGCATTTCTCGAGGTTTTTTCGGATATTATTTACTGGAAGAAAGTATTCGCTACTTTGTAAGTCGGAAGTAATAGCAGCGATTAGCTCACCCTATCACGTCAATTGTTCATCACTGCTTGACACATATGGTGATCGGTATGTACACTTCTAATTGTCATATAAATCAGGGCTGTTATTTGTTATTTTGTTTTTGTTTAATTGTTTTATGTATGTGATGTTTGTGTACATAATAAATAAATAAATAGAAATATAATAGATTTTGGTTCTGGCTGTCCCATCTTCACTCCGTTTGTACAAGTGTTGCTTTACTTCATTCTCACTTTCTCATTTCTGTGTCTCTAATAGTGACCTATCGGATGTAGATTGTGACGAGGTGAGTGGAAGGCATTGAAGTTCAAACGGAATACGCTCTGTGGGCACGTTACCTCATCCAACCTTCGTACACTCTCGGCCGCGTGATTTACTCTGCCCTCGAGGGCGCGGGCGGCAGGGGCGAGCGGGGGGCACTCGACTAATAAAAAACACCCCGACGCCCTCCTGACTGATGCGACAATTAATTTAATCCCATTTCTCTGCGTCTTCCAAGCGTCAGGGCTGTCTCTGGAAAGTATTTTTTCCTCGACATAAATCTCCGGTCAAGGGCTGCTATACCACTATCAGTCAACGGTTTACTTAAATCGTTTTACATCTAAGACAAATGTGATTTGTATCTCTAATCTTATATAAATTATGCCGCTCTTATTTATTTCAAGACATTAAACTACTGCTATAGCTCTATTTTATGAGCTAAGCTAAGCATTATGAAATGCCAGTTCCGATTTATATAGTCGTGGTCACTATATCTGGTGGTCTTCAAAAATAGGCATTATGGTTAGGGTTATTTACAGAATGTTCACGTATCAATTTGCGTATTTATTTATTTATTGCATAAAACACAAGTGGGCTTATAGATAAATCCAATGTGCCCAAGTTTAATTATATGATATGTGTTTTATTTATTTGTTGTTTTGTTGTATATGTGAGAGCACGTGACTTGTAGTATTTATTAAAGTATTCACGAGCGGGCTGTTCCGATTGTTGGTTGTGTAAGTGGCAACCCTTGGAGGCGCGAGAAGCAGACATCAGCGCGGCAGGCGGCTATTAAACAAGACTAATTGAGCGATAAATTCACGAGACGAGAGCCGATATAAAAACCCGAGCGCCGAGAAAAATCCTAGATGAAGGAATATTGAAAGCGGACGCAGAATTGATTACTGTCAATTAGGAACGACACTCGATCGCGTCCGCGCCAGATGCTAACGCGATTCTATTAGTATTCGTAGGGGTGTTTTATTTTTCATGTTGTCGACCTTTGTGAGATTTACATGATTGGGACTTTTGAATTTCTGATTGGTTCTGTGATGCGCCTATAAATAAACCGGTAATACACACTTGAGCAATTTCAATTAATTTAATAATTGTAGGGAAAAGCAAAATTTGAGGAGTTCGTGTTGAAGTTTCGTAGGCGCTGATAAATCTAGAAAAGACTGAAAGATCAATCGATATTTGGTAATCCATAGTAGGAGTACATCCTGAATGTAAGAACTATAAAAAAAACGAAAGCACATGTCATTTACCTAAAATATGGTTCACAAGACTAAACTTATATTTACTTATAACATAACTTGCTGTCGCTCAATGAGAACAGCCCTCGTCCCTGGAGTGAAAACATAAGAAGGCTATTATTTCATAAACTTGAGAAATATGTCAAACTTTTTGTTGAGAACGTAACTCCCATTAGAAACAAGGACAATCCCCCAGACAGCTATTAAAGTTTCCTCCGTACCTTACACACGACGGTAACTTATTTCCATGATAAATTCCACAATTTCATTCAGTCACCTAAACTTATTATTGCGGAGACAACCCGACAATGCCAGCCTCGGGTTTGTATCAACATGACTGATTGCTCCTTGCGACTAACAAAGGCCATGAACATAAACATTTTGCACAACAATCTTTACAATGATGCCATTTATTTCGTAACTAATCGCTTAGTACGTCAACCATCATTCCTTCTGACTCCTAAAATCAAAGCAGACTCGATGAATACCGTCAGTGGTTAGCGCGCAATTCGAAAGTGTATCGTGAAAAAGTTTAGTAGTTTTTAGTGATGGGCGCGTGTGACGGGAGCGTTGTCGATTAATAACGTTTACAAGATGAAAGCCGTCGGCTGTTAGTGAGTTCCAGAAATAAAAAGCTTTATTCGATCTCAGCTGGGGATACTTACACGATGTTAGACTCGCCACATGCTGGCTTTAACAATATTGTTGTCAGCGCATGTAAAGTTATTCTTGGTTGTAAATAATAGGCTTCTTTTCTGAAAGCTTTTTGACGTGACAACGTCTTATAATTCGATAGAGCCGGCTGCACGCACGAAAAAACATGACTCATGCGGCGTTACCTCGCTCTGAGGCGTTCCATGTAAGGCTTGTGCAAGTGCAAGCGAGAGCGCGGAACGAGCGACAAAGAAGCACAATCGGCCTTTGCGTTCGGCAGCGTTCGACATCCGTCTCTCTCCTACTTGAGTGAGCGATGCGTCTGCGTGGACAGCTGCTAATACTTACATTTACATGTTTTGATCGAGTATCAAGTGCAGTGTAAAACTATTAAATTGTAAAAAAAAAATTGACATAATTGTATTTATGCGTACAAATAAATCTAACTTGATCAATTTCATTGTGATTTCCAATTACCTCCTTCTCTATATACATACAAATCTATTAAACAAATGAAATAAAAATTTTCTTTTGAAAAATGCTACCATTCCATCAGTATTTTCTTAAGACGTTGTCACGTTCAACTATCGTCAGTAAACCGACTTTACAGACAACCATTTTTTTATATTAGACGGTTGTATCTTATGTTTAATTTACCAGATTAATGCTGGAAAATATTTCTAAAAGGGTTTCGTTGCGTCCTTTCCATGTCCCCAATATTCCTGTTGTGGGAACTGTTCGTGGGAGGAGTTTTGATAACCGACACTGGATGGGCTTTATTTAAATCTACTACATAATCTCAATTCAGATTCACAAGTGTTTCTTCGACTTTTCTATGTAATAACGGTTTTCTCGCATATTTCTGTAGCTCTTTTGAGTAGATAGAGAGAGTCTGAGTTATAATTATTTTTTTCAAATGAATGGTCATTATTTTGTACCATGTTTTAGAATTGGACCTTCGGATCGCAGTCCTTACCTATCGGCTACCACGATCGATAACTTCATGAGAGCATTATCACATTCAATAATTTGATTAGTTAAACAATTATCTGATATGAAACTTTCTTAAAAAATGAAGAAAAGAACATTAAATATCATAATGTAAGTAATAATAATAATGGAACATATCTGTTACGTTTTTGATATATTGAGCTGTCCATAAAGTAGAAGATAATATTTTGATTCTGAATTATCTCCGAAAATATGGTTGTCCTAACACTAGATAAAAGAGAACAGCTAGGCAATTTTTCTTCAGTATATTCTATAGTATATACACGTCAAATATATTCAAAAACCACTATTTCAGAAAATATTAGATTACCTATCACGGGGGATTTACAATCTTTGAAACCGTTCTTTGCATTGTTACGAATACCAATGCTATATTCATTACAGTAAGTATTGATTACAGTGCTAAAATGTTGTATTCTTGCTATGATTAACTATTGCTTACTTGTATTGCTATGTTTTTTATCTTTTATAAATCGTCATAGCAAAGTTTCAATTTAAAGTGATATCGTCAGAAATAATAAGCGTCGCTGTTATATTTATGCATTTATTTGTGCGTGTTTACTGGCAAAAGGGATATAAACTCTAATTTTTCATACACAGGATAAAGGTCTACTTGTTAATGACCGGGATATTATCTACGTTGAGAGCTGAATCCGGATTGGCAATGTCCCAGTCTTCGAGGTTTAAGTTCTAGATTACTTAAGGGTTTCCTACAGATACATTGGTCTGAGAAACTGTTCTTAAAAATTACAAAGTGCTTGCTCCTTCTGGTTTTGTGCCAGCGATATTCACATTTGTACTACACGGCCACCACGCTCTCCCTTCTAGGTCATCATGCTTTTTCATTTCATACAATATTAAAACCATTCTAAAAGTGCACCAACTGTTCTGATGCCAACTATTTCGTACACGACCGCGTGAAATATATCGTGTGCGGCTAATAGGTAGGACGGGCGTTAAAGAGACATAAATAATTAGTCGATGTTGTGACTTCGACGCGCCGCCATCTGTTTGTCGATATGTCACGCCGCGCAACACTAGTGGTGATTTATCGATTAGATTTGTTACATAGTTTATTTTTATGGGTGGTTATTTCAGTTTTTTAGTTCCCAAAAATACATATAGATACACGATAAAATGAATGGACTTTTAATCTACCGCCGATACCCAAACCATGTCTTCTATATCGCGTCTAGAACACGACATAATAGATTTACGTACCTGTTGTTTCAAGTGATAAGTTCATTTGTATTCATTCGTTCGAATCCAGGGACCTGAGGACAGGACATGAGGGAGAAACGTAATGGACACTTTATCCTTTTATATCCTCAAATGACAAACTAGCGTTTTAAAAACTCATTTTACTATGAATAAGAGAAAGGTTTTCACTGGATAAAAGTATTCAGATTAACAATATTTTAGGTTTTTTTTTGTGAAATCCTCACATTTCAACGGGCGGAACATCAGAATACATTTCGGAAGATGCGCCCCATGCGTAGAATAAAATGCAATTAATCTATGTCCACGCGTTGACACATTCGACTTGGGTTGCCACACATAAACTATCTACGTTTTACTCGAAGTATTAATATATTCACCTATAGGCGAGTTTCTTATTTGAGTCCACAACGTATATAAACAACCATATTTTTACAGTTCAGGTAAAAAAAATGATATTATATTTTACTAAAGTATTGCCAAAGAGGATTACCATTGAAATGCCATATATTTTGCGTGTCGTGGAGCAGAGCGACATCAGAACATTAAGTTATATTATTTAAATAATTATGAACAGCTTTTTTTGCAGTTTTTGCAGCAAGTTTTCACTCAAATCGGTTTTTTTTTTTTAGTTTACCGACCTTTTTTTCACTAATTTAGTTTACTCTTACGGCATTAGCTTATCCAAAATGGTTTGCTCTGAACATGAACCAAACGTCTGAGGATTATCCATTTGATCCTGATAAATAGGTGTACTGTGGTAATAAAAGTTATAAAAATACTTAAATATTTAGCTAGTCATTAGTCAACAGTGCGCACAGCATTCTTCCCAATTTAACGTTACACAAACACCCAACAATATGTTATTGTCACGTAAAAACGGATTAATTTAATTTGAAACATTTGTTAGAATTTACGGATTATTTTTAGTTGACATTATCATTTATTAATTCGTTTTTATAGCGCTCGTGGATTATGAAACCCACGGAATATTTACGGGAATCGTTTTGACCTTGCGCCTCGCCGGGCCGTTGTAAAGATGCTAATACATTGGAACTTCATTAACTATATGTATTTTGACACGATATAAACAATTACACAAATTAAAATTAGTTTTTTTCGTCAGCGAAGTGACGAGTGTACAGGTTAATTCCCGAGAAAATATAAATATTTCATGTCAAGTTTAATCGTAGCACGCGTGCTAGTTAATTTGAAATGTTGTGAAATACAGTATTAAAGATTTTGAGAAGAATAAAAAAAAAGATGTTTTGTAAAATGTTTAGTCAACAAAAACCTTTAGTTTTTTATTGTAGTCGTTGACTGCAGACTTTATTCGATAGAGATTAAAAGTGTTTGACAATTTTACAGCCGTGATTCAGATTATTTGAGTTTATAGTTATTTTTGTGTTAAAATATATATTTTTTATTATATAATGGCCGTGATTATTCAGTTTCTTTATGAATTAGGATGTTGACAAATATTTGAATGAATGAACTGTTATAATATATGAAGGAATCGTTTTTATTGAAAAACAATATAAAATGTAGTGTAGCGACCTGATACAGATAATAAATTTTTGTTATTTTCTTTGTAACTTTTAGCGTCTTTTGCTACTGATTGAGACACAATTATTAAATGGAGAATATACAACTTGTATTCAGTCTGGTTTCCACGTATGAACTATCAACTTTTTCTTCACTTTAATATTGGGAGCTAGGCCATTTATCGACAGTTTCAAATTTCCGAATACTGTTTTTTGGTGCTCTATTATTACGAGGAGAGTGAATAGGTTACTCAGAAACGAGCATGCTACATCTTATGCCGGATCGGCAACGCCACTTAAAAGGTGAAGTTGCGGTCAAATGTTAGACTATTGCAATGAATAATAAATCCGAATGAATGAATGAATATATTTATCAGCCGGAATACAGGTAACAATAGTTCTTTAAAAAAATATTTAGTCTCACTGTATTTGGCTGCAAGGCCGTGAAAACTTTAAGGTAAACAGTTGTTTCAGAGAAAACAAAAATGAAAGTTTAATTAATATAAAACTAAATGGTAGCATCATTCAGAAATCTTAACAATAATTATGAATCCAAAGCTGCCAAACAACAATTCTCAATATTTATGTAGGTAGTTATAATGTTAAGTCAATAGTAATTAAAATTTATGTGTCATATAATCATTTTCTGAATAAAAACATGTATCACATAGCCAATTATATATATATTTTTAAATATTCTTCTGTTTGCAGTACCGTGCAAGTGAGATCCACTGTTCTCTTGCTGCCTTTACCGTGTCTTTCGGCTATAGGCGTTTTATTGATAACCTCGGCCCATAACAACCGATGCGACTTAGGTCCTCCCCTATTAGGTACAAGACCCAAGTCGCATCATATGCGCCCCTAACTCTGAGACGTGTAGGTGAAATATCGCATGTGTATGTAATTTCACCGGCAACCACAACTTTCAAACCGGAACACAGTAACGCGACTCCGTTACTGCTTGGCGGCAGAAGTGGTGATGGACTTTGTTGACCCCTGATATGAGAAATCCCCGTCACATTCAAAGCATGGTGTCTACAGGATCGATGCTTCTCATCATGATGAATAATGCCCTCTCATTGGGCTTCTGATGTGTTGCCGAAATTATTCATTTTCCGTTATGTGTCGGAGCGGTTTGACAGGTAGATATTTTGACAAAGCTTTATTATTTCCTGCTACGTTTCATTTTCAACACTTTGAATGTTTGTCAATGACATCAATTCAGAGTAAATAAGGATGAGAGAAAATGTTACTGTTGAATTTATGAAATGATGACACGTGAACAATTTTATTTTTAAGTTATTGATGGATATTAACCCTACAAATATTGTGTATATTTACAGCAGTTTACAAATATCATTACCTTAAAAATTTTGATTGAAAACTACCATTATTGAGATATCATTTCATTACTTACTTACTAGTAATCGTGTCACAAGCTCCTCAAAGCAGTCTGGTGAAAGGATTAAGTGCGACTCCAAGTGGCTTTTTTCATGTACTATTATTAAAACTAAGACGGGTTTTCATTGCGTACGTGTTAGTCAGGTTACCTTTTAATTTCGCTCTATCGACGTTTCTTGGTCTAAAATGATATAGGGAAAATTTATGAATTAAGAAGTCAAATTCTCTTAGTCTAATTACTGAAGCAAACTTTTATGAAAGACTAGCTGTTGCCCGCGACTTCGTCCTTGTGGAATTCAGTTTTATCACGCACCCCTATTTTACCCCTCGGAAAAGTAGCCTAAGTTACTCCTTGTTACATCAGCTATCTGCCAGTGAAAGTCCCGTCAAAATCGGTCCAGCCATTTCAGAGATTAGGCGGAACAAACAGACGGACAGACATAAATTTAAAAAAATGTTGTTTTGGTATATGGACCGTATTATACATCCATAAAATCCATATGCACTAAGTAAAAAGCGTTATTTTAATATTACAAACAGACACTCCAGTTTTATTTATTTGTATATGTATAGATTATAATTATTAAATTTTAAGCAGCTTGAACCACTTATTAATTATTGTTGCCCGGTCAATCAAAACATACAAAAACAGCACTCTCGTAACGTAGCCGGAAGCCGCTGTCCGAGGTGGCGTCAATTTTTTCAGTTCTATTGTCGCCCTGACCTTTTACTTGTGACTTAAAACATCTGTCAACACTTGAAAAATAGCAACCCACTTTTATCCATCAGCAGAAACATTTTCAACCATAATTGTGAAATTATAGAGTAGAAATTAACGTGGAGGGAAAGCAAAGATGGCCGCCGGACATACGTCAAACGCGAGACAGCTAGGGCTGCCAATTTAAATGAAACTGTAAAACGTTGCGAAGGACAGCGCCCGTCACTCGGGGGATCAACAAAAAATAATGAATGAGCCGGCTAATGAATACGACTGCTGTTTACTGCGGTGTTGTACCGTCCGCAGAATAGCCTATAAACGTTTGCGCGAATGTTTTTCGTGTTGCGTAATTGATTATTTTCAGTGCAGTCGTTTCATTGGAGTCGTTATTCGCTGGGCTGTAAATTCTTGTTTATGATGTTATAACTTTTAATGTTGGGTCTGTTTATTTGTGTTTGATGTTCTCGAAAGTTTACTGCATAGATTGAATTTACACTTTTAGATAACGAATTTGATATCAGTATACAATGTCGACTAGGGATTGTTTTGGTTCCAATGAAATCGCGTATCATTCGTGGTATAATGTTTTATTCGTTTTTTATTTATTTATGTAGGTGTGTACAAATCTTGTCGTGTATATCTAACCATTTCGGTGACTTTTATATTTATAAAAAAAATATTAGTACTAAGTTTTTTAGAAGTATACTAATATATTCCATGTTTTATACTATCCGTACTCCATTGCCTGGCGCTGGTGCGGAGTTAGACCTGATTTATTCGGTCCATTTCCCCCCGCGCCGGCGACTTGTCGGTGAATTAACCAGACATTCACGCTTTCTTACAACACAAGGCGGCTATCTAAAAACACCGTGGCTATCAGCTAAAACACGGAATAGGGGCGCGTTAAACGCTCACTAAGCTTTTATGAGCTTTTGAGATGCCCCATAATATCTGGGTTTGGTTTATTCTTTGAGTAAACTTTACGTTTTTTGGTACTGATAAACTGATAATGTTACGGAAAGAGCAGATGGCCCATCTGGTGTAACGTCTAAACATGACAAACAATAGGTACTACTTGGAATTTATTTATTTATCTCAATAGTATCAAGTATATATTTTCGTTATGGCTGCGATGGTTATTATTTGGTAACGTAAATAGAATGCTTAATTTATTTAGGAGCTTTAAAATATGATTTTAATCGATTTTATTTTTTGTGATATATGAATAGCTTAAATATTCAGAAAAAAGTCAAATATAGAGTTTGACAAAGAAAACTTGGAATATAGTGAATAAATGTAGGGAAGTAAATATAGTGAACCGAGTTCAAAAGGTCATCAATTCGGTTATATTTTTTCTATATTTGCTTCCTCATATTTCCATCATTTATATACCAATATGGAAAATTCATAAAAATCGGTTCAGTAATTTGGTTTTTAAGTCAAAATAACCATGATCACGAGGTATCACTCTCGTTAATTGGCGACGAAGTCGGTTGTTCGTTTTGCTGCGTAACATAATTATAAGAACAACAGTGAGAAACTGTCACGAGTAGCAGCCCTAATGTTTGATAAATTAGAATATTGTTCGACTATCGATTTACAAATTGTTTGATAGATAGTTATTAATTCGCCCGTATTAAAATATCGACAATTACAAATTGTTTCAAGTGTAAAGCTTGCTTCATATGTGCTGTGCAGTTAAAAATAATAACAAAGTTGTGGCAGCAAAAAGTAATGTCTATTCCATGTCCATGATTAGTTGCTCAAACTTGAACAATAAAATATATTGTGAGAAATACCGAAATATAAATGTAAATGAGTCAGCAATTAATGAAATAAATTATTTGTAATTAAATTATCAATAACAATATGTATACATATTCCTCGAGAGTTGACTGCTAAGTGTAATAGTAATATCGACATGAAAAATTTATCATTAAATTTTGATTGTAATTTATTACCTTATATTTGCAAACAATTTTTGGATTATGGTAGAAAAAGGTGCTACTGACTATGTTCATACATATTTTTAGGACTTGTTTTGTTAGAACTTTAGAAGCTCAAAACACGTTGCACTATAAAAAAATATTTAAGTTAAAAAAAAGACGTGTGGCACTCGGAGACTGCGGCGGTAAAGCTATTGCGCGTGATATTTCAAAAAGTCATTAAAAGTTCTGGTATTTATCGATAGATGGAACTAAAAAGTATCACCGCTGTGCCGGTCGGAGTGGGGGGTGTTAGGTTTTTTCGTTACGGAATTTCTGGATTCGGTCTCCACGCTCAAGGCCCGCGATAGAAGCTATGCAATAGCTTAAAAAATTATGCATATTGACATATTCCCAAAACGGTGAAGGAAAACATCGTAAGGAAACCGTCGTATAATAGAGCCAAAATTTTCTAACCCATATGACTACTGATCCGACTGAGCTCGCTTAAACATTACAAGCTGGTATAATACCATGATATATGTATTATTTATTTATTTATATTGATAAACCAAGGGATGTACCACATGTTAACGATCAAGACACCTATTAGACCCCAAAATGGGTACAGTTTAAATCTGACAGGAACAACAACGATTACCGCTCTCAGCTTCCTGAGATTAAGCTAACAATAATATACTTAGTAATGTGCGACAAAATATGTTTGTTATTTCACCCTTGTGTGTCACCAATATGGTTCACTTTGGAGTAACGGCGCGTAACGGCGGCTCGCTTTCATCTCTGTAGGTGTTAGTTCTGCATACAAAGCAGCGACGGTATCCGCTCGGATTACGTTACGGATGGATGTCGTAGGGATTATCCAATTTCAATTTCAGATTGATTTTATTTATCAACTAGCGACCCGACCTGGCTTTGCACGGGTGTTATTTACTAATGAAGGAAATGAGGCAAATTGACTAAACACCGCCATAGTTCAACATAGAGCCACAGCCGGTGGCCGCTTGCTCTGTATAATTCAGCCATTTTGTACAAATTATATTCACAAACCTTAGTCGTTCATCGCTCTTTCTAGTAGTAAAAACCGTATCAAAATCCGTTACGTAGTTTAGAAGAAATAAGCTGAGACACAGAGGCATATAGCGACATTCTGTCTATCTAATCGGCCAGTAATACCAAGCCCTCATCACCAGTACGCTACTGTTACTGGTGTTGTGCAGGTCTGATCTACTGTTTTCCTGCTGCCTATCTCTTCCGACCAGCCGGGCTTTCGGTCTGCCCTGAGGAAACTGTAACATAATAACTGATAATGAGGAATTTTCAGGTCGTATCACCAAACGATGTTGTGGTACAGAAGAACTCGTAGTAATATGATTTGTATTAGGACTCTGATGTGCCCTGAAGCTCAGTTGATACTAACTCTTTCTAACTATTAACTCCTTCTGCACTGTAGGTCGTAGGTTTGATCCCTGAGATCCCACTGAAACATGGGACATTAAAAAAAAATATAATATTATAAAATTTATTTCCATTTTTATAAAATTGTGGCATAGACCTGTAAGATAGTTAAGATATGTACATAATACCGAAAGTTGTGTAATTTCTTCATCCGTATACCTCATGGGTACTACCTACTCCCCTCCTTACTCAGCGAACCCTAATTTGCGATAGTTAAGCTCGCCGCTGTTTATTCAGGATGTTTGCGGCTTGTTAGCGGCGTGTTTGCCGATTGACGGCTGCGTTCCGAACTGATCACAACGAAAGGAGATGGAATTTTACAAGCCACATAAACAGTTGTAAAAATATCATTTACTTGTATCGCCTATTATATGCCGCGGTGATGAAATCGTGTTACTGAGTTCAAGATATAAAGGATTTTAAGATAATTGTAGAATTGCAGGAAAATAAGACTTTGACTTCACATTTTTGAAGGAATACACTAATTTGATTTGTTAGCTGTTGATGTTGTTTCAAAATATTTGTTGTCAAATTCAATTCAGTCTTTCAAATATGACCACACTATAGTCATATATTTGATTAACTACTCACATCAGTGAGACGATACAAATTACACATAATTCATTAGCCATCATAGATTGTAGGTAAGTACTCACTCGCGCTAAGATTGTAAATAGTCTATGTACACGTGATAATTAACTGAAAATATATAATTTTCACTCGTGACAAATGGTACACCTACTTTGTATGATAATGTAATTATAATAATGGTGTACCATAAACATGAAAGCGATTTTCTTTACTTGCACTTGCGCATGTCATTTGCAGTGTAACATCAAAGCACAGAAAAAGCGCTATCTTATCGATTGACACGCAGCGGCCACTGAAACATCGTTTTGTACTTACAAACGGATATTTCCTAAACGGCACTTCTTTGTTCGGACGACTAAACATGGTTAATCTAAAAAAATGTTGTTCTTCATTATTTTGGGTTGACTCATTTTTGTATAATAAAATATACTTACATCTTTTGTGCTGCATGAACAAAAAAAAGATTATATCATCAACAGTTTAGAGTGTAAATCATTATTAGCTACACAGATTAACTGACTGAAAAATCAATAATTGTCGCATAATAACGAATTTATTTGTATGGTAGTAAAGGCAACAGACAAAAATGCTGCAGACGTTCGAAATTTGCAAAATAAAAAAACTGGGGTTTCCGGTTGAGCATGTAATGTTGTACATTATAAACGTCAGTCAATTAGAACTTCTTGCAAAATAATGACAAAAGTTTTAAATAAGAAAGAACTATAAGTTTCTTGTTGACTTGTACTCTGTGTTATGGAGCATTTGCCTACTTATATCGAACTACCTAATTTAAATCGGGGATTATTTTGGAATCAAATTTGTTAACTAATAAAATTGGATAACAAGCCCTAAAAATGTCCATAATTTCGAACTTGTCTGTGATAAGGTATGTAAGTAAAGCGAGTTAGCCCAATAAATAAATTCGAACAGGGATAGATCCGAAGCGGGTTTCACACAAGTCGAAGCCAAAGTGCAGTATAAGTGGTCCCTTCCTGATCACTCACTCCGAGGAAATAATAAATTATATGCGCAAACGCACCCACTGTGCACATGTTCGCTAATATGTCACTGTGTGTTTTATTGAGGAAACGAGAAAAATGTTTATAGCCTCTCTCGGGGTTCCACTCCGTTGATTTATGACCAAGGGACTTTTCGATATATTTTACGACTCATTTTTATTGTCTGATTCGCACTAAATGAACTTATCTAACAAAATTTTTCTTCTTTTATCTTAAATGGATTTTCTTGTATGGTGTGCCGTCACTGAACACTCAATATTTCCCTAATTCGATAATTACGTAAGAATCTAAAATATTATGTATTTGAATATAACTAGAACACATCCACAAACATAGACAAATTAATATCTTCAGTTTTAAACTGGTTAGTAGGTAGTGCCAACGGAACATATTCTTCTATCAATGTGTTGTTCTGTCAGTATGTTATTAACCATTTGAAGAGCAGTAGAACTCTCGCCAAGTTCGTCCGGGGAAGAACTGCCACCATGCCCATTTGCTGCCCATTTCTGCCGCCAAGCAGTGAAGCATTCGCATTACTGTGTTCCGGTTTGAAAGGTGTGGTTTCCGGTGAAATTACAGGCACATGAGACATTCCACCTTCACGTCTCAGAGTTACGGACGCATACGATGCGACTTGGGTCTTGTCGTACCTAGTAGGGGAGGACCGAAGTCGCATCAGTTGTTATTGGCCGAGGTTACCACTTAACACCAGGTGGGCCGTCGGCTCGTTCCGTAACAGTATTACATAAAAAAAAAAGTTATTAACCATGATTACTACTGGAAAGAACAATATTAATCCGGCAGCTTCAGGTCCACCTTTATGTATATCGCTTAGTTATTGCACCCGTCACTTTGAGCAGTGAACGTGGAATGTAAACTTGAATCGTAAATATTATAAAATTATAATAAACTGGCGCTAGATTTGCAAAACAGACACCAAATGATGATTAACACCTGTGAAATTCCTATTTTAGTTACGAAACCGTTCCCTATGAACTGTGTTCCCTGTGCTCAAAAAGATCACCCGCTGGGCACGTGACGAAGGCTATAACATAAACAAAAAAAAAATATGACAGCAACTTGACACTTGACATATCACTGGCGCCAGAATTCCAAATACCCGTGAAATTGGGATTAAAACGCAAAAAACGCGTAGGTTTAGTCAGTTGTGTGATCCGTTATGTGTTGCCATAAAAGAGACGTAATAGACGTGTGTGTTTGAGTTCTTGTTGGACAGAAAGTCCACGCGAAAATGTTCACATTATTCGCCTTTTGTATCAGTAAGGAGAAGCAATGATTGAAGGATTTATGCCCGAGTCGGGAATCGAAATTAGAACGAGACTTTGACTAGAAGCTTTGCAGATAGGGTTACTTGCAAAATTGATAAAGTAAATTCATTTATTATGATTACTACCTATAAATAAAATAATACGGATACAACAATTTTTATTCGAATCAGTCGAAACTACCAAACAAGGTATTCCTTATTTTTCCTGAAAATAAACATCAAAAGCCCAAATTGCCTCTAAATATTGACGACTATTCTCGACACTCGTTTAAAGGAGTATCTGTGTAAGATTACGTACGAGTACGCGCGGTGAGATTGCAGGACATTAAGCTCGCACTGAGAACGAAGATAAGGAATTTGAATGTCTGATTTCGGTGGCTGGGAAAAGTTTCTGGAGCAAACGATATCTTTTACATGTTTCATCTACGCTACGGATGTTATTACTCTCAAATGTTAACTCGGAAAGATTATAATCTTGTTAAGGCCGGTCTATATAAGTGTCTTTGAGTAGTGATACTTTAGTTGGTACTGATATTAGCTTTGATTTCCCAGGTCGTGGGTTCAAACCTTTAAATGAGCTTGGGCTTCCGGCAGCATTGTTAGACAATGATATTTTCATCTTTCAACAACTGTCACTTAATGGATCTGCCGCCAAGCAGTATTAACGCATTCTAGACATCAATTACCCATAACGACACCCTCATCACAGGCTCTGTCTGAAAACCAGTGCTGTCCCCGACGTGAAAACTATTTTCTCGCCTGGATCAGCTCATACTGAGAGAGGGTACTATTGACAATAAAGTGTAACAAAAAAGGCAGTTAGGACCTACAAGTGACATATTTTTTTACTGGTTTTTGTGTTATTTTCGATAATAAAATATGTAAATTTTGTGTTAAAATAACTTATTCTATTCTATTCTAAAACATAACGGAACTATTAAATCATACTAAGGCAATTACGAAATGTCACATTCGAGAAAGCATTAACGGGAATAAGCAAGGCTCTGTGCGTTCCTCCCATTCAACCACTTGGTACATATTCGTATACTCTGTGGCTGTCAGTGTGACACTGACATCGGCTGTGATTGACAGCGGGAAGGCCACTATACTGATTAATGCACCACGCAGCGGGATTGCATACAAAATAGCCGTGTTTTTGACCGGTGTGCGCCGTCAAACGAACTTGTAGAGTGACAGGTTGAGTATTGTGTACCCGGATTGATGATGGGCTTGTCTGTTGTTTTAGCGGATGGTTGATATTCCATTAGTGAGTTTATGTTGGAAGGAATAATGAAGTCTGATTGTATTTATATATTTATTTATGCAGGACCAATTATCGAAATACATTGTATCATCAATATATTACTCGAAATGTTTTTGAAGATGTGTCGTTAAATGGGTACATTTGATCTCTGTTTATTTTATTTCTAATTTTGAGAACAATCACCGCCGTATTTTTTTTTAAATTATAGCTTTCAAATTATTTTCATAAATTCTCCCTTTATTATTATTATTTATTATTAAAATAAAGTTCGTTAAGGAACTTTAATTTAATTCTCTATATTTTATATAATTAAATAATGTGTAAAATCAAGGCATTTTTAAATCGATTATAATTTAATTATTTATATTCCGCATATATTAACTGTTGCTGAGTATTTTTAGTTTGATCGTCAATCAGATTATAAGGGTTTTTGGAGGTGTGTGTATACACCGCAGGCAAACACATACTAAACAATATAATGTGATATAAATATGTATCATCTCAAATGAAACCCGAGTACCTACCCAGTGACTCGCACTTATTCAAAGCTTTAGAAATGCGTCGCTCAATCGAATTACCTACAAAATACATTCATACATATGAGTACGTAAAGCGACGTCTGTACTAAAGGAATGCAATTTCACTTGCAGTGCAGACAGTGGGGTCGCCGGTGAAATTAAAGGCCAATCGCAAGCGCTTCGTTTTACCTCATCCCCCGACTCGGCGAGGTGAGGCATATTTTCTGACGAGAATACATCTACTGACATTTCTCCATGGGTTGTGACTACATATATTTCAATATGTTGGGAATAAAAATGTTAAAGAAAACTGGGTTAACTGTGGTGATATGTGATTAGCTTTATTACCTTGTGAGAAACGAGTATCAATGGCCCACCTTATTTTAAGCGACACATCAAAATCAATATGGCTTGGGTTATCTTCTACTTAGATATGGGACAGAGTCGCTTGATAGAGATGGGCGATATCTCTGAGAGGTGAAGGTGCGGAGGAAGGAAGGAAGGTAAGGACCAGAACTCAGCGATGCTGGTGCTTCGCGGCACAAAATCTGGTGGCAGTACTCACAAAGTTGGCACAAGCTCTGTTGCTATTAGAACTGTTTACTTTCGATTGGTACAGACGCAGCGTCTAACGGCTGCCGTTAAAGCGACAATCATTTTTCATTCTTTGTGTAGACGTCACACGTCACGCGTCACACCCATTGCGAGTAGCGAGCTTCCCTAGTTCAGCCAGGTTCAGCGTCATAAACTATTTACCACTTTTGCTTGCAACACTGCATTGAAGGGACTAGGGTGAGCAAACGTTTTAATTAGTCCTGAATGCTAATATTTTGCTATTGTTGCTTACTGTGTTGGAAAGCCTACAAATCTGTGTCCACGAACATGGAATAAACCTGGCCGTAGTATGTTCGTCAAAGAATATAAATTTCTCGTGACGCATTAAATCATTGTTTTTAAATCTGTATATAGTAAGTATAAGGTTTAAGTTTTCTATCACTTTCATATTTTCATCCAATTTTTGAATTAACAATTTATTTTAATTTATTCATTTAACACAAATATTCAATTCAAATTTATACAAGGTGCATAAAAAACCCAATCAAAGAAAGAAAAAAATAAATCAAAGAAGGGAAGAAATCAAAATATCTCAGCTCGTTAATGTAATGAATATCAGACGTCGCTTCATTACCGTGAAATAAATGTAACGTACAAATTTCATTTATGTTTTATTTGTCACTGTGTTTTTCTTGGGGATTTTTACAAAAAGATATAACGAAAAACTCCCGGTAATAACTCGTCATAACGCTTTCTGAAATGAAATTTTACAAAGGGTTGTAACGTTTTAACTCTAATAATTAAGCTAAATTTATCCATAATATGTTCAGTGTAATAAATCCTTATTACACAAGGTTGGGCATCCGTATAAAATGAAAAAGTCGGAGAGAGATACTGTTATTTTCCGGCTATTTATGAGTATGGTACTAGGACAATTTATACGAGCTTACATACTCGGATCCAGTCCGGTCTTTCTGATTGCCGGTTGTCGACCAAGAGTACTAGCGTACATATATACAAGTTACAATTATATTGTACGTATACTGTTGTACTGTTGTACTGTTACGTATATTGTGTTCGGCAAAATGGTCTATGCTTATACAAACGTAATTTAGCTATGAAATAATAAATAAATAAGTGGATCAGAGAGAGAATCAGATAAATTGGGTAGGAAATATTTCGGATTTCTGAATTCGGTATCAGCTATGGCAGTCTATGACGTGGGCTTTCTCAACCAACAATTTAATGTTTTAATATTTTCAGGTAATGTTAAGAGGGAGACAAGTCAATAATGCCTGGATTAAAAACATGCTTTTCAATAAGAGCTGCAGGGAAATTCACAACATGAGAATGATACCCCAGGTGAATATAAAATGCATTTAAACCTACTGAACTACCTACTTCGAAATTGAAACGAAATTTTTTCCGGCAATTCCAACTTTTAATTTCTCAGCACTAATACAGAGCTGCCCAATAATTCAGAAACACGGCCCGCTGCGGTGCTAAATTTTTATTTCACGAAAGGGAAACAGTTATATGTCCGAAGTGAATTTGCCGAGAACGGTCGCGTGGATCGGGAATCAAGTTATTTCAGTTTTATGGCAAGGTTTCAGGGTATTTGTTATTTATATAAGTTGGGGCTGCTTCGTCTTCGACTTTGTGAGTTGGTACAAAGCTCCAGCAACAATTTAGCCGTGTCTTTTAAAAATCTTCGAGCGGATAGAAAAGGAAAGATAAATGCTTGTGTGGGTTAAATATCCAATCCAACCTACACTTACTACATGGAGGGATGAGTCAATCTGAGAAAATATGAGAATCCTTTTGAAAGTCCTTTCCGACGACTTTCTTTAAGTTCATTTTATTGTAGATATGACTGACCCTTCCGCCAGGTCAAATTACTCGAATCCTTTTTGATGAAGAAGTGATTTAAACCCATTTGATCGGTTGTGGTTAAGATTAAAAAGTCTAAAATAACAAAAAACCTCATTACAATAACTTATAAGCGAAGACTCTCGGTAGGTATGCCACAAAATTGAACACAGATTTGATACTGAGTAAATTTAAGATAAACTGAAACTGAGCGGAATACAGTAAATTTACGATAATATTCATTATAATACTTATATTCAGCATCGAGTCCATATAATCGCGGAGTTAATAAATCGACCCGTGTTAACGGCCGTTATAAAACAACCCTAAACAATTACTAGAACCTGACACAAAACGCCTTAAGTGGTGTATTAATACGGTACTGTCAGAACCAGGGTTCAGCGGCACTAGAATTGAATATTCCCAGACCAAGCTATCTCTCAATAGAATATATTCGTCTTTCTCCGACTCAGGGGGTGAGTCGCTAGGGCTGTAGTTCTGTGTTCAGTCTCCGACCGGGGCATTTTTTTATGTTGATCATAATGTTAGGTATCGGGTGGTGGAAATTTGTGTTACGATCGTGTCAATGGCACCTGCGAACAGTGAATCCTAGTGAAGGGCTCTTCACTATAATCATTATATGGTCAGTTTTTTATACTTCTCTTGAAGTCGATATGAGATATTAACTGCAGCTTTTATAAATGACAGCGCTCAAACTTACGTTGCGGAAAACGTTACCTATGCTACAAAGGTGTCAAGGCTATGCTCGCTATGCGAGAGAAGAAACACACTAACACCTAGTTAAAAATGTGAAATTATTCCAAGAACGAATGCATACAACATGGAACAGAATTTCACGTTCTCCCAACGTCCCTTCAAAGTCAAAAACTTTATTGATGTGAAACATCTATAGCCGCACGTAAAACCGATTTCTGGCTTGGCGACGCGTCGCCATGGCATGAGCGCTGATTGGTCCGTTCAAGGTTACGACAAATCATAAACGTTATTAGTGATGGGGTACTTAGTTTCTTACAAAATAATGTCGATGTTTCACATCTGCCAGGCGTCCCGTGACGGCTCACATTTTTTTCCATATAATTCATAAATAAATGTCTCGGAAACGTCAATAATATTCAAAACATAAGGTCACGCGTACTTATCGCTAAGTTTGACGCCAGTTCAAACCCTATTCGACCCTCTAGGAGGAAAAATAGCCAAGAAACCCCTAAAGGACGGCTTCCTTTTTCTTCACGAGCACGATTCTTGTAACAATCTGAGTACTTGAATTCATTGTTATATCCTTTAAACGAGTGCTTGTTACTAATCACATCTGTCAACTACTAATCACATCAATTACACGTTGTCACTATTTGCTAACGAAATTACTCGCATAAGCTAACCTTAAAATAATATTAGGTACCAAATACTAAAATCTAAGTCCTAGTCGACAGTTTGATTCTACTTTTCCTGCCGAGTGTGCCACAGGGCCGGTTTAACACACGATCACATTAACGGCGCACCGGCTTATTAATAGCACATCACCGCGATAGCCCCGTACAACGTACCCCATACCCCGTACCACGTACCCGACCTTTATGACACCCCGCATAGGAACAACCCGTTCCGGCTATTTTGCAATGGATCTTACATTGATTTCTAAAGCTCTAGTCCAAGTTACCGTGAAGCGACGCCCGTCTGTGAGTTGGCTAATTCCTATTAAATATAATTATTATTATTATTTATTTATTTATTCAGACAACTTTTTCATTGTCCGCCGTTAAACGAATTTTTTTAGAAGTAGGCAGTAAACTTTATGATTGTAATAAGCTTTTAAAACGATAATACTTTAATAAAAAATTGTAAGGTTTCCTTTTTGAGTTGACCTTCGCGGACCCCTATTTGAAACTAGACCATAAAATACTATTTGTGGATTTCATTCATTAGAAACAGAGATGCAGTTATTAAAACTATGCCTTCTGCGCTGTAGGTCACATGTTACATAAAATTAAATTAAATCACAAAGTAAAACACATTAAAATTAAATTATAACCACAATTAGCGACACAAAACACACAATACCCTACAGAATAATAAGTGATCATTTATTGACGATTCCAAACTATTTCTTTATGAATACGATGGATATAAAGTTTTTGACTTTGACTTTACGAGTGAGACTTGACTACTTGACTTCTCGACTTGAGGTATAGAATACATTTCCATATTTTAAAATTTGTGCCTTGTAGTGAAATTCATGTTTCAGTCTGAAGATAGAAAATTGATTTGGAATCTCTTACAAAATACTCTTCATCGCTAGCAGTGATAAATGTTATGCGCAACATTCAATTTCTTTCCGCCGTTAAACGAATTTTTTTAGAAGTAGGCAGTAAACTTTATGATTGTAATAAGCTTTTAAAACGATAACACTTTGATAAAGTATTGAAAGGTTTCGTTTTTGAGTTGCCTTCGTGGACCCCTATTTTTAAAATAGACAATAAATATTATATGTCTCATTTCATTTACTAGAAACAGAAAGCGATGCGTGGACCACTGATTGGCCTCATAGCTCAGTTAGTAGATAGGTACTATGCCTTCTGCGCTGTAGACCTACCTACGTTAAGTTAGGTTTAATTCCTACCCTGGGCAAACATTTGTGTAACGAACATAAGATTTTGTTTCTTAAAAAAAAATGTGAGCCGTCACGGGACGCCTGGCAGATGTGAAAAAAAACATAGACATTGTTTTGTAAGAAACTAAGTACCCCATCACTAATAATGTTTATGATTTGTCGTAACCTTGAACGGACCAATCAGCGCTCATGCCGTGGCGACGCGTCGCCAAGCCAGAAATCGGTTTTACGTGCGGCTATAGATGTTTCACATCAAAAATAAAAAGTTATAAATGTTCCAATAGTGTTGTAAGCTACGCTTAGTTTGGGATAGCGCTAGATGGCGCTGTGTGAAATTTCCACCAATTTATTATTTATTAATATTTAATTTCACAAGTCTAAGTTCCAATACTGAGTTTACCGGCTACTGAAACAGATTTAGGACCTCTTCGCGTTTAGGAGAGCAGAAATGGAGCAGGGTTCTCCCGGGTAACTGTCATCATACCTAATTCCGGTGTAGTGATCCATTTGTAGGGTTTGTGTGAATGATACGTAACTTTCCATCAACACATTCCGCCTTCAAGTCGATGGACTTGTCTATGTCCTATGGGACTTTCCTCTAAAACTGAAAACGATATACTCCCAATTTCGTCACATCGTCAGTTAAACAACAAGCTTTTTTAATTGTCACTTACCTACCAACTTTTATGTAAATCCGCACTGACGGCGCCGCTGAATGTCAGACTGTCACTCTGACAGCTGACAGCTGGCAGCTCAGACACGGTGACAAGTGACAGCCGCGTTTGCCGGGCAATTTGCGAGCTTGCAACGAGATATTGTTTTTTATATTTTTTTACGGATGTTACTGCATACGACTGTGTTAATTTTATTAAGGCGAGTGATACGAAACCGTTCATTAAGTACCAGTATTAGTTTATATGTCTTCATAAAGATTCGGAAGAATAAGCTTTTACTTTTACTACTTTATAAATTATGTACCGACAACATTAAAAATCGGTAAATATTTACATGCTTTTCATTTAAAGGAATCAATTTGTATTTAATTTGAATATAATATAATACATTATTTTATTTGATAAAGGTCCGAGCTGATGGCCCCCCTGGTGTTGTGTTAACCTCGCTCATAACAAGCAATGCGACTTGGGTCCTTCCCAATTTAGGTCCGACAAGACTCAAGTCGCATTGTATGTGCTCGTAACTGAGACATATAGGTGGAATCTCATGTGCCTGAAATGTCACCGGCAACCACACCTTTCATACCGGGACACAGTAACACGAATACGTTATTGCTTGGCGACAGAAATGTGCATGGTGGCAGTACTTCCCCAGACAAAGGTTTCTCACAAAATCCCAGTATACGGACTCACAACTCGTATCCTTTAAAAGCTCTTTGAACTGTATCAGTCCGTCACTTCCGCGAACACCACAGCTTCCGGCAGAGTTGGAACGACCTCTCATAAAATAACCTTACATTAGCTTCACCCCTTTAAGATACTGTTATTTCATATTTGGAACAGCTCGTCGTGTTATAAGAATTTACGCGTCACTTACCCCAAAGGTAAATGCCGCATAAAATCTTATGGCCACTCAGTTCTATGTATTGACGTGAGATATTAGAAATATAGAAATGAAAGTATTCACTTGGGTACTTCTTAGCAACACTAACACTTAGGGCTGCTTCTGTGAAG
Source organism: Chesias legatella (assembly GCA_947359385.1). Lineage (NCBI taxonomy): Eukaryota > Metazoa > Arthropoda > Insecta > Lepidoptera > Geometridae > Chesias > Chesias legatella. The sequence goes on from OX375766.1 coordinate 6,332,165, forward strand.
CCTGTGATTACAATGTCACAGACATTCTAAATTATTGCACCCCAGGGCAAAAGCCTTATTTCAACGAGCCAGATTAAATAGGCTTCTACGGAACCAAAGCTTCATGTAGGTATGGACGTCACATGTCTTTGAATTTTGTTCATTCTAAGATATGTTCTTACCTTGCATTGTTTTTCACAGGGATCATTATAGGTATTAGACAGAAAATATGTAACTTAAAAAAAAAAAAACTTATTGTACATAAGCTTGAACTAATATGGTATATTGACGGTGGTTTAAACGCACAGAGTAACTGTTTTTTTTATCGAAGTTAAGACTAATTATTTAGAATATTAACATTTCATGCTGGGACTAAAGTCTGCTGAATATCGCTTGAACAGTAAACTCGAGAAGATTCACTTTGTAAAGTGTTTATTTCCGTTAGTATTGACTTTTACCTACCTCTTTAGTGCTGCGTGTTTTGGGAAAATTTCAATTCCAGTTTATTTTATGAAAGGCTCGGTATAATCTTGTTTTGGTTTACAAGATTACAGGGTGTAAGCTTCTATTGAAGCTTTTCGTTTTACAATTACTGATGGAGAATTGACGTGTTATTACAAATAGGAACTGATATAGGAACTGAACTGATTCTCTGGTGAAAATATCGTTAGTTGCAGGTTCATTTGGCCCAACTGAAAAAAACACTTTTTTTTAGTAAGTTTTATAGTTTTAAATTAGTCTGTATTTTCTAATAAACCTGCAACTGATAGTTTAGGCACATTGCTGATTTTAATAATTAACTGATTATAATTAGCTAGCAATAGGAATTTTTGACAAACATACTTGAATCTTATATTTGTCGGAAAAGGTAGGTAGAGCTTCACCTCACCTTTCACTAACGTGGAATTGAAAAATTAAATAGAGTTAAGCTCAAAAAAATTCGTTATCATAATGTCATTCAATAGTGAAAAATAATCAGGCTATCATTGGATAATACGTTTACATCTCGGTTGGACGGTTATTTGCGATTGAGTTTCAATATTTCTTGGCCTATTGGACATATTAAGAATATCAGTACGCCATCTAGCGGATTTTTCATTAACTTGTGATATATTTGTCAATTGGAATGTTTATCTGGAGACTCCTGTTAATTGCTTAAACTAGATAATGTTTCGTAACTAATCTACGCCAACAATCCAATATATTGTTCACAAAAATGACACCCAAATCCGATCACCTCTCAATATTAAACTGATATATAAAAAAGCAATAAATAAAACAATAACCGATAGATACTATCTATCAACTATAAATCAAACCCAACTCGTAGCCAGCACGATTGAGTAATAAATAACAATAAGTTTAATGTTCTGCCGTAGGTACACGCGATAACTGTCGAACTGCGCCGACGCCATCTTGGAAGCCATCTTGATTTATGATATTTTATTATGAACTGTCAATGATAATGTGTGGGTACATGAATATATTTAGATGGTGTTGAATTTTGATTGTTTACACGTGGCTTCGCACCCGTCGCGTAGTGTAACTCGCTACGCCGTGTGCTACGTTGCGAAAATCACTTCGTTCCGTTTGCTTAGTTGAAAAAGGACAAACATACCTTAATGTTACTTATGTTAATGTGAGAAAATGCTTGCTTAACTATACTGCGAGCGTGATATAGCACATAAAGTTTTTAATTTCCCCCGAATTTGGAACGAGCAGATGGCTCACCCGATGTTAAGTGGTATTTCCAGGCCTTAACAGTAGTACGACTTTCATCTTCAGCTAATGTATCAGTAAGATCCACGTCGCATAGAATTACGCCCGTCACTCTGTCAATTGAAGATGTATTGTGTACTTCGCATGTGCCTGTAAGTTACGAACTGTGAAAAATATGGTGTGTAAGTATTGTTATCGGATTGTTTGAATAACCTTATAAATATCCAATAAACGTCCAGATAATCTAATTAATTGTAATACTCGTTACATATACGGTGATAATTGTAATAAATAAAGTTCGCAGCAGATTGATTTACTCGAAGTGATAACGAAAATAAATTTGTGTTATCTAGTATTATTACGTACTTGTCATTATATGGAACGATTTATAGCTAGGTACCTCACCTATACCTACTGTTTAATAAAACTAAATCACAACAACTGAAGTTGTGATTCAGTAGAAAGTATTACTTCAGTTATGTTGTCACAGTGTTATGCGACTTGGGTGTTCCCATACTTAGGTAGAGCGTTGTGGCCCAGTGGTATAGACCCTGATGACACTGGTTCAAATCAGCACAAATGAGCAATCATTTTACAATAGATTTTTTTGTACGCAATACAGTTCTCCACTAACACCGTTCTCCAAACGGTGAGGTAAAACATCATGAGGAAACCAGCACGTAACATATGTCAGTGCTCGAAAAGAGCCTCTGTGAGGCTCACTTTAACTGGTTTATTTACTCAGACTTAATATAAAAACTTCTAACTTCACTTTGTAGCTTAATATGCCTAATATAAACACAGGGCGCGTTCCACTAATCACCCCGAATTAATCCCCCGCCCTGACGTTCAAGAATATTAAAATTTTAAACTGTCACCAAGAACTGTCAGTGTGAAACTTTTTCTATTAACTTTTTCATAAGGATTTGACAGCACATTCATAAAGCGGGACGTTGACAGATGGCGTTAGCGTCGCCGGTGCCAGTATCCCTATTGAAATCGGACGCTAATGATATTACGCCCGTTTTGGTATTAAAAATATCTTTACAGAGTTTGTTAAAGATATTTCAATTAAAATCCGCAAATATATAGTTATAATTTGGGGTTAATATAGTTTACAAGTATCCCATAGACAACCGGCTGACGGTTACATACTCATTACCACGCGCGTTTTCTGCGTCGCACGCAACACTTAAAATCATTGTTTATTGTCATCACAGAAATGTTTATCCCGCCTGGGGATCAAACTCAGAACTCCAAATATGTAAGTACATTGGGCTTGAACCAGGTAAAATATAATGTAATTTTATGGTGAAATTAAGATTAGGACAGGAGAGATGAGTAGGTTTAGGAGGACACACAAGAGACAGTTCCAACCGTAGTAGAATTGCATCAACATGTTTTCGCATTGTACCGTGGGAGGATAGAGATGGAGTTGATAGTAGAGTGTTATTAATTAGTATTATTTGAACATTGATACTGCACTTTCCCCTGCACTAAGTTCCTCAATAGGTAGAACAATTTCTACCTATCAGTATTAGGCCAGGGAAGTACTACGTTTTACTGCCACCTGACGTGCGCATTCCTGTGTTCCGGTTTGAAACGTGTGGTTGCCGGTGAAGTTACAGGCACATGAGACATCTTCCACGTCATGTTACGGGCGCAATACGATGCGACTTGGATCTTACCAACCAAAGTAGAAGGGAATACCTAAGACCTAAGACAAGATCAAGAACGTTTTGCTTTTATTATGGGCAGAGCTCTTAATATCTGGTGGGCCCGTCTTGCACGTTACATACATAAAAAATATGAGAATAATATTATACTCAAAATAATATATATTATGTGTTAGCACCCCATCAACCAGGGCCCTTCGGCTTGGCAGGGTAGACTTACTCCCAGGGTTTTCAAATAAGGTGTGAAGCTCTGGATTTTTATATAAGAGTACTGCCATTAATATAACCATGTGTTAAATTGTCAGAAACAACTACAATAGGCGTGTGTCGCAAATCGTGTGAATGTAACGTTTTCACTCAGTTCCTTAGTAATCGTCGCCGTGCACGCTTGCCGAATGACTACTACAAATAACGGTGATGTATGTTTATGGGTAACTGGGTGGGGGACAAGTCTGAAGCTTACAGATATATTGCATATTTTTTATGTTATTCAAGAAACATGGGGGCCTTTTTGCTCGCGTACGTAGATGATAACCCTTTGAATCCCTACACGTGTCCCCCGGGTGGTGCGAAACGAGCAACCCAAAGTAGCAGCAGAACTTGTGCCACTTGTTCGCCCGGAGAAGTACTGCCACCACACCTGGTAATCTGCCGCCAAGCAGTGATGCACTCGTTTTGCTGTGTACCGGTGGAAGGGAGTGGGTGCCGGCGAAATTGCAGGCGCATGAGACGTAATATCCCCGTCTCGGGGTGATGGACGCAACGCAATGCGACTTGAGTTATCTCGTACTTTGGTAGAGAGGACTCGAATCGTATTGCTGTTGTCTATGGGCGGCGGTTACTACTTAACATCAGGTGGGCCGTCAGCTCGTTCTGTCACTAATATGAAGTAAAAAAACGGATGGCTCACCTGATATTATTATAACCAATGGCCATCATAAAATCAGTTCATCGTATTTTTATCACGACAGTGTCGCTCTTGACTACATATCGCTTGATGATAAGCGACGCCAAGCCGATGGTAGCGCTGCGCGGCGGAACTGGCTTCCGGCTAACGCCGTTAGGTGTAGGATTCGAACCCAAGACCTACAGACCATTCCGATGTTCCTACCTTTTACCATTTATGAATTCTATGGAAAATAAAGTTATTCATTTTATCTTGACTGACTATGAGAGCTACCCAGACCGGAACCCCGCTTCAGCGCCTGACTTCACCCGCGCGCCCAAGCGAACGTTTGCTCCGACTTACAAAATAAACACAAATATATTTACCACATAATTGTATTTAATGCGACTTTATTGTTGGTCGGAACTCGGAACGTATGCGCCGCGCGGTGTATTTTTATTATTGTACTCGTAAATTGTTCATGTTTACTTTGCTGAAAGCATTTTACTGTTTTACATGTGAAATTGTATGCGTTTTGAGGAAACTTGCAATTTTCTTGTTAAATTAAAGCTTTTTGCTGGTTGATTAATTTTATGTGACTGACGCACCTGCGGCTTCACTCACACGATCAACCAACTCATTGTGAAGCGTTTTGGCTTGTTCGTGAATGAACAGCTTTTGCAATGTATTATAAGTTAGAGCTTCAAGAGTAGAACTCACGCCATGTTCGGGGAAGTACTGACACCATGCCCATTTCTGCCGACAAGCAGTAACGCATTCGCCATACACTGTTCCGGTTTGAAAGTGTGGTTGCCGGTGAAATTATAGGCACACGAGACATTCCACCTACACGTCTCAGAGTTACTGGCGCAAATGATGCGACTTGGGTCTTGTCGTACCTAGTAGGGGAGGACCCAAGTCGCATCGGTTGTTATGGGCAGAGGTTACTACTTAACACCAGATGGGCCGTCGGCTCGTTCCGTAACTGTATCATATAAAAAAGAGCTGCTGCTATTATAATCATACCATCCATACCATACCACCACCATACATCTACCGTACCCGTTTAAGCCAATTAGCAGTTTCCAGTGTAAGGACATAGCCCTACTCTCGAAAAGCGTGAATAGGCTTAAGTCTATAACTAGAGTTTAATTCGGATTGTTGGATGTCGGTTTCTGTACCAGTTTTCCACCTTCCCGATATATTTTCCTTCAACTTTCGATGACTCGGTACCGCACATATACAATTATTTAGTATGAGGTCATCAATTTCCTGCTCCGAAACGCAATCAACGAGCTTTGGATTGTAAGTCTATATCCGAACTCGTCAATCGTGCTTTCAAAGCGATCATTCTATACGTTCCTTGGCGGCAGCAATTGGTAACCAAGCTTTAGCAAAAGCTCTAAACAAGGGGATACCTGACAACAGAGCCAATGCGACGGCCAACAAAGGGTTTCAATTTGAACGCATTTCCCGGTAGCGTTGGCAGACAAAGCCTATTTAATCGTCAGTTATAAGTCGTGAAGTATGTCTTTGACTCCTGCAGAATGCCATACACTCATTCAATTCAAATTGTGTACCTATAAACAGATCCAAGCATTAGCTTACAAGCGTTCACTCACGTTTATTCGCAGTATATTGTTATCAATCTTAAAATACAGCTTGTCTGGTATTATATTAATTGGTTTGGATAACCCTCATGTTAATCATTATTTAGAAACGTGACCGTTATTGCTATTTAAGTGTTCTCGGAGGAAGTTCCTATCTTAGTTCTATTGTTCGTATATTCTACTTCAAGAGCTGTAGAACTCACGTCAATTTCGTCCGGGGAAATACTGCCACCATTTTTGCCGTCAAGCAGTGACGCATTCGCTTGTGTTCCGGTTTGATCGGTGTGGTTGCCGATGAAATTACAGGCACATGAGACATTCCACTTACACGTTTCAGAGGCACGCTCAGAGGGTTCATACGATGTGACTTGGGTCTAATCATACCTAGTAGGGCAGGACCCAAGTACGCATCGCTTGTTATGGGCAGAGGTTGCCATTTAACACAAGGTGGGCCGTCGGCTCGTTCCGTAACTATATCACATTAAAAAAAAACGCTTTCGCTATCTTAAACTCTTGATTACACACCAGTTCCAAGTCACTGTTGTAACGCACTCCGGCCTGGTGAAGTGACATGGTGGATGCAGAGCCGAAGACCTGGCACGGTGTCTGTTACTGTATGATGTCTACTACATATATTAAGCTAGATAATAACTAAAGAGCCAATTTCTAACCACTGCTCTAGAATAAGAAATGAACATAAACAAATATTAATTTATACGTGCGCTGATAACGCTCTCATCATTTCTGGCCAAGAGTCACTTAATAAGACAATAGACAAGTCAATACCACTTGGCCCTCATTAATAACCGGAGGGCGGAGAATAAAGGCGCGCTCGGATAAAGTGCGATTGATAACGCAAAATAAAGCGGAAATAACAATACGTCGGGAACAGAGACGGTTCAATTTGTGGCCCCGGCCGCCCGCCTGGAGCACACTGGAACTAACTTTATTCACGAAATTACTATCAACAGTTTTCTAGATGGAAATATTTAAACGTTCTCTAATTTAGTTCTATTTTGACTACCTAAGTTATACTTTGTTTGGAAAGGACCAGGTTCGGTATGCGGCCAGGGTAATATAATATATTAGTAGGTATATTGCAATATGACGAGCATAGAAAGTGAATTCGTTTTTCCTGGATAATCGTGTGACGGGGCGAACATAATATATACCTGGTGCTAAACTCTAGCCCTAACAAATGCATTCTTGTTTTATTAGGTAATCGAATTAAGAAATATAATTTCAAAATTTACCCAATTCAAGCCAATTAGGTACCAGCAAACCTAAATATGAAAGATGCTAGTCGCTAAATTACTCGTACTCTATTCTATTCGAGTCACTGGTTCTTTCGAACCAGTGTGGTGAAATAATTTTTAATTGCGCCACAAAGTGGCTCCTTTCGTGCACTTGACACATGTTGTCGAATTTTTAGTTCTAGGACATGTCGGTTTCCTCACGATGTTTTCCTTCACCGTTTTGAGAACGTGGTATTGCGCACATAAACATTTTTATCGAAAATCTCATAGGTGCACGTCGGGATTTGAACCGGCGACCTCCGGATTGAAACTCAGTACCACTAGACCACCACGCTCTTACTAAAATAAATACATTTTAGCTATGTTTCATGCAATTTTTTTTTTATAATTTTAACATTACAAATGCACAGTCACCTAAAATGACGCAGCCGCATCTATAGTGGCATTTATATCGCCGGTGTTGCCACACAGATATCGCGACAACTTTACGATCGCGATGACGAAAATATCGCGGGGCGCGATTGCGCGACGATGGAAATACTGAGCGGCCGTTTGCGTTCTTTATTGACGCGCTAATTATATATACTGCGGTTTGACTTGGGAGTCTATGAATTGAGAATTAGTACTTGGACCCAGCCGTTTATACTGACAACTTAGGACAATTGACTGCGTGGTGTCCAGGGGTACAGATCCCCAGATTCCCGAGTTTGAATCCGGAGGCCGTTGGTTCAAATCAAAGAAAACTATTAAAAAAAATCTATTTTTTTTTCCTATTTAAAAATGATTTTTTATGCTCTACTACATTCTCAAAATGGTGTAGGAAAACATTGTGAGGAAACTGGTATGTAGTGGTATGTAACATTAAATTCGAAGACAAGTGTCAAGTCCGCCATATAAGAGACTTTCATCACACCGTTTCTTGGTGTTCTTTTTGGTAATACTAAAAGTTTAATTTCATTAAAATTCCGTGACATTTATCATACAAATTGACTCAATTATTTTAATAAATTATGTGTACCATTAAGTGCAAATTAAGGTGCCTGCGGTGACACTTAAAAATATATTTCCTTAAACGAATTACCCTTTATTATGTATCAAGTTAACATTGACACTCAGAGTCAGAGTGATGATGAGCGAGCTATAGAGCGCTGCTTTGTAGATAGAGACAAGTACCTATTTATTCTAGGCAATCTAATCTGTACCTGTTCTTGTCAAGAACTGCAATGTGTTCTATTGAAGCATATTTTATTTATTTTATTTTATTTTTTCAACAGAATCTACAGCTCTTAAATCTAGGTATCTATTCACTTAAAATTACTCTTAAAGCCAATAACAGATTCAAATATTTTATATATACTAGTATTACGACAAAACAACTTATAAAATTAAGGACAATATGTCAAAACACTAACTTATACTAACACAATTTTGTGTGTGTGTGTGTGTGTGTGTGTTTAAGGTGTCGGTGCAAAACCATTAAGATGTTTACAAAATCCACATATCTTAAAAACATATTTTAATCTTAATTGCTATTCTTATATCTAATATAGATTTGCATTATATCAAATTAAATAAAATTCCACGAAGCACCATCGAGCCCCAAATTAAGCATAGTTTGTATCATGCGAACCAGACGACTGGAATATTTCTTAAATAGTTTTTTAAATACGTAAATATAATATACATATTAACACCCAGACACAGAACAAACATCTATGTTCGTAACACAAACATTTGTCCTTGGTGAGAATCCAACCCACGACCCATAGCGCAGAAGGAAGCTACTACCAACCAAAATAAATATAATGCGATTTAGATGTTCCGATACCAAGTAAGATAATGTCGTTGCAAAGTGCATAAGATACATTTGTCTGCCTCACGACATGTTTATTTCATCTCTTTATTCACAATAAAATGATTTATCTGAAAATCCTATATAGCACCTATGTGCGATGCCACTTGGAATACGCATCACAAGTCTGGAACCCTATTTATTCAATATATGTGGATAGACTTGAAAGAATACAAAAAAAATTCCTAAGATACGTTAACTTTAAATTGCATTGTTATTCACCTGACTATGTGCTAAGTTGCGCTAAACAACACCTACTTCCCTTGCGCTTAAGACGTGATTTCGCGGACGTAGTCTTTTTGTCTCGAGCAGCTAATTCTACTATTGATTGTTCTCAGTTGCTTGAAAAAATCCATTTAAATGCACCATATCGAGCAATCAGGAAAAAGAAATTATTTTATCTTCGGCCGGCTAACACCAATTATCGCAAAAATTCATTCATTTACCGAGCGAGTAATACGTTTAATGAACTTAGCAGACAACATGACCTTGACCTCTTCAACTGCAGTGTTCCTACCCTCAGAAACAAACTGAACGAAACATTCTTTCGCCGTTACGTAACCTGAGTGTGATTGAACATACCTATTATTGTGTACTAGTTTTTATTTATATAGGAAATATTAAGTATTGATTGTATTGTATTGTGATTGTGAGTGCATAGTGGGTAGTTTTTATTTCATCTGTTTTTTGTTGTGTATTACTTTTCTAATAGTAGGGACCTTTAAATGGCCATCTCATTTCTATGCATTGTTTACCTAGTTTGTAACATTGTGCCGATGGTTTCTCTAAAATAAATAAATAAATAAATAAATAAATCTGTATTTTGTAGAAAAGGCATGTGTTATAATATCATATCCTTAAACGGTAGTTTCGTAATTATTTCTCTACCTTTTAAAACCTTTAAAACAGAAACCTGTAATTATCTGGTTAATTTAATACTGTTTGTATTAAAAACGGCTATAAATTAAGACAAGGAAATTACTAGGTGAGGTGACGTTGACAAATGATTGTACTTTGCAAGTGTATAAAAATTACGTTTGGTTATATATTGATAATGATTATTATCTATGTTTAATTCACAGGTGAATTGAGACAGCTGAATTAGTAAGAATGGTTGACTACTTTTTCATATCTTATTTCCAAATTCAGGAACCTCCGAAATCTGAATTGCTGAGTGAGTAGTTTCGATGAAACGGAGAATTCAGTTTAAATCTTACACTGGTGATGATAATACACAGTAATTAAAAAGCTCCCGAAAGGTCACAGGAGACTCATTTGCCGTTATATTTGGTTCCACGCGACACAGTTCTGCCATTATAACATAAAATTGCAATACAATCAAGTTTTTAATATAAAGTACGCATTTACATAACTGTCAACAAGATTCATTAGTCACATAAACAAAAGCGACAGATTCATTTGATTCGAAATTTGAATAGTTTCTTTTGCGTTTGTGTTTCTGCTCAATTCCCCCAGAGCACTATCCCATAATATATGTCGTACTTATGTTTGCATATGCAATATCAACACAGCGTAACGATGTTTGTTTGCAGTTTGCCTCGCACGTCTACGTAGAAAGTAAACCGCTTGTCGCAATAGTTTTGCCTTCCTCATTGTTACGCTAAAATGTCAAGTTAACAAACTAAATTTTGTATACATACATATGACACCCAGACACAGAACAAACACCTATGTTCGTCACACAAATGTTTGTCCTGGGTGAGATCGAACCCACGACAGCGCTGAAGGCAGGGTACTACCTGAACTGTGGGGCCAGTCAAAGATATTACCTACTTATCAATAAGAGGTACTCAATCGTAGGTAAACGTGTCACACAAAGCTTATCCCGGACAGAGAGTGACAAAGGCATTCCCAGCGCCGCCCGCCGCCGCCGCGTCAACGCAAACGTTATCCCATTAGGGGTGTCAGGTGAGCCGCATTGTCCGCTGACGCGAGATCCGCTCGATGCAAACTTGCCCTAACAAGCGTCTTGGCTTAGGCGGGAGATACGAACCCGTGGATATGACATATCTCTATACATTACACTTTTTTAATTTTAAGTCTTCAACTATTGTGTTACCTATTTAAGTGCTACGATCTAATGCTTTTTGTAACAATTAAATATAAATTTAATATTATTATTAAAATTCCCTAGGAACTTCATCCTACTGGTACTCGTAGCACTAACTCTCTGGACTCAGTTGGAAGTGCGCCTGAAAGAGGTTCCTATCGTGTAAATTTTGGACATTGCAATCTCTTGTAGAAAACATAAGATAGATGAACAATTTTTACGAGAAAAACATAGCTCTTGTGCAAGTCTACAGAAAAGAAATCATCAACTATGCTGAAAAATTTGAAGGGTTGTCCCGGGTTTGATTCTTGAGCCACGACTACGGCCGCCCATTTGAAAACCACACATGAAAATCATAAATTGTAAGTAAATCTATTTCATATCGTATCACAAGGTAACAGTAGGTGATTTCATGCTTACCAATTTTACTTTCCTATCATTAAATTAGCATCTACCCTCTCATATATTTGGTCTATATATAGTCTAACTAAGACCTGTAAACTCTTTTCTCCTGGAAGGGACTAGTCACCCACAGCACAGGGAATCCTAGTGTGGGGACTAATGAAATTTTATAGTTAACGATCTATGAAAAAAAAGTGACGGTTACTAATATGAAGAATATGCCTTATCAATCTTTCCCAGTGTGTGGTCGCTTGTTAGAGCTGCAGTAATAGTGACGCGTGTCCTGAACACCTGCCTGCCTGTGTGCTGTGCAATGTGATTGAATTCTGCTCACGATGTTTCTATTCCAATGTGCGCTACGCCGCGCCGCGCCGCCCGGAGGTATTGGTATGAACAATTTCCTTGTAAAGAGGTTTCGCTACGAAGCGAGCTCTGTGTATGTCTTGCATATCTATACAAATAAATATGAAATGAAATGAAATGAAATGAAATTTTATAAAAAAAAAAAAAAAATTGGAGTTTCTGTTTGTTATATTAAATATTAATTAAAATAACCGCTTTTTACTTTTTACAAACCTCTGTGGTTTTTTAGTAGCTAATAACCATACTTTTCTGTTTTTGATCATTCATATTGGTAAATAATTAAAAAAAAAAAAAAAACTTAGTGCATATGGATGTATACACGGTACATATACCAAAACATTTTTTTAAATTTATGTCTGTCTGTCTGTTTGTTCCAGCTAATCTCTGAAATAGCTGGACCGATTTTGACGGGACATTCACTGGCAGATAGCTGATGTAACAAGGAGTAACTTAGGCTACTTTTCCGAGGGGTAAAATAGGGGTGCGTGATAAAACCGAATTCCACGCGGACGAAGTTGCGGGCAACAGCTAGTATTTTATATGAACGAATCATATTGTTTTCCGGGATAAAGCATATTTATTTGCTACTACGAAAGCTTATATTAAGGTAGAGGTATACATTAAATGTTCTTATATAATCTAATATGTACATGTTCCTATGCAGGGTAAACGTGAATAAAATCTTCGATTTAAAGGTACTTACTTACTATTTTCTGTAATGTTTAACTTTGTTGAATGATGCAATCTGTTCAGTAGTGAGACAGGTTTGGAATGTAATTTGATAGTTATAATATCGTCCCATATTATTACTATTAAATCGCAGAGTAACACCAAAAATCGTCGAACCCAAAATGTTATTCACGTCATAAAACCAACAAGCGCCCGCATCAGACTTTTGTCGTAAATCAATGTATAAATTCAAGTTTATTCGACAATTAACAGCGCTTTAGGCTCGTAAATAGACATAAATACGCGCAAATAAACATAAATACGTATTATCGTTAAAGCGCCTGTCTGAACGTAAATCTAACCGAGCGACGTAGTTGTCTTGTCAAAGACAATGTACTACAAGTACACTGCGACGCGATATTTCAAATTGTTTATTCCTTCTGGTTGACGAGTCTATGGACGATGTCGTTTGTTGAATAGTTCATGTAATTACCCAGGGCCGATTGAGACTACGCACAACAATATAATACCGAGAATTAAAATGTACATTTGTGTGCTTTATTTTTTTTCCCTACGTAGGCTTGGAGGCAAAGCCCAGAGGAGCGGTTCCCAGGTTCCTCATGGCTTCACCGTGGGTTGGCAAGAGCCACGGTTACTAGAGTTATATTACTACCCCGCCGCGACAAGGCAGAATCAGCCGGGAGATAACGACGACAAGACCTAGAGCTAGGTCGGACCATAGTAATTACCTACGCCCAATTTCTAGATGTAGGTTCTTGGCAAAAATCCGGTAATCGGCTTAGAAGAGAAGCATTATGTCACTGTTGCTCTGAGATATATATATAGTATACAGCAGTGAGTTGTAGGAGCGATATATGTTCAGATATATTCAAGATATAATGACCGCCATCTATTTTACAAAAGGAATTTTAACATTTTTCACTAATGTTTAAACGTGAATTTGTTTAACAATCAAAACTGAGTGGAATAGAATATTATGTTAGCTGTTATTCACATCTAAACAAAATGGCGTGCCAGAGTTTTATTTAATACCGTCCAATCTACTATCACATCATTCCTACAGTAGACTAAAATGAAGTATTCTAAACTGTACTTTACGTAGCATAAATGTTTTGATACAATGGCTCGAAGCTAAAATAATAATGCTTAATGCTATATCGTCGCTACAGTCTTTATCAGAAATCCTAACGAAGCGAATCACTTTGAAATATATCGTTCATAAAAGTGTATTGATCGTCGTTCAGATAAATTACAATTATGATTACTGAGTAGCCTCGCAGCTCAGTTGTGCGTTGTAGGTCGTGGGTTCGATTCCCACCCAGGACAAACTGATCTGATAGACATAGATGTTTATTCTGGGTGTTGATATGTACTGTATAATTTTATTCCTAAAAAAATATATTTCATTACATAGTTCGTTCCGCATTGTATTTTTTTGTATTGTTTATGTTCCGTGCGCTGTAGACAATTTTTTTTCTTCCTATTAATTATGTATCTGGTTATGTCCACCTGGTATTTATTTAATATATATATATATAAACACGTATGATATTCAGTTTATGACAGAACCAGAGAAACATAAAAATTTAATAAAAATATGTAATAAGTTTTTGGAATCCTGATTAAATAAGCCATATTTTCAAGTCATTTATTATCCCAGATATGAGATACATTTTTGGACACGTTGATTTTGTGGCATCCTGTTTCTCCTATAAACAGTTTTAACCCTGCTGCGTGCAGATAGAGGGCTCAGCGTTTGCCCATGCCACCTGTAATACAGGGAACTCTACTACTTACATTTAGGGAAATGTCAATGTAGACCAATATAACACTGGTGCACGGTGCAGTTAGGACACCATTTCATAAAGCATGTTAACGATTCACAACGACTACTTATGTTTTACGTTAGTAAGTAGTAGTTCGTCATCCCTTTTAATATAAAGGCTTCTTAAGATTTTCATGTCACATAAGTAGAAACACAAAAAATACAGAACATAGACACACATGGTATTAATTTGTTCCAAAACATTAGCAGTGTTACCGCAGGATGTTATGAGCCTACAGTTCCTTTCAGGAAGCATTATAAGTTTTCTTTACCGCATATCCGCGATTTCAATTCACTTCTATGGCAGTATAATCCTTTAGCTATAGTAATGGTTGTTTATCGGTTCTGACTACGTTTTTGACTTATACGACTTTCAGATTTACTGTTGTCGTAAATTTTGAGAATCAGCTGCACTTGCGTTCTGTTGGTGTCGGGTTACTGTTCAACAATGTTTACATGTGACACTTTATGTCGGTGCAAGGCTCTGTGGACATTAGGGTGGGTCACAAATTGAACGAAAAATAGTTCTTTTTTTATGTGATTCAGTTACGGAATTAGCCGACGGCCCACCTGGTGTTAAGTGGTAACCTCTGCCCATAACAACCGATGCGATTTGGGTCCTCCCCTACTAGGTACGACGAGACCCAACTCGCATCGTATGCGCCCGTAACTCTGAGATGTGTAGGAATGTCTCACGTGCCTGTAATTTCATCGGCAACCACACCTTTCAAACCAACAGTATTGCGAATGCGTTACTGCCGAGAGGCAGAAATGGGCATGGTAACAGGCACTGCCATCAGACAGTACTTGTATGTGCCTGTAATTTCATCACGAGTCAATTTTGTTTTCGTCTATAACTATCGATATATTTGCTAGTTAATTGATCGTTTACCAAGTGCTTTACCGAGTGCCATCTGTCAGATATCCCCATAGCTCTATCAAAAGCACGGCCGTTCTTATTCTGTGTTTAAGGCGAGTTTTACATCTATAAATATTCCCGCAATAAAGCCTTTACAATTTAATGGCCTGTAATGCTGTTTATATGATAATTTCACGCTTTGCACGCGCTTAGAATACGAGACGACTTGGATGAACGAGCGAGCACATATGAAAATGACCCTTCGCTATTTGAAACGGCGCAAATGGGATGCTGTATTCGATGTATTACATTAGACATACCCGTTTTGGATCGCGTCAAGGCAATATAAATGATTATAAATATTCCAGCAGATGGTATGATGCTTATCAACGAGGATTTACTGGATGAGACGTTGGCCGAGTGATTTTGGATAAGGTAATGCCTGTGATCAGGTCACTTATTATCACGTTTCAACGCGATAATGTAAACCACAGTGAGACCAGACACATTTACTTCACAAACTAAAATAGGTACCTTACTATAATGTCTGCAATATCTTTTCAAAGACAATAGACAATGCAAACAAAGTAGAATTGGACGATGATTTATATAATGCGTAGGTCAGTCAATGAAACCACTGATATGTCGAGACTGATTTATTTTGGTTCGGGCGGTAGACTTCAACATGTTTTCCTCTACCCTCAATATAATATAATTAATGTTAATATATAACATCTTCCCACCTCTGTTTCAAAATATATTTAACTACTTCTTCCTACCCAAAAAGAAAACATAACCAGTCTAATAAATGTTTATCTATTAACTAATTATTCTTAAATACAACGCATATACCTATTAAAACATTCGGCTACAGTCTGAATAAGTAAGACATTTTACATTCCAAATTACAATCAAACAGTTTGTATTGTTTATTTTTAAGAGACTAAATCGATGCATACAGCTGAATACAAATTTTGTATGTACTTAACTCGGTACTTAATTATTACATGAGGTTCATTCAAATAGGTTTACACATGATTATATATTGCTCGTGCATCTACCTACTAAGAGACAACGAAGCGCTGAACTGGTCTGCGTGTGCGCTTCGGCGGTTCTATTTCATTCTGCACTTGGGTATCGCTACCTATGTTGGAACTTATAGTATTATTACTATCCGCTGTGCTATCGTGTCCGTTTCTTATGTTAACATTATCAGCCACTGTACAATCGCACGCGCTAGGAAGGGAAACATTGAAATCAGACACAGCGGTATACTGACTTGTTTTTGCGGGGAGTGTGCGCATGCTTCTCATTATTATGTGATCAACGTGCTTCTTAAACGTCTTATTATTCTGACGAATGTGATAAGTAAGCGGGCCCACTCTTCTCACAATAGTGCCTTTTTGCCATGTCGTCTTGTTGTCTTTAAATCGCTTAAATAATATTGGGTCGCCGATCTGGAATTGACGTATGTTAGTTTTCCTGCCTTGCCTAGACATGTTCTGTTTTTCGAGCACAGCATCTTCTATATTGGGCCTAATAATATCGTAATGGGTGCGCAAGTCGCGACCGAGCAATAACTGTGCCGGGGTCTTACCTGTGAGACTATGCTGTGTCGACCTATAGCAAAGTAAGAATTTGTCTAATGCCAAGTGTAAATCCTCTTTTTCGATTAATGCTTTTTTTAAACAATTTTTTATTATTTTTACCGTGCTCTCTGCGGCCCCGTTACTACTGGCTTTATAAGGTGAAATGAGTGTGTGCCTGATTCCACAACTTTCCATGAAAGTTTTAAATTCCTGGCTGCTGAACGGTGGACCATTGTCCGATACTAGTTCACGCGGTAATCCGAAGCAACTCATGATCTTCCGCAACTTCGCTATTGTAAGTTTTGCGGACGTAGAACCTATGGGGTGTGCTTCAATCCATTTGGAATGGGCGTCTACTAACACTATGTAGGTGTGACTTTCCAAGGAAAAAAAATCAACGTGTACTCTGTACCAGGGCAGTTGGGGCCATGCCCACGGGTGCACGGGCGCCGCCGGCGGGCCGGGGCGGGTGCTCGCGCACGTCTCGCAACACAGACACTCTCGCTCAATGTCAGCGTCGATACCCGGCCAGTACACGTAACCTCTCGCGATACTCTTACATTTGACGATGCCTTGGTGCGATGCGTGCACCAGTTTTAATATTTCACCACGTAATACGTCGGGAATTATGACGCGGTGTCCATATAGTACACATCCCGATTCAATATTTAAAAATTCTTTTATCGAGAAATACTTCTTTAAGTCTTCGTCATTACAATATAACCAGTTCGATTTGATGGCATGTATTAACTTCTTTAATATGTTGTCGCTACTCGTGTGTCTGGCCACTTGTTTATAATCTATCGGCACCTGTTCCGTTATGAAATTAATGTAGGATTCGGTTCTATATTCTTTATTGTCTTCCACTACCGGTATGCGCGATAAACTGTCTGCCACACAATTATGTTTGGACCCTATACATTTAACCTGGTAATTATAAGCGCTTAATATCACGGCCCACCTCTGCAATCTATTGACTGCCATTGACGGAATGGATTTCTTTTCGCTAAAAATTGACGCAAGTGGTTTACAGTCTGTCACCAATGTGAATTTATTACCATACAAATAATCATGAAATTTGCTAACGGCGAATATAATCGCTAGACCTTCTCTGCAAATCTGAGAATAATTTCTCTCCGCCGGGGAGAGCGTGCGCGACACGTGCAGCACGGGGCGCAGCTCCCCGGGGCCGGCGCCGCCGCCGGAGGGCGCGCGCTGCGCCAGCACGCCCGCCACGCCGTGCGGTGACGCGTCGCACGTCACGTATGTAGGTAAAGCCGGGTCCCAGTGCGCGAGTACCGGGGCTTCACTCAGTAATGTTTTTATACGTCTGAACGACTTTTCACACTCACTCGACCACACAAACTTAGAATTTGATTTCAATAGACTGTATAACGGTTCTAGGACACTGCTCAGATTACGAATAAACTTTCCGTAATAATTGACTAAGCCCAAAAAAGCCTTCACCTCACTGACATTTGTCGGTCGCGGCGTTCTGTTTACGGCGTCGATTTTATTCGCTTCCGTTCTCAACCCGTTAGCATCGATCACATAACCTAAGTACGAAATGGACCTTTTGAAAAAACTACATTTTTTTTGTTCTACTTTCAAACCACTTTCAGAAAGTATTTTAAATACTTGTAATAACCTATCCAAGTTCTCATATTCATTTTTACTACTTATCAATAGGTCATCCTGATATACCGCCACGTAAGGCATTCTAAACAATTTTTCCATAACTCTTTGAAATTTACTTGCGGCGCACTTTATACCGAACGGTAAACGGTTATATGTAAACATGCCTTTATTTGTGACGATGGTACAATACTTTTTTGCGTTCTCACTTAAAATTAATTGTTGGTACGCCCTACTTAAATCGATTTTACTGAAGATTTTGCCCCCTTGGAGGGACGCAAATATGTCTTCAATTCGTGGCAATGGGTATTTATCATCAACGAGTACCGGATTGAGAGTGGTTTTAAAGTCACCGCACAGTCTTACCTCACCATTCTTCTTGATGACGGGGACGACGGGCGTCCCCCATTCGCTCCATTCGACGGGCGAGATGATGCCCTCCGCCTGGAGGCGCTCGAGCTCCGCGTCGACGGCGGGGCGCAGCGCGTGGGGCACGGGGCGCGCGCGCCGCCACACCGGCACCGCGCCCGCGCACAATTCCAAATCTACCGTACCTTTGTTAAACGCACCTATTCCGGTCGAAAACACTTTGGGGAATTTGTTCAGTAAC
The DNA here is from genome assembly GCA_947359385.1 of Chesias legatella. Taxonomy (NCBI): domain Eukaryota; kingdom Metazoa; phylum Arthropoda; class Insecta; order Lepidoptera; family Geometridae; genus Chesias; species Chesias legatella. Next base: position 6,351,187 of record OX375766.1, read on the forward strand.
TGCGTGACGGCGACTTGTTTATCAAAATGTATACTATCGACGTAAGCTAATGATTCAGATGGGGCCGGTGCAGAAGGAAACTTGATGCCGAACGCACGCATCCATTTACGACCGAACAAAGAATTGCTGTTGTCATTATCTATTACAACTAGCCGCAAATTATGCATCGTTTTGTTATTATATCGCACGCTACATTCAAATTCACCTTTTGGTGCAACTTTTTGCCCATTGTACATTCTCAGACAAGACTTACGTTTAACTAACTTAATGTCACTAAAATGTTCCATGTACGTGCTTCTACTGATGATACTCATGCCCGCTCCGGTGTCACCCTCCATCGACAGTGGCTTGCCGTTGATAAACACTTTCATTATCCACCTCTTGTCTTTGTCCTTATCACTCACTTGATACACCTCGCTCTCCTGGTCGTCGCTCGATGTGAGCGAGTCGACTTCGTCCGTGGCCACTTTATTTTTTTTGATACGTTTACGAAACCGGCACACACGGGCTATATGGCCGCGGTTTCCGCACACGAAACACTCCGCGTTGATGAACGAACAGTTGTCCTGGCGATGCCCTCGACCGCACCGATAGCACTTGCCGCGCTGGTGCGCCGACGTGCCCGGAACTGTCCCGGTGGCGCGGCCGCCGCGGCCCGTGGCCGCGTGCGCGCCCTGCCATTGGCGCTGCGTCGCGGCCGCGGCGCGCGCGCGGCTCGCGCTCGGTCGGCCGCCGCCGCCGCCGCCGCCGGCGCCGGCGCCGCGCTCCACCGCGTGCACCTGGTCCGACGCGCCGCTGCCGCCTCCGGCCCCTCTGGCCGCCTCCTGTGAGTCTCGAACGGCGGCTTCCAGCGATAACGCTATCTCCACTGCCCGGTCGAACGTCAAATCGGTTTCCGTCAACAACCTTTGTGTGATTTTGTCGCTCCATAAACCGAACACGAACTGATCTCTCAAGTTTTCACTGAATACGGCGGAACCGAACGCACACGTTTTGCTGAGCTTTTTCAACTGAGCGAGGTATTCTGCTACAGACTGCGACTCTGACTGCTTGCACGCTCTAAAAATCATTCGCTCGGCTATGACAGATCGTTTTGGAGCCAGATGATTTTCAACCAACCTCACTAATTTATCGAAATCCACTTTTTCTGGTTTTTCTGGGAAGCATAAATCTATCATAAGATCTAATGGCTCTGTGCCGACGATTGCCACCAAATATTTGGAATATTCCGCGGGTTTGATCTCTTGAATTGCAAACCACGCCCGCAATCTGCTGATGTATGTCGACCACCGATCACTGTTCATCTTGAATTCTTGTAACTGGTTGAGATTCATGTCTTCAGTTTTTATATTACACCTTTTTCGATACTTTATCCGATTGCAACGCGTACTTTTAACGCATTTGGGTTCTTTAATCGTCGCCAAATGATTTATATAATGCGTAGGTCAGTCAATGAAACCACTGATATGTCGAGACTGATTTATTTTGGTTCGGGCGGTAGACTTCAACATGTTTTCCTCTACCCTCAATATAATATAATTAATGTTAATATATAACAATAAACAATTTGTTTACGAAACAATATACCTAACCGATGAATTTTTGTATTTTATTACGTATTTATTTACGTCAGAAGTTGTATGATTTATTTATTAGTTGGCAACAATGAATATGTGAAGAAATTACCATTTATGTAGGGATGATCATTATCTTGAATATTGCATTAATTATAGCATAATACAAGATAGAGCTCAATAAATTATCAAGTATTGACATATAAATTATTGTATGCCATAAATTCTTGATAAATGAGTATGATAGATAAACGCTGGAGGAAGCACAGTTTTTAAATAACAAGAATTTTATTGATTTCAGAAATGCAATCAAACATTTAAGGGCTTGATATTTTGAAAACTAAAACAAGTTTCAATTCAAGTAGGTATCCTTTTTTTTTGGCATTCACGTTTGACTAAATAATTAATATTTAAACTTGTGTATCATAAACAATATCCCGCCACTGTCTAAAACAAACCAAATCTCAGATGCATCATAGAATAGAAGAGAAACAGATCTGTCCTCGGGTACGTTACAATTATCATTTAAATAGTGTCCACCGCCACCAGCTACCACTTGACACTTGACAAATGTAATGGCGATACACCGACCGACCAGTGACAGCGTTTCAAGAATTTTTATGGTCTCATATCTATAGTTTTATACGTTCATGTCAGCTCCCCTTTACAATGCACGCGACTTTATTTTTACTACAAATAAATTACAACCATGAATTTTAGTACGACGTGATAGAGTTCATTTTGGAAGTGTGGGCTTTTGACGGTGATGTTCATAAGTTTGTAAGATGCAGACAAAACCAATGTAATTTTATTGATGACAAATATTTTCTACAACGTAATGCACCGGAATAGAGTCCACTATATCTAACGGCGTTATTTGATTGTTTCAACGATAGATAGGTATGTCAACGCGCCGCGCCGCGTCGCGCGCCGTTGTACGCAGTAACTGATGATGTTTCTCTCGTAAAAAAGAGCTGATAATTGTGTTCATAGATGACGTCCCATTTAATTTCCATTTGATTGTACGGTAGTTTTCTAATATTTTTTATCGTGTTGACATTTTTATTGTTATGAATTTGTTTTATATTGAAACTGTATGATTATTCTCGAATAACAAGAAGCGTGGGAGTTCGTTAGCTGTTTATGTTTTGTTAAGTATTATTTTATGGGAAATAGAACGCAGAACTCTCGGTAGGTACTGTAATAATATTCATGTTGAATGTTAGTTATAAAACTATTCGGATAGTACAATTTTCCTATTTTTGTATAGTTAGATAGTATACATAAATATAACTTCTGTCAATTATACTCGAAAACATAAATAAATATATTTATTATAAAAAAAATTTTTACAAGTACCTACCATGTTTATCATAATAAAATAAGGTAAGCATTTCAACAATTTCTAAAAATTTGTGTGATTTAGAAAATTAAAAGTTAAACGATTAAAGATCGTTTTTCTAATATTTATGTTTTCTTAAAAGAAATCTTATATAATTTAGATTTTAATCGCATACTATTAAAACCCAAACATATTATATCTGTATTTTATTTTCTATTGCTGCGCGACGGTAACACTTAACTCACAGAAAAGAATTCAAGATTCGTGCCGAATCATTAATTTTGTGATATCACAGAGTTAACGGATTAGTTTCGATTAGAAGTCTCACTTTACTGACACTATGTAAGAACTGCAGACCACTCTCAAATATAAAGGAATTGTAAGTCAGCGTATAAGGATCCAATTTCGCTTGAAAATAATTCTTATGAGACGCAGGGTCTCTGAACCAATGTAAGCTTTAATTAATCTATACCGTATGTGATAGAGCTCATTTTGCATTGCGATAGTCGTTTTAACAACTATAGGATATCGATGTTCTGGTGTGTTGGGAAATGGTCGTTGCTTATATCGATTAATCGGTAAAAATTTAAAATGCTTGAGATGGTATCGCCAGTAATTCCTCGCTATTAACGAGGGAAAAGTAACACTAGTTTCGTCGCGTAACTTGACACCTCTCTGAAGCTGGTGACACACTGGGAGCACCGGCACACATACTTTGACTTTATGTAATAATATTTCATATACTAAGTAAGTGTAAGAAGAGTCCAGGTTTAATGTTATAAAATTAAATGTGTAAGAAATGTAACTCTGCTACTCGAAATAATAATATTTTTTTAAATATATTATCATTTATGTACTCAACAATCTATGCATGGTGTATTCATCTGTAATTAAATTTACTTGCAATCTATTGTTATTATCCTAGCATCTAAGTAGATAAATTTTTCCAAAGAATCTAATATAAAAATAAAATTTCAAATCTAATATAAAAATAAAATTTCTAAATATTTCACGTATGTAATATTTATTATTTAATATTGAAATTAGAACTTAAGGCCAACATGAAAATTTGATGCAGTTTATTGTAAAGAGGTATTGGCCTATTCAAATTAACAAATTCAAAGACAATTTCGAAAATAGGTTGTCATAAGAAACAATTTTGCAAAAAACAAATACACTGATATCAAGACATCCATAGCTTCGCCATCTTGCTGCATTGCATTTCTTGATAATGAATAAGTAATCCATAATAACACAATAAACAGGTTTTTTTCGTTCTTTTCTTGTCATAAAGTTACGGAACGAGCAGATAGTAAACCTGGTGTTAAGTGGTATAACCTCAGCCCATAATAAGTCATAAGACTTGGGTCCCCCGCTGCGTACAACAAGACACAATTCGCATCGTATGCGCCCTTAACTCGTGAAGTTTAAATGTGTAATTTCAATTTCAGTATTAATTAGTTAACAAAATACCTGGTACACTTGGTACGTTAGCACGAAGACCGACAAACTAGCGTCGATAAAATCGACACACGAGTCGCGTAAATCCGACGCGATCTCCGATAGCGGCCGCCGCCGCCGCAGCCGCCGCCCGCGCCGCCGCGTGCACCGGTGCCGTGTTTTACGCTCGAGATCGAGATACTGAGATTTACGGTCGAGATGCCCGCTAGAGATGTTTCCAACGATTATGATGCAGAATCCGGTCATTGGTCACTCGAACTGGCCACGTTTAGCCGCCACTGAAAACTAAGTTTAAAATAATGTAATGGGTTTGATACAGAAGACCGCATACAGCGTGTGGTGCGTCCAGTGAATAGGTATCATACCATTTACTAGTCACTTCAGGAAACAACACAATATTCATCATAGTTAATATAAAAAAACAACCGATAATTAAATGTAACTAAATGTACTGGATCGCTCTAAACAGTCTTAACTGTAAGGCCGACCATTGTACCTCAAACTTATTGTTACTGCTCTTTCGTATTTCATTTTATAAAGGTGTACAAGAGAGGTATAATTGTGTATCTACTAAGAAAAACAGTTTTAAATTTTTTCATAGATATCAATATTATTCTATTATTTCATAATTTTATTAATAGCGCGCTCGTTCCGTAAAAAAATCACATTAAAGAAGTAATGTTCATCTGTGCTAAATTTGTGCAAAACTAGTAAAATTAAAAGCTGTAATGTAAATACAAAATGAGAAATAGTAAATAGTAAATTTTGAGAATAATAAAGTAACTACTGTTGGCTCCATATAACTACCATTTTGTTTTTCATGGCTTTGCATTGTTTCTCATGTCCAATCTTACTTGTCCAGATAAATTTTAAGTAGAAAATTATTGTACTAATACTTGGACAATAATAACTTCTATGCGTTGACCACCACAAGTAGGTACTCGATTTTGTTCTCTACCATGTATATACAACTTTAAAAGTACTTCTCAATCTTATTGCAAGTGATAAATTGATCTGTTGATATAACCGAATGAAAATAGCCATCTGACGAACGACCAACTAATATAGTAAACATAATTTCACGTGAGATTTATGTGGAGCCATCTCTTGCTGGCAGTGAATGAAAACATTGTTATAAACCAACACTGCCGTCACTCGTAAAATATTCATTTTATATACTTTTCATGGTAATAAGGCGTAGTGAAATTTATGGTTTCTTCATCGGTTTATCATCCATCATAGTTAGGTTTTTGGTTATTTTCGTATTGTGTAAGAGTAACAGTTGTGTTTACCAACAGTTTGAATTATGAAACAAATTATAAGATACATTAGTACCTATATCATGAATTCTAAACTGTAACTACTACCTACTAGAAATTTACCATAATATTAGTAAGCTTAAAATGAATGAAGGTTATTATTTATTTATTTTTAAGTTTATTAATAAATAACTTCATAGTCATTCATCCCAAAATACAAGATGGTAATGAGAGTAGGCATTCCTGAAAGCTAAACGAACTTTGACTCCCACATCCCCAGATGTAGTCTATAAAAACATGTAAGGGTTTTTTTATATTTTATATTTTTATAAGCTCTTCTGGGCTACAAACAAAACGACAAAAATTTTACTCAATTAAGCTACACACACCCATCGAAGTAATATACATTATATATAGCATTCTCAAAAACTTTAACTAAATTTATCTTTGTTCAAATTTTGAATAAAAACAAACTCTAAAACCTTTAGTGTCGACATCGGAACTGACTCAACCGGTAAAGTTAAAACGCCTCATATTGCTCCCAACGTCAGTTTGTTTGAAAGATTCGTTTAATTCACTGTGTGATTTGTCCATCACAGTTCCATTACATTAAAACGTTCGTCTTGACGGGTTTGTTTGTCTGTCTGTCAGTGGGTAGTGCTCGGCCGAGAGGCGCCACCTGACAAACATTAGTAATTTGTAGCTAACTAAGCATAAACATGATCGCAGACGTTAATAACATTTTATATTTACAGCAGTGATCGAATAAAATAAACATTTATAAAAGTTTTAATATTTGATCTCCAATCTAAATTAAATAAATCAGTATTAAATTCACACACTGTAATAAAAGATAAAGTTAAAAAAGAAATAGGATTTCCTGCAACGACCATTCGATATCCTGCCACCGAACAAAGTATATTAGTTTTGATTTTTCTATTTAAAGTTCCAGTTACAGAACGAAATTTATATTTTGTTTGTTGACTCGAGTTCAAAGTATGTAATTGTTTTAATAAGTATTATCTGGAAACTCTTTTCACCACCGATAACTAATGTAAACGCCGTCTCAACTTTCTGACAAACTGACCAAAACCATAGGGTTGTTATTTTTATTATCCTTGAGTCCCACTTTACAACTTTTATTCGCATCATTTTTTCATTAAGTCAATAGCTAAGGTTTTACAGCGCTCCGAAGTGAGTACTATTTTATAGTACTAGTATTGTATAGTAGTAGTAATACTATATTTTATGTAATGATGCGAATAAAAGTTGTTCCTCAAAAAACGATCTACAAAAATGGTCAGATATCACTTTTTCGTAAAATGATAAAAAAAAGTTATATCGAAAAATATTTTCTCGTATTTCTGAAGATTATCGCTTATAACTTTTTTATTTATAGTTCTACGACAAAAAGTTACTGGACCAAAGTTGTAGAGAATTTAATTTGCAACACAAAATGTTAACAATTTTTTTTTATCAAATCAATAGTTTAAGATATATATCGTAAAAACCATTTCAACCCCTATTTTCAAGATGGCGGCCGTGGGACAAGGGTGGTGACCCCACAAACTTGGTTTTAGCTTTACACTGACCCCCCCCCCCTACACATCAAAAAAATAAAATTGCGTCCTCTAAAAAAAGCAACCCCAAATGTAACTTTTCAATGGACTATATGACTGACCAGAAAAAAACATGATAAACATGCAGTTTAGGCTAGACGAGCAGTAGAACTGTTTAGTTAGTCATTGGTGGCGATTTTATTGGTTATAACATGTATATAATTGTGTATAATATATTTGATTTCTCTCTGTTACCAGATTCCTATTGTAATCAAGCTTTGCTTAGCTCACGGCAACATCGCGTTCTATGTCATCACCAATATTCATTTATTGGAAATACTTATTCTAGGCATACTTCGAAATATTTTTAATTAATTTACCTAGTTGGCAGGTAAACTTTATGTGCGAGTTCGGGGAAGTACTGCCATCAAGTACTACCTCTGTTACAGGCAGTTTTGAATTCAGTCGAATGATACAACAACCAATCGCGAAAGTGACGTCTCTGAATAAGGATAACTACTTTAAATAAACCAAGGCACATTATGGACACGTTATGCCTCAATACAGTTATATTCACTTGACACAACATCTCAGACGGTTGGCTTCAACACATCCCGTGCCTCTATCCCTCCTAAGCTCAGTTTAAAATATGTTCGTAAGCACAAAACCTTCATCGCATATGTTTACGATTATAATTGAAAGAGCACATATATTACCAACACGCCTCTGGTGTCTACAATTAGAACATAGAGTAAAAACGTGAACAGACTGTCCGTTCAATATATAATATCTAATCTAAATAATATTAGTGCACTAATATTAGATATTATTAGTTTTTTTCTATCCTGTTAGATCCCACTTCAGGGCAAAGAACTTGCTTCATTCTTTTCACTTTCTACTTTCTTGTGTTACAGTTGTCAAGTGTCTTAAGAACCGATTACCGATATATCCCTCCACAGCCCATCCGAAATGTCATACCTATCAATTATCTAATTAACATGCTGCCTATTTTACTCGCGGGTAATTGAGTACGTCGTTCAATTATAAAAAAAAGGTTCCAATGGTTACAATTCACTCGCTTCTTCACTACATTACACACTCCTATGCATACAGACAATGTTATATAATATACATGCCAGTTTCCTCAATATGTCTTCCTTCACCGTTGTAAGTATAGGGGCTAACGATATCTGATACTGATGATTTACTTCTATAGGTATGTGCGTTTGTCCCACATATATACACTTAGCCCGTATATATACCTATACCCTGTTCTGGCGCTAAAATCGAACACAAATTGGACATGGGCAGAATACAGCGTAAACTGACGGGCCTCACAGTTCAGTTGGTAGTGACTCTGCCTTCTGCATTGTAGATCATGGTTCGATTTCCACCCATGACAAATACTTGTGTGACGAACATAGATGTTTATTCTGTGTCTGGTGGTATAATATAGAATATAAACGTTTGTTTTGTGTTTGGGTGTTAATATGTATTATATGTATGTATTTAATAAAGTATATAAGTATTAGATCAGTTGTCTGGTTCCCTTGATCCAAGCTATGCTTAACTTACTAGGTGGCGCTGTATGTGAAATTTCCACCGTTAAATAAATAAAAAAAATATATTTATGTATTTACAAAAAAGTATAAAAGTATTCTATCAGTTATCTTTTTTTTTTTTTTATTACTATAGGCTCACATTTGACCGCAATCTCACCTGATGTTAAGTGTTATCTGGTTCCCACAGTAAAAGCTATGCTCAGTTTGGGGCTAGATGGCGCTGTGTGAATTTTCCACCAATACTACTACTACTACTATTCGAGTCACTGGATCTCCCGAACCAGTGTGGTGAAAGGATTTTAAGTGCGCCTCAAAGAGGCTCCTTTCGTGCAATATTTATATATTTCTTTTCCCCAATAATATAATTATTATCACACTAAAGCTAAAGTGAAGACCATACCATGACTTCACTTCTCGCGATCCGATGTACAGGTCCATCTGTACGCGCCGAGATCTGTGGCCGCGCAAGACGGACAAGTTGTTTGTTTTACATCTAATATTTATGGGACCAATTAGGGGCCTAGCTTATTAACTGGTGGATGAATTTATGCCACAAAATAACGATTCGTGTCTGTTTATTTATTTTCATAGTACAACTGTGACTTGCTATTTTAAAACAGACGTTACGGCGATGTTTTTCACGATAAAGTTGTAAGTTTATGGTGTGATGCAACGTGTTTAAGTGATGTTATACATCATGGCGCTGTAAATTATTCTCAGACTAATCTTCAGATAATATCGGGGTATATTTCTAAAGTAAAAACTCCAGTTATACATTTAACTCACTTGTCGAGATCTGCTCAAATACAAGGAGAAATACAAAACGCATGAGTGACGAGGAGATGTTGGAGATGTTTACCTAATATGGAGCGATAACATCTTCCCTTAACGTTGACTAACAAACAACAAAATAATTAATTAATTATTTTATTTTAATTTTTTTTTCTCAACTATCTTCCACTACTTCAGTGTAAAGTGTTTTTTTTTATAGTATTGATAACGTTAGTTTAATTTATGTATGTATCGACTGCAGCAATAGGTATGTCCGCGAAGTGAGAGTCCTGGTGACTAGTAACACAGGTTTTAAACAAACCTATCTCAGGCACCAGTCTCGCACGAAGTAGGTTTTTGCTCGTCCTACATTATTGTATCTAGTTTTAAGATAAACCTACTTTTTTCGAGAAAATAAAAAAGATTTTTATTATTATTAACTTACATACGAAACACGTACATAACGAGCCTTGACCGCCGACTTATCGTAAGCGACAATTTTACCCAAATAGCTATTTTTATCGAAAGTGATATTTTAACTGCAATTTATAAAAAAAAATTGTCGAGATTTCCCGCCAATATGACGTTATTTCAGATATATTATAGCGAATGCAAAGTTTATCGTTAGCACGCAATTTTTCACATTTTAATTTAAAATATCACTTGCAACATTAAATGCTATTTGGGTAAAATTGTCGCTTACGATAAGTCGGCGGTCATGGCTCGATATACCAACCTAACTACCATAGCTATGAAAACAGAATAATACAGGAAATGTCGCGCGAAAGTCGAAGCCCTCCGGTCTTTTATTAAAAGTAGTCGGGTAGACTCCGCTTACCCTCACCCTGTATAACCTGACACAGCAATATGCACCCCGATGTTAACCCTTCGCTATCTCCTCCTTATCAGTTCGAGGTTCAAGTGGGGTGTTTATGTTCCGCTTCCGGTTTTCTTTGAGGTCTTACGTCCTTGTGTAGCGACACACCCATCGCATTTTATTTGAATGTGAGCTCTTTTGAGTTTGAGTAGTCACATAATATGAGTAGTTAGAGGTACCTCTCCCACGCATTCCTTTCGTTTCCCTGAGAGGATGGAACTTTTCATATGCCTGAAATTTCTTAGCGAGTAGAACTTGTGCTAAGTTCGACTGGGAAAATATAGCCTCTACACCTATATAGTACGTCTTCATTCAAAATATCCTTGGTCAGTATTGTTTTCCGGTCATAAATTTTTAATATTCCTAAACTATTGCGTTTATTTTGGAACGAAAACAAAGTGACAATGAAAGGTTAATTAATCTGTTTGTTTGTTAATTAGGTTGTTTTTACTTGTACATTCAGTGACTTGCATTTATATACGACATTAGTGTGTATATATTATTTGCTTGTAAAGTAGTTCAAGCCTCACTTTATTTAGATTATTAAGAAGAAAAATTTGAATGTGTTGCATTTCATACATTGTTTCCTTTTATTAGATACATCTATATATATAAACATGATGAAATAAATATTAATCAGCCGCTTTGTTTTGCAAGGATAAAATGTTGATAAAAATATTACAGGATACTAAGAATAAGTGCTATAAATAAACAAGCTTTTTGTCCATTAACATTTTAAAATCGGATATAATCAACGATTTATAAGCACCAATTAGTAATAAAACAATAAGTAGGTTAATAAAAACTAGTTTAATTTATTTTTACACATTTCTATTGATATTTTATTTCACATTCAAATTTTTGTATTTAAACGTCATTAATAATTCATCTTATTTTGTGTGTGTACTAATATATTATTGGTGTAATGTATTATTTAAAGTATAAATAAATAAAATAAAAAAACCACCTGATGGAAAGCCGTATAGAACCTATAAACTGTAACCGCTATATTAATTTGGGGCGTTCATTACCATATCGCCAATACTCCTACCAATCTCACGGTAACACTCTTGCATCCGAGTGTGCGATGCTTGTCTACTCATCGCTGCACCCACTTGAGAGCACGTCCTTTGACTGCATCTAGTAGCGCGGTGCAACCAGTTCATGTTCGTTTATGTTTGCTTGCACCGACAGGGCAGTGTCATATATCAAGAAACATCTTCAAACACTTGCTAAACTCCATATATCCATATGATTGGCCCCATAGCTCAGTTCGTAGTCGTCTTCTGCGCTGTAGGTCGTGGGTTCGATTCCCACCCACGACAAACATTTGTGTGACGAATATAGGTGTTTGTTCTGTGTCTGGGTGTTTATATGTAAGTATTTATAAAAAATAAAAAAAAAACAGTTGTCTGGTTCCCATGATACAAGCTATTTATCTCGCTTACTTTGGAGCTGTGTGAAATGTGAAATATTTATTGATTTAGATACAAATTAATTGCACATTAGCTTTTCATTATCAAGCTAGTAGCATTTTTTGATTTTTGTAGCAGTTGCACTAATTTTGTTTGCAGCGTTTGTTGTAGAGTACTTCTAAACAAACACATATCATTCAAAGTGAGATATATTTTGTAATCCGTCGCTTAAACTCGGACTCCCCCCACTACTATCAGCGCAATGTTGCTCTTCCGCACGAGTGTACGATGCTTACTTGCTCGTCGCCCGCGCCCACTTGAGATCACGCTGCCGGTGACTGTACCGCGCGATCGCCCGGTCGGTCGGTTCGCGAGTTTTCACGCATCACTTAGTCTTACTTACTTCGTCTTTGCAATAAACTTATAATCTCAGTTGAACAAAGAATGTTAAGTTACGCAAGACTACTTTATTATATTGTTTTTAGCAGCGTCTGAACGGCTACAATCTACGACGCTTGTTGCATATACTACAAGATAAACGCCATTTTTTATATGAGTCTAGAATAACTGTATATTCTTCTTTCATCAAGTCCGCTTGCGTTGTTGCTTGTCTGGTAATTTTAAAGCAGTCTTGGTTATCCCAGACGAGCTACCCTAACGGTCACTCGTCTTAGATAACGAAGATTGCTTACAACTCAACTGAGCGCTTCCGTGTATCTGATGGCACATTAAGTTGTCTACGTCTGAGTGCGAAAGTCAGAGGTTTGAGGGCAATTAGATGCCGCTCTAGTTCTAAGCGTGAAAGTGTCGTCGTCGCTTATGTTACAAAAATGATAATGCGGTCAAATAAAAAATCAATGATTTTGCAGTGATGCACTTGTGTTACTGTGTTACGGTGGAAGGGAGTGGGTGCCGGCGCATGAGACATAACATCCCCGTCTCGGGGTGATGGACGCAACGCAATGCGACTTGAGTCATCTCATGTTTTGGTGGAGAGGACTTGAGTTGTACTGCTGTTGTCTCTGGTTAGAGGTTACCACTTAAAATCAGATGGGCCGTCAGCTCGTTCCATCACTTAGAACACATAAAAAAAATCGCGGCCCCATGTATATTGATGACTTCCGCTTATACGTGAGTAATCGAAAAGCGATTATTATATTTTAATTACTGCGGGTTCTCTGTTGCTATTATTGATGCAATTATTGATACTTTAGGCTGCCCCAAGATATGATTTTTATCAAGTAGTACAGTTCAAACATATTTCAGTCTATTAAGATTCTCTGTCAGAGTCAGAGATACCTACAGATACTATATACTATACCTACAGAATATATTCAAAATTTAAAATATATTAACTCCTAATTTTTTGAAATATATAAATATATTTGTAATTTTTTTATGGAATATAAATATAAGATAATCAATATGATAACTCGTACCTACACCTCGATGTCATTACCATAACTTACCATTTACGTATAACTGACAACTCATACTCGTACCATTAACAATTATATTTTACCACTTTTTTTTTGAGCATCTGCGAGATGTCAGCGTCCGGCGCGGCGCGGGCGGCGAGATCAAACGCGGCGGCTCCTTTGAAGTTCCCGTATCAAAATAATCACGTCGTAAACGACACGTCTGGGACCGCGTATAGACGTGTACTGTCGGGGGTTCAGTTTCATGATCAATCTTATAAGTAAATTAATGGGCGTAAAATAATATGGTTGATCGGCGTGTTAACTTAATTTCACGCATGTTAGATTTGACTTAATATGTTATGACGGACGATATACTGGTATTATTAAGCGAGGTTTCTATATTATTTATGTTCGACTGAAACCAATCTGTATGCAGGATTACCATAACAACATTGTTATTCGTCTTCGTTATAGAACCAAGGTTTTAACATATATATGGGCACTGGTTTTAAGCTAAAAATATTATGTTCCGTAAGTGTTTTATTACAATCATCTATTAATATTCTGTACAAAACATAAATAGTTTTTTATCATGAGACCAGCATACTCTCGAGCATAGAGAGCGAATGGGCCTTAATCTATCATCATTTGTTATACTTTTATGCTTGTTTTATTTTTAGCTTTTCATCATTTTCAATTTATTGTGCTCTTTGCCTGTACTGTCACAAATAAATATATTTTTGTTTCTTTCTTTCTTTCTATCACCGTATTTCAATCCGGATTGGTTTACACTTTTGTTCTAGGGATATTTTTGAGAACGTGATAAGAAAAACTCTTCTACGTTCATGAAATTATTAATAGCCTTACTGAACACATCACATTTATCGTACGGTTTATTAAAAAAAATATAATTTATAATACAAATAAATTGTCCCGAGCCATAGTAGTTAATCAGCAGGAGGTAAATCAGTGTTGCAACAAAATGATATTGTAAAAAATATTTAAATTAACATACATTTATTCATGGAAATTGGCAATTTTTATGATAATACTTATGATAAATATAGAAATTAGGCAAACGAGAATAACCATTATGTTTTATTTAGCTGAAATAGTATACTCATCCGTATTTGAAATTAATGTTAATATCTTTATTTAAATTTAGCAACCGATATTAAATTGTTTAGATCTGTTTATAATATTATCGCCATTATACATATACGAAATAACTTTCTTGGAAAATGATAATTCACTTTTATATTCCATTAAATTAAATTAATTATGAAATATCTTATTATTATTTTGTAACTATTGAGAATAACAGATAATACTAGATTGAGCCGTGCGGTCGGTCTCGGTACCCACTTGCTTAGAGTTTGTTTGAGTGTGTTAATTTATTGTATTTATTTTTGAATGTAATATTGCAATTATTTATTAGTCTGCTTTTACGTACCTAACGAAATCTGGCAATGTTCTTGACTTGTCATCCGTGTAACTTTTATTTAGGTGCAAAAGTTAAGGCACAAACGGATGTCCCACCTGGTGTTAAAGATAACCTCTGCGCAGAACAAGCAATACGACATTGGCCCTCCATGCTAAAATCGTAACTTTTTCACATAAAAAAAAAGAATATTTAATCTCAAGGTCGCCTAGATAATACAACGTAAAACTTTTTTCGGGAACTTAATTTAGTAGCTTTATTACGATCTTTTGAACACGCTTTATCTTTCTAAACAATCCTGTGTACAGATGTATATTTTGCTCTATTATTTCATTATTTGTAAAGATTGGGTGCTACTTTTGGATATTGGGTGCTATTTTTGAATACGTTCCTATTAACGTCTTACTAAATATTATAAAACTGTTTCAAAAACAACAATTTTATAAAAATGAGAATCACTCGTATATCATTATGAATATTAAATTATAATCATATCGTTAGAAATTAAAAATGTCCTAATCATAACGTCGTTTATATTCACAGAGCTAATAAAATTAAATAATCTGGCGCAAATGCATGCGTCACAATAACTAAAACGATTTAAATACACAAGAAACGAAGCCCACACGTAAATGAATCGCCGTGAAACATTGCGACGTTTGGAATATGGAGGCGTCAACAAATGGCATCAGTGCCCCAAACATTGGTCATAATATTTCAACGGTAGTAAATGCAGCAAGTAACGTGATGTATGGCGACAGACAGACAGATAAATTGCTTATAATTTATTGTAGTGGAAGCCGCAATAGTCCTAATTACGCGACGTCGCACGCTCACCCGCGCCCGCCGCGCCGCGCCGCGCCGTGGCTCTGAGTAATGGACGGTGGGAAAATAAAATTGTTTAATTATATTTTATGACGGGCGTTGTTACCTGTTTTTGTAAGATGAATGTTGCTTCCTCTCTGGGAATGGGTGGCTGCGGGTAAAACCAGTTGCATAAGGCTTTAGTAGTATGGCATTACGTCAATAAATGAGATTTATCGTGAATTGAAATTCAAATGTGGTTTATTATTTTATCTACAGTGATATCCACGTTATGACAGATGCTTTCATTCGTTTATATGTTGAAAAAGTACTGAGTATTCTTTAGTGAATAACTTGGCTAACTGCTGTGGTGATATTTCAGCGTACCGTTTGATGCAATCTACTAGTGCTAGTTGTAATATCTCAATATTACAAACTTCATATATATCAAATTTCGACCTGTTTATCCTGTTCCCACTTCAGACTAAATTTCCAATGTAGGTTTCAAATAAGGTGTACTCTCTTAAACTCTTATCTGTCATGAAATTATTCACACAGACTAATGGAAAACATACTTGTCACTTTTATTATGTCATTGAAATTAAGAGCGCACACTCAGTAGCACATGAATCACTCTATTCATATGACTCAGCTCGTTTTGTAATGGATATGTATGGCTCTATTTGAAGTAATTTTTATGTCAAAATCAAAAATAGTCGTAGTTGTAATATACAAGACCGGCTTCGTCTCCGAGAGGATGTAAAATAAAAACAGAAAGTAAATTAAATATTTACGTATATTTTTTCGCTTTATGCCTTTTAACAATATTTTATGTGAACATTTCAATTTGAAGATAATAAGTGTCTCATAATATTGTATTAGACGTACGCTTTTACTTCCTCAATTATGTGTAATAAATTCTATGATATCCATTCAAACAGTGTTCTAGAACATTAACTTGATGTAACATAGAATTTAAGTGCCAGTTTGCAAGCATACAATGTTAATGTATGCATTAATTTATAAAATAAAGTGTTATTCGTCTAACATGTAATTATTACAAATGAAAGTTGCACATGCAGATCGATAGATGCAAATGTAGACATTTCACGTCCAAACACGCTCCCGCTCCTAATCGCATTAAACAATGGAATCATTCAGTCATCGCTCCTTAATATTAGTTACATAGATATGCGATTGATCAAAAGTGTCACCAAATACTTAAAAAATACAAACACAAATAACAACCTTCACTAATTACACGCAACAACTTAATCTAAAAAAAATATTATAATCTACAGATTTGGTACATAACATTTGTTAAACTAGAAATGTAATCGCAACGACGCGACGGACCACAAAGCGTTCGGTGCACTAATTATTATGAATATTACGATAGAGATCACAGCTGTCACGGCCCTCGCGAGCAGTTCAACGTCCGTCGATGATATGACCGGATCGAGCCCGAGACACACTAGCCTATATTGACACGCGCTCGGGATCAAACAAACGTCCGCACGAGCGTTAGCGTTCGGCGCCCCCCCTCCTGCCGGTCGCGTGGAGCGCCGACGGCCCTCACGGGTGCAGCGCTCGCGGCCCGAACAGCGGGTACGAGGGGAAGTAGGCCGCGAGCGACGGGTGGGGCGGCAGCGGGAACGGCAGCGGCGGCGACGACACCATGTGCGAGGCCGGCTTGCCGTACGGGTGGAACCGCGGCGTGAGCGGCGACAGCGGCGGCGTCGGGTACGTGCGCTGCAGCAGCGGGTGCGTCGCGCTCAGCATCGACAGGCTGGGGCTCGGCTCGCCGCTCGCCGTGTGCGACCGCAGGTGCTGCAGCAGCTCCTCCGACGAGGAGAACCGCTTCCCGCAGTACGCGGAGTCACCCGCCATCCAGCTGCAAACGTACGGCAGCTGCGACGCCGCCGCGAGGGCGGCCAACTGCGCGTGCGCGTACGCCGCCGCCGCGGGATGCCCGCTCGGGATCGAGAAAGGCGTTTTGGCGTGATCGCACTGCGCGCACCCCGCGGGACACGCGGCGGACTTGAGCAAATGTGAACTGAGCGAGCAGCCGGTGCAGTATGGGTCGCGGCAGATGCCTAGATCGCTTCCGGGAGCTTTCATCCTCGCGTACGCTAGATAAGGATTCAGTCCATTTTTAAGGGCGTGGTGTTGCGCCGCCATCAGGCTACTAGTCATCAAATCGATCGGTAGCGGGAATCCCGATGGATGCATTCCGCCGAGGAAGGCGGAAGACGTGACCGGGATGCTTGGTTTGAAGCTCGAAGGTTCTTTGGTGTCAGCGCTGGAGGTTATCGACGTTGAGGTGTAGGGTAACTTTGACGCGGTGGATCCGACCGGTGATTTGGTCGGAGTCGGCGAGTGAAGCGGACTCGATCTCTCCTCCGACTTCTCGGATGGTGTTTTGCGATGGGCCGGCGGAGGGGTCCTCTGCGAGGACGAGCTTTGGTTGCTGCCGCATCGGGCCTGGACGGGAGTATTGGACGCGCTCCCTTTCGAAGACAGAGGCGTTTTCGCATTTGCAGAAGATCTGTCTCTATCTTCCGGGGTTCTAGTCTTTTCTCTCGCAGTCAGGCACGATTCGTAAGGCTTGAAGCTAGGTTTGTTGTCCATGTGTATTTTGTCATCGTACTTCTTGCTCGCCTTCTCCGCGGCCGAGATTAGCTTGGGGTTCGGCGAGTCGGCGCCGATCGCGCTGCAGGTCTGCGCCAACAGTGCCAGCGGACTCTTTTTCGCGTCGAGCTGCAACAAAGAGATTTATGAAATGAAACGTCGGGTCGAGGTTGCGAGGCTTGCGAGTGACGGGTGTACAAAGGCGGGCGAGGGTGCGCCGGGGGGGTGCGGGCGGGGGGGTCCAATCACGCGGCCGACGCGCCATTATCCGCGCGTCTGGCACCCGTCGGCTCCGCTTGACATTTCACTCGCTCCCGCATGATGTAATCTCGCAGTGAAAAGGGCAATTTGTGCCGCTGAATTTGCGGTGCGCCAGAACTTGCGGCGTTGTCACGTCTATCGCCGCGAGTGACGCGTCCCGATCACTGTTTAGGGAAAGCGCTTTTTGTATGCCGTTCGCCGCACCGGTCGTAACAGACTTTATTGACTAAAAGCTTATCGGATTCTAGTTTGATGTGCAATGATGAGGAAATGTTTCATGGTTTTGTTGAAGGTACCTTTTTACGTATTTTTGATTAAAATATAATAAGTTCAAAATAACTCTTATTAAATTTTCACATAATTATTTTGTGTGTATTTCATTATTAAAGTCGCATGTGTTAGTTATTTTGCCGTAGACATTCAGAGTCCCGGTCTGGCAAGAGCTCGCTCATAAGATAAATGACACATTTGCTTGTGCGACTAACTCATTTAATTCTAGCATGCAAACTTGTCTTCCTTTGGAAAATATTGTATCACAATGTGGAACATTTAATAATATTTTCTGATATAATGCCAGTTCTTAGATTCGGATTGTGTTGTGAGAATCTAATGCAAAATGATGCTTTTAAAATAAATGTCATTTTTGAAATACGCTCTATTGCTATGAATTCAATGAAATATCATTGAACTCAAATGCGAAAATTAAGAAATATTTGTGTTCGAATTATGAGGATAATTTCGAAATGATTTAGCTAATACTTACTTAATTTATGTATTGTGTGTTTATAACACATCACATAGCTAAACCTCACAAGATTTTTAGAAAAATGGTCCCTGTAATGAATTTACGGAACATATAACAATAATAATGTTGAAAGGAAACTGAACTAGTATGAGCCGCGTGGCAGTAGACAATTCCTTTTCGGAGTAGGTACCTATACAATGCCTAGCCTCATGAATTTCAAAGCTGAGCATTGCCCGTAACGAGAGCCGAGTTCAAGCTATATATATTCGTCATACTGAGGGTGACTTATATCTACCATAACCGTACATATTGTTTTTCAAAATGTTCTTGCTATCAAAAAGTAGTATTCAAATATTCTACAAACATACCAAACATATTGAATTCACAGATTTTCTTATACATCGAAATGTTGCCATGGCAATCGCCGATTCATTATTTTATTAAAAATAAATCCCCTCAGTCTACAAATGCTTTATAAAAACGCATTATGCTTTATAAAAACGCATTAGTAAGTACGTAGTAAGAACTGCAAAAGTTTTGGCTCTGTATTTAAAGGTCTTTTTTATAATATAGCCCGATGGCTAATTATAATGATTGACCCGAGTAATACTGACAGAGATGATAGTAGTTATGACTCAGTGCAATCTTCATTTATCGCAAAAACAAAGTAAGCTTTAAAGCCGGCGACGTAATTCCCAAGTATCATCAATTTGCCATTTTACTTCCTCGATATTTTGGTCCAATGCCAAAGTCGTATTTTGAATTTTAATTTAAACTAATAGCAGGAAATATTAAACGTTTTTTATGTGTTGTATCAACTGTTTATAGCAATTGATTTATCGTTGACTAATCACTTGAAATCTTTGTAATTCGATCCATCCAACTGATTCTACGTGATACTGCGTAAATGATGAAGAGTGTGGTACAGCATATTTTGGCGTCAAGCCACACGTCAACTAATTAAATTATGACCATTTGGTTCTCAATTTACATTCATAACCTAACTAAATAGCAATAACCTAGATAAACATTGTTTTAATTTTACTTGTTATTGGATTATTTGATTTCGGAGTCATAATTAGGTTTTATTATCAGTATATCTACTGGTAGTTGACACAGCATTGCTTAATATGAATTTATAAATGTCCGAATAATCATAGTAAGTTTTGAACATTTCTAAGGCTTGCTGCTGGTGTGTGTCTGCTGAAAACTTGTGCATGAACGAATACTTTTCAAAGCTTAGAAAAATGACAAATAATATGCTAATGATACTCTTTCTGTGTACGACAACAACAAGCAAAGGTTTGATATCGAAATTGTTCTTACAACTTGCCGAGATACTAATTACCAACATGTTTCGCAAAGTTACGACAGACAAGTGTCTTTGAGAGTGTCTTAGTACTTGAAAATTATGAATGTTTAATCTAAACGATTCTTTCAAATGATATTTAATCTAACATACTAAATTTGTGTCGCTACGCCGGAGAAAATACAGGTAGAAGAAACATGCGGACGCAATGAAAACCTGGGTCTTCCCCTAATTAAAATACGCTAAACATTGGACATCCATGCATGTCGTTATGAGCAGTGGACACCGCCCACCAGTTGGCAAATCATTTGCTTTAAATTTCACTTTATTTACATACTAGGGACCTGTCCCGGTTTCGCACGGGTAGCGTTGAGTATTTAACGTTAAAGTGACTCGTCATCAGAAAAACAAATAGCGTATACCACTCAGGGATAATGTAGCTTCCAATTCGTGAAAGAATATTCAGAATTCAGAGCAGTTTTGGTTACCTCCTACATAAAAACTTAGAAACATACCTCTTTGTAATATTAGTGTCGAAATAATGTATAAAACCTTAACACGATGACTGCTATGAAATTGAGTGAACTTTTGGAGCAACAACTTCGCGCCGGAAACTCTTTTCACAAAATTTGGATCCAAAAGTTTGCCCGTGCAACATGACTGTGTGCCACGGTACATGAAACAAATTAACGTTCTAGTTTGAACAATTAAAGTCTTGTTCAGTCGAACTTAATTGAGATAATTGAACCTTATTCATGTAAATAATTAAACACTTTTGTATCAAAGTTTTTGGAAAACTGTTGTAGGTATGTGAGTATAGGTAATTACTTTCCAATTGCTTCAATTTCCTATGCTTTAAATTGTTTGTTAATTTAGTAAATTGTGTTTATTATTACGCAGTTTGTTTTCGCCTAGAATGTGTTCTCAAAGCTAATTCAATCTCATCTTGAAAATTGAGAAAATAGAGTAACTCGCTCATAAAAAGCCAAACGTTAGTTAGATTCGTTATTTCTGTTAGTCGCAGTTGACCTACACCTTTCTTGAAAATGTAAAAAGTATCCCGAAGCAACTTACCGTCGTAGGCAACGGAGTCAGGTAATCCGGTCTCAAATATTGATTGCTTGACGTGAGCATGTTGCTCCACAGTATCAAATCCTTTTCCAGCGTAAAAAAAATATCCACACACAGTTGTAACACTTCACAACGTCAGCACATCATTCCATAGACGGGTGCGTTCGCGGAGCGGCGGCGTCGCGTGTTACTTGCTCGACGGACGGGCTCAGACTGAGCCGTGACGGGCCCCCCTCCTCTGACACGTTGTCACTCGTCGCCGCGCCATTTTTGCATTCTGTGTACTTTGCGGGAGCTTTGCCGTCTTATCCCCACCGCTGTTTGACACCCCGTTTGTCGTTCGCGCGCGTCTCCTCTCGCTCGCACACGGGAAAAATTAAACCGCTTTCCGTGAACGACGTTTTGATGAAAGCATAATATAAAATATGCAATGCCAAGTCAAAGGCGCCGGGCGACGACACAGATGCATTGCGGTTGTGGGGGAAATTGAATAGTTCACTTAGTAATTATTTAGTTTGAGCGTGAAAGTCGAGTTTGGTGTTGATTTTATTCGCGTTATGTGGGTCATTCCTTGTTCTGCAATTTGTTTCTGCGGTTGTTTAGTCGCCGACAGGTGAAAGAGTTTGAATGGGCATCTTGTTTGCGCAATAATAACTGCTAGAACTAATAACGCTTTCTTTCCGCTAACTAGGATTATTTGTGGACCGAGGCAGAGGGGTACAGGGGGGCGGGCACGGACCACCGGCCAAGTTTATGGTTTATTTGTTCGTCGTAAGCAAATACCATAGTCATTGCGATTTACATAATGCTAAACCTTTTGTGATAGTAACACAATGATTTTCTCCAAGTTTACAATGGTATAATTAGGCTTATCAGCTTTGTACTTTAATCATTAAGAGTCATCTAGTGTTTTTTAAGAAGATAAAGAATTTCTGTGGTTTCGTTTTTTAATCAGGATTATTGTATTTTTTTAAGATCTTTTTGAATTAATCATTATGAAGATATTTTTTGTGAGAAACTTTTTAAGTATTTAAGTACCTAGACACTAAATGTATTTGTTTACATCGAATGGTATACAGTACATATCTGTTTTTGTTAGTTTTTTTTATACATGATCCTGATCCTGCTATAGATTCTCCGTATCTACGTCTGAACTAGGTATACCATTTAATTAAATGAATATGTGCCAATATAAAAGTTTTTTCTAAACCAACATTTAAGTTAATTTTCTATCTGTTGATCACCCACTAGTATTCGAAGTATATAGAAAGGAAAAAACAGCAGATACCTACCGGATGATAATGTTGCCAGTTTGCCACAAATTAGATAAAGTTGTATACATCAGATTGTCTACTCTGTGCCATTTGAATATTAGGAGAAGAGATTTTGGGAATTAAAAAAATCCCTCTTGAGTGTTTTATTCTTTTTTTTTGTGTTGGTTATCAAGCCAAACTTTCATGGTCGTGGGTAGTTTTTGGGAATAGTCTTTTTCACATTGATATTTTTTTGATGTATTTTCAGTTTTTGAATTGTTTAAAACTTTTCAACAGATTAAAGATGTTGATCATTTCTCATTACTCGTTTTTTACGTTATGTAAATGTGGCGTTTTCGTTTCGCTGTTCTGTACGAACTTCGCGTGCTAAATCAACGGCGTGAAAAGCGCGCGTCTGGATATCCGAGACAATTATAATAATAATAATAATAATAATTCGAAAATAGAACATATTGGAAGTATTTGTTAGGCGTTGCACACACGAGACGCGGTTGCCGCGGCTTCTAAATTTGTGTCCGTTTAATGCGCACCGGAGATATGCAGAGCTCCTGAGAGATTTTCAGAAATAGAAGCTATAATAAAAAAAAACTTCCTTGAGGTTGGAGAGCTGACAAGCGGAATTAGGTGGCGCTCCACACAATTAACTAGAAGAATGCAGACACGCAGCAGCCGGCAGACGATAAACGAAGCGATGAATTTGAACAAAATCAGGGCTGTCACTCTGTTGCTTAATCACTTTTATATCCACGAGTATGACAGTCGATGAGATGACAATTTGTATTTTACAATGTCAGGGAAAATTGTGGAGTGATACATTGTCTTGTCTTGTCCAAGAAAAATTTACAAAGAAACTAGCTTATCCTAGAAACTAGCTTTCGATATAAAGTTTCAACTTTAGTATGTTTGCTTATAGGAGGTTGGATTATTAATTTTAGTTTCCTAACCTACTCTAGATCCTTTTGTTCTTAGCAAAGAGATCGTGAAAATACTACCAATCCATTTCCTAGAAACAAGAACTTGATAGCTTATGCACATTACTTGCACACAGAATATGTCAAATAAAAAAAATACAGATTTCAGTAACATGTTACAATTGTTTGATAAGATTAGAGACATAAGACATAAGAATGGTATGAATGGGTCTTGTTAAGTGGGGAAGGATCTAAGTCGTATTGCTTGTTATGTTACCACTTAACACCAGGTGGGCCATCTGCTCGTTCCGTAACTTTATCACATCTAAATTAACTGCCACAAAACTAACCACAGAGACCATCTAATCTCCAGCAGTTGCTACTGGTACGTACAGAAGCTGACAGTTGGAATTAGGTGGCGCCCCAGCGGCAGCGCAGCGCTCCGTATGATCAGTCAAAGAATGCAGGCACGCAACCTCGCGACAACCCTGTCCAGCACATTAGGGTTGACACAGTTTAGAATTTAATTAAATCGAATTGACTTATTGTTATTAGTGTTATTAATAATTATTAAGTTTATGAGAGAAATACATTCATATAGAGTCGCACCATTGTCTCTGAAGAGGTAAGCAAATCCTAAATTGGCCTCTTTTCATATTGCATCTTGCTTCATCTCTTAAGAACATAGTTGTGAGGTGACAATGGTGAGTTCATCGCCATTATTGTTGTCCTACGAATAACTCAGCTAGCATTGTACTCCAGCGATTAATTCCCAACATAATCCGGCAGCTTATAAAATCTAATAACAGCGAAATGACCAACAACTCTAGTGATATGTGGATTGTCCTTTTTATCCTGGATTCAGAATTCTAGTATCTTTATTTTCTCTGCGCCCATTTTGATATGTTTGACACCAAATATTTTAATTACTGTATTACAATTATAGAGTCAAGATTTGTTTTAATTTGCGAAAGAGTGGAACTCAATCAGGATATCTTTAAATTTGAATGTCACCGGTAAAAATTAAGGTTAGAGCAACTGAGGTTTTTCGTTAAAAATAACATAAATATGCATAAATATTTATTTATTTTATTTTCAGAAACTTTCATGTCCTAGACCAACCAAGAGTTCGATTGCTCGTGTCATCTATCACTCCGGATAGGTTATCAGTGTTAGATTAAAGCCTCACTTAACCCTAGCCCTGTGCCCTTAAAGTGAGCTCACAAAAGGCTTACCCTGTGGTGTAGTGGCGAGTGGCAGCCCTACGCGGATCAAAGCTCGCCGCTACCGGGCGACGATACATCTCCGCGGCTTGACGGCGCGTCGCATGATTGATGTTAACGTTGGTTCATATCGTATACACTGTAATCGTATCTGATAATAATATTAATAATAATATTGGGGAACAATTCACACAGCGCCACCTAGCCCCAAACTAAGCATAGCTTGTACTATGGGAACCAGACAACTGATAGAATACCTACATTATATGCTTTTTTGCACATACATATTCCTAATACATATTAACAATTAACACCCAGATGGGTCAAAACTCGATGGTTGTAAACTTTACTCACAGCTCAGTTGGTAGTTACTCTGCTTTCTGCACTGGAGGTCGTGGGTTCGATTCCCACAGAGGACTAATATTTGTGTAACTAAAATAGATGTTCTTGTGTCTGGGTGTTTTATATGTATTATTTGTACGTATTTACATAAAAATATGAGTATTCTATCAGTCGTCTGGATCCCATAGTACCAACAATCTTTTCTTAGTTTGACACTAGGTGGCGCTATGTGAAAAGTCCACTAATATTTAGTTACTTATTTACGACAGATTTTCAACTTATGGGTGATAGAAAGATAATAAGTAAGTTGATCATTTAATGTACTTAAATTATAATAATAATAATCATCATCTTTATTGTTTTACCATCATTGTACAATCAATTTTTTTGAAGCTTTTGGCTCCCGAACTAGTTAAAAACTGTATTTCGGAAGCCATCGATATAAACTAAGTGTTAATAACTAATAACTAAGTGTTTATCGTGAGTTATCTCCATCACAACTTTGTGGTTTCCCTGTAATATTATCTTTCACCGGTAGCTTGAGATAATTGTAGTATCCGAACTCACGACTCACAGATCGTAAGTAATCGTAACTACAAACTTAGTCGTCATCGCTTTGAAATATTAAACATTCTGCTTATTATTGTTAATTATTATTGCATCGCAGCCTTGTGCTGAAAATCAGGCACCCACTCCTTTGTACCGGAACACAGCAATACGAGTGCATCACTGCTTGGCGGCAGATTACCAGGACTGGTGGCAGTACTCTCCGGGTGAGCTTAGCACAAGTTCTACTGCAACTTTGGGTTGCTATTTTCGCACCACCCGGTCACCCGGGGGACACGTGTAGAGATTCAAAGGGTGATCGCCGTGAGCAACGTGGCCTCCCTAATATTTTATTATTGTAAATCTCTCTTTAGTAATGTAACAGCAAGGATAATAATAGCAACGAAATGACGAGCAATTCCTGGTGTAGTACCGTACCATATGCAACCGTACACAGCACACTTTTCCTGGCTTTAATTATCCCATATCGTCTTATGCCAGGATTAGTCCCAGCGCTAACGCCGCGCCGGCTAATCCGGATGCAGATACGCAGATTAAGATGAATCTTACACGGAGTGCTGAGCTCAGTGTGGCTCCTTCTCAATATTTAGAATAAGCCCCTGTTGCTTGGAGGTGAGGAAGAGTGATGGAATCTATTATCTTTCATTAATTTTAGATTAAATTCTGCTGATATGTTTTTTCAAAATAAAATGCATCCTTTAGGTCACGCAAACATATCGCTGAGTACTGATACACAAAAACATCTAAATTAGGGATTCCTTCTATTTACTCATTTGCCAATCTGCAAACTTAAGTTTTATGATAGGCTCACAGCTCAGTTGGTAGTAACTAAACTCTGCCTTCTGCGCTGTAGGTCGTGGGATCGATTCCCACCAAGGACAAACATTTGTGTGACGAATACAGATGTTTGTTCTGTGTCTGGGTGTTAATATGTATTATATGTATGTATATTTATATTATTATTATATAGTATTACGAGCGCTCGCAGAAATATTTTGTCGTTTCTCTTGAAGCTGTCCATATAGTGACATGTCGGGAACACCTCTGGAGGTAGCCCATTTGCAAGTAGGTACAGGGGAGAATGTGGGGGAGATCTCGTAATGCGACGTGAACGAGATAAACAAGGTTCAACGGTATGCGGCCGGGGTTTATTACGTTTCCCGGAAGTGCGGGGTAAAATTTTAAGGTCGGGATTAGATCACACAGCTCTTCAGAGAATTCTCTATTAGCCGGTAAATTATGCGCAGTGAGTTAATATCACGGCGCAGACTGAGTGGTTCTAGTGAGTGTGTATTTATATAATAATCATTTATTTCAGGCAAATCAATACACGTCAGTTAAATTGTCCATAGATTAAACCAAATTAAATTAAATTAAAATAAATAAAGTAAAGTAAATTAAATTAAAATTAAAAAAATGTGTTAAGTTTATAACCATATTTTTTCTTCTAGTTACTCTAGGGGACCAAGTTAATTGTTTGATCTGAACCAGTCAACAGCAGTCGATAGAGGTCTTTGCTACAACAAAAACAGTATTAAACCCCATGGCTAAATCATATCAATGGCTTACCTTTTACAGCAAGGAGTCACTATTTGGATTCTAATGAATAAATAAGGCTGAAAAAGGTCTCTCGCCTTATTTATGATACAGTTATGTATGAGTTAAATCATGGTGCAGTAGCTTACACAGGCTAAATCATTTGGGGTATCAGTTATTATTTAAATACACAAGTAAGCTAACTATAAGATCTATACTTACCCAGCGATACAGTGACACTAACGATTGTTTATAACGTTGTTGATACTCGCAAAGCAATGTAACTTAATTCACTCAGCCCAACATAAAACTCAAAACCATTTCACATTAACAGAAATAGCCCAGTAAATCTCTACCAAAACGATTCCCAACAAATAACCCAACTGTCGCTTAATTTGTTTAACCGACAACCTATAAATCGACTACGTTCCAATACTAACACTCATTTCATCTGCGCGCTTACCATTGACTTACTAACTGAAATTGGATCTGTGTCCTTTTTGTAGCTCTGACGTGTCGATCTCCGATGATACGAAAATAGGTGTCAAATTAAGTAAATAAGTTACTAATAACTGTATAAAAAATAAAAAATAAAATTACGAAAAGAAAGGAGACTACAAAAGAAGACTTTGAAGGAGAAAGGAACCTTAAAATACTTTCACTATATTGGTTTGCGAGAACCAGTGACTCGAAAAGAATAGACTTAAAATAAGTTTTTAGTCCATTCTTTACTCTTAACGGAAAAAAACTGAATCTTAATTTTCTTTCCAATATTTTAATGAGTAACTAGCAAATACTCTTAAAACTGTCTAAGTTCTAATGCAAATAGAGTTGATACCTATCGCTTCGACGGTATAACAGTATTTTCATAATGCACAATATAGATGTGTGCATTCTCCCGAGACATGCAATTCTGCAGCGAATGTTTGTGTCACCGCGCGCTATCTGCGGAAGTTGAGCGCTGACTGCCTCTCAGAGATCTTTAGCTTGTAGCCGATGGAACGGGTAGAATTGACAATCATTAAATTATTATTTTTGACAAACGTGGTAATTTATACAGCTGGACTTGATGGCTAATTTAGCTGGTTTAAGAGCATTATTAATTTTTACAAACTTCTGTGTAAATTGTTTGATTAATTTTCCGACGTCATGTCATGGCGTCTGATTAAGTCAGTCCGTTATGTTTATGTGAATAAGTTACGGAAGAAGCGTAAAGTCCAACTGATGTTAAGCTTTATCTTCTCCCTATAACGATTCGGTCCTTCGTAATTAGGCATGGAATGATCTAAATGCACCGTTTTGCGCCTGTGACTGAGGCGTGAAAATAAAATGTCATATTTGCTTGTAATTTCACAAAACGGATGTCCACACTTTTCAAATTTCTTCAAACAAAGCTGGTGGCAGTACTAGTTGATAATAAAATCTACATTTGGGTAAGTGGCGGGGCCACTCACGTCACTAAGTGGGTGTCCGCGCGACACCGAGCGATGTATTTGTGCAGCGATACTGTCGCATCTTATATTCCGCCGCTCTCTTACCTGCTGACATTATAGAGTCTGCTGTGGTAGGTGCTTTTCTAAAGATTCAATACAATGCAAAATATTTGTACGATGCATATTGGTAGGTGTCTTTGAATTTTAAGTAACAGGACGTTTATCCTCCCTATGTTTCTCTTTGCTATTTTGAAAATCCAACATGGCGCACAAAAAATTTGTTCAATTGAAAAAAAAATTACCAAGGTACCTTTGGATTGAAAATTAGTGTATGTAGGAACATCACGTTCTTTAATATTAAAATTTATAATTTAAATTGTCCATATCAACGCCTTTCGGGTAATTTCAATGTTATTACATTAATTTCGGCCACCATCGCGTAGCTTGTTTACTTGTTTTAAATAAGAGCACAGGCGGAACGAAGTAGAATAATAAAAAGCACATTATGCAGGAACGTGTTTATTGGCAGCACTTCCTGAACGTCGTGATGGATGGGGTGATTTATCCTGTGCTCACCCGGCTTTGTTTATGCACTTATTGTGGAGGAAAGCGATCATAATTCATAATGGAATCCCAAGTGATAGACGAGCGCGGTGTAAATGTGCCATGTTTCTTGTTACGTAGTTAGAAGTGCCAGAATATAATAGAATATATATTCGAATATAACTATTATAAGTAATATATGTAGCGAAGGGTCCCAGGTTCGATCCCCAGCCGAGGTATAATCGTGTAGTAGGTAATATGTGTGTATATTCCCCACGTGTGAAACAATAAGTACATGTGGTGATTATGATAAATTGTTTAAAATTCAACGTGTTAGGAACCATAGCAGTAGCAACCGCTGAAATCTCATGTTTTGGCTTATCAGCAAAGCGAACTTGTACCTCATTAGCTGAAAGACAATCAATCATAAAGACTTAACGTTCGCTACCACGAAGCCCGTTTTTTGGAGCGGAAAACTATTAATTTGCAATAGTCAAGTTTTTTGGGGATGTTGCAATTTATGCAGCAATTACCTCAAAAGAAAAATAATTAAGTGATACTAATGATGATACACATTATGAAATGTTATGTGTGAATTTAAAGCAATGAAATAAAGAAGCATAGAAGGTAAAATTTCTTAGAGTTATATAACCTACCATATACCTGTAGTAAAGCGCATTTGAATTAAAATTATCCAATAATTAAAAATAATACTTTTAGCGGCGTGGGAGAACTTGTACCAAGTTTGCCTAGGGGATACTGCGACTGTACCTATTTCCGCCGCTAAGCAGTAACACAAAAAATTATTGAACTTTTTTTTTTAATTTTTTTTTTTTGGGGAATATGTTACGGAAGGAGCAAGATGGCCGGCCCTCCTGATACTAAAAGGTAACCTCTGCCCATGACAAAATCAAAACGTCTTGCGACTTTCCCTACTTAGGCACGAGAAGACCTAAGTCGCATTGCGCCCGTAAATTTCAGACGTGATGGTGGTTTTTTTTTTTTTTTTTTTTTTTTTTTTTATGTAATACAGTTACGGAACGAGCCGACGGCCCACCTGGTGTTAAGTGGTAACCTCGGCCCATAACAGCCGATGTGACTTGGGTCCTCCCATACTAGGTATGACAAGACCAAAGTCGCATCGTATGCGCCCGTAACTGTGAGACGTGAAGGTGGAATGTCTCATGTGCCTGTAATTTCACCGGCAACCACACCTTTCAAACCAGAACACAGTAACGCGAATGCGTTACTGCTTGGCGGCAGAAAAGGGCATGGGAATGTCTAAAATATATTGTATGTGAAATAAATGGAACGAAGTGCGTGTAATTTCACGGGCAACCACACTTTTCAAATCGAACACAGCAATACGTGTTACATTATAATTTCTACATAAATAGCTAAATAGGTATACAGTTTTTCGGTTTTTCTTCCTAAAAGGAAACGCGCGTAGTTTTTACGCCATAGTCGTTAATTTTCAACGCTAGAGCCATAACTCCGTAGTGCGCTAAGTGTGTGCTGCCTGTGTGTGTGTGTGTGCTGCCTGTGTGTGTGTGTGTGCTGCACGTGCGTGTGCGTGTGCGTGTGCGTGTGCGTGTGCGTGTGCGTGTGCGTGTGCGTGTGCGTGTGCCTGTGTGTGTGCGTGTCCGTGTGCCTGTGTGTGTGCGTGTGCGTGTGCGTGTGCGTGTGCCTGTGTGTGTGCGTGTGCGTGTGCGTGTGCGTGTGCCTGTGTGTGTGCGTGTGCGTGTGCGTGTGCGTGTGCGTGTGCGTGTGCGTGTGCGTGTGCGTGTGTGTATTGTGGGTAAAAAAGCAATTACAGTTTTGATGCGCTGGGTTGGACAATTTTGATAAGCGAATATTTATGGTAACATTCCGGTAGGAAAGAACAATTATTTCGTCACTATCAGATAGAAAATGAGATATTTATTGTTGTTAATTCCTTAATAAAATGTGTTATTATATTATTTTAATGAAATATCTACCCGAATCCTGGTTGTATCAAAGTCCATAGTAAAACAATTCCCAAATCTTCCCAACTAAGACGTCCAATTAGGAGACAAAGGTACATTAGGGACAGATGTAGGGGATATTAACTGCGGCGGAATGAAATAACAAATGTTGTTTGTTACACGCAATTTCAGAATCACGCGGCTGAAATAACAATATAAGAAGAAAATATAGAGAATAATAACATTTGTGTTTTATTTATATTTGTGGCACAAATAGAAAATGGCCTCGAATAAGACAAAAAATTACTTGGTCTGCACTGATAACTGCTACTTGTATTAAGGGCTCTCTTGTACCAGGATGGTGAAAGGATGTACGCCTCAGTGAGGCTCCATTCTTACAGTAGATGTGTCTTTTGATTTCTATTATAGGTCATGTCGGTTTCTTCACGATCTTTTGCTTTACCATTTGTATAGGAGGTACATAGCTACGTGATATTTCAAGTGAAAAACTAGTGCACGTCAGACTTCAAACCACCGACCGCCGGATTGAAACTTGAGGTCATGTTCTCACTATGTCTTCGCTATGAAACAAGAAGTGATCTAAAATTGTGTACGTCATCACCTACGAATGGTGTCATCATCATCATCATATCAGCCGGTAAAAGTCCACTGCTGAACATAGGCCTCCCCCAAAGATTTCCATTTTGGACGGTCTTGAGCCACCTGCATCCACCGATTTCCTGCGATCCTGACTATGTCATCAGTCCATCGGGTAGGTGGCCGCCCTACACTGCGTCTGCCGGTTCGTTGTCGCCATTCGAGAACCTTTATTCCCCAACGGTTGTCGGTTCTTCTAGCTATGTGGGTCTGCCCATTGCCACTTCAGTTTGCTTATTCTACGAATGGTGTATTAGTTTGTATTGCATCTTTTTTTATGTCGACTGGCCTCACAGCTCAGTTGGTAGTAATAGTAACCCTGCCTTCTGCGCTGTAGGTCGTGGGTTCGATTCCCACCCAGGACAAACATTTCTGTGACGAATATTGGTGTTAATATGTAATTAAATGTATGTTTTTTTTTTCATTCGCGTTACTATGTTGCTTGCGTAGAAGTAGTGTAGATGCAGTTGTCGGTGAAATTACAGGCTATGAGACATTCCAGAGTTACGGGCTCACACGATGGGACTAGGGTCTTGCTATACTTAAGTAAGGAAGTATCCAAGTCCGATTGCTTGTAAGCGTTTCCACTTAACATCAGAAGGGCCATCTGCTAGTTCCGTAACTTTGTCACATATCAAAAAATATCTTGCTAAGACAGCTGTCTTCCAATTCACACCCTTTGCCACTCATTGAACAAAAGCCTGCCCTGATCCATTATTGTGACACAACACACTTAACCCGATCAATCAAAATTCCAAACAACACAAAGGAAAGTAATTGCTTCACGGTCCGCGAATTTTAGGCATCATTCATACGCAAATTATCGTGGAACTGTCAAAGTAAAATAGTCTTTGCGACTAGGGCAATAGAGTTTACGGTTGGTGTGGTCGAGGGGAAAACTGGATCATACCTTGACGATTGATGCGTTAAAGAGCCATCTATCTACGTCTGTCAGTCGAAGTTGATGTTGGTGAAATAGACTGCTAGTAATTCTCACCGCGAGACGACGAATGATTATTGTTAATTTTATTTATTTATTAAACTAGGGTTCACAGCGTAATTACTTAAAAATTATGTACTGTCAAATGATAATTATCCTTATGCCAATTCGAACCCTCATTTTGTATCTTAATGTAATTTTTTTTTTTTTTAACTAAGAGGTAAAAGTTGAGATAGGAATTTAGTTAGTAGTAATCGTAGTACTGAGAAGACAGAAGATTCAATGAAATAAGTGTTGCATTTGCTCAATTGGAATCTCTCGTCCCAATATCACCCTCAAAATCTTGATGCTGAGTGCGCTACACAATACTTGGATTAAGAAATTATTATTGAAAAGTGTGTATTAAAGTTATTAGCTGAGCACTATTATTAATCATTAGAGAACTATAATAAAATTGCTACTATTTCTGGCTTGTATAAGGTAAATAATAATTTCTTAACATATTATCGTATCGTCTATTTACTCAACAATGTATGCAATCTTTAATTAAAATTAGTAAATACTGTTGATGTATCTACTAAAAAATAGGAATAAATAGCATAGGATAACTAGAGAATAAATTTGCCATCTTTCCCGTTGAGTTTGGAGATATCGGTCCGTATGTTTTATAAAATACACTCTTACTTAGCATCAAATTGGTCTAAATCTATTCTTATTCAACGAGCCTCTAAGACGACACCATTCAACTTTCAAGCATAATGCCCTTGTAGTTTTCAAAATTTAATGAAGAATCAGTGAGAGATCTGTATGTTGCTTTCTCCCTATACTGTCATCGCTTAACTTATAAAGGATTTCAAATGTTAGACCTGAAGAGCCTTAACAAGGCCTCGCAGGCCGCTGGCCCAGGGCCCCGGGCCGGCCCCAGGCCGTCTCGTTACCCACAGCACACAACACATTACGTTATTAAAGACACCAACTCGACTCTGAAATGATATGTGTTCACAAACAAATTGCGAGCATTGAACGCCGATGATGGATTACACGTATTAGCATTTTAGGGTTCCGCAAATTTTCATTTTTAAGAACTTATTTAATTAAGTATTTCAAACGTAACATTATTAAAGTTATAAAATATAATAACGACAACATATTGTTGATGGCGTATTACCGCTGTACCAAACAAAAGATAATGCAAATTTATCATACAATAGAGAGAAAAATGCAAGCTTTCGTCAGTTATCTTAATCATGTGTAAAAGGATCAATTTTTGGCAAAAAATACTTTCACGTGACTAAGACAATTTACTTTATTTGAACTTAGAACACACAAAACAAACAAGTGAGGCTTCTTCGAATCTACTTTCACCAACAGAGACGTTTTAGGAAATCACTATTATTCTGTGCACATAACAGTAGTGACACATAGCCACTTCTTAATGATAATAATAAGTCTTTATTCAAAAGATTATTTAAGATTACTTACTTATTGAAGATTGAAAATATAAAGAAAAGATGATACACTATGTTTTGAAAAAATGCGTTACATAATACAGTGTGGTAATTATATCCTTTTGATTTAAAATTTTGTGTTTTTAATTATGTTTGTCGAATAAACGATTATTATCATTATAATTATATAAATACTACGGAACCACAAAGCCGACAGTCGACCGCATTTCCCTCGACACGTCCTATGACGAACAGAAGGGGTCATTTCGTCGGCACGCCATTGTACGTCGGAAGGTATTAATTTTCGATATTACATACAATGCTTGTTTGGTATTATAACGGATCCTTTTGTACGACGTGAACTGACGTGTGGAATAACCGTGTGTCGACGCCAGCGCCACGCCGCTTAATGTGCGCTATGATTACATACCACGGACATTGTTACATTTCACAAGTTCCATGGTATTATTGTTGGAACAACGCACGGGTTCCATGTTTGGAATGGAAACCCGTGAGCTTTGGAAATTCGAGTTATTGACCACATGTCATGTTTATATTCCCATGGTAGGAACGAAGCGTCTAATGGCGTTAGTTACTACGCAAAAAAGTGATGAGTTACGAAGCGAGCAGAATCCTGATGAGTTGTGAATTCCGCCTATAATAAACAGCAGTGCAACTATAGTCTTCCCGCATTTAAGTATGGGAAGTTCCAAGTTGCATGTCAATAAGCCGTCACAATTTATTTTTTATGTAATCTATTTACGGTACGAGCCGACGGCCCACTAGGTGTTAAGTGGTAACCTCAGTCCATAACAACTGATGCAACTTCGGTCCTCCCCTACTAGATACGACAAGACCCAAGTCGCATCGTATGCGCCCGTAACTGTGAGACGTGCAGGTGGAATGTCTCATGTGCCTATAATTTCACCGGAAACCACACCTTTTAAACCGAAACACAGAAATGGGCATGGTGGCAGTACTTTCCCGGACAAACTTGGCGAGAGTTCTACTGCTCTTGCCAAGTACAAATTACACCGGCTCCCACACATACAGATAATAAATACATAGCTCGTTATCCACCCCACAGCATCGCTTACGCACTTAACTATAGATATACAACCCTTTGGTGCGGATGATAGTGGTAATCCCCACGACCCGGCTGCACGCACGGACCGCTGAGCGGTGTGTTTAAGCATTGCATTATTCTGCTGATTTATTCTCAAAGTACGATACGATTGAATTACTTACTTTGGGTTCATCGTTGCCTCTTTAAATGTCCCATCGCCTATTTACTATAAAAATAATTTATACATAGAAAGATTCACGCTTTGTTTCTAGAAGGGGTAGTCAGAGCATTAGTGGTCAACTTTACTTTTTGGGAACGTAGAGTTGACAAGTTGCGTTGCGTGAGCGCATCATCGTCATTATTATAACACGGACATTCAGTAAACACTCCTAATATTCTGAAAGCCAGGACTAATCTCTTTACAACGCAATTATCTGCATGCCCTGTCGAATATAATTTAATGTTTTAAAACATTTTCATTAATTTTAGCTAAGTAATTTTGTTTTCTCATAAAATTTCATGATGGTTAATAACAACGGGTGACAAACAGAAAACATGACAGTGTAATGACATATGTAATGTACCCCCAGGCGTACGGATCGAACAAAAAATTGCGGATTAATTTGAAGACTTTGGAAAGAGGAAATTGTTAGGATTCCCCCTGTCTGAATTATTACAAGTTATCTTTATGCAAGTCGAAGCGAAAATACTTATTCTACGTCAAAACAACACTTTTTCTAGCTTTCATTATGTTTTATTATAACACTGTTTATAAGCTACAACCTAAAAATACACCTATTTAATCAAACAAATATTGTGTGTAATTCGGTGAACTAATTGTAGTTTTTATGTGCTTGCAACACGAGCAAGTGAATATATTGTTGTGTTGTACATACTTACAGACATAAAATACAAATCTACATACTTAAAAACATAAAATCACGCCTGGCATTACTTTTTCTTCTTACGATCTGACTCGAATAAAAACAAAAATTACAAGTTTTCACGCATTTTATTTCATTCTATGTTTAATTTTTATATGACTTTTGAACAACGGGGCTTTAAGGTAGTCTTGGATTTGTAATCTTAATGCCCACTGCGACACAGGGATTCTAGACGGTTACACTATTTCGGCATTTAAGGGAAAAACATTTTCACCTCACGAGATCGTTAAAATGGCCATCTGCAAATAGCGTTTTCGTTACGGGCCCCAAAAGGGACCAATCGAACTGGCACGTGAGACAATAGAATGCGATGCTCACTTCAGAGAACTATCCACGTAGTAACAATAAGCACTAAATTGTTTTAAGGTTATTTGTGTCTAAGTGCGGGTTTTTTATGTGACTTAGATGATGGAACGAGCTGCCGGCTTATTTATCAAAAAAGCCAATCGAGGAACTGGACCCGTTTTAATAGCCACTCATACGAGCCATTCACGGAGCTGAGGTCCCACTAAGCTGAAAACAACACAAATTCGTAACAAAATTGAATTATTCTAGCCCCGGGCTGAAATCTGAGTGTGTTGTACGCCCGGGGCACGACCGGGACAGACCGAAAGTAATATTATACAGGGTGTGCATAAAATATTTTATTTCCATTTCTCTCTGTCAGACGTCATCACTCACTCCTTTCTTACTCATATCGTCTTTCACGCAATCCATCCATTTTTTCTTTGGCCTACCTTTACTCTTACATCCATCCACATGCATAAGACTCTCTTTGTAGCATGACTTTCATCCCTCCGCATAACATGTCCATACCACGCCAACCTACTGCTCCGACTTAGTAACATCATATCACCCTGTATAGTGTATGTTGTTCGCAACTCGCGAACAGGCAATATCCGCGCCCGGGGCGCTCATTCCGCGTCACTGGTAACGAACGGGGCAGGGGCGGGCTTGAGCCCCTCATTTGATTCTATTCCAATACGATGAGGTTTGTTTTTGAGCACCGTAATTTGATTCTATTCGAATATGATGAGGTTTGTTTTGTGATGGGGCGGGAAATATATATCCGAGAGGGAATCTCGGGAAATTATGATTATTTTAAAGAGATATTGTGATTATTTCTCTTAACATTGGTTTTAATAGAATAGAATCAGTCGCTTGCTTGTATGACATTTTATCGAACAGATAAACAATACGACAGCGCACATAATACTAATAAACAAACATACATTGTTTTTTAGATAAACTGTTTTCATATAATATTAACGAAAATAAAAAGCAAAATATTACACAATATGATTATAGGCTAAGACGGCGATGATCTATTCTATTCCAGTCACTGGTTCTCTCGAAAACCAGTGCGGTGAAAGGATTTTAAGTGCACCTCAAAGAGGCTACTTTCGTACATTTGACACATGTCTTCCAATGCTTAGTTCTAGGACATATCGGTTTCCTCACGATGTTTTCCTTAACCGTTTAGAGAACGTGGTATTTAGCACATAAATCTTTCAATCGAGAAACTCATAGGTGCACTTCGGTATTTGAACCAGCGACCTCTGGATTGAAACTCGGAGTCAGTACCACTAGACAACCACGCTCACGTGATGATGATGATGATGATTAGCTGAGACAGTGAGACTTGTCAACAGTGTGTAA
The DNA here is from genome assembly GCA_947359385.1 of Chesias legatella. Taxonomy (NCBI): domain Eukaryota; kingdom Metazoa; phylum Arthropoda; class Insecta; order Lepidoptera; family Geometridae; genus Chesias; species Chesias legatella. Next base: position 6,389,179 of record OX375766.1, read on the forward strand.
ATAAAATTTCTTAAGCCTAAAGGGCGCTACCGCAATCCAATAATTGAATAAGAAGGTATTCTAAAGCCAAATTAAGTTGTTTGTCGAATAACTTGTCCGATAACCATACCTGTCTTACATACATACATTAAAAGTCATAAATCGACCATTTAATCGCTCCAGTAGCTCCATACAACTCCAAACGTTCAGTTTAAATAAAAAAAACCTGTATTGTTACCCAAATGTGTGATAGTTAGGTGTGTCTAGACTAAGCGAACGACACCGAACGATTTGTAAATGTTTGAATTGTTTTCAGTTTTTGTGGTTCATTAATTGTATACGGAATTAATGGTAAAGTTATGCTTTCGGATGTTAGCACCTATAAAATATATATTTATTGTATTTGTGAGTGATAAGCAAAATATTGAATACGTAAATAAATAATAAAATAATAATAATACTATTAAATATTTGTGTATGTTATATTAATGAAAATAGCTGATCTATCCGTAAAACTGGTTGTAAAAATTAAGCTGAAATTGAGAGTTAAAAGATTTTTTTTTTCTTATTTAAACACAAAATTCACAAATTAACTCCAATCAATTGGTATAGGCGTAACAGTGGAGATCAATCCAAAACATAAATAAATAAAGAGTATTTGAACGCTAACTGTTCGCTCAGGCAATGGCTGGTGAGGCCCGCCAACCCCCCGAGCGGCGCGGCGGGTCGCACCGACCCCTTAATGATCTCACGTCCCGCGTGCGTGGCCCGATAAAGGGTTAAGTACACACTAACAACCTGACGTGAGTCACAAATCCTCCATTATTATGTTATTGTGGGAGCTGTGTCGCCGTGGCCTGCATTTACATACAATTTAACATGAATTGTAGCCAATAACTCACCGCGACTGTTGGCGTTATTATTTCTATTATAAAGTGTTCAACTTGACGTTTTTCGTGTTGCCGTGTTACCTTTTTACGAAATAAAAACCGTTTTGTGTTAACGGCCGCCATTATATACCAGTTTTGTTATCTCGCCGTTTGAGTTATGAGTGGTGATTTGCATGAAACTAGCGCTCATTGCAAGTAAAGCTCGTACAATTAATTCTAGTCGAATGAGTTTAATCGTATTCATAAAATATTAAGACGTCCAAAACAAATTAATCACGTGAAAAGCGATCACGCCGCGATAGAACAAAACATTCGCTTATTCGAATTGTGAATAGAACAAACCTTTTGAAGGATGAAGTCTAATCGACAGACGGAAAGTACGCGTCGCTTGATCCAAATTCAAATGAAGCCATTCAAATAATCGATGCGAGGTGCTTATTGAATATTTTCAGTGCAATTTATGCCCAATTAGCAGCCGGTGCGTGAATTGAATTGTTTGTGTTCGATATCTGAATAAATACCACAATATTTACGATAATGTCCGGCGGATGAATAGGCGGGCCCGTCGCGGCTCCGCGGGACGTCTCCCGCCGAGAGCTTTATTATGCGCCGGCGAAGGGTTAGCTTTGTATGACGTTCTCATGTTAATTTACGTTCTGTCAAGGTGGTCTTTCGGGCCGACTTTTAAAAATGATATTTCAGTGTTAATGTTTTGAATGAGGATGATTCGTAAATTTATATGTGAATTAAGTTTTTATTTATGCGATGTGAATGTTCTCTGCGACCGGTTTACTTTATAAGGGTGTATGAGTGATTATTTCCGAGCGGTTGATTTTCATGGCCGGTTATAGCCGGTAATGAATTGTGAGTAACAAGTCGGGTTTAATTAGATGTAACGTTACAAACTGGTGTGATCAAAGCTTTGTGAGAGCATTCTGCTATGAACGTTGAGCGGTTCATTTTACGAGCTATATATAATAAGTAGTCGAATTATACAATTTGTATCCAATCTTGTAAACTTAAGATGGTAAAGGCTTGTTCAGCATAAAAAAACACTATATTTTGTAATCAAAAATAACACCTATTATTAATTATGAATTCCTTAACTTTGTCCTGCGATCTAAGGATATTATTATCTTACATAAATATAAATGAATTCTTTCTTTGTTTGTCTAGTTTGAGATTTCATAATTTAATACTTTGTGCAACCCCGTTTTGCCCGCGTGGGTTAAGTTTGGAAATTTATTGGGAAAAAGCACAGTCACAGTTTTAATGATCGTACGTGAGATCTGAGAAATAATAAACTGAAATCTATGTCTATCTAAGCATAAGAATTAAAAATACAGTTAAGTAATAACACATAAATCATAAAAACCTCAATTGCAGGCAAGGTTAGCTGGTCCTGCATTTCCTGTCGTCGATAAATCAACAGATCTAGAACATAACGCCTCCGTACTGATGGTATCCACTTGCCGTGTGCTGTGTGATGCGTGCTGTACGGACGGGGACAAAAGTGTTACGGTTTCACCCCGAATTAATAACACATACATACTACATAGATTCACGCCTTTAACCCGAAGGGGTGGCAGAATTTCAGTGGCTAAATTTTCCCCTTGAGGCTTACACTACCGTGGGTATTACACACAGTTTTCTCACGTATATCTTGGTTAACGCTTTCTTTCAATAATTAATTCCTCATTATCCTGACAACTAAAGCCCCGTATTCATGGGAAACATTTGTTGAGCAACAAAGTTGAATCAACGTGTTGCGGAGTTGCTATCAACATGTTGCTGGCAACACTGCGTGTTGCAGAGTTGACAGTCATGTTGACAAGCTCTCGCCCGACAAGCGTAAACATCAGTCTAGCGACAATTGTTGACGTGTGTGGACGAGTTTGCAACAGTTTATAAACATGGCAGTAGTGTGGAGCAATGATAAAATAATGCAATTAATAGAATTATTTCAATCAAAACCATTATTATGGGATTGTTCTATAAAACAATACAAAGATAGAAACAAAAAGAACGATGCATTCGAAGAAATTTCTCAAGTCCTAAATATACCCAAAAAAGACGTAGAAACTAAAATACATGTACTGCGTACTCAATTTACTAGAGAGAAAAAAAAGATGTCGGCAAAAAAAACTACAGGCAGCGGCGCAATAGAAAAATGTAAATGGATTTATTACGAGCCATTGGAATTTTTGTTATGTGGTGCAACTACTTCTGGTGAAACGGATACTATGAATAAAACAGTAAGTTGTTTTTGTATATAATTGTTTTATACTATTGTCTGTAAAATTATTACAATTACGCTACATTATTTTGCCATGGAACTCTTCCCTCTGGAGTTATAAAGTAATCGGCAAACTGTTCTCTAATACAAAGAGCTGATTGTGATGCAGGCCTGCCCCGTCTTTGCAAATCAATCATAGGAAACGAACTTAGTTCCCTTCGCCAAGAACCTTGTAATAGGTTACCTTCAGAGTCTTCAAAATCAAAAGTTTGTGGAGGTGTATATATGGATCTGGAAACTGAGTTACGTCTTAAGAAGTTATGTAAATATACACAAGCAATTACCACGAGTTCACAATTGGCTGGTTTTAACGGAATAGGTTTAGTGAATACACGGAACACCACACATAAAATGCCAAAAACATTTTCTATAATCCTCCTAGCTCTTGATAGTCTGTAATTGAATATACGCTTTTTGTTCCCACGTTCATGAATGCCAGGATATGGTTTCATGATGTTCTCCGTTAGCGCGAAAGCACTGTCACCTACAATTACATACGGCATTTCTGTTCCGCCTTGTGTTATTGGTTCAGGCCGTGGCAGTTTAAGTGAGTTTTCTAACAATGCATTATAAAACGGTGTTTCTTGAAATATTCCACTGTCGGACGACCGACCCTTAGCTCCATAATTTGCGTAAATAAAGTTGTAATTGCCATCTGCAATTGCCATAAGTACCATGCTGAACTGATTTTTATAATTGTAGTATTCACTTCCAGAATTATTTGGCGCCACAATCATAACGTGTTTCCCATCAATGGCCCCAATGCAATGTGGAAAATTCCATCGTATTTCGAATTCACGACTTATTTGTTTCCATTCTTGTTCCGAACTTGGAACCTAAAAAATAAATAAATATATAATAAGATAATAATTTACAGGTAGATGAAAACAATGCACTTGAAAGTGGTATGGAGTCAGAGCCATCTCAATCACCAAGGCCGAATGCTACAACATCTACATCTTCGAGGAAAAGAAATAAGACAGATGAATCAAATGAAATATTAGAGGTTTTGAAAAGTGCTAAAAAAAAGATGGATGAAAGGGAGAAGAAGGATCCATTTGATATATATGGTGAATATATTGCTGCTGAATTAAGAAGTGTTAAAGATGACCAAGCCGTGACACAGGCAAAGTACCATATTAATAATATACTGTATGAATTAAAAATGGGACGATATAATACATATGGATATCAAACGGCATCTCCTCATCCATCATCAACACCAAATAATGTTCAGGAAACTGAAATAAGGGAAATTGAGAGACACGAAACAAATAGACTAGATGCATTACGAGACGAAACAGAAGATTCGGCTATACTAAACTTAGTTAACTATCTCAGTGATGAATCAACGCAATAGCATACACTGTTTTTTTTTTTGTGTTTTTTAATTTTTAAAATACTTGATTACACAAATAGTGTTCTTGTACCTTGACATATCCTGCTAGTGAGTTAATTAGTTCTTGACATACATCTGGTATAATTTTGCTAATCAATTGTTTTGATACTCTGAATGTGTATGAAAGAGAACTGTATGAATCTCCAGTTGCAAGATACCGTAATGTAATAGCCAGCCTCGTTTGAGGTGAAACTGGCTGACGAATATTTGTTTCCCTTTTGGCTATTGATGGACCAATCATTTCTAGAAGATGTTCGAAATCACTTTTCGACATTCTCGTAAAGTTACAAAATGATCCATCTGTCATTCTGAGGTCACTCATCAAATTTTCTCTTTGCAAAAGATAATTTCGAATCCACCATCTTTTTCTCTTTTTTTTATTAGAGATTCTATACATCTGATACAGAGAACACAACAACACTACCTCCTCGGGCAACATTTTAACGCAGACTGGCGTGTGGACAACCTGTATTGATTTAAACATAGTTGCTAGCAACATTCTCGCCGCTCACCAACAATGTTTAGCAACTGTTGCTAAACAAATGTTTACCATGAATACGGGGCATAAGTCAAATGTGGTATTACTGTTGTCTATGGGCGTCTTGAGGTGATGGACGCAACGCAGTGCTACTTGAGTAATCTGGTACTATGGAGATGACTTGAGTGGTATTGCTGTTGTCTATGGGCGGCAGTTACCACTTAACATCAGGTGGGCCGTCAGCGCGTTCCGCCACTTAAATGAAATAAAAAAGTCATACAAACGAAATTACCAAAATACCTGGTGACTGCATAACTACTTGTAAATAAATAAATTATCGTGGATATTACACAGAGCCATCCAGCCCCAAAAGGCTTGTATTTTAGGAATCAGACAAGTGACATATTAATACCCAGATACAGAAAAACAACTATTTGGGACACACGAATGTTTCTAAATCGAACCCACGTCCTACATCGCAGACGGCAGTTACTACCAACTAAGCTAGTCAAGTTCACTCAATAGCTAGTGACTTATTTAACTTATAGTGACCTCCCGTCCGCTTTTTAGTTCGTATAATTCAAGTTACCCAAAGCTTGCCTGAAAGAGCATTATTCTGACAAGAATTCTCATTGTGCTCCCGCGAAGGTGAAATTCTTTGTAAAATGGTTTATTATGCATATTTTATGTGCATTTACGGTATCCTATGGGTCGGGTCACCCACCTACTCGTCCAAGCCCCGTCAAATAAATGGGTATTTTGTGAAGGCTTGCTAACCCTTAAGTTAACTAGACTCACTCTATGAAGCTCGCGAAGTTTTTCCCAAATTCGAAGGGTGGACAGAAATCAGACGTCATAAATATTTATATCCTCCACATATTTACATACCACTTGTACATGTCAAAGTTGAATACACATGCATATTTATGCGCATGTTTACACGTTTCAGGCCCGGAATTATAATTTATGTTTGGGATGAAAGTGACGAAACCAACAAATGCTTTGACTAAATGTTTCGAGACTTAAATTTTCCCTTGTCTTCAAAGACTTGAAAATCTTGAAGAACTTGAGATGTGAACATTACTCGTTCCAGTCATTACACCGGCATCTATCTTGTTTATTAGAACTCAGAAAAACGAATATTACAGATTAGTGCAGAAATAGGTTAAGTGGAAGCACCTCAACTGAAGATTGTTTTAGTAGCATTAGAACTTACGCCTCGTGGAAGTACTGCCACCCATGCCCATTTCTGCCGTCAAGCAGTAACGCATTCGCGTTATTATGTTCCGGTTTGAATGGTGTGGTTGCCGGTGAAATTACAGGCACATGTGACATTCCACCAACACGTCTCAGAGTTACAGGTGCATGCGATGCGACTTGGGTCACCCTTCACATGTAAGCCAAGGAACTGTTTGCTATTGGAAATCAAAATGAAAATTCTATATAAAGAGTTTTCTAGGTAACTCTACCACGCGTGTTCATTCACAATAAATCATAAACTAATGGATATTCAGATACAAATGTATTTACGAGCAGTTCTCAATGCATATTTTGCATGTTCGCTCACTGTTTGCGTCAAATACCATTCCGTATCATATTGTGATATTATGCAGCATTTATAGTGAACCTTACCTACCTACCTACCTGCCTACCCCCTTACTTTGCATACAATCGATCAACAACAAGGAAATCATTATTAGACAGGCCTCACAGCTCAGTTGGTAGTAACTCTGCCTTCTGCGCTGTAGGTCGTGGGTTCGATTCCCACCCAGGACAAACATTTGTGTGACGAATATAGATGTTTGTTCTGTGTCTGGTTTTTCCTATGTATTATATGTATTTATTTACAAAAAAATATATATGTATATACTTTTTTGTAAATAAATAAAAAATCTTTTTTACGGCGATGATGCAATTGCATGATTAACTCTAAAAATATATCTGTTAGTTTTGTAGTACCTACTTGCCACTGAGCTATCGTTTTTTTTTTTAAGAATAACAGATTTCATTGCTTTTAACTTTTTGTACTAAAGCTACAGAACTTGTAAGTGGCCCACCGGTTAAGAGGTAACCTCTGCCCATAACAAGAATTACAACTTGGGTCGTCCCCTACTAGATATAACAAGACTCAAGTCACATCATATGAAAGTTTGTAATGTTGAATTCATTTATTGCATACCTAAGTAAACGAAATTAAATTACAAATTCAAAATCAATACTTTTAACCTATAATTTGAGTTTCAAATATAAAATTACAAACTGGAATTGATACAAGATGGCAATCCCCGTGTTCCACTGAAGTAATTAACCTGTCGTCATCAGACGGTAACCACACTGGGAACCGCCATATTGTCATTACCCCATCGCGAGCTTGTCTTTATACAATAAAATTAATTATTCGATGATAACAAAGTATGCAGTTTGCTAGGTGGTGATATGGCACCATGGCAGGACTTTGTCAGAATATTTGTTAGTATATGAAAATATATTTGTATAATCGTGTAAATAATAAAAATAAATTATAAAAGAATGAATAATAGAGCTAGAGTTGACAAAGCGGCAAGCGCAGCGCTTACCACTATCTGAAATTGTGTTGAAACTCTGACTTTCGCTAGTTTATAGATAAAATTATACTTATAACACTCTTCTACATAGCCATTTTTAGGGTTCCGTACTCGAAAAATTGCAGAACTATTTTGCTAAGGCTTATATGTCTGTCTGCTTGTAGGAACTTTGAATCATGACAAACAGCTGGATGTAATTTTCAAATATGTATTATTGTAGAAAATTTCCTGAATAAAAGTATAAAAATGGGGTAGTATGGGAATAGATATATCTATTAAAAATGGGGTAGTATGGGAATAGATATATCTATTCCCATACTACTAAATGGGGTAGTATGGGAATAGATATATCTATTCCCATACTACCCCATTTTTATACTTTTATTCTGTTTGTGAGATATAAAAATGTCACAATTGGTATGATTGGGTATAGCGCAAATCCAAAACTATAACAATGAATAATTAAAATGACCAATCATCAGTCGGGTTCGCGCTACGGAACCCAAACTAAATGAAAAAAAGACACTTTTTTTGGTACAGAACCCTAGTTGCAAAATCGGACTTACAGTTGACCGGTTTATAATGAGTTAATAAAAATGGTATCCTTAAATGTTCACCATTTACATACCTAATCTATTTTCCTTCCAGTTCCGTTTAGAAAATCAAAATTTCATTTCAGCTTCGCCGGCAGAAACCGAAATGCAATAAGCGCAACGGGATCACTTGAAAGCGAGCCGAAACCAAACATCCGAGCCATCAGCCATCAGCTCAGACAAGTTTCAATCATCCTTTGCCCCGCGGCCGCCGCACCGCACCCCACCGCACTCACCCCTCGCTCAATTCAATCGAAACTGCAACTGCGTTTCGAGCCTTTGATACGTCCATCGGTTGTCTGTCCGAACGATTGTAACATACTACCGATAAGCCCAGACCCCCGCGTCGACAATAAACCAAAGCCCCCAAACCCACGGCGAGGCTCTACGCTCGCTGGCCGCCTTCGAATTCACTACACACCATCATTTCAATTGTCAAGCTGTAACTCGTAAACACGGGGAGGTGATAAATTAATGCACTAGTACATTAGACGCCCCGTGATAATAAAACACGCATTAAAATGTAATTGCTGACAACAGTATCATTCCAGTTTGCGCTATCACTAAACACGTCAACCATTACCGTTTAACGACGGGATTTGGTTTTGTTGTTTCCAGGAAAACAGAAATGGACGGCGGACTATTCGGGAATGTCGTGAGGGGGAGAGAAGGCGAACGTGTCGCGGGGCGTCTAACAGCAGAACTCACTCTGGAGGGTAATCGTGCACGAAAGCGTCTAGTAATAAAAGTGGTCATAAAATTGTAAGGTTACGAGCCAAGTCGGGCGGGAGTGCACTGGGATGGCACACTGATACGATTTCGGGACTCTGTTTGGTGCTTTAGACACGGCGCGAGGGGAAACGATTTATGCCGCAGCTTTTATTGACATCTTTTATAGTGCGTGACTTTTTTTGTTTTGGATGATTGGTTTGGCTGAAATAAAACGAGCAAAAAATTAGGGTGGCATTTATTTACTGAACGTATTTCCTGTGCATTGGGGTGATATTTTTTGCGAATAAGATTTATTAAGTCTTCTGAAACTATTGAGAATAAAACAATAGGCGTCCATAACAAATATATTTCAGCAGTTACCCGCAAGCCGATGTATTTTTACACAACTGCATTAAACTCACTAAAGTAATGTTGCGACCGGTTTTAAAATGCAAAATGTATGTTTTAACTAAACAATTGCTCAGCAAGAACTCGCTACCCCTTGAAGACATAAACTCTGATACTTTCCATTACGCGAGTCGTATCTCGTCAGTAAGGGGTAGCGTTCAAAGGCTTTATCTACCGTAATTGGTCGTAAGAACGGGGCTTTATAAGCCGTCGGCGTATTTTACTACGAGTATAATACAGCCGGCGATACGATTCAGGGATGCGATCAAGTCAACTCACAAACTGCATTTAGCTAATAGACAATACTTTATTTGTATTTTTCTGTTCCATATTGCTATCACTAACTTAGTAGAAATTAAAGTCCTCCGCTGCGGGGCTTGCTACAGAAAATGCTGTTTATTTTTTAAAATAAATAAACTTTTTTTAAAGAAAGGATTTTTTGTATAACTGACATATTTCAAGAAAATTATATAGCGATTGGCTGAAATGTGACGGTTTTTGTCGTTCAAGTCGGTGATAACGTTAATCCTGACAGAATTCACCTTTTTTTTTTAATATATATGATGTACTTTTTGTGTCACTTATAACATATATTGCTAGTAAAACGCATAACAACTACATAATAACATCAACTATATTCGTCAGCCATTCCAACATTGTCATACACTCATAGATCATCTTTAACATAATAAAATAAATAACCGGGAAGTGTCACAGGACCTAGAGGAAACCGAGCATCAGTGGACCACATTTCACTTATTGAATTTCAATTTGTTAAATTAAACCGGATCGTGTGTCATCTGCCTAAAGCCTTTTAAACACGAAGGTACTTGGCGTGATTGTCAGCGCAATGATTATTGAATGCCACGATAAGGTCTTCAAATGCTGTTAGTTTACGTCTAAAGCCGTATTTTCTACTTGGAACGAAGACTGAGCATGCCTTAGCTCAGACTTTAGGATGGGATCAAGAAGCCTGCCCTGGTACTAAACATTTAACAAAGGATAGGACATTCTGTAAGACGTACCCAGGGATGGTTATATAGTCAAGGCTTTTTAAGAGGTTGTGGTCGCGGGTTCATCTTCCTACAGGGTTTAAATTTAGGGTTTGTTACTTAGGGTAAGTGATTAAGAATAGATTAAGAAGATTATAGAATAGAAAAAAAAACATGGGAATAACTTTTTCCCGTTCAGTGTTAAGTGGAAACCTGTACTAATATAACCGTTAAACGTAAGACGACTTGGGTCTTCCCCTCCAGCGCATCGTATGGTTAGACGTGAAGGTAGAACGTCTCATTTGCCTGTAATTTCACCGGCAACCAAAAATTTCCCACTATAGCAAAAATTGTAAATTGCTAAGATAACTAAATGGTAGATATTGTAGTTTCATTTGAAATTTTGTGACTGAATAGTATTAAAGTTAACTAAGAAGTTCTGAGATATCAAAAATATTTGCCTCAGTTGTGAATAATTGATTTCATTTTTAATCAAGACTTTGAAATGACCGATTTTGAATCAAGACTCCTCGCATAGCATGCAGGGTTCCTACATATAACATTGTATCCATACCATTATTTACCGTTTTATTATACCATTATTTTCTATTCTGCGTCCTTGTTTTTCAGTTGACCACAGCCATCTTCCGAATATCGTCTTCCCATCTTTGACATTGTCTACCTTGCTTTCTTTTATGATACCTTGTACACCAATCTGTCACTACTATAGTCCATTTGTATCTTTTATTTCTCACCATGAGATAAGGAACTATTAAATATTTTAAAAGTGGTTATATTTTAGGTTTTGCATTTTAAAATCAAATTAGTCCAAACAAAGTAGTTATAAGGAAAACTTTCAACTATTTGCAAAGTCAAAATTACAAAGTAGCTAGTTTCACAGTTTACGCCAAACAAACGCCACCACTGTAACCTGGCCTCTAGTTTTTCACGGCGCGACTGTTTTCTTGTGGCAAATACAAAGGATGTGTAGTGTAAAGGGATCGAGTTAAAATGGGCATTATAAATTTTAAAATAATAGCTCTTACGAGTGTTTTTTGGGCGTATGAAAATGTTCTGTAGGGACCTGTATTTACGGGGTACTGTAAAATTCACCCGACATAATTGTTTTTGCTCTAATGTAAATTGATATATAGTACAGTAGATTTATATTATTTTTGGTTGGAATTTTATTAAGAAAAATATGGAAAAATCTAGCTTCCGGTAATGATTAATCTACGTAGTAATATTATCGCATAACTGTTATTCTATAATATATTTTCGTGCAGATACGTTTGTTATTTATTCATAAAGATTGAGTTCCCTGTAAAGGCTCGTACAAAGTCATCATATTCAAAACATTATTGATCGTTTCGTAAAAAACGTGTCGAAATAGTTTACACAGCGCCCTTTTAATGCTTTCAGTGAGTCTTTTGAAGTCCGAACTGAGCTAATGATGCGTGAAAGATTGATGGCTGCGGAGTAATACTAACCAGAGTATGGATCCTAAGGATCATTACACCTTGTACGAGTAGAATTAGTGAATGACTCGTTTGTTTTTGATACAGGTAATAAAAATGAAAATAGTCAAAAGTTGGAGTTGTGAAGGTTGAAAATGCTTAACGAAAGTACTAATATTATATATTTAATTAAACTATTTTTAAAGGTGGCACACAACGTCAAACACTTAACAGGTTGCTTAATGCGAACTAAACGGAATGCAACGGTTATAACAAAATCGTCAATTATTTATTTCAGCAATGTTCGATAGTGATGAAGAGACATTAAATATTAAATACGGTATTAGGCGCGAAGTGCAAATTAAGTCAAGAAGCCATTGAGAGCGGTGAAATAATGACTTTTTTTTCTGTTTATCGAGTTTGTTTGACAATTTTCTGTATTTTCCACAGCTCTAAAATTAAATTAGTAATATTTCACAAAATCGTATAACAAACGGGCCTGTTTATTTTGTAACCAGTAAAGTTAGGCAACCATTATGTTCACCGAGAATTTAATAATTAATACTCTGATTGTGCGCCATCTATTAAGCACTCATAGAATACTTATTGGTTAATAAAGCAAAACTTTAATATTTATAATTTATGGTACTTTCACTTTTTACGGTATTATTCAGCTATCAAATTATAGCTCTCTCTACCAAAGTTAAGCTTGGAATAAAAATACTAATGGTTAGGTATATTTCAGATTTTTTTATGGCAAACACTTAAACGTAATATTTGTCATAACGATTCCAACAATTTCAATTTAAATATTTATAAGTGATTTTCAACTCGCCTTTCACATATAATTTATATTATATTATGATTAACTACAGTTCATTATGTTTCACATTTTGCTTGCAGATATTTTATGCGTCTGATATTGAATCAAACTCCGGAACAAAGAACAAAATAAAACAGATATGACAGTTCAAAATAACTCGTGCAATATTGCCCCCCACAAATCAGTCGACAAACACACTGCCACAGTAATTGGTCGTCGGCAACAGATTAACGACATCGTATCCCAATAATCATTAGTCACAAGTCACAATAAAGGCGTAATAACTCACACGGGATTTATGTCAAAGCTGTCATAAACAAATCGTTGACAGCTGTCGCGAGATGTCACTTTGACATTCAAATATCAGCGTCACGCGCCGTTAATCCATGAGAGTTTGTTACAGATGTCACTGTCATAATGTTATCTACTTATATCAATCAAAAACCATCAAAAATTCTTCAACTTAGTATTATTAATAAATGAATTAGTTTTAATTGTCATGGAATATTATTATTACACGGATATAATGAATAATCATTGTTTTTGACAATGTAAAGTTGGTTTTGTAATAACATATATTATATGTGCAATATCTTGAATCTTTACTTACAAGAAGTTAGATATTAAAAAACGAAAATTTATTACCTTGTAATATGTTCTAAAATTGACAATTAAAAATGGAAGTCTTGCTAGCACGTTCTATATTTGCCCACTGCCAAAGGTAATGTGATTTCACTAGCTTATGTAGTTAATGAGCATACTGTGATGATCACATCACACACAAAGCGTTTATAACAAGGATTACGCTGGATTTATGGTTTTCAGTTTATCTACAGTCAAGTAGTAGTACCTAGGTATTTCTTTGTTTTTTATTGGGGATTTGGACCTGAAATAGAACTTAATAACACACTAACAGTGAAAAGTAAGTATTTAGTGATTATAGTTTACCACCAGTTTTAAATTCAAATGTGCATTATTTCCTGCTATAAGTGTTAAATATGTAATTTTTTGGAAATCTAGTTAACAGTCCACTCAGAGTATTTGTGTAATATGTATCAAAACCAAACTTTTTAGGAAGAAGAATTATAAAATACATACCTACAAGAGTTTCTGATTTCAAAATTATATTCGTAACCGGAAGACGGCATAACTAAACATTTTGGGGGCCCACGTTGCTCACGTCCGTAGGTGATCACTCTCTGAATCCCCGCGTGTCTACACGTGTCCCCCGGGTGGTGCAAAAGGAGCAACCCAAACTAGCAGTAGAACTTGTGCTAAGTTCGCCCGGAGAATTACTGCCACCACACCTGGTAATCTGCCGCCAAGCAGTGACGCACTCGTATTGCTGTATCCAGTGGAAGGAAGTGGATGCCGGTGAAATTGCACGCGCATGAGACGTAACATCCCCGTCGCGGGGTGATAGACACAACGCAATGCGAACTGAGTCATCTCGTACTTTGGTTGAGAGGACTTGAGTCGTATTGCTGTATAGACAACGGGTGGCGGTTACCACTTATCATCAGGTGGGACGTCAGCTCATTCCGTCACCTAAATTATATACAAAAATGCCCACGTGACGATGACAGTTTTAAAGCAGTTACTATCAAGCTGTAAAATACATAAACGTTGACAACTTAATTATTGATTATATCAATCGTGCCCCACACACTCAAAAAACTATTACACACAGTAAAGTGTTAGGTTTCCATAATTTGGCCACTTTTTGTCGAGGTTCTACAATATTTTTTTAAAGCCTAAAGCAACATTGATGATCTCAACACATACATTAACGGCAAAGTGGTCAAAACGAGCGCAGTACTAACGAGTATTGATTCAAACCTGTCATTACAGTGAAAATCACTGACGTACAGACAGACATGGCAATTTTGCTCCATAATAACAACGTTATAATCACAAAGCTGGGAGTAATTTGCGTAGGAACTTAGGGTTAGACCACAATGAAATCAAATACACGAAAAAACTATAGATTTTAGATGTAGATTTGCCCAAAATATTAGCAAGAACACTGGCAATGGACCAGCGGTATGTGCTGAAGAACCGACAACCTTGAAGTGACATCGGACGGTTGGGCTCAGTACCGCTACCGGGAGAAGCCTATGTCGAACGGTGGACGTTGAAACTGATTAGGAAAAACATCATAATACATCTTAAAATGATCCACTGGTATATCAGAATGCGCCTGAAACTAAAGGTCTCTAGTTCCTATAATTATATTCTTAACCACCACTTTCCTACAGGAACTGTCAAGTAGTAATGCGAATGCAATAATATTTGACGGAAAAATATATATGCTGTCAGTACTTTCCCGGACGATCTAACACAAATTCCTATTACTTAGGAATGTAATGAAATTCCTGCTTGGTTTTACTTGTACTGCTGTGCTATGAGGTGAGCATGCCAGTGTGTACGAGCCCTTATTAGTAATGGCCACTCGGCTGCGGTTTCAAATCAAATTACACGTTGTCGAGCCGCGGGCGCTGTCCGTCTGACCGTCCCCTTATATTAGTATCTACTTAGCTGTTGATTTTTTCATAATATACTTAAGTTCACCGGTATCCAACTTGATAAGTGGGACGCGGTTATTATTAGGAATACTTTGTTCTTTATTATTAGTTTTTGATACCCCGGGGACGTAATTATTCGCATACTCGGTCAATGTCGTACAGAAGACTGGAAAGGGAACGAATACTATTTGTATGTTGCCTGTAGTGGCCGCGCACGATACTACACCAATGTATGAGAACAAGAACTACAATAGATAAAACTTTATTTCCAAGGAATAGTTTGGAAACACCAATTGTTAAAATTACAATTGGCGAGTGTTCACACAACTCTCCGTGGGGGACAATCTAGCTCTCGTTTGATGCTAACGGTACACAATGTTAGGTACCTCATACCTATCTGTACCCTATTTGTGGGTAGTAGTTAATACGAGGAACACTGAAAAACGCTAATAACGTTCAAGCAAGCAAGCATAGATTTCTTTACCGATTTTATCTTCGCCATTAACTGTTTAACCCTAATCTCAATGCGTCAGAGCCTATTACACTGTAACGTTAATGTTTTAGTGAAAAAAAATCGATACAATAGTGCTTATAAGCTAAGTAGAAAATCTACCAAAAGAATTTATGTATAGCCTGTGCACATTTACATTTGATTCCAATATTTTTTCACAAACCGAATTAAGACTTTCATAAAAAGTAAAATCGATTACAGTCACCTCGCAAAGTAATGATAAAAACCGACACGATAAAAAAACTCGGTCGTTTACATTCATTACGATATCATTGAAATTATGGCGGGTTATTCGTTAAATTATATCCAGTAGCTGATTGTGGCGAGAGGTAGCGTTGGCAGAAACTATTTAACGTCAAATATTATAATACTACTAACCTAAATGTAACAAATTCGGAATTCATAATTTTATGAGTTTCTAATAAACTTGGACATATCGTTAAACCATTGTGAAAGACATATTTTATGATTCATTATAGTATCTCAAAGCTTTTTTTCTACAAAATGTACAAAGTTATTTAAGTTTAATACCTACTACCAGCTTTATTGTATGTCAAACCTAAAACATATGGTTTATTCTATTTTCGGACTTTTGTAAATAGAAACCCAGGAAAAGCAGTCAGTAATCTTTCAAAGTGATTCAAATGTTGACTAGTAGTTCTGTTACATTTGTATGCGAACTTTTATTAACACAGCGTTGCTATAAAGACTGTAAAAATAAGTATTCCACAAACTGCCAAATAATTTGTGATACTCGTAGATACCTACATCATGTGTAGAGTTGAAGATAGTTGACTTGACCACATGAAAACTACTAGCGACTTTAAAGGTTAAGGGCGTCTCACGAAGGTACTCGTTTTTATTTTAAGCGTTACATGCCAAACATAGTAGTAACGTAGTAACTTTCTAAGTCAAGAATGACTCTTCAGCTGCTTAAGAATTTACACTAAAATGTATGGTTAGAGTCCATTCCCTAAAATAAGCCCCTTAGCTGTGGCGCTAGTGTCTACGTGAAAGCACATTATTCCACTATTCCAAATTAGTTCCTGATTTCCTGATTTGAATTTGTAATTTACCCTTTAAAATTTTAAAACAATTTGCATGACGTTCAAATTAAACCGGCCGCGGCCGTATTGTGAGGCATCTCAACAGCAGTTGTTTTTCTGACCGTACCAAGGTGTTCTCTATAAATTGATCGAGCGGCGACCAGTTGCACTCACAAATGATATACTTTTGACAGCGGAGATATATCAATCAAGATAAGGGACAGTGGAAGCCGATACGATCTATGTATTCAATGAGATACGACTCGTAACTCGTAAGTACTGCAGGCGACAGGTAAAATGGCCCTTTCACAATTTGGCGTGCACGGCTGGGACGGAAGGTAATTATAGCAACGACCCCAATAGCGTAGTGGCTGTAGCAACTGCAAGGTTTGCGAGTTCGATATTCTGGTTGGACTTTATCGTTCATTATTTTACGTTATGAATTCAAATTTTTTTATGTAACTCACACGGAGAAACGTCCATTACGGCTCTGGCTACACATACAGGGTAAAAGGCGTGAATCTATCTATATAAATGGTAATAATGCGTCGTAATATTTTAAGGGATATTTTTAATATGCTATGAGTTTAGACTCATAAGGGTACCTTCTGTATGCCTTAAACAACCACAATTTTACTAATAAACATCTAGATTACCAAAATTTTCGGCAATTTTAAAGTTTTAATTTACAGTCAGGTGTTTCTTGGGCGTGTTGTGAAAATTTGTTAAGGTTTAAGAAAAACTTTGAAGATATTGGTACCGTTTTCTATATAACTATAATAATAACTTCCTCGTCTCCTAGAGATCCGTTTAGCTGTTTAAATTTCCAGCAGTTTATAATTCTTAGGCAACTTTTCCAAATTTTCTTTCTGCAAAAATCTAATACTGACTATTCGAACAATTTATTGTCAAATAGATCCAGGCCCATTGGGAATGTACATTTTAAAAGATAACTTAATAAATAGTAATTATAATGATTGAAGGCAGATATTGCTACGTAAATCTGACACCCTGGAGGATTTTTAATGTGATAAAATTACAGAACGAGCAGATGGCCCACTTGGGTTTAAATGGTAACCTCTTTCCATAATATGCTTGGGTTCTCCCCTCCTTAGCTAAGACCCAAGTCACACTCGTAACTGAAACGTGAAGATGGAAAGTCCCATGTGCCTGTAACTTCACACCTTTCAAACCGAAACATAGTAACGCGAACGCAAAACTGCTTGGCGGCATATATGGGTATAGTGGCAGTGCTTCCCCGGGCGTGGTGTGGACTTGGCGTAAGTTCTGCTGCTACTACAAAGGAATATACAGGAACATATAAATACATATAAAACATGTTGTCCTTAATAGTTGTACTCATCATTGATATTTTCGATAAAAATTTTATTACAACGCGTAAATGCTTCAAACCCCATTAAATTATGTAACGTCAAAAGTTAACTAATTAAAATACTATGAAAATGGCTTGCCTCAAAGCCGACTGGTATCATAGATAGAGTTGAACAATCATAACTATCCAAATAGCCACAGGAAAACGAGTTTTAAATTGTTATTAATTAGAATTCCATTGGCATGGCAATTTATATTTATCTCGTATAACAAACAGGCAAACAATAAGTTTCCATTGAACATGTCAGTATTATTGGCAACTTCCTGCTATTGATTCGTTACATGATTAATTCATGTTTATATGTTCTGATCTTTATTACAAACTTCTGTTTCCTAATGGTTTTGGTGAAGCTGTTATCGTTTGAGATCAAAAGTCTAAGGCATAGAGTCGAATTTTGAGATGTAATAGTTTTTAAACAAGCAGCGTTGCGTTAGTTACTGTCTTATGTAGGATATGGTTGAGTTTAATTTGACATTTTCATTGATATGTCGGTTGTAAATTATCGCGTAGCTGTCTAGAGGTCTAACGAGAATTGTGTAAGGTGTTAAAATAATAATTTATTGGCCTATGGACAAGACACTGAATTAAATTAATACCAAGTTTGCTTTCGCCAAAGTTTTGATTAATAGTAGACTCTAATTTCATAACGCTAATGAGACCCTGCACCTGTAGAATTTATTCATATCTTTTCAGTTGATTTGAACAATAATGTATGTGTAGTTGTAGACACTGAAATCGTCATTATTTGAACAAACCTTCCCGCGTTAGTTTTCCTTCGAGGAGACGTTGACGACCGCGACAGACGCCATCAATACACTCTTAAAACAGACAAGATTTATTTCTTATTCAATTTAAAACAGATAAAACCGGGGACGGACATCAGTCGTAAACAATTCCGTGGACGTCGTCAATATTGATGCATCAAAACATTTCTGCCGCAGATTGCATCTGTGATTCAATGATATAAAGGGCAAAATTTATTATGTGCATAATTTAATTTTGATCGATGTTCGTTAAACGTTTTAAATGTTAGTTCAGTTTCTTTTATATCTTACTGGATTACCTGATCGCAGTTAAATGCGTGACTGATACAACTAACAGTAGGTTACTAAGTTTTGGTGGTTGTCATAATTTTATCAATAATTCATGTGATCTAAGGCTAACACAGACATTTAATTATTAAGTCAACTAATTTAATTAATTTAAAATAGAGGTGTTATTGCGTATGGTAACACAAGCAATACTAAATGGATCTGCGAAACGCGAAATCATTATACCAATATCGTGCTAGCTATCGGTGTTTGAACGCTAAGCCGGAAGTAAATTTTGTTTTACCTATATATATTGAATATCTAGTGTATTAGAAATTCAAAGTCTACATTTCCACACAGCTGATTACAAGAAAACATATCCACTGTAAACAAGTATACTGAGCGTTAAATAGTAATAAACGAGTCTGGAACTCCTGCGCATCGGATCAAGATGATTTACACAACAGGATTACAGTGAAATATGGCGGCTAACGAGCGCACGTGGCTAAATACGAGTTTATGGTGATAAATTGTCGATGCAATAAACTTAGTCGATGTACTGAAATAGCCCGGTTACCGACACAAGCCATCCTCTAACAACAAACGGTTAAATCTGGGATGCCAATGATAACTTCACGAATAATAACAAGTTTTCTACCAGACTTTTACGTGTCTTCCACGAATGTGAATATGAGCGTGGTGGGATGGTGCCGGTGAAATTACAGGCATCGTGAGATGTTCCACCTTCATTTCTTGAAGTGACAGGCGCAGCACGTTGCACGTTGGAGGACCTAAGTTATGTTGTTGTTTATATGGGCAGAAGATACCGCCTTCAACCGGACTTTGTGGTAAATTCGTTTTGCATGAATTTTGACCTGAGTGTCGGATTATTATTAAGCAATTAGTTACTAGTTGTAGTTGTTACCAGAATTCGCTGTAAAACAGTAGCGGCGTCAAGTTCATCACTTATCACGTCTCCAAGTTACAACGGTAGTGTAACCCCTAAGTGAGTCTTCCATTGAGGTCGTTACCAGCCTCGTAAGTAAAAGGCATGACAGTAGACAGTAGACATAAGATACGAATCGGGTCATCCCATATCTACTTAAGTCAATTCACTCAGAAAAGAACTATGAAGCTTTTTATATTCAGTTGTGGTAAATAGTAGGTTTAATATTTTGTGTATTATTAAAGTGGTGTATCTACATCATTTTAGGGTACATGAAGTATGAGTACATGATTTCATTATTAGATGCTGAAATGAAACCAACGCATCTTGAGTAGATACATTTGCCAAGTGCACGTAAGACTCGTCGAAACTAAAACTTTATCCATTTTATACCATAAAGGAAATGATAATACCACAAACACGAGCAAAGTAAATGAAACAGGAATAGAAATGAGTTACGAGATCGCTAAAACGGAAACAAAAAACCGGACATAAAGCATGTTTTATTGGCGCAATCAATAACGTTTTATGGCAACATTCAATAACGTGAACGACGCGACGCGAGCCGCTCATGCGAATAAAGCAATAATTACAGAACATAAATAAGATTTACGCCAAACATCCCTATAAAACTCGAGGTTCCGATAAACAAAACGCAGAAGCGATATAATCCCAAACACTGGGATCTGGATGCGCGATTAAATAAATCCCCGTTTTCCTTCCTTTGGAGCGTTCCAGTGGAGTTTCAGTCTGTCTGACGGTCTGTAGATATATATCGGCGTCGTGGTTCAGTGGGAAGCAATCCCGCCTGTGAAGCGAGAGTTCGGGCTCGATTCCGACCTTTGTGAGTGTAAATATTGCTCGCGGGACTTGAAGGTTATTGTTGTCGCGTCGCAGGTGGCACGACCAAGCTTGTCACCTGCGAAGATTGTGTTGCATTTCCTAGCGCAAGGGTATGAGTGTATCATCTAGCAAACTACTTTGAAAATAATAATAAATTTGAAAAAAACAAAAAAGAACAAAAAAAGTAAATAAAAAAATAGATACTTATTTTTTATGTATGACGTTAATTTTTAATCGGCATTCCTATCCGTATAACAGCAATATAACTTGGAACTCCAGTACTAAGGTATGGGAAGACCAAAGTAGCACTGTTTCCGTCACTTTGGAGTCTAGATGTAATGTCTCAGATGCCTGTATTACACCCACATCATTCAACCGGAACACAGCACAGTGCATCTCTGCTTGGCGGCGGTGATCGCTGGTACTGTGGCATTACTTAACCAGAAAAACACTGCAAATAGCCAGTTCTACTGTTAAATATAAAGCATTAAATTCGTGTGTCAAAATTCAAATAAAATATTGGAACAGGCGAGTGAAGCCGCGGGTTAACACCGGTACCACAATAACATTCGGAGAGCTGAATTATTTTGTAATCCAGCGGCGCGGCGGCGGGCGGCGGGAAGCTAATAGTTCGCACGTGTCTCCGCTCGGGGTGAGATACGACAGAAAACATCCCAAGAAAACATGAATTTCCGGCGAGCGGCAAGTAATGCCCCCTTAATGCGGACACCTTAATAATTGTCAAATAAATTCGACGGTAACCCCCCGGGAAAAAGCTCGGGCGTAATGACGTCATAAAGTAGGTGTCTCATGTCTGATCCCACTCTGCTTGCCAGGAAGGAAGGTTAGATCCATCGCGTCGTTCGATTAGTAATACTATAGTATTAGAATGTGTAATAGAAATTGTCTGGATCAGCATGGACTTCTAAAGGAAGGAAAAAGCTTTGTACTAATCATTGGAATAAATTGTGAAACTTCACACTTATAAATCCAGTTCTTGAAAATGCACAGCGAAATTCTTCGATAAATATAATACAAATCGAACCTGGGTGCGAATCGGAATCCACGACGTACTGCGCAGAAGTCAGACTTACTACCAACTGATCTGTGAGGCCAGACAAACAGTGAAAACATTTGGCACATATGCCACCTTATGCCTCAGTCACTTGCTTCATTCTCAAAACTACGGGTATAAGGATATGGTCATAATTTTGAAAGATGGTTATCCCTATGATAAACAAATATCCAATATTCGATGTTTCTCTTACTTAACTGTTGCGTTTTTTGCCTTAATTCATGGTCTCGCTACACTTACACGCTAAAATACGTTCCATAAACACAGAGTTAAGCATTAAGAGTAAAGCCTCTTCAATTCCATTTTAAAAAGTCATCAAAAGTGCAAAAGTATTTCTCCCCGTTTAAACAATCCGTCCATCTCCACAAATCAACAGAACCGAAATATAAAAGCTCCAAATTTTCATCTCCCAACAAGGAGACATAAATAACGAGTCATATTTTCACGCCATTTCAGCTCCCGCAAAAGAATACACGTCTGTGTGGATTAATGTACCTTCATACATTTATATCCCGGCTCTTGAGCTGAACAAGGCTTGTCACTTTTTGCATTCACCACCAAAACCTAGTCGTTATCAAGCGAATACCGACCGTAAAATTTGATTTACACAGTTGAAAGTCGGGTGACGGTGGGGCGGGAGTTGCGACGTTCACGGCTACGTCGGGTAATGAATTTTCCACAAACTTCTTTCCGTGTCTATCCGAGCACTTTGTAAGATAAAAATGTGGACGAAAGAGCATAGATCAAGTCGGGGAGCAGACAGCCGACAAAAAGTTGCCGAGCTACGAAGACAGGTGCTGTTTAGCTTTTGAAATAATTTTGAGTTTGATGCGATTTAGAAATGGGAATGTCATTGAAATTTATGACACAGCTACACACGGCGAATTGAATACCGACGGATATCTATCTTGTGTTTTAAAAAGTGAGATATTTAATTAGTATTAAAGAATTGAATTAATTTCAATTAGGAAAGATAATGTTATATGATTATAATACTTCAACGACTGCGTAAACAGTTTGTTCTGCTTACATTTATAATTAGTTTATAATGATAATTGCTAATATCGGCGGCGCCATTCGGATATTCCATGGCACGTATTCCGTGCAGGAATTCCACGTATTTATGGGAGAACCCAAATTTTAATACTTTTGCAATGGGCAAGAGATACCGCTTTACATTTGGTGAGCCATCGGCTATCCAATCGCTTTAATTACAACTGATTACAGAGTCTGCGACATTGTTTTCTTTAAAATTTACCCCGTATGTTCCTAGACGTGTATCATCATTCAGCTCGTAATCGTGCAAATAATACTAAATCCAGCGAAGATAGCGCTTCAATTAATCCTTATTACACGCGAACGAAATCACGGCGCAGCGCTGTTTCACAAATAAGCGCTGAAAGGTACATTTCGATTGGTTCCTCATTTGGAAACTTAAATTGGTTGCCATGACACAATTTTTTGGTTTACTAAAAATTTGCATATTTTGAAACACGGAAACTCTGCTACAATTTTAAATCTCAATTTAAAAACACAGTATAAATAAAATTTGCTCCCATTTATTAAAAAAAAAAACTGTGGTCGTAATCATACAACGTAGATAGATCTATAATTTTATATTGGAGGTTTGGAAATATCTTTCAATAACCTAAGTAAGTAACCTAAGTTCAAAAGCTAAGTAAACTTATTTATAACAATGACCAAATGCCCTTTAAGCTAAGCATCTTTCGCCAAGCTTTGTTCTCCATAAGCCTCACTTGAGGGCTAACTCTTATTCCAGACGTTGCTACCTTCAACTTATTCAATCGTAAAATAAACTGCAAACTCGGTACTAGCAGGAATAGACTCGCTGCAGCGATTTATTCAGATGATAAGCGCTAAGTGGTGTGCAGCGCAAATATTTCGAGTCCGCCTCTTCCGCGCGTTAGTTAGCGCTTACTTACCTACTCGCCGCCGCGCCCGGCCCGAGTGATCTATGGTAGTGGATAGTGCAAGCCATAAGCTTGTTGTCAGCGTACTATCTAAGATCTTAGGTTTGAATCCTGTGCGAGGAAACCCTTGCACTACATGTCACCTGATGTTAAGCGCTTAAGGAACCGAAGGAAAACGCCACGCAACGCCGTGGGAACTAGCTCCCAAAAGAGATATACCGAACCACAAAATTAGGTGCTTGATTGAAAAAGCCCTTCGTACATTAGTACCTACTCTCAGTGATAGTTTATGTAATACATTTACGGAACGAGCCGACGGCCCACCTGGTGTTAAGTGGTAACCTCGGCCCATAACAGCTGATGCGACTTGGGTCATCCCATACTTGGTATCATAAGATCCAAGTCGCATCGTATGCACCCGTAACTGTGAGACGTGAAGGTGGAATGTCTCATGTGCCTGTAATTTCACCGGCAACCACACCTTTCAAACCGGAACACAGTATCGCGAATGCGTTACTGCTTGGCGGCAGAAAAGGGCATTGTGGCAGTACTTCCCTGGACGAACTTGGCGAGAGTTCTACTCCTCTTAAAATGTGAGTGATGTGATAGTGTGAAAGAGTGGTGGTCCAGTGGTACTGACCCCGAGTTTCAATCCGGAGGTCGCCGGTTCAAATCCCGACGTGCACCTATTAGTTTTTCGATTGAAAGATTTATGTGCGCAATACCACGTTCTCAAAACTGTGAAGGAAAACATCGTGAGGAAACCGACATGTCGTAGAACTAAAAATTCGAAGACATGTTTCAAGTGCACGAAAGGAGCCTCTTTGAGGCTCATTTAAAATCCTTTCATCACACTGGTTCGAGAGAACCAGTGACTCGAATAGAAAGAAGTGATAGTGCTGTTCGTAAGTCAGAGAGTGGTATTAGTGGAGCTGTTGGTGAGTGAAGTCACTTCCCTTATCGCGGAAAGTTTGTAAATTAGAACAACATCCTGCCAGCCGGCTCAGACTTAACTAGGTTGACTTGAGTTAACGCCCGCGTTTTTCGACTATCTTCTACCACTCATTAACATTTGTGTTAGCAACTCACTTGAACCTCAGGTTAATTGGATACATGTTTTATACTAATATACCTGTATATCAAATCCTTGAATCTTGATAAGTAATTTAGAACTTAAATAGTCTTGAATCTGATTTGTTAATAACATAAGCACTTCTTTTAGATTTCAATATAAGAAAATTATGTATACAAAGATAAAATCAGTCAACACCATAGTTTGAACTTTCTACCGATGTATATATGACAAGTTAACGGTAGGTGAGACTCTTCTATTTTTTTTTCTGTGTGAAGTGTATGATATAACGCGAAATATATTGAAACATACATTCCTTAATAATAATAAAAAATAATTAAGACTACAAGCCAATGCGATGCAACCTAATGCGAGTGTAATCAAAGAGAAATTACATTTAAAAGCAATAGTTCCAATGTAGTGATTGTGGATAGTGGACGCTAACCCTAAAATTAGGCACATCTAAAAAGATCTAGAAACTTTGAGCACAAAGTACAGTTTGCCTGTATCTTGCACAACATCATAAAATTAAAGTTGACAAATCCAACTATGTTAAACAAAATAGTTTTATAAGATAACATTAACTGAGATTGGAGTTGCCGGAGTAGTAGTCAGATAAACAGAAAATCTGTTCTGGAAACTTGTTACCTGTAGGGCAGCCACGCTTCACAGCTTTATTAAATAATGCCACTCACTAAAATATTTTTTAAAGATATAATCTTATTTGTAGCAAATAAATGGGAAAAAATTATTTTTAACTAAATTGCCGATGAAAATAAATTCATGTTTATATGTTGGGACTAAAAAATCTACATAAAAGAAAGAGAAACCTACCACCAAATATGTAGTGTGTACATTACTAAATTAAAGTTACAGTACATTACTGTAGAGTCAACATACTTTAACTATAGCAATATCTTAGTTCAATGCCGGATGAAAATTTGACTGTTTATTTATTCAATGGAAAAATTAAGGAGCATGATGTCATATTGATTACATTCTGCCCAAGCTGACACTGCTTAGGATTAAAGTGAAATATGATACAAAGGCTTCAGCGGAATAATTTATTCACAATTTATCGCTTATAAATATAAGTTGTAAATTTTCTGTGATGGTAAGCCTAATAACAAAGTATCCCCAAACAAATATTGAACGCTTTGTTGACCTCTATACACAGTTACAAATTATAAATCATATAAATATGTTAAGAAGTTTATAAAACTAAAATCCTTAACAACACTCTATGATCATTACCATCCCCGAAACTCAGTCCACCAATCATAATTTTGCCTAATACCAAAATGAAAATTACGTTCTAACGCGCAACAACAACCCTAATCCCGTTCAAAACAGATACAGCCCGTTTTGCGCGGGGAAAGAGCCGGATTAAACTAACGCCCCAATAACATTTACATACGAATGGAGCTTTATAGAGACACCAGTTTACTAACCTATTCCTAGGGAGTATACTTTTTACGTTAGTGTTCAGGGTTTTGGGTTTCAGAACTTACATTGGCTCATTTATTATCTGTGAAAACAATAAATGAAAGTCAGTCCTTATAGAAAAACAAGTTAAATTATTAATTAACTAAATAATGTACACTTGATCGCTGATACTATACATGCTTATATTGTGCACAATTTTGGAAGCTTAAGTTTAAAAAGCAAACGTTACTTAAACGCTATGTGAGCACAAATACTAATTGTTCATTATTCAAGTATTTCATTGAATGTCAGTAGAATTTATATGTAAGACTAGCAACAATATGGAAACTAGTGATATACTCGAAGTGATCGGAGTTCGGAAGATTCTAACTCTACATGCTGAATTTTTCCGCAGAATCCTACCATACCAGTTGATGAGGGCAAGTCATAGCGACTTATCATTCGTTCTGGTCTGAAGGCCGAAAATTGATGAAATTACAGGCAGATGAGAAGTTCTATCTTCAAGTATCAGAATGATGAGAAAGAGTTGGCGAGCGAAAGTCTAAAAATTTTTCGTGATACTGTTACGGAGCATCCGACGGCCCACTGGTATTAAGCGGTAACCGCTGCCTATAACAACCGATGTGACTTGGGTCCTCCCCTACAAGGTACAACAAGACCATAGTCGCATCGTATGCTCCCGTAACTCTGAGATGTGTAGATGGAATGTCTCATGTGTCTGTAATTTCACCCGTGCCTTTTTTTATATTGCATCTACCTTTTATATCATGGAATTGTTAAAGAAATGACATGGATGTATTGTGAGTGGAAACCTAAGCCATATTGATTTTGTTAAGTGCAAAGTATATACCAGTAACAGTAAAATCGGCAATCGACTAATACTATAAACACTTAAAAATGTTTCTTACCGCATACAAATATTTTGTCTCAACCGATTGCAAAACAAATAGATCGTTCATTATCTCGCTATACATTCTAAACCGCTGTTTAGGGTATAGAATAAACCAACTATCTAACATCATTACCATGTAAATTAGGCGAGTTGGACCATTTCAGGAGACATTTATAGCGTTTCGGGTTTGTTGTGGATTAACCCGTTTTGTTTGGCGGAAAAAGTAGCCGTTTGGGATGTGGCGGGTTCCATTATGGAAGTACGGTCCACTTGTGCTTACTTTTGATATTTTAAATTACAATGCATGTTTCAGTATATCATTGTGAAAAGAAACAAGGCTTAGAGGTGTATTTTATTCCGATGGATGATTAATGACTTACTTACGTACACGTAATTTCTATGAAAGTTAAATAATAATAATATTAGTGGGCAATACACGCAGTGCCATCTAGCCCCAAACTAAGCATAGCTTGTACTATGGCAACCAGACAACTGATAGAATACAATATATACTTTGAAAATGAATTATAAATACATACATATAATACATATTAACACTGAGACACTGAAAGAAAAAACATATACATTCGTCACACAAATGTTTGTCCTGGGTGGGAATCGAACCCACTACCTACAGCGCAGAAGGCAGAGTTACTACCAGCTGAAATATGAGGCCTGTCAAATGACAGAAATGTTAACATATTTATGATTTCTTTTGAGAAAGATTGCTAGAAATTCTTGCTGTTACATCCGTACGTTATGTACACAGCACTAGGTTACGTTATGCAATTTTCGTTAGACAAAAAAAAACACTTCGTATTCTAAAAAAAAAGTGTACTCCTTCTACATCGGAAGTTTGCGATATCTCGGATCTATAACGTCTCCCTACCTTTCACGAGCTCAACTTCAGCTTAAACTTAAGAACACCAGAACGAAGCGATTTATTTTAATTATGGCAATATCCAGTAGAGTCAAATATCCCCATAAGCCCACCTTATCCCTGGTCAAATATAAAAGCCGTAAGTCCTGTAACTTCCCTTTAATTTAGTGCTGAGTCCGCCCCCTCTGGTCCTTCCTAAGTCCGTCTCTTGATATATCGCCGGTCAGTACGCATATTGGTTCGACTATTAAAACAATAAATCTTTCAGCGACCTTTTAGGCTCAAATTGGGAAGTTAAGGTTCCATAACCCTATGAATTCCAGTGTGGTTTGAATACCCAAAAAGATTAAAATATATTCTAATTGCGCCACCATAGTTTTCCCACTGAGGTATCTTTTAGTTCCATCAAATAATTTGCTTAACAAACCTACTATTCCACTTCCTGCCTATATCTTTAATAGCTAGAAACAACTGATATTTTAATAAGGGAAAATCAGTTCATCTAGTGAATTCGATACCCGACAATCCACCACACGAACTAATGGCACGATAAAGGCAGTTTCCACAATACAAATGAACTAAACCGAGGACTTTATCCTTGTGGTTCCCTGGATACCCCAACAACCCCGTGTTAACTACCCCAGCATCTGAATGAAAGCGTATAGAATAGATAAGTTACTTATGGCAGAACTTTGTTGATGCCTGGCAGTATTGTCACTATTCACAGTGTTTGTTAGAATTTTTGGATAAATTTTGATCCAAAGACAGTTTTACAATACAATAACTTATGGTATTTAAAATTATTAAATATTGTATTTCCTATTAAAAAAAAAGGGCAATAAAATAAAATCTTGTGTTTTGTGCTTGTAAAATGTTTATGAAGAGGGCAGACTTTATTTGTAAGCTGAGACTTTTTTGGATTTAAAATTAACCATCCAAGTGGCAGCGTAAGGCGAATTAATATCCTCGTTTTAATTAAAATTGTCTGGTCATCGTTATTAGTATCCAAAAGTTTGACGCGTATCGGACATGACTTTATTTCTTATTTTTACGATTTTTTGAATCGCTTAGAAACATCACAAATACTACAATTTTTTTTATAAAAAATTAAAACTAAAATAAAATTTCAAAAAATGTTTATAGACGCAATAACAAGTCAGTATAAAACACACAATGGTTATCTCTAATCCATGAAAAGTAAGTAGTTCGTTAAAAGAAATACTAGTTTCGCTTCGGGGGGGCCCAACGTTCTGCCCGTGTTAACTACTCGGGTTACCGCAAGACCGGTCGAGATTATTACGGGAGCGAGATAGACGTAGGAATTGTTTGTGGGTGTACAAGAGATGGAATGTTCTTAATTGAATTAAGCTAGGTTCGGCTTAATAGCCCGTTGTCTTGTACTGTTGTTCGGCGTTTAATTTATTCTGGTTGTTTTGTGTTGTGGATAATTATTTTGATTTTAAAATATTTAAGGGGTCGGAATTCTCCGACCAGTATATATAATGCCATAGCTGGAACACAGACTTAAATATTAGGCAACAGAGCCATCGAATTTATATTACTCGATAGCTCTGATGTTCATTAGTTAGTAGTAATCTCTCTCTGCCTTCAAACTCTTCACAGCGACTTTTCACGGCACCCACTCCCTTTCACCGGAACACAGCAACACAAGTGCTTCACTGCTTGGTGGCAAATTACCAGGTGTGGTGGCAGTACTTCTCCGGGCGAACTTAGCACAAGTTCTACTGCTACTTTGGGCTGCTCCTTTTGCACCACCCGACGTATCTTTGGTTTGATTAATAGATGTGACAGCATAAAGTTTTCCACGGACCATGGATAGTTTTGCTGAAGATAGGTAATTAATTTATGGTTCTGGCGACGGATGTTGGGAAGTTGTCTAAGTTAACCTAAAAAGGTTTTTGTCAAATACTATGCCAAAGATAATAGATAAATAGTTATGATATCTATACAAATAAACAAAATTGGAGTGTCTGTTTGTAATATTAAAATAACCGCTTTTTACTAAGTGCATAATTATGGATGTATACACGGTACATATACCAAAACAACATTTTTTATAATTTTTGGTGTGTCTGTCTGTCTGTTTGTTCCGGCTAATCTCTGAAATGGCTGGACCGATTTGGACGGGACTTTCATTGGCAGATGGCTGGTGTAACAAGGAGTAACTTAGGCTAATTTTCCGAGGGGTAAAATAGGGGTGCGTGATACAACCGAATTCCACGCGGACGAAGTCGCGGGCAACAGTTAGTATATAATAAATTACAAGCTCTACTTAAGTACTTCAGATCCAATGCCAAACCAAAGTAGGTTATATTGAGAGTATTTTAAACTTAGCAGCTGCTCAACGAAAGCAGTACGATACCAGCACTATCTAGCCCGCCATAACGTCCTTTCTAATAAGATACAATATAAATACAAAATACAGGGGGCGCCCCTTCCGAGTATGAATTAATCACTTCGCCGTCAACAAAGTGAAGTGTCATCGAGCAAGCGGTGTGCGCCATGTTCAGACTACGGCACCAGATATTTACCTCAACATTATAAGGCTCGGTCAAAAAGTTTCCGATCTTCTTTATTTTGATATTGTGTCACACTTGCTTGCAAAAAATGACACATCGCGTATTATCAATTTTATATATATAACGAAAAGCTTGTTAATCTGTGTGATAGACTAAAAAAAACAATTCTTTAGGAATACTTTAAGTACTATAGAAATTTGATGAGCATTTTAGACATTTTGAGCCTGTAAAACATAAGTAATTTGAGTAATATTGTGGAAAAGAACAATTACTCAGTTCACCCCACTGCCTGTAACGTACTTGTAAGTCGCCTGGTCTGTAGCGCATGCTCTGCACAGGTTATATGTGAATTAGGTATAAATGGTAAGTTTCACCTGTCCCCGAAACGTTAATAGGAACGTTTACTTGCCAAAGGCTCCAGACATACTTCAGATTTGTATCTCCAATAATCAGAGATAAATTCACGCCAAGTCAAGCCTAAATAAAATTAAACTTGTGTTTTGTCGAGTAATCTCTTTAGAAAGCCAGAATTTAAATATTACGCTTCCACGAAAATATACAATTAATAAAAAATGCAAAGAAGCAACAGTACCGCAGTATAAACGTGAACAATAAGGGACCGCCCGAGGTAATTACCGCCTCATACATAATGTATGAATACAATTTTAAGCCAATAAATAAGCCAGTTATAGACACGAAAATATGGTAATGCGATTATTATACCGACGACGGGCGTTTGCGGGAACTCTATAGAGCTGTCACTGTCAGTTCAGAGTGTGTTGTCAATGTCAATGTCAGTATTGCATTCTTGGGTAGATTTTAACCTTAAGTAATACTTACTACTTCGGAATAGTACTTTCAAAATTTCAACCACTACCACCTACATTGTATATTATACTATCACTAGCGATTCACTGGTGGACCACGCATAGCCTTTAAAGCATTCAAACTAACAAGAAAGAGAATAATTTCACATAAAAAGAAGCAGTTTAAACCTAAACAAAATAGTTAGGATATTTGCAGTTGAACATAGTTACGTAAAAATCAGAACTTTTTAATGTGATTTTCTGCCTTTTGCTGCCACGAAAGAACAATGCCCAATGATCGCAAGTATAGGCAAGTAGGTATACTTTTCATGCTTTTTGATTTTTGATTTCAGAACCTATAGGTCCCCTTCCGTTTTTTCCTTCAGTGGATTGAAACTGGAAACGAGCATAGGTATTAATTTAAAAAAAAGGCAGTCCTCGGCTGCTCTTATTTGAACCAGCGACCTCCTGCGTACCTACGTTACTCACTCGATACCGCAACTTGCTTGTATTATCTCCGAAGTTGATCACACCCTAAATACCCGGCCCGCTTGTTTGCGAAATAATGGATTCATTCCACATTCATTTACATCCCTAATGAGATTGGCTTGACACTGTCACAAAATTACCCTGTCAAATTTAATAACGTACCCTTGTTGTAATTCCATGTGTCAGAAAGAGACAACTGGATACGCGTTTTCTCTATGACACGAATCCAATTTAAATTTTCGCCTCTCTGATTTCGTTATGTCAAATTCTTGTTGGAAATTAGCTTTCTGTTGACAAGTAGAAAAGTCGAGGGTGTTTCATTTTATTACGTTTTTGACTGTTGATTTAAACAGTGATGGATGAAAAGGGGCCAAATAGTGACACATGGAACAACAAACCAAATGATAATCTCTATTTAGCGTCACGAGTATTTAACGAGACGACTCACAGGTTTTCGTTATGGAAATCCTCAGAATGAGTAGTTCTGAACTATTCAAGAGTTAGTAGTTAGACACTCATTCCATACTAAGACAAACAACTCCGCATGCGAGGCAGGGGTCTCACGTTCGACCACCGGCCGAAGCAGATATCTAATTATGTGTTCTTGTCACCTAATACAGAGAATCCTATTGCAGGAAATTATGTATATCCAAAATTTCCATTTTCACAAAGCGGTCAATGAATCTCAATAAAGCCTTAACAGTCGGCACCCCAGCGCCATCTATCTTCGCCATCAATCACACGTCACCGCCGCGGCCGCCGCCGCCGGCCACTTACTAACATTGTTTGTTACCGCGCTGGAGTAATAAATAAGTAGAACTGAATGTCTTGCAGTATCAGGCAAAGTGACTGCTACAAAGCTACTGCCTTTTATCCTATACTGTATACTGTATTAGGATCAAACAATCTTATTATTACTATTATAAATGCGAATGTTTGGATGGAAGTTTGTTACTCAATGACACCAGAGCGGCTGAAAGGATCTGGTTGAAATTTGGTACAGAGATGGCACATAAGCTTCTTTTTTATGCCGAAATAATGGAGTGTTCCTATGGGATGACTTGTGACATAATTAATCAGGAAATTCTGAATTGATAAACAAGGAAATTTTACTAAATAACACAGTCCCAAGTTCAACTAACACTAGTTTAAATAAATAATAAATTTGAAATCATATCTTATAGCAGCACTAAAACGAAACTAAATTCCGCAACGTCGCGTCGGCCCAGCCCATTTAAATATGTGTACTGGTATCCATTATGACGCATCAGTCTACATAATTTAAGAGATGGAATGAGCAGATGGCTCACCTATATATAATAATCTGGCCACGAAACCCTTACAGAGCTGCCCTCTATTGTGGGCTGACCTGAGTCACACGATAACGCGCCCGTCAGCCACGGAACTGAAAGAGAACATTCGCTACAGAGATTCTTTAATTACAGTTTCGCTTCGATACGAATTTTATTCGTGGTAATGGTTACGGAAGGTTTTTTCCGTAACCTGCCAGTCACCTGGTGTAATTTATTACACCTTCTTACATCTAAGTAAGTATGGTTACTTAGATGAGCCGGTGATTGGATACTAGTTTTTAGTGCCGCCTGCCCAAGGAAAGTAAGAGATGGTTTTCTAATGATTAAATTGGCGAGTTTGAATGTATGTTTATAATGGAGTATTTCTGCACTAAATTAATGTAGAATCGAGTTTCATTATATTAAACAAGTGTTCTCTAAAAGTTTTTTTTGATGAATATTTAGGTATTTAGTTAGAAATTAAAGTTCTTCTGGGGAAGATTGCCACCATGCCCATTTCTGCCGCCAAGCAGTAACGCATTCGCATTACTTTGTTCCATAACAAATCAATATGGCTTAGGTTTCCGCTCACAATACATCCATGTCTTCTTTAACAACTGTATGAAATAAAAGGTGTGGTTGCCGGTGAAATTACTGGCACATGAGAAATTCCACCTACACCTCTCAGAGTTACGGGCGCATACATCATCAACGTAAAGTACAACCCCTTTAGATTAAAACAAATTAGAATAATAATAATTTATTCTTTCACAAATCTTTTGCACAATAAATTCTTATAGTTAATTTTACCATCTACATGAGAGAACTTCGCTTTTGACAGTAACATAGAGAATGGTGTATACTTGTGTAGTATCATGAAAACATTCCAAAGTCTAATTTAAGAAACATTTGACTTTGCTCCACTCATAAACAACATTTAAGAATAGTTCGCATAATGGGTACATTATGCGAACTATTGTTAAAATGGGACTCAAAATTTAACATGAATAAAATACAATGAGTTTCAAATAAAATATGTGGCATTCTCGCCCCCTTTCACACGTCATCACAAGAAGGCAGATGGTGTAGTGCTGTCTATAAAATTCTATTAAATTAATTCGACAATCAATAAAATTAATCGAGTGCCATTACACAAAGCGCCGACTAGCGTTGCCGTAAATTTAGTGTTGATTTGTTATATGTATACCTTGATTTCATTTTATGTTAGTAGTGTTAAGTAATTGATGTAAGAAATTAAGAAAAGTTAATAAAAATGACAGTGAATAAATATTATATAATATATAATAAATATTGATGGACATATCAGAAAGCGATCCATCTAGCCCTAAAGTAGGCTATGCATAGCTTGTATCATGGGAACCAGACAACTGATATAATATATTATTTTTTCTAATTACCACATCTTACCTTATTAACACCCAGACACAGAACAAACATCTATGTCCATGACACATATAATTGTCTTGGGTGGGAATCAAAACCAACTGAACTGTGAGGCCAGACAAGACGAAGCCGCATTTGCAGTACATTACCGAAATGTCCAGGAGGTGGTAAGTGAGGTGGCACGTGTAAAAATAGTGCGCGTTATGAGCGCAGTTTGTCATTTGCGAGCATTTGTACGGGCTGTGGTCGCCGCGCGCCATTTGCACCAACCGTCGACGGGACCGCCGCTGTGTGGACGCAAAATACCCTGCGTCAGGAAATGGATGATTTTGGAGTTGTCATGTATAACGCATTGTCAGTATTTTTTTTACTTTATTTGAGAAACAAACAGTACATAAATCATGTTAGATTAACACTAATAAATAATACAGAAACCAGTAAAGTTTCCACCATGAGGTAGTACAGTTTAGGAAATTTGTGAACTTAAAGAATATTACAAAAAAAGAGAGAGATTGTTTACGTACGGTATTTAAATATTTTAATCAAGCTAATACACACTTAATTTTTTGATGCTATATTCAAAACGTGGCAAACTTCAGTTCTAACAACACAAAGACCCGAGAATAGATTTCATGCATCGCACAAATGTCTCCCCAGCCGAGCATCAAACCCGAGATTTCTTAATTAGGGTTCCGTACCCAAATGGTAAATACAAAACCTAAAAATACAAAAAATATTAGTCCTGTCTGTCTGTAAGTTGTTTGCCACAGATATTTTATTCATCTACTACTGCCACTATCCAAGTTTAAGGTACCTAAGTGAAGCTTGACATAATTGTGTCTGTAAATTATAAGAAAATAATTAAAGATGGCTCTCCAAACATGTGAAATGGGAATGAAAAAGTTGTAGGAAATTAGATAGGTTTTTATTAATAATTTGGTGGTTTTAAATTTCTTCTTAAATTAAGTGTTAAGTTGGTGTTGTAAGCTAAAGCACTCAAAGCTTTAAGTACCAACGAATTATCTCGCCATTTGCAATTTCATATGTTATGCGTAATTGTAGTAAGTACCTACTTACTGTGACCATGCGTTATTAAAAACGGTTAGTATAACCTATATTTTTCTATCTAAAACTATATTCAACGTCAAAAGCATCCAAAATAGTTTGAATTTTAATAATGTCCTTGGATCTCGTCGCTTAATTGATTTTGGAGGCTAAATCAAAAGTTTCAAGGTTGAAAACTGTGTGGAGTGTGGTAATGTTGCCATCATTTTTCATTACACACGATTCATTAACATGAAGGGACAATTATGTCCGCACCATCAATCACGTCACCCTATTTGATATTTTGTTTGGTATTGTGGGGCGCGAATTGGAGTTATGATCGCATTAATTTAATGCTTTTGTTAAATTTACAAGTGTCACATGTTTTGAGATTCAGGGATCGTCTCAAATCTTATTTGCATTAAACGTGAGATATCCAATTGTTAAATTGTTGATTTATAAAATAATATATCTTTCATTAAAATGTATAATTTAATGGTTGCATAGAATATAACATACATGTGTAATATTAAAACATTTCTAAGGAAGCAAATACCACTAGGTACTACTGGCTCTCTCTCAAAATAAGTGTGGTGGTGCAAATGTTTGAAGTGCACCTAAATGAATCTCTTTTCGTGTTCTTTGACACACACGTATCAGATATATTTAATTTCAGAAATTAAATAAATTTATTAAATAAATTATAAATTTATTATTATATGTAGAACGTAATTTTATACATCTTTCAAGCGAAATAACATACTAATAATTGGAAAGTTTGAAACGGAGATTTTCTCAACCAATTGAGCTAGTTCAATACGGGCCGTTTTCTGTATCACAGTCACTATCACATTATTAAACTTTTTTGTCTTTGCTCCTCATTGAAACTTGTAAGTTTACATTTGAATAGTCATAAAATCATTTTTTTCCACCAACCAAACAAACCTCTTTTCTAACAAACATGTTTTACTCACATTCACAAATCAGAGTACTTCAAAATGCATTAAATCTGCTTTTTCATTCCATCCGAAACCATTAACATTATTCACGCTTGCTTCCGACGACATAAATAATCGTTATTTGCGCTTGTCTCTCCCGGTTATTCCAGAACTATCCACAGCATCAGCCCACTAGCGTGCACACGTCCTCTCCTGCCATCAAAGTTGAAAAGAAATCCTACCAATAAATAAACGTAAAAGTTTGTATGGATGTTTGTTACTCTTTCACGCTCAAACGGCTGAAGGGATTTAGATGAAATTTGGTATCAAAATAGCTTATATCCTGGATTAAAACATAGGCTACTTTGATCCTACTCACCGCGCGGAACACCGCGGGCGCAGCTAGTAATATATAATACAAAAAAAACTAGATTCAATAGTAGCAGAAACACTTATGCCAAGTTCTTCCGGGGAAGTACTGTCACCATAAACATCTGCCGCCAAGCAGTATCACATCACGTTTGTTGTTTTTAGTTTGAAAGTTGTTCTTGCCGGAGAAATTACAGGCCATTGACTCATTTCACCTTCACGTCTCAGAGTTAGGGCGCATACGATGCGACTTGGGTCTTCTTGTAACTAAGTAGGGTAAGACTGAAGTCGTATATTCTCGTTATAATAATAATAAGAATAAACATTTATTTCAGACTAAAAAATGACCATACTAGATTAGTTATCAAAATTGAATGATTAGTAAATATCTTACTAAGTTAAAAGTTAAAATTAAATTCCAGCTACAAAGCACTATCGCGATTGGTTTTTTGCAGTCACACAATCATGTTACGTGTATCTAGATTTAACGGTTCGGAAGCAAGTTAATTACAGATACATATATTTCTGAGTAGTATTGTCATTGTTACAGACTTGCACAGTTACAAAAAATGTGTTAGATAATTGGATAATGCGGCTGTTGTGATGCATGTTTATACTGTGATGCAACTATGTGAGCTGAGATGCATGTGGTGTAAATCTAATGTAAGCATTGTTACGAAACCTTTTAATATCATAATATTAAACCTATATAGATATACATCTCAGCCCGTTTTGGCTCTATGATTTTCGACATATTCGTAAATCTTGAAGTACCTAGTTTAGTTTACCCAAACAGATAGCTATCATAAAATTTCACGAACAATATTTCTGAGTTTCATTTGCGTTTGCAAAAACAATCCTATTTATCATTTGTCCCGTAACTCACAACGAAAATCGGGGGTGAAAAGCAATAAAAAGGACGAATAAATAACGTAAAAAAGCGTTACGGCGCATTACATGCGAATTGAGAGAGTGGGTACATTAGTTATTATAACACGACAAAATATGTGTAATAAAACGTAATTTATCGCGCAAATAAAATATAACAGCGGTTAGGGCGGCAGATGGGGCGAGATGGGCGGGCGGGGCGCCAGTTTGAGCGGGTGTGACACCAACACACATACACACACACACGCACACACTAAAATAATCAATATTTTTTTTATCTCCACATCTGATCTTGATGACAAACTCTTAAAAAGACCGGATAACGCATTAAAAAATCTCTAAACTACTAGGCCAATGAGTCTGAAAGGCATGAGCTTGAACGTTCCGTGTGAAACTTTAGGATGATGATAGGTTTACATAGACGGAATTTTCGGAAATCCCATTTTAGGGGTGGAATTTCCAAATACTAGGGATTAAGCATATAAAACTAGTAAACAGATAAATACATAACATAAAATTACATAAATATCAAATATCCCAGACCAAATCATGTGCTCTTCACACAATATTCGGTTGCTTCCAGGCATTTTTTAATGTAACTTTGAAGTAATCAACATAGTTCCCTGGGTTTACATTTACTGCGGTTAGCACAATGGGAACATATACATTACATAGATGCACGCCATTCCCCCGAAGTATAGGCAGTTCATTAAAATACCTCTTATGTAATACACTTTCCATATCGAATACAATTTGCACCTCCTAGCATACACCTGCACCTTTTGCACACTATTTTCAATTGAATCATTTAATAAAACAGCTGTTATTTTGAAATTGCAATCAGATACTCTAATTTTATTTATATATTATAGCTTGTACTCCAAATAGATTACAAAAAAATTATTCATTTTAAAATTACTCATGGTACTCAATGGTTAATGTCATAAATTGATTTAAAATTCCAATTTGTATCAACTAAGTATTGATACCTCGTCCCTCGTCGCGTCGGTTCCCACTCCGTCTACCCGCTCTGCTTCCCGCTCCGCTCCCCGCTCGCATCACCGCCGCGCCCGCGCCCCACAGATATATTGACAGAGTCCTCCGTTACGCTTCGCGGAGAAAAATAGCGGTCATTTGTTCTCGTCACCATTTTGTTATGTTGCTTCGAGAGCGAGATAATAGCTGATTTATTCGTGCGATTACGCGCCGGCACGTCTGCGGCCCGCCTTATTGCTAGGGTTGAGGTGACACAATACTCTGTGTCGGGATATTTGTATTTATTCTGATCCGGTTAGATTATCTGTATAGATTGCGAGCCTCGAACTAAATATAATTATATTGAAATATTAACGTCCAGGAAGGTTATTGT
This sequence comes from Chesias legatella, assembly GCA_947359385.1. Classification (NCBI taxonomy): domain Eukaryota; kingdom Metazoa; phylum Arthropoda; class Insecta; order Lepidoptera; family Geometridae; genus Chesias; species Chesias legatella. Next base: position 6,428,499 of record OX375766.1, read on the forward strand.
ACAGATTACAAAAGACAACATAGTAAAAAGCTTAAAACAGTAAATTAAAACAAACATTTGAATATATTTTTTCAATTCATTTTTTTACTTTCTCGTACTGAACTATTTACATAACCTCAAACTTACAATTTAAAGTATGTAGTAGTTTATCTAATCACTGAGAAATACGTTATCACTACAAAATTCAAAATACAACAATAGACATTTTTCTTCAAAAAGATTATATTAATTTTTTTATAATGTTTAGGTAAATTTATGAAATGACTCATCGTAATAAAACACCATACAAACATTGCAATACATTCCCATTGCGATCCAGCCATGCTGTTTATATCTCGGCGGATTCCCATCTCGGCATTTGCGACAGATCAAAGGCTGGGATGCGGCACTCGATCTCCACTCACGGCGCGCCGCCCGACAGAGGGCGCCCCGTACAAAACGGTGAAATGGCACCACTTGATTCGAGTGTATTGCGCTAATATATCGACGCTTCCTGCATCTGGTAAGTTTGCAATAATAGTAGTTTTAAGAGGTTATATCTAACGTTAGATAGCTATATGATAGGACAGGCATTGATTTCGCTTCAAACTAAACAAGGTTTTTAGAATGGAAATAAAGGGAGCCCTCCTTTAGGGGTTTCTTGTTTGTTCTCCCATGGAGGGTCAGATAGGGTTTGAAGAGACGTCAAACTTAGCGATAAGTACGCGTGACATTATGTTTTGAATATTATTGTCGATACCAAGCCATTTCTTTATGAATTCTGTGGAAATAAAGTCAAACTTAGACTTTGGAACAAAATAACGATTATAATTAACACATGTAACATATTTATTTGTAACTAGTTAAATGTTATTTAATAATATTGCAACCAAAATAGGTGATTTCCAAAGGTATTATATTCACAGTAGTAAGTGTAAATATATTCATTAGTTTAAGTCAGTAATGCCCTTAACTAAAAACCGAAAAATAATTTGATTAAATTTTGTTGCAACCAGTGTCGAACATGGCTACTGGTTTTCTTGATTTTAACAATATTATATAGTGGAAACAGGTATGTAAATGTCGATTTTACTTGGATTGAATGAATCACTTTGCTAGTAACTAAATAATGAGACAGGCAGGTAATTAAATAAAAAGGAACTTAGATAACACTACTACTTAAATTTAAATGTATACTATGGCAAAAGCATATTTTATATCTAAACCAATAACTCCAAAATCATCTCAGGCGGTATTTTTTTCATCGCCTTCCGTATAATTTGACATTTTGAAACTGACAAACACTCACTCGTGGAGTGTTTACACTGCGCCAGCACTCGCACGAGTTGCTCGCGTCACGGTAGCCGCCATTGTTTTGTTAGCGCCGCTGAACAAATAGCTTTGAGTGCAAGTCAATTATGGGTCAATGTTTGAATAGGTTTTGGTGATGATTTTACTTAGAACTCATTTGCTGTTTCTAGTCATGATCGTGCATAAAAACTATTTAAACCAATATGAATTCAATTTTTTATTATTTTTAATCGTGATGCGTGTTATTTAGTGTTTTGTTAGATAAATCAACTTTTAATACGACCTTTCTTATTTTAATTTCAGTTGCAAATAGGTATTATTATTATTTTGATTCTGTTTCAGAATAATTCCATTTTATACAACATATTTATACACACATGTCGACTTATATAACTTAACTTATATAAAAATTGTCGTATTGAATATTCATATTAGTGAATACAATTAGATGATACAAATAAAATAATCACTAATAAAAAATGAAATTACAATAACTACAAATAATAAAATAAATATCAAGCTGATATATTAAAAGGGCTAATACAAAAAGTTATAACATTTATTATTGTCCTTACATGGGAGGCCGGTAAACTAACGTAAATTATTTGTAACAACTTCAAATTATTAAATTACGTTCAGTTTTTTTTTCTACACATCCTCTGAACATCCATACATCACATACCTATGAACAAAACACACACTTGAAATAGTGTGATCGTTGATATAACGTCTGGTTAATCGTGTTGATAGAGTAAACACTTAATAGAGACGTTTTAAAATAAAATTTGTAGGTGGCAGCTACTGTTTGCTTTTTGTCTACGATTCAAACGAGCAATTCGACTTCGATTCACTATTGGTTTCAGATTAGAATTCTGTTCTGGTTGAATTAGAGTTGATTCTGCGTTGAAGATTAATTTAGGGATCAAATTTATTGTGCTGAAGGACAATGCAAAAGACTGACTATAAATTCAAACATGTACGATTAGTACGCGTGGCCTTATGTTTTGAATATTATTGACGTTTCCAAGCCATTCTTTATGAATTATATGGAAATAAAGTTTTTGACTTTGACATGTTATCGATTGTTAATAAAAAAACCACGGTGGTAACCGTGGTTTACTCGTGGTCTACGGTAGTAGATGTGAACATTAGTGAGATAGATGAAGGAAGTGAAAACTGTGGATAGATCAATAGATCAATTCAAATATAGGCGAATTATGTTTACTATAAATTATATTATGCTATGTGCTGAATATTTAAAATTCTTATTTGGTGTTTTATATGGGTTAAATGGTGACCACAAAAAGAAATCAATACTGAATATTTTCCAATTTTCTGTATTCAAGAGTTCAAAGTACTATTCCAGAATTTTATAGATCCACGTTAATAATATTTTGATTCCCTCTTAACCATAATAGGAACAAAATAAATATTTTGACAACACGTGTGTGGGCCCCGCGCCCGGTGCTGACGATGCGGTGGCTTGACGAAACAATACCCAAAATAAACAACTTCAAATAATACTCAAACTCAGTATGATTCAGCACAATTAGGATTATAAAAAAAAGATTTTAACCAATTCAATAACATAATTGTGTCTATATTCGGAATAAAATTGTGATAGTTTGGTTGGTAGTGGTAGCTTGCTACCAAAGCATTTATATTAGATTTATTTTTGTAATCTGTTCTGACCCTCGACTTAGTGAATGGTTGTGTAAGGTCAGGAATTTTTATGTATCCCACTATTAGTTTATGCCTTCTTGTGGGATAGATTTTATTGGGCCCAGCTAAGGATCTGATCGATTATGACTATACTGATGCCTTTGAAATTGGGCGCCATGTCTTTACATACACCGGATATTGTAAACCAATTTAGGGAAAATCTGAAGGCATTAGTTTTAGAGATTACCGCCATTCTTTCAGCACATAGGATATATCTAATAAATGACGGACTATGTAGGTAAAGTAAGTGGATGCCGTCTTTTGAGTTTGTACATATAAATAAAGATCGAACTTACGATCGTACTACTGATATTAAGAAACTTTTTCTAAATGGTCATATTATTTATTTTTAGATGGTTATTATATATACGTATTAATAATGAAACTCACTAAGATTATTTCTTTTAGTTCTTTTGGTTTTGGCAGTTTGTAAGTTACTTTATGAATAAGAGTTAGTAATAAGTCACACACAAGTTATTTACTTATTTAAATACAAGGGTCGCAGTTTTCGCTACCCAGTGTGGGAGCCACACTGGGTAGCGAAAACTGCGACCCTGAAAAACACTGAAAAACAGCGCTGCAGAAAATAAGAAAGCGATCTCAGCGCTGTTTCTAAGCTAGTACTGAATGGTAGCCGATATGAAGTCACAGTGTCTTTTATGTTGTGTCTATTATATATTTATGTATTTCGTGTCAAAAATCAATATTTTTCTGTTCATATTTCTATAAATTAGCATATAAATTATAGTTTGGTGAACTTTTAAAATACCAAAAGGTCATATTCGGACACTAATCTTAGTTTTGATTTATTATGGATCGCAGTTGGAACTCTGCACTCACACTCATATTCATTAAATTAATTCATTCGTAATTCTCGCCAAAAAGGTCGACAGTTAAACCGACACGTCGTAAATAAAGGAAAATAACGGTTTAAGCAATGTTTTTAACCTAAACAGCTTAATTACCGACTCAATGTAATCCCAGCATCCGTTTGGTGTTAAGAGCGGAGCGGTGACTCATTCTGAAGTGTTCAGAGTGTTTGTGTGTTTTTGTTAATGGTCACCCATTATTTTACGGACAGGTAGAGCGATACCGTGCAGTATCTGTTCGGGAAATACTGCCACAATACAATCTACCGCTGCAAAAATGCTGAATTGAAAAATAATTATATGTAATATAGGTACTTGTTAAAGTTTTTAGAATCTAATTAAGATACAAAAATAATTACAAAAGTGATCGTAATTTTTTTATTATATCTCTAAAACGGAATTAAAGCGCTTTTAGCGGCGTCATCCTTTTCGATAAAAATTAAGAAATCCATAAAAAAATACCGTTATTTTTATCGCCGATATTTTTACAAAAACGTGTCCAATGCAGAAGATTATTGATAATTTTGCGACAAAGCGCCGACACCGACAGTCGACGTTTTTCGGTGCCGATAAAGTTGTAAGTTGTACTCGGAGACGGAGATAAGGCCCAAGCGATTATTTGATTTTTTATTCTGTATATCTTACAGAAGTCACTTTAAATTTATCTGAAATTGAGTGTAGAGTGAGATTAAAATTTATGGCTATCATATCACGTGTATACATATCACGTTACTTGAAAACTGATTCCAAGTGAAGCTGTCTTATCTTTATTGATTTTTTATGTGTAAAGTGAAGGAGCTAATGGTCCTACTGATGCTAAGTGGTATCTTATGTCCTTAACAACAGAAGTACGACTTAGCTTCTCCGATACATCGGTGATATAAGACTACATATTAAGATATTCTCTTTGTGATCACGGGTGACGATTGATGATATCATTTTACTGGCACCATAGACATTTCAAGATGAAATGTAAAAAAGCGAACGAAGCTTGGCGGCAGATATCGTTAGGTACCATTCATTATTGGTACCACTATAGGTAGTATTTATCAGATCTAATATCAAAGAGCAGTAGAACTCACGCCAAGTTAAGGGAAGTACTGTTACCTCGCCCATTTCTGCCGCCAAGCAGTAACGCGTTCGCGTTACTGTGTTCCCGTTTGAAAGGTGTGATTGCCGGGGAAATTACAGGTACATGAGACATTCCACCTACACGTCTCAGAGTTAAGGGTGCATACGATGCGACTTGGGTCTTGTCGCACCTAGTAGGTGGGGACCCAAGTCGCATCGGTTGTTATGGGCAGAGGTTACCACTTAACACCAGTGGGCCGTCGGCTCATTCTGTAACACTATCTCATAAAAATAACCGTAGACACCGCACCGCAACCATTATTTGCCTCTCCAGGAGTTGAGTGGCACCGCCATTGGCTATACAGTCGCTTAACGTCCATTATCATGCAGTCAAAAACAACACTTTCTGATGTAAATATCTTGCAAATACAAACGAGCACTTGACACCATAATTTTACAACAGTAAAGGTTTAATATTAAAATTGTCTTTGCGTTATCGCTCCATCCTTACGTGCTCAATGTTCTCATAAGAAAACTCATTGTGATAACCGCCGGAAATACCATTATTCATTATAAGATACACATCAATTTATGTAATTACGCTTTTTTACAGTATGTCACACTTAACACTGCTTACGCCTACACATTGCCATATAAATTACTAACTCCACGTCTCTAAGTTTTTATTAATTTTATGAAATCTATCTGGTTAAGACATGTAAATTAGCTCATACAGTACATACGTAATATACATAATATATTATTTCAGCTTCAAAGATATGATTTTTTAAATCAAACGCTGAAAAAATACTGTGTTCTCTATATTCTTTTATGCATTTTTTTACACATGGAGTTTCTTAAACCGTCCTATTTTGAAAATTAAAGTCAGTTTTGTGTATTATCAATTGCCGTGTACTGTATAAAACTTGTCGTTTATTCATGTCACACGTCGCAGTTATTTTGTTTTTTGTTATCGCTACTTTATAAGGCGACCTACTTTATAAAGCAAACTCAGTTTTTGTGCGCATATCAATGCATGGGTATGATAATCTTACATAGAAATGAAAATCCTGATACTGATCGGAACTTCCCAGACGCACAGTATGACAGGCCAACCACTAACTGTAATACACGTGAAACACCCGATGATATATCTAAGCTTTACTAATGAGATAGCATTTAATTACTGTTATTTTTTAACAAATGTTAAGTGGCAAAGTATACTCCTAAGTAGGTAGATAACTAGGTACTCGGTAAATAGCAATTTTTTTTTGTGGAACGAAAATGAATAGTTGATTTAATATCGACACACCTTAAGAAAGTCTTAGAGCGAAAGCGCTTTTCATTTTGCAGTTAAGAAAGTTAAAAATATCATCTTGATATTATAAAAAAGTCCCAGGCAAGATCAGCTCAATGAATGAAGATTTTAGTCTTGTCATTCTCAATAAAGGAAAATCCTCAGATTATTTGCTAGCTTGCCGTCTGATTTCAATGACTTATTGATTTTATAAAATGTTGCAGATTGGAAGATGAAGTGGATATCTCATATAATAATGACCAAACTTCATGTCAGGGTCTTTCATTAAATCTATCGTATACCTACACTTTTTGATTGAGTTCCATATTAAAAGTATATAATAATAAATTTATACAAAATTAATATACATATTTTCAACTATTTTTGTTCTCACTTGTTTTATGTAAGAAAGTATGTTCTATTAATCTATTAAATATTATATTAAATGTTTTATTAATCATTTAGTTTTTAAATCAACTCAAATTTACGTAAATTAGATACATAAAGTAACAAAAGACCGAGCGATTTGTACTCTTACAAGTGATAATGAGAGTTTTCCTGATACCGAAACTCGGAACATTCACTTCGGTACGCTTTATTTCTTATGTAAAGAAATATGCAATAAGTGAGGATGAGAATTTCAATTATTTAATATAATGAATTGGAAACGCACCAACGTGGTGGGATGAGTTTTTGGTCACTTGAGAGCAAGTTGGCTACTTATTATAAAGAGACTAAAGAGAATAAAGAGACTCTTTCAGCTTGTAGTTGGTAATGGTGTTGCAAAGAATTGCAAAGTGCAGTCGTAACATGTAGGCAAGTAAAAAAATATTTTGGCTGATACTCCGGAGATTTTGTTGAAGATAAATAAAATCAAATATTTTTTTTTATAGTTATATCAGTTTCTTAGTTTTATAATCTAACTCAATCTTAGATTATCGGAATTAAAAAAAATCATACAATCAAAAATCATCAAAATTATACGCATATATATCATTTATTAGGCACAAATTTGTTTAAGTTCGGATTTTTAGCTCGGGATTAGTCCAAATAAATGTTTTTTTTTATTTTTACAATTATGCAATAGAAATTCATGTATTCACTGTAAAATACATACTCACTAAAGCTTTGAATGTGAAACAAGTAAGAAGTGCAGTTTGAATAGGATAATAGACAGATTAAATATTATTATTAATATTTATTATTTAATAGACAGCCCAAGAGTGGAACTCCTTGCCTGCGTCTGTATTTCCCGAGAACTATAATCTGGAGGTCTTCAAGAGGAGAGTGAATAGGTATTTTCTAGGCAAGCATGCTACATCGTAGACCGCATCGTCACTTAACATCAGGTGAGATTGTGGTCAAATGTGACCCTATAGTAATTAAAAAAAAATTATAATATAAGTTTGTAATCCATAAGTTAGCGTGGTGGCATTTTATGCGGAGGGATGAAAGTCATGCCACAAAGATAGTCTTAAATATCGATGTGGATAGATGTAAGAATTAAGGTAGGTCAAAGAATATATGGATGGATTGCGTGAAAGACGATATGAGTAAGAAAGGAGTGAGTGCTGAGACGACGTCTGAGTCTGACAGAGAGAAATGGAAGGAAAGCACACGTTTTGCCGACCCCACCTAGTTGGGACAAGGGCAAGGGTATGATGAATATAAGTGTGTAATATTTATAGCATTATTTAAATTATTACATTAGCTTATCCAAATAAATAGTTGTTCTACTGAACTAAAACACAAACGCGCATACATGTGCACCTACCCTTACCAACTTTGCCCGTCGTCAATCATCGTCACGTATGATTGATACCACTTTTTCCGTCGCCACCGTACGCGGAGCTACTGTCACTGTCGACGTGCGGATCGAGCACTTCGCCTTAACAAACTAGATCGCTATCATTCGAATATCGACCTAATCTCTATCAAAATAAAGCTGATTTTCGAAAAACGATATTTGCAAATTCAATTTATCACATTCAACTACCCTCCATTTCAAAATTTACCCTATATGTAAGGGGCAAGGGTTGATTTTTCATTGGCGGTAACTTAACGTTTGATCCTATGCACTGTTGGAGTAAATTGAAATTTAAATCCATGGATTGATGGTCGATTTTAGAATGCAAGAAGTGTTGTTAAGGGGTCGTTCGCCGTTCACTTTGCACACAATGAGACGTCACGAGTATCGTTTTTGCGGGCTCGTGATGGATATCTGTGTGGTGTTAATGCCATATTGATGGCACCGCATCCAACGTATTTGTGCTGATAATTGGATGGATAGGATATCAAACGATGAAACTTTTTAATGCAGGTATAGTGCAGGTTGCTGGAGTGCTTATTTTTACTGTTTAATGTGATGTGAGAATTTTGAGCACGCATTCTCAAATACAAGTCGATGAAAAAACTGTGAGCTCATAACACTGCTGGCCTCACAGCTCAGTTGATAGTACTGTCTTCTGTGCTTTGGTCGTAGGTTCGATACCTATCCAGGACAAACATGTGTGTGACGAATATAAATGTTAGTTCTGTGTCTGGGTGTCAATAGATATTATATGAATGTATTTACAAAAAAATATACAAGTATTATATCAGTTATCTGGTTCCTGTGATACGAGTTATACTTAGGTTACTTTGGGGCTAGATGGCGCTATGTGAAATGTCCACCAATATTTATTTATTTATTTAAATTATACCTTCTGGTTACTGTCAGCATGTTAATCACAGCATGGCCAAGTCACGGAGAGGTCCGACTTGCACACTAATTGGGCCCCACATGTCGTTGAGTGATTCTATTGTTATATTATATAACATTAAATAAAGTGTCAATTGTCTAAGGTTCCACGTCACAATGGTGAATAAATTTATATCACAGCTGGTTTATGCCTTCGCGTTGACCAACTGATATTGTCAAGCTAAAAATAAACTTATTATGTACTTACAAAGGGGTTGTTGCAAACATGCAATAATGTTTAAAAATCAATTGAGTACCTCTATATTTCAACAAAAATGTTTATATATATTTTTCTTATTAATTGTTAATGTTTTTTTAAGGAATACCCCTGAAAGTTAACCCCGAAGTTTATTTAAATACAATGTTATAAATGAAGAAGAATCTTATTAGACAACAAATACATTTTCAAAAGTTTACTAAATTAGTTGAGAGTTAACATATAAATATAAAAAAAGCTTTCAAATAAATATAAATATAATTTTTCATACGAATAAATTATCTTCATACTTATTTTGGAAAGAGTTACCATATGTTATTTCGTTTTGGACTATTTCCTAATGCAAATTCATCGAAACAGTTTCTCCTACATTTCAAGGATATAGAAAGTTGAAATCATTACAAATGCTAATGTACCTCAAAACGGTAATTTTGCCCTCCGAGAAGGACGACGGAACGCCGCCAAAAACAAAACACAATTCGATATAAATCTCAGTTTCACGACATCAAATTGATAGGAATTGACAAAAGAAACCGTTTGGGGCCGACATTCCTCTATGCGAGGATTCTGCAGAATCGATTTAGCGTTTCAAAACGCCGAAGGAATCAATAATAGGACAAAACACGATGGAAATATTGGTGGACGCCGCCGACAAGCGCGCCGCCAGCCGCCACGTTCCGAAATGTCAAGTTCGTCTCTAACTCGCGGGTGGGTACACGACAAAAACCATATGCGGTATTCCCGCGCAGTCGACATCACTCGTATGTCGAATAAGATATTCATAAGTTATTGCACTGTCAAGTGAAAATGAGAGATTTGTAAAAATAAAGATGTAAAAATAAAATACGTGGTTAATAATTGAGTAGTGCTTTAGTTTCACAGCTTCTCTTACCACGGAAATTATAAATTTATATATATATATAAAATATAGCTTGTGTAGTTGAGTATTGGATCAACTTGGATAAAAACTTCGAGCTTCTTTATTCTATTGATTTTGTTTTTACTTAATAGTAAACCTACCAGTTATAAAATCTTGATATATCATAATAATATCAATGTAATAATAAAGAGTTTTATTTTGAATCCTTATCTTATAAAACTTGATGTAAATACGTTCCACTATTTGTTTCTCACGTGCTTCAATGTTTTATTATCAGCTCACTATACCACAATCACACACATGTCGGTGTTACGAGAATCGTCACCTTGAATTGGAATCAGCTAATTCCGCATGCTGGCTGCGCGCTATCTGCGGCCCATCTATTATTATTTCAATCAACGATAATTGGACACTTGTCACCGTAAAAAGGGCTGGCGTAGGATCGAACGGCGAGTCACGGATTGCGCCGCTATTCAATTCCTATTTTGAAATTCAAATCGTTCCAGATATTCTGACGACGGCGGCTCACTTCGCCCGCCTCCGTTTATAGTTTCCGTCTACTGGACTCTGATTGAAGGTTCAATAAAGTAATTCGCCATTGTGATTAGATTACTGTTATGAACATATTGTAGTGAATACCAAATAAAGAATAACACTAAATTCCTGCGTCTACAGATTCTTCTTTGCAATCGAAATTGGAGTAAAATCTCAGATATAGATTGAAAAGGGTTATCTGAACAAGTGTTGTTTTAAGCGCAATTGTGGTTAAAAATATTGAAATACTCACCAACAAAAGATCTTCTTCTTCTTCTTCGAGTCACCGGTTCTGTCGAACCGGTGTGGTGAAAGGATTGTAAGTGCGCCTCAAAGGGGCTCCTTTCGTGCACTCGACACATGTCTTCGAATTTTTAGTTCTAGGACATGTCGGTTTCCTCACAATGTTTTCCTTCACCGTTTTGAGAACGTGGTATTGCGCACATAAATCTTTTGTGTTCTCTTTTGAACCGGCGACCTCCGGATTGAAACTCGGGGGTCAGTACCGCTAGATCACCACGCTCTCAAAAACCAAAAAAAAAGATGAAGGCGCAATACGTAAATGATGTGAAAATTAGAAAAAAACATATAAAATAAAACGAATATTTTGTGATTGTCGTTGTGTCTAAAATTGGAGTCACTTCCTCTTCAAACAAACTTTACAAGTGTTAAAACTATTTATCGTTTAATCAGTACTATAATGTTATCTTTTACACTTACAACAAAACTCGTTGTTAACATTTCAAAAAACACTTCATTCATAACCACCACCCAGGAAGTGCGTTTACCTTCAAATGGACTTAGTTAATTGGTGTTAGGGCGCCGTCTAAACAATAGCGGCGCCAAGGCGTATCCGACGATAGCAGAAGAAAGATGCAATTTATCATAGACTTGGCAAATTCGGCTATAACAATAACTTTTGATATGACGCCGATACAAATTAAATAGTCGAATACGTCGGTCATTTGTAATTTGCGGCCGCAAGTGTGATTGGCACTGTAGACGGATGTGATTGTCTGTTCGGCCAAATGATATGTAATTTGGCTGAAGCCGAAAGCCGAATGTTGGCGCCTTGTTGGAGCACTGTCATTACGTTATTGAGGGTTACCTACGTCGTGACGAGGTGGTCAGGGCTGGATTCAGGCTGGACAATTTTTATTAAAATAGTCATGATCACACACAGCAAAAAATATTTGAACGCTTTATATGTTATAATATAAACTTCGTGCGCTTATGTGTAAAAATACCATGATTTTCGCTACTAAGTTGATTCGGTACAAACTCATTTAAAAAAGTACTATGATAGTATATGAACAAGTATCACTCATGTATATCACAGAAGAGTACCCCAGCCACTGACTCCAGGACACCGTGGAGATTATACAGCTGATAGGAATTCAGCATAATCAGTGTTATCCGGCAGTCTTAAAATTTTCATTTTTGAATGTAAGGCAGAGATTTCTATGGAAATAATCTTTTTGATAGTGACAGAAGACAGAAAACATATTTTTCATTCTAACCCATCTGATGACGTGCATACGACGGATGGGTACCTACTAACGTAGGTTTTAAAAAAAGAGCTCTATTTGTGCCGTCTGAGGCACATAAAAGCTTATCTCTGAACGCCTTTGGTCAAGCATCATATAGTGACTTGAAGTACGTCGTTTGACCATTAGTTTCATCAGTTCTTAACTGCTTTAAAAAGAGCCTTTATTCAAATTTCTAAACTTGCTATGCATTATTATTCATATGGCATTACGATTATTTGAACACAAGGTTATTCCCATTATATCCAAGTTAATCCATTTATGTTGTGATAATTATTCTTACGATTTCCTACTTATTACAAAATGCAAATTATAGCAGCTGTTAAATAAACATAGCTAATAAGTTGGCTGTTAATTTATCGGCCGATAGCAGTCTCCACATCATTAGCCATTCAAATATTTATGTTTTGAGATTTCTTGAATAGATACACAGCATTTACGATGTTGGATTGAACAAAATGGTCGCTGTGGGCGGAATCGAATTACACCGAGCTAATATGAAATCGATTTAATATTGATTATAAATAAAAGTTTGTCTCATTTTTAAAGGTTTTACTGCGGCTTGAATATGAAAAGAACTCATTTTTTTTATGTTATTATATTAATAACAAAACTGGACAAATGGCTTACGATTTTAAAATCAGGTGATCCATTTGTCCGTTTAAGTGTAAGGTTACTTAAGTGTAACCTCTTCCATTATCAATAGCAATATGACTTGGCTATTTAACTAACTACAACGTTGACAATAAAGTATGAGAAGACTGAACTCACGTTATGCCTTACCCTCACTCTGAGACTGAAGAACATGAAGACGGAAAATTAACCGGCCTTTCTTAATTTTATGTACTTTCAGTTTTAATCAAATAATTGCCATCCACTGCTAGTGGAGTCCAAGTGCATGCAACGCCGTGTTAATCCATCAATTTGTTATTTTATTTTGTGTGATTACAAACGTATGTCTATGTATAGATATATTATGTTAGATTTAGTATGTTAGTCACTAAGGTATATATTTATATGGGCCAATGTATTTAATACTAAGTAGCCTGAAATAAATAAATAAATAATAATAATTATTATTATTATAATTCGAGTATATCGATGTGCTATGTGTACATGCGTAATAATTTTTTTTAATTACGTTGTTTTATTTCTTTCATTGTACATGTTATTTCATACATAAAACGAAAGGAACTTCGATACAACCTGGTGTCCCAGGGCACTTCTCATATTTCTTGATATTTTTCGATCCTGGCGAGCTGTGTCCCATAATTTTGACCTGAAGTTGTTGGGCTGAAATTACATAAAGTAATTTTTCATTTTCATCATAATTCATGAGTTGAACTCGTTCAAAATTGAGACCCGCGAGTGTTTAAAACTAGAAACCTTCAAACTAAGCTCAATACTTCAATACCCATCCTGAGTACGGATCTGTATTCAATCGAAATTCACCGTAATGACTGGAATTACGTTATTAGACCGCGCTGTATTTTTACTTAAGACCTCAGTAATAACCACTTCTTACGTGAATTTACTCTAAGTATAGCTTAGGCAGTTAAGTGGGCCCGCTCTTGTCTGTTACTTAAATTGGTTTATGATTTGTTGTGAGTTGTAATATTATGGTTGGTATATGGCTAGTAGGTATAGTGATTCACCTATAAGTTACTTGAATATAATATGTTATTTTCTGATTGATGATTTATATTAAAGTGATTGTTAATAATTGCTTACTTGACTGGCCTCACAACTTAGGTGGTAGTCACTCTACCATCTTCGATGTAGGTCGTGGGGTCGATTTCCTTCCAGGAAAAAATATTTGTGTGAATAAAAGCATTCTTTTTTTTTATTGGTCATTCATAGTCATGTCATATTGGACATTACACACAGCGCCAGGGAAGCTAATGCTTACTTTGGGGCTAATATCGTACCTTAGATACTGCTAATACTTTTCCCATATTACAAGCTGTAATTATATAGCTTGTATTATGGGAAACAGACAACTGATATAATACTTAAATACGTTTTTTTTTTCGTAAATACATACATATAATACATATGAACACCCAGACACGGAACAAACAATGACATCTATATTCGTCACACAAATGTTTGTTCTAGGTGGGAATCGAACCCACGCAGAAGGGTTACTACCGACTGAGCTGGCCAGTCCAGTCATTCCATCAGTTTTGTAGTTAATTATTACAAGCTATGCTTACTTTGGAGCTTAGTGACACGAGTAGTAGCACGAGTATTAGATAAAGATTACTATAACATTTTATTTGATTGACACTTCCCGAATCGAACTATCACAATGTGACAAATATATTTATCGCGAAAATTGTATTCTAAAGTGAAGAAAGTAAACGTGCTTTCAATGTCAAGATCGCAGTGCAGTTGCAGCGGCGGCCATGTTGTGTTGTGACGTCAGAGGCGGGGCTTAGCGCGCCCCGCCTCGATCCGCCCGCCCTACTTTGAAGTTACGCGTTTTTAATTGTTTTTATTGATTTCGTGTATTGTTTTGTTTTATTAATTACTACTGACGTTTATGTTACGAGAATATTTGACTGGGGACGTTAAATTAGTATGAGAATCAAGGAGAAAGCTTATAAAAAAAATGATTTTTTAGAACTTACTTAGAAAATTTAGGCAGTAGATTTTTTGTCAAATTCGTCTGGTGAAGAACTTCCACAGTACCCATTCTGCCACCCATTCACGTAACTGTGTTCTGGTTTGAAAGATGTGGTTGCCAACTACAGGCGCAAGAGACATTCCACCTTCACGTCTCAGAGATAGGCGGACATACAACATGACTTGGGATTTGTACCTAGAAGGGAAGGACCCAAGTCGTAGGTAGGTATTGCTTTTTATGTGCAGATGTTTAACATTGTTATGTAAGCCATCCATCAGCTCGTTCCTTAACCTAACCACATAACTAAGTAGGTATTATGATAATCATTATATTCCATACCGACCAGAAGTCCTTGCATTCTCACAAAAAACCACACATGTCTAGCGAAAGTCGGAGAGTTATTGTCTAATATAAAAAATCCAAAACATATGTAATTAGCATTATGATGGATAATTTACTATTAATAATATATTATATTATATATAATATAATAATAATAATTGATATTTTATTATTTGCTTTTTTAATAGCTACTCTTTCAGCTTCGGACTCTTATCTATATTATAGTCTGGTGACTGAGTTGGAAACTCTGAATGTGGCTGCAAAAGTTTATTAAATTCCATGTCTCATGCAATAACAGATTATTTTCACGACTTATTTCAGAGTTCATGATGGACTACCAGAATCTTGTTCGCTTCAAGGCATGGACGCCGGTGAAGTAACAGACACATGTAGCTTATAATCTATGTTCATAGACCTTTCCTTGATTTGGGTTAGATGGCGCTATGTGAAATGTCTACCATTAGATTATAGGTGGCCCAACTGAGCTTTTGAGCTTTAAGTCCCAACTGTTTTTAATTAGTAACTACTTAGTACTTAAAAGTTTTTAATTGTTTTTAATTAAAACAGTAACAATTCCTCTTATCAAAACAGAAGTTCATGTGAAGCAGGTGATTGCAAGTCGGCGCAGCGCGGGGTATGACAGCCGCGCCGCGTCACAGCCGTGCTCCCGATCAGTCAACATCGGCAGCCAGTGCAGAGATATATCAGTACAGCAACTACTTACAGTCCCTTCTGAGACCATCATACTAAGAAGAATTCAAAGAACTAGGCACCGTCCTACAGAACTGTCAAATAATTTCATAATAAGTAAAAAAAAAAAAAATTAAATAAAACATGCAGCGACATGCTGCTGAATTATAATAAATTTGTTAAATCGTAATAAGGGTATCCGTAGGTACCATGTGGTCATGCCAATCGTTTGATAAATTATAGGTATCTTTTTATATATGTTATATAGAATATCCCAACCTAGGAAGACCTGTATTGTAAATAATTACGAGAGGTGTGTGCGTTAACCTAGTGGTTAAATTTGGGTCATATACAATTGGAATTATCACTGTTTTGCCACGAATCTTCACTACACATACATAAACAGATACACGGCAAGACCTCAGACTTTTAGAGAGACTTTTAATCGTGTGGTTTACACTCTCGTGGGAATGTAGACGTGATAAGTGGCTCATCACCGCCATTGTCACAATTAACTAATATTTTCTTCCGGTAGTTCATTTCTTAATAATAATACAGCCAAGACAGAATCAATATATTATGTAAACATTTACATACGAGCAATTCGATGACACAATTATCCACGCTATTTTACAGTTCTTCCAAATCTTTCATTTGCTAACCAACTATTTTAATTTTCCTTAATGATGCGCATAAGTTTAATTAATGGAAGCAGCTTCGCCGAAGCTAAATATGTATTCCGGGCTCAGTCTCCTTTAAAACCATCATTTGCAATTCCTTAATACACTATCTACTGTGGCGGCAATAATTCAGCGCACAAAAACCAGCGGCAAGATCAAAGGCGGCGCGATCAGACGCCGCTGAAATGACTTGTTTCTCAGTTAGCTTAGTGTAAACACGGCGGAACATCAAACAAGCCGCCAGCCCGCCGCGCCGCCGCGCCGCCGCCGCCGGGCTAAGGGAGGGCCGACGGTGGAGGCGACCGACGCGACGGCTGAAAATGGTCGGTGATTTGGGACAACCGTGGACTGGTTTGAGTGATGTCTGGACGTAATGATTGATTTTTAAACTGCATATTAATTTAAATTCTTAGATTATGTTCTGTAAACTTTCAGGGGTGGCACGTTTTTTATTAAACAAACCCTTAATAAATAAATGAATAAAAAAAAGTTTGATTAATAAATATATTTTTCTGTAACTATAGATTGTTATTCCAGATCTATGTCTTTTTTGCGTCGAGTTATCTAACATACAAATATTCAAATATTGATCTAAATCAATAACATACCCAAAATTAAGACCAGTATATTTAAATTCAAATTATTTATTGTGAAACACAGGTAGTAGGATGGTAAAGATAAGTAAGGTTAATGTCCACTGTGTTTTACCTAAGTAGCAGGTATACAATCTTAAGAATTATACTATTATATTATATTATATTTAGAGGTTATAAATATACTCCTTATACTTTATACTGTTTTTACTGTTATATATTTATTTTCAGCTCGTTCTATCACCTACATGAAATAAAAAAAAGGTCAACTAAGTTTCTTAAGTTAAAATCTGCTATTTAAAAGATCATAATAAAAATAATATATAAATAAATCATTGTAGTTATAACAAAAAGTATTATTATTAAAAAAGCTGTCGTATTTTGAAAGTAGGCACTTCACTTTATAATGTACTCTATAATATTGCTTAATTAGTCGGCTGTGACAAACATACAAAAACCATTTTTAGAATACCTTAAATATTTTTCCCAACATCCTTTCAAAGTAGTTCCAATTCGCTTCGCTTGCACCGCGTCGAATCGAAAACCAACAGCTTCTTCCACTTATACTGTGTCGTCCTATTTCCATCCGCGCAGGCGCATCTTTGACCGATAATTTGTCTTAAGTCCCTTCCATTCAAGAACTCCCTTGAGTGTACGCTAGCGTCCTGCCCAATAGTAGTAACGGATGAAATTGGTTTGTTTTTATATTCTTGTAAATGCCTCGGGACCTGGGACCGTACAAGCGGCTTTTAAATACAATATTTACCCTAACCCGGAGAGATTTCTTTAATAATGGGAGAACTATCAATTAAATGGCGCCCACGATTGGCGCCTTCGCTTGATCCTTTTATGATTGATGGTTTTACTAAACACACCTTAGAAGTAATTAGTACAGTCCGGACGTTTACAGCTGAGTCACTGAACAAGTGTGCGTGAATCTCCCATATAAATATTACGCTTGCTGTAAGTGCTCACAAAAATATTGTTATAAATTTTGCTACTTTACAGCTGCATGATACAAATATACACTATTTCTATCATTTACTTAGAGAAGCAGGAGGAATTTAGTTTCAAGTTAATATTTGTACTCGGCCTATGCCCATAACGGCAATTTACTAGATAAAAAAAAGTGTTTTCGTACTTTTATGTAGTGAAATCTAGCATTAACATCTAGTATCAACTCAAAGTAGCAGTAGAACTTATGCTAAGTTCGCCCGGAGAAATACAGCACCACACCTGGTAATCTGCCACTAAGCAGTGATGCACTCGTGTTGCTGTGTTCCGGTGGAAGGAAGTGGGTGCCGGCAAAATTGCAGGCACATGTGATTGAGATGTAACATCCAAGTCTCGGGGTGATGGACGCAACGTAATGTGACTTGAGTCATCTCGTACTTTGGTGGAAAGGCCTTGAGTCGTATTGCTATTCTCTATGGACGGACCACTTAACATTAAGTGGGACGTCAACTCGTTCCGTCACTTATGCCACATATAAAATAGTACTGAGAGCACATACGTGTAACATGTCGCTGTAGCGCTAAACGTTTTTCTTTTTCTTTTCTTTCTTTTCTTTATGTATTTGTGTATCTATGTCCACGCCACCTGTAAAGCAGGGATCCTAGTGCTGAAGTATGAGTGAGTGTCCGTGTGTGTATTCCTTCTTAGCAAACAAAACTTCATATCCTTGATCCAGCTGCAACTCTGGTAGACTGTGACAGTCTCGTCCGAGACGCATCATTCATTCTAATTCCTCCTGATTTAACGGTCGGTCGTTTTAACTTTTAAGTGGTCAGCAGTTTCCGGTCTGCAGTCTCGTTGTGGCTGTGGATAGACTTCGATGCGGTTTCTGTGATCGATGGCGTTATTTCTGATATATTCTTGACGCTGATTGGTAATAACACGGTTGGATTTTCGAATTAATTTTATATTTTGCGAGTAATTGCCGACGCAATTTTGGGCCATAAAGTTAATTGTTTAAACGGTGTCTAGCATAGGGATTATATTTATTGGTCATCAACATTTAGCACGGTATTATTATGAACGAGCCGGTAATATAATTAGAGGTCGCAGATACCATTCTCGCACCGCAACAAAGGTTATTGCATGTCTATTGATAAATGAGCATTAATATTTATATTCCTTTTAACTCGATTACTTATGTACCTTGAAAGTGATTACGCACGTTGTTTGATTGAAACTCAAATTACTGTAAAATAGCTATTCCACTAAATAATTATTCAGAAGACAGATGTTTCACCCACTGAGCCGTGAAGTCAATCGAAAATACGATTACACAATAGTGATAATTGATCAATTTTTTAGCAATTATTTTATATAAAGCAAATACAGAAATAATTATTTCTGAATGACTTAAAATTGCAAATCATTAATAACACATTGGCTTCTATGACATTATAGAAAAGAACGATATACTGCGGTAGGAAAATGCAATTTACATGCAAAATACTGTTGACAAACACCTCAGCATACCGTCGCGTGCGCACTATCTATTACTCAGAGACGTCGTATGTTATTGACAGACGAATAGCACAAGGTGCGACGCGATGATACATTGACGTCGTGGAACTTTTAATTGGTTACATATCTTTTGATTATGAGTAAGATAAGACTTAGAACATTTATATAGACTTAGAAGGGTCAAAGCTTTCGTTTCTACTTATATACGTTTTTTTAGGAAAACTGAACTTAAAATATACGTTGTTTAAGATATTTTTGAAACATAACTGTATATTACACCTATAGCATATGATGCACTATGTAAATTGGACATGTATACCATCACAGAAAGAAAGAAAAAACATGCAAGGAATTTAATATGTAATAGAGCTGACTTGCGTTTTTCTTGCGTGTAAACCAGTAGCCACGATTCTGTCGGCGAGTTTAAAGCGTCTACACACAGCGCAGCGTGACAACGCGGGTATTCTGAAACGCACCGCGACCCCGCCTCGCGCCCCGTGCCCCGCGCCCCGCGCCCAGCCACCATCACAATGCTACTTTCGGTGCGTTGATGGAATTCTAATTGACAAAGTGGTAGCCGGTATATGAATTTATCATGTACTTACATTAGTCTACATATAAAAAAATAATATCAAAATTGTTGGTATATTTTGTTTAGTTGTTTCAGCATCACGCAAAAAGTACAGGACTAATTACAATGTATTAAAAAGTGTATTCTACATTGCTTGTGCTGTATTGAGCAACGCGTACCGTCAGTAATTTAGCGAGATCAGTCTCTCAGTACGTTTCAGCTGCAGTTATTGTTAATCGCTATTTTCAGTAATCTGCGAAGTTTATAATGGAAAAAGTAGCTTGGGATCAAAGTAACCAATTTCATCATTACAATACCTGTCAGCCAAGATTTCAGCCGGATAGGTTTTAGTGTGAAGAGAGACAAACATGCATCAATCCATACTTACTTACTATTCCACATTCAGTATGTGGTTAAAGCAATATTACAAGCTAATAACAGGGCTTTGAATAATGCATATTATGGTTTGAAAATAAATTAACACTTTTAGTGTCTTGTTGTCATGTCTTTCAAGAGTCATACTAAAAATAATTTCCAACCAACATCTTCACCAACACGTAATTACTAAACAAATAAACCATATTATATAACGCGGCGGCCGCGCTGCGGGTGGCGCGTCACAAAAACGCGTCACTAAAAGGCTTTGACGTGGCGTCACTTACCGAAAAAGAAATTAGGTAGGAACCACGAGATACAAAACACACACAAGAGGGTCCCTGAATAACAAAAGTTGTGTGCGTTACGAGGCACGCGATGAAAAGCTTATTGAAATGCATAAATTTTAAAAAGAGCAGTAGAACTCACGCTAAGTTCGTCCGGGAAGTACTACCGCCATGCCCATTTCTGCTACCAAGCAGTGAGGCATTCGTGTTACTGTGTTCCGGTTTGAAAGGTGTGAAATTAGAGGCACATGAGACATCCCATTCACAAATCTCAGAGTTACGGGCGCATACGATGCGATTTGGGTCTTGTCTTAGCTACCTAGTAGGGAAGAACCCAAGTTGCATCGCTTGTTATGGGCACAGCTTACCACTTAACATCAGGTCGGCTGTCAGCTCGTTCCGTTATTGTATCACATAAAATTAAATTAAAAATAGCAAATATTGAGCACTTTGCACTCAAAAATGATCTAATGCAAACGCACCAGTTTAGCTAACGCAAGCATTCACAGTACACGTTTATGAGGTGTTGGGTCAGCTGATAATAAAACATACAATTTTGTAGCCTACTATATTTTGTTATAACCAAACATGTGGAATATTTAGTAAGCTCATATGTTGATGAATAATAATTACAGATTTATTCAAGGGCACTATAATAATATCTATAGAGCTCTTACTGTTAACTATTTATTTATTTTGTGCTATTTATATTGCTTTGAAGCTATATCACGTTACATACGTTAATTGTTGGACTTTGATCTTACTCTGGTATTATTTTTATGAAACTGATGTCTGATGGCGGCCAATAATCACTGCGATACGGATAAGTTCATGTTAATAGCAGTAACGTTACCGACATCACAGTTTGTTCAGATTTTCTGTTCGGTGATCTACTATGGAAAAATTGTTTTTTTTTTTATAATTGACGAAATGAGCTAGTAAATCGAGATGTTAAAATAAAGAATCCATATTTTTTTCTTTATATGTATTCAATGTGTTGTAAAATAGCTTTTATAAAATAAATAATTCGAAACAGAGTTATAATTATCCTAATTCAAATAAATATGGTGAAATAAAATCTTATAGATTACGTTGGGTTGGACATGTTGAAAGAATGGGGGATGATCGAGCGGTTAAGATGGCTTATGTGGGGCGACCAACTGGAAAACGACACGTGGGCCGTCCAAGATACCGCTGGGAGGCTGAAGTAGAAACTGACCAGCGTGGACTCAATGCCTTTGACTGGCGAAGATTCGTACACGACAGGGAAGCTTGGCGCAGTCTTGAGTCGGAGGCCAAAACCCACTTCGGGTTGCTGACCCAGCGGAGTAAGTTATTTTAAGTGATATAGTTATAGAACGAGCCGACGCGACGGCCCATCTGGTGTTAAGTGGTAACCTCTGCCCATAACAACCGATGCGATTATGGGTCCTCTTCTGCTAGGTTCTGCTAGGTACTACAAGACCCAAATCGCATCGTATGCGCCCGTAACTCTGAGACGTGTAGATGGAATGTTTGATGTGCCTGTAATTTCACCGGCAACCACATCTTTGAAACTGGAACATAGTAACGCAAAAGCGTTACTACTCAGCGGCAGAAATTTGCATGGTGTCAGTGCTTCCTCGGACTAACTTGGCGTGAGTTTTACTGCTCTTAAAAATGGTAAATAAGTAAGTAAGTAATTAAAAAAAAACAATCAATTACTAGAAAATATGCAGTGAAACATCAAATAAAATTATTCTCAGTTGCAAAAAGCTTGACAAGTGAACGAGTTGACGCGTCTACAATCAACATGCGAAGCGTGGAAAAAATTAATGCGTCGAAATTATTGGGAATGATTGTCAGGCTGCACGCAAAAACAGTGTCGGGTTTTAAACGCTTATGGCCTTTGAAATTCTGGACTTCGACTGATGGGAATTTTACAATGTGGATTTATGTGCAGAATGTATTAACATAAATTTGAACTCAAAGAGTTGAAAGTTTTTAAGGCAGATGCTTGACTTTTTAATCAGTATCTTGAAGTTAGTTAGTTACATTATAATTATTCACTTGTTCAATTGTGTAAGTGATGAAAAGTAGTATGCTGGCATGCAGGTTTGCTCGTATATATAAATAAAATATTTAGGAAATTAAAGAAAATACAGAAGAAGAAGAGAACACACAAGAAGAACGAAAACAAAAAAGTTGATATTTTGCCTAAGAATTACAGAAGAACTAGAGGTATGCATTTGCAATTTGGCCACGAAAGTTCGGAAACCTTGCACAAGCCCAAGAAACATGCATGTAATGAGACGTTCCATTTTCACTTGACAAAAGGGGACCAATATGCTACGCGACTTAGGTCTTCCTATACTTAAGTTGCGTAAGACCTAAGTTATACTTGTCATAGTCATGGAAGAATATACCTCGATTTTTTAAACTTACAAAATGTATATGAATTTCTTGACAAAAACCCGAATTCAAAATTACTCATTAATACCTCTATAACTTCAAATATATGGAAATAATTGCACTTAATTACATAAGAATGCAGGCTTGGTTGCAAAAGGATAAATTGATGCGGTGATGAAATATTTATGACGGCACTCGAAAATGAATTGACGGGACATTTTCTTGATAACTGCAATTCCACAACATACTCGTACCGCAGTCATTTATGATCCAGAGAGAAACGCGAGGAATTCATTAATAATGATGAATCATTATGTCAGGTTTATAAAACATTCTCTAAACATATTTGACTTTGGCGAGTCAACGTCAAATAGGTTTTAAAATGTTCAGTTGGATCGGTTGGCCTGGTTTCCATTTCCACCCAGGACAACCATTTGGATGACTAACATAAATGTTTGTACTGTGTGTGGGTACAAAAAGTATATAAGTATTCTATGTGTTCTCGTTCCTATATTATAAGCTGTACTGGTGTTTCGTTTTATACAAAAACTTTATTTAAATAATTATTCGTGTTTCAGCTACAGTAAACCATATAAGGAGATCTCAATAAAAAAGCCTTTACAAACTGGACAATAATTTAATACCATTATACTAATAGCGGTAATAAAGTTGTGCCGCATGCGTTGTCATATTTGGACAGACATAATAAATATACTACTATTATGGAAAACTACATTGTATTTTATTGTTTCTGATAGCTGTCCACTACACGGAACGGACCATTCTTGGACGCAAAAGACTTGAATTTTTTTCAATATGCATATGTATATTCATCAAGCCTCTGCCCGCGGTTTCAACTGTAAGAGTATGTATAGACAACGTATTAATAGTCTTCATATAACTATGATAACGTATAAAAGAGAGAGAGAGAGAGAGAGAGAGAGAGACATAGGACTAACTAGCTCACTCACTGACATATAACATCTCTGAAACTATAAGGCCTAAGAGTCTTAAATTTTGGTTCCTTTCAGGAATTTATTTCTGGTTATATAAACCAGTTGAAAATATACGCGAAAGAGTAAGTTTTTATAACTCTTTCAGAAGTAGGTATGCAGAATTTATATATTAAAAAAGTATTATAAAAATTATATCTTCCACTACTATTATGTGAAAGCTTCACTAAATAAAAGCCAGTAAAGCAAAATAGTGGACGAATATCTTCCAAATAAAAACCACTTAAACCACCTATATTTACGACAAAATAATAACCTCATCGAATTGCACGCCTTTTTATCAAAGAATAATTTGGAAATCGATAAAATGTAATGAATTTGTAAGTTTACTGTTGAATTATTGGATACAACCATCAACTTTTACAAATCTTTAACAGTGATAATTATAAAATAAGAATTAGCTAGTCTATAAATTGATTTAGTTTAGGTTTCGTAGCTTACAGATATTTGAATACTTAAAATTTATAATAGTAATAAAAAAACTATAATAATAATAATAGTAGGAAAATGTGTTCAATACGAATCGCTTAATTTTTGTACAAATTAGTTAACATCGTTCAAAAGACTGGAAAGGAATAGTGTTAACAAGCACAAGATTATTTTAGCCATTTACACTTACCTACATAACAAGTCTAGCCTTAGGAGGAAAATATATTTTTTACTCGCATTATCTCATTGTAACGTGAGTAATGAAGTGTTTTTAACAGATGTATGGATAAATCCGCATTGCATGCCTAAAGCAGAAATGTTAAGACAAAACCTTTATAAGCTTAAGTGACATTACGAAAGCGTAAAAGAGGTTTCTTACTAAAACCTAAAGCATACAGGGCTACAAACAATTTCAAAAAATAAAGCTATTTCTCAATTAGTTATCCAATACTCTACTTCGTCTAGAAACAGCCAATTAAAATGACGGTATATGGTGAAGGCGATTAATTGTTGGGGGTAATTAGTAGGGATAATTCTGTGATGATTCTTGATAGCCAATAGAAGGGAGTGATGAATAATGTATAAACAAATACCTACGACTCCATTTTCCTGAGTAAGTGCAGCACAGTACAAATGGTAACTACGTAATATATATTTTCTGATAAAAAGAAATAATAGTTTTTAAAATCTGAGTTCGACACAATGTGAGACGGAATTACTTAGTAAGGGTTCCTTGTCATTATAATGCAATTTACCGAAATACCCTTTCACTTACACTTGCTGCATTCTATACATCGTGACCGTTCTATGAAGAGTTTAAAATGAGTGGTAATTGTAATTGGTTTGAGATATTTTTCTGATGCGAATATTGAAATATAAGATCTACTACGAATTCTACTCTACTCTAATTTAAAATGTACTCTTATAGTAGATTAAACGAACACAAGTCAGAAGTAGGCGTGCGTCACTATAGTGAACACTAGAGGACGGTACTGTACGATACATTTCTCGCGAACTGTAAAGTTTCTACAGATAATCGAATCAAAATATCTATGCGAACTTTCTTCAAAACTCATTTAATAAACATTCATACATAATGTTTCCCAGAGGGGTTGGCAGAGCGGACGGTTTTCCACCTGATAGGATAATGAAAAACCACCACGCACCACCGCCATTTATGACCCAAAATATTACCACACCTTGCACCTATGCGATGATTTGCATCGCATAACGCTATTTATGATACTGTGAGTGTAACGCCATCGCACTGAAGCGACACACACTGGAGCGCATGCCACGTGACGACGCGAACCTAGTCAGGAATGCAGACAGAACATAATTATCATACCGAAGTATTCAAAGTAAAAACTACATCACCATTTCCCTCCACTGGAATGTGTGAATAGGTCTTTAATGAGCTCTAAATACTTACTAGCTGGTATTTCCTTACATAACGTACGTATTCAAGACAGGGGTTACTAATTTATTCAGTTATTTCAGTTTTTATTTTTATACGTTTCGCTGTTTTATGAAGAGCTTTTTTTATATCATGTTACATATGTATTTTTTATTTTCCTGCCAGTAGACCCTTAAATTCTAATTCAGGGGTGTTTTATTCTATGAATTTTATTCCGCTTACTTGGGAGGTTTTCATACTGAAAAATATTTTGGTATTATTAATATCTACCCTTTGCCGTACTAAGATTACATCAATATGAAACCAATTTTAATGATCTAAAAGTTTAATTAATAAATAAGCACATACGAAATAGGATCAATCTTTTACTTGAACCAATATTAAGTAAATAGCGAATACTTTATGGCTGTCATGATATCAGAAAATCTAACGAAGCTGTCACTAGCAGTTTGACTTGTGCCCTCTTAATGAATACAGCAGCAATATTTGTTACTGACATTTTATTTATCAAAATATATATGCCTCTTTATGACCATCGAACATAAAATTTATTTATTGTCCTTGATTTTTAAGGTTTCAAAGGGTAATTACCTATTTACAGTTGAACAACGATTTATTTAAAAAATGTGTTTCTCTACTCAACTAAGTATAAATTGTCAATTTTCTCACTGAATTCAATAAGTGACGTCTATTGTATATCTTCTTGTTACTGTCTTGTAAAGTGATTTTTATAGTGTTTATGCTACAGCAGACTATAAGGCGCATACATTTAAAAGCCCCTTCACACAGCGTCGAATCGTTTTTTGTCGATTGTGATTTAATACAACCTGTTTCTTATTTTCAAGTGAACGGTCCTACGTCCACGGGCTCATATTCACGTACAGGTGGAATTGTGGTCAAAATACTGACAGAATTGCCCTCTGGATGGCAATCCCCAATCTCTGAGCCAGTAAAGTGCCAACTTTCGAGTCACGTTTTGCTTCGACCAGGCACTCTGGAATAATTTAGAATATCCGAATTATTATTCACATACATAAACTGACCTTCCAATTATTAACGAATCTCGACTGGATTGATCATACGGGAGCACAGTTCAAAGAACACGGATTTATGTGGAAAATGTTGCGACACAGTACAACAAGTTTAGTCATTGTTTCTCTGGAACCAGTGTGGTGAAAGGATTTTTAATGCGCCTTAAAGAGGCTCCTTTCGTGCATTATTATTGCTGAAATCAGTAATAGCTAGGAATCCTTAGAATTTGTGTGTGCTTCTACTGAAATATAACAGTGAAATACATTTAGAAAACAACCTTAGTTCTAGGAAATGGGGAAGTTGTTCCACTAAGCGGGTGATAGGCTTCGATCCATATGTTTGATAAAAACTGCTCCCACACTTTTAAATCTTCAACATAATACGCATAACATTTGCACCCTACCTATTATAACTACTATTAACTATTATAAGGTTTTAACTTTCCTACCCCTATGTCACAACTGAAACGTACAAAACCAACAAGCAACTCTTGCGCACACTCAAACTCGATTTATTGCGATTCTCGATAAAATTATAATCGTTATTTATCGCAGCCCGAGGCGTGTACTTGCATTATTCATCCGATCAGACATTGCGATTTCACGACCATGAGAACAATAAACCGAAAGATGTGATAACTTAAACGTGTTGCTGTTAAGAAGTACTAACATTTAGGGATGGTACTGAAGCTGACAAACACCCGGCATTTATGATAACTAACTACAGTTGCATATATCCGTCTAATGTTTTCTCGTTATTCTCAAAAAACAAACAAACACAATTTTATAAAATACTATATACTTATACCAAAGATACATGTATAGAATTGCGACCCCATTATAGGATGTCACTTCTCGTTACTTAAAAACTACGAGTACTGTATTGCCAGAAAACAAACAGGGCATCGCAGTTTACTAGAATCGAACCCCAGTACTTGTTTTTTCAACCATTATGCCTTATTATGTGGAGCGCTCGAAAATAGCCTTCAAGAAGAGTACTGTAATCCTTTGACCTTTTTGGAAAGATAGTGATAATAGTAGAAGTAGTGGTATCACTAAGACATCAAGAGTGATTCTAAACATATTATATGGCTATGTGTTCCTAATGTTTTGTTTTGTCATTTCCGTTCTCCTCACGTTTTCTTTCACCGTTTAACGTGGCACACAGACTGGCTTCACAGCGCAGTCCGTAGTAACCCTGCTTTCTGCGCTGTAGGTCGTGGGTTTGATTCCCATGCAGGACAAATATTTGTATTACGTACATTGATGTTGGTTCTATGTCTGGGTGTTGATATGTATGCATTTACAAAAAAGTATTTAGGTATTATATCAGTTATCAGCTCCCATGATACAAACTATTTACTTAGCTTACTTTGGAGTTAGATGGCGCTGTGTGAAATATATTTATTTATATATATCTAAAGAGAAAATTTAAGCTGTTCGGGATCCGTGGGTTACTAAACTCTTCACATTCTGATGAAAAAAGCACAAAGGGCGACTTGAACGCAGCCACAGACAACGCATTGCATCCGGCTTCATGTTATGCCAAAGTATTATAAACCATTGACTCGATAAGAAGAAGACTGATGATCTCTGATTCGCTTCTGTATAAAGATAACTCCGTTGATGTTCCAACGATTTAGAAGGTATTGTGTAGCAGATTTGAGATGTTTCGCACGACCGTTTAGTGTGTCGTAAGTGACCGCCAGTTGCAGGGACCGCGCGTTCGTGGTTTGATACAAGATAGGAGGGAGTATGTGAGTACACTCACCACCTATATAATAAATAAATAAATAAATATTGGTGGACATTTCACACGGTGCAATCTAGCCCCAAAGTAAGCTGAGCATAACTTGTATCATGGAAACCAGACAACTGCTATACATACTTATACATTTTTTCGTAATACATATTAAAACCCAGACACAGAAAAAACATCTCTGTTCGTAACACAAATGTTTGTCCTGGGTGGGAATCGAACCCACGACCAACAGCGTAGAAGGCAGAGTTACCAACTGAGCTGTGAGGCCAGTCAAAAAAATAGAATCATGCATTAAGCCATACAAAGTGATATCTTAGATGTGAGCAAATCGGGGACATTGATTTCCTATATAAATATAATATATAAATAATATACCTATATAAATAAAAAATCTATTTTATTAACTCGGTGTATTTAAACCATGACATAATAACATTTAAATTGCCACAGCTTCGTCAAAAAGTTTTAGTTCTTAACCCTTTGACGGCATAGGTAAACAAATCTACCTGTACAAGCTAGTTAAAGTATTCGAAGTTCAGGTGCCAAAGAATAAAAAAACCAGAAGTGACAGACAACGAGTCTATGTTTATTACTATACTGCTGGGTAAAGAATAGGCACCTAAATAATTCATAGCATGCAGGACAAATCCGACGGGCGAGATTTGCTCTTTATTAATCAAATATACCCCTGTTAGATAGTTTCGTTAGGTCCTATATTTCACGGTAGTAATCCTGCCTTCTGCGCTGTATGTCGTGGGTTCGATTCCCAGCCAGGACTAACATTTCTGTGACGAACATAGATGTTTCTTCTGTGTCTGGGTGTTTATATGCATTATATGTATGTATTTACAAAAAAGTATATAAGTATTATATCAGTTGTCTGGTTCCCATGCCACCAGATGCTTAGCTCACTTTGGGGCTAGGTGGCGCTATGGGAAATGTCCACCAATATATAATAGTCTCTTTTACCATAAACAAAATATTATTCTTTATTTCTTTTTACATATATTAAGGAAAACTCACGGCATTAACGAATTCATGTAGGTAAAGTAACAAAATTTATCTCAAGTGCCTTAACCACGTCTGATATTATATACACTCCATATTTGGGGAGCCACGTTGCTCGCGTCCGTATGTGATTACCCTTTGAATCCCTTGATTCGTTCCCCCGGGTGTTGCAAAAAGAGCAACCCAAACTAGAATTACAAATTGTGCTAAGTTCGCCCGGAGAAGTACGGCCACCACACCTGGTAATCTGCCGCCAAGCAGTGATGCACTCGTGTTGCTGTGTTCCGGTGGAAGAGAATGGGTGCCGGCGAAATTGCAAGCGCATGAGACGTAACATCCCTCGAGGCGATGGACGCAACGCAGTGTGACTTGAGTCATCTCGTACTATGGAGAGGACTTGAGTTGTATTGCTATTTACTTTATTTAATTTACTTTATCTTTGACATTGTTGTCTTTTACGTTTTACGTTACCTAATCATGAGGCAATTAAGATGTCCGCCGACGTGTGCACGAGCAGCGGACAGCGTACAGCGGACACCTATCGACAGGAAATGTAAATAGGGTTTGAGCGAGCGAAATCAGATTTTAAAGTGCCTAGATCTAGATTTTTAACAATAATTATGACTGATTTTTTATTTTAAGAGCAGTAGAACTCACGCCAATTTCATCCGAAGAAGTACTGCCACCATGCCCATTTCTGCCGCTAAGCAGTGACGTATTCGCGTTACTGTGTTTGAAAGGTGTGGTTGCTGGTGAAATTACAGGCACATGAGACATTCCACCTACATGTCTCAGAGTTACCGGCGCATACGGGTCTTCTCGGACCCAAGTGGCATCACTTGTTATGGGCCGAGGTTACCACTTAACACCAGGTGGGCCGTCGGCTTGTTCCGTAAATGTCACATAAAAAAAAACGATTAGCCTTAACCAGCAAACGTGCTCCATTGCGTTTTTTCTTACAACTTGCAGGAAATAAGAATTTTCTACTACCAAGTACTACCAAGACAATACACATTGCGATCCGATTAAGGAGTGATGTGTGTTCTCTTCCGCTTGATTAGGAGTGTGACCACGAACGACAACAAGAGAGTGTGTACGGTTGGTACACTTCGTGCTGGTGATTTTCAAAGTAATGACGTGGGTTTTAGACACAGAAACATAATGTGTATATAACATTGGCTTCACAGCTCAGTTGGTAGTAACTCTGCTTTCTGCGCTGTTTGTCGTTGGTTTGATTCCCACCTAGGACAAATATTTGTGTGAGGAATGTGTGTATTTACAAAAAAAAAATAAGTATTATATCAGTTGATTGGTTCCCATGAGATAAGCTATGCCTAGCTATGGGGCTAGATGGCACTGTGTGTTTCCACTAATATTTATTTATTAGTTTCAAAGAGGAGCCGTGAACCAGTGGTGAGTTAGTTTTTGTTACGAGTGGCAACCGCAACTGACGTCCGTGTCGTCAATGTTAGAAAGGTTTTTGGCTGAAAATCAGCGCTGAGTAGTAAATAATTCAATCTGAGCCAAGCCCTTTTTTGGCACTGGACGCATAGGTACATATTGTTATTTTTAATTTCTTCCTGTTATGTATATGTTTCAATGTCAATCTTGTATGTATATATTTATAATTTATCTAGGAATCATCGTCACTCCTTTCGTTTGGGTTGGGAGCGCGTGTGATTGTCCGGCGGAGGTCAGAAACGAAATGCGAATACTGTTAGGTGCGGTTATATTCTCATCAAATGCCCGAGCTGACGATAATTTAACTCCACCATTCCGATGTTCTGTCACACGTCTTATGTTAAATCGAAATATGTTTAGGCTACTGCCTACACTGGACAAATTCGAGACACTAATGTAAGAAATGCAAAAGTATGACTGTATGTATGGATGTATGTATGTATGTTTGTTAGTCCATTGCGCCAAAACCACTTCAGTGATTTGGAAGAACCTGACAGATGTTAAGGAGGGATAACACATGGGTACTGTAATTCTGTGGGATGAAGCTGGTGGATCAAAATTATCCACGGGAGCCAATCCGGATCGGAAGAGATCACTGTTTAGAATCTATATTTATTTATCAAATTACCTTGCGTGTGCCTATACCCCGGATTCAAACCTGTGACCTTCAAACTGAAAGTTGGGTAATCGTGCTTCACATGGTGCAAGGAATTACTGTTGTGAAACTAATTTTACATACCGCAGAACGTAATTGGTAAAAGTATTTCACCAATTTAAACTACAATCATTTAAATTATTGAGTAACATTTCGTAAATTAATGTCGACTTTAAAGTAATTACGCCGTCCATAATTAATTGCATCGTAATTACCAGCCGTATCTGTGTAACAAATAAATGCCAGGGATTGGCTTCATGGAGAAAACATCGAAAAACCAAAGAGAACACCCGTTGACACTAATTATGTAACTAATTAGGGGACACCAACATCAATCAAACTGATAATGCCAGAGAGTAAGAAATGTTTGCCTCAAGTAGAGGCAAAAATCTAGAATAAAAAATTGGAAGGCATTGATTTCAAACTTTCGTTTCTAGTGCATGCTTATAAGTCCTCCTTGTACTTATTTAGATAGTTCGACCTCCTTTCTAAATATTTTCTAAATAATTCTTTCTATTTATTCGTTTCTTCAAAAGCAGGGCACCTCTAACAGAGGTAATTTATATTTTGTAAAGCTCTCAGATTGTCAACTCGTAAAAAATTGGTATGAAACAGCACCGTAATTATATCTACAAAAGTGCTTTCGCCAACTATTTCGGGAACGATGTCATATTAATAAATGAGATTAATACTATATTGAAACATAAATGTCTGCGTTCGAATACGCCGAAAACTACCATTCTATGGGATGAAAAAAAAAATTAAGCTGTACGAGGCACGTCGGACATCGACCTACTTAATTCCCGCCATCGTTACCATAAGCAACCAATCCAGAATCAGTTCGCGATCGAGTGGCGATCACGCCGCGCGGCTCATTATCATTTATTATCAATATCAATATCATCTATCATTAAAAGTACTTTCATCAAATATAGCAATCAAAGTTTATCAGTGACTTTCTATCCTCAACCTATCACAACATATCAACCCCCGGGTGTGCGCCCGTACATAAGCCATGTTGCATTATTACTATAACATACATTATTATAAATAATACTATCTAAAAATAACAATGAAATGAACTGAAACAAAAACAGAACTAATTTTGCATTATGCAGTGATGATCTCAAAGAAGAAGTAAATACAAGTTCAGGTTACCTGAACGATA
Source organism: Chesias legatella (assembly GCA_947359385.1). Lineage (NCBI taxonomy): Eukaryota > Metazoa > Arthropoda > Insecta > Lepidoptera > Geometridae > Chesias > Chesias legatella. The sequence continues at coordinate 6,461,643 of OX375766.1, forward strand.
GATCTTATCTCTCATGAAATAAAGTTCATATTCTCATTCCCGCTGCCTTTCGTGACAAAAACTGCAGAACTCTGTCTGGGGCATCCATCAAAGCCGATCTACTGACTCGATGATTGAGGATTCGATCAGCGTATATTGATCGAGATAAACGTGTTAGACGGTATACAGACGTAATATTCTGATAAAGAGTACGAGAAATAATCGGTAGTTTGACTACCTGTAAAATCTTAATATGTAATGAGATATTTAAGTGTTTTGAGAGCGTTGGGCGCCCCCGCCCCACGAGCAGTGCATTTATTGCATTTATTTATACAGTTTTTACTATATCAGGGCCACTAATTTTCTGCTACTATACTAATTTTATTTTGTTACGTTTAAAATGTATTTTAAAGAGGACCTTGTATCTTAGGGTGTTCATGTTGTAAGTAAAATATATGAACGTGCCTCTTGAAATAAGCTTATTTAAGTAGTTATATTGAATAGATAAGTCCTTCCTAAAGTCCGCAAATATACAGCAAAAAAAAACTGTGATTTAACTCAAAGCATCAAGACGCCGAAAATCCCAAAAAATCAACATGAAATATGAATGTTGCCACTTGACAAATGATCCCAACGCTGCACTCATCAACGTCAATCTGACGTATAATATTTCCCACTTGAGTCCAGACGCACTTACTTATAAAATCTGCAACTCAATAAACCGAATAAACTATGATAATTTTATTACAATGAGTGAAAAAGTCGAGGGAAATAGCAGATTTATGGCTGTTGGAACTCATGAAACATTCAGTTGGGATGCAAGCTTAGTAAGGTGTTGGTGTTATCGAATGGCAACAATTTACAATTTACTTTTTATCGACGCAGTTTGTGTCTGGAAATTATTCAGCTGGCTGCAGCATTGTTGCGTTACTTACCCATCACACTACTGAGAAAGTGATTTCGAGATAAATAATATATTAGTTGACACTCAGACGAAAGCTTAACTTCAGGTGTTGCCATAATTATTTTGATAAAATTGTAACAATAATATTCTCACAGAAAAAGAAGTTAATAAAAAAAAGCATTATGTTTGTTTTCAAATATGTAACTGATTTTTTATCAGATATACAGTATTTTAAAAAATTACACATTCTACGACACAACCTTCGAATTTATTGATGTAAATATTATTCTGGCATCAAATATAGAAGCACTGGCCAAAAAAAAACAATGCTTTATTCATGACTTCCGAAATTGATGTAAGTTATAAATAAACGACTTTCAGTACTGATATATTTAAGTGTCACGTATAATTTTAACATTTAGGTGTCTAGGTCATCTGTGTAGGTACTGCAAATCATTTTGTTTTTTACCTTGGCTTAGTATTACCTCAGTAATAACTGTCTGCAACGCGAGAGGTCGCGGGTTCATGCCCGGTTTGACCATAATTTGAGCATAATATTTTCTTTCGCGTTTTGGTTATGTTCTAATTCTGTGTTTGTCCATGTCTCTGCGGATATAAGGTGTAATCCTTATTTATTTTATTTCTGGGCAATCGGGACTCATCAAGTCGCACCGCCCCATTCGCTCGTAGCTTTGGTTTTTAAAGATGGTCTGGAAAATACCGTGAGGAAACCGGCACGTTTCAGAACCAAAATTCATGACATGGGTCAAGTGAAGGGAGCCCCTTTGAGGCACACTTTATGCCCTTGACCACTGGTTCCAAGAGAGCGTGTGACACGAGTTGATCTAGCTAGATAGAAGCGGTAGTTATAGCGTTTGTTTGATAATATATACGTTTGGAATTGTTTGCTTATCTAGTGTTGTTCTTTTACATTTTAAACACATTACTTTTATACCGCCATACTTGTTACGACTTCATTTCCATTATTTTCATTTTATCTTTGTATATATTATTAAAAGTTATATAATTTCCGTTACTTACTACCGAGCTAAGTTAATTGTTCGTTACCGAGGCGTTTTAACGATATGAGATAAGTGTCGGTGTTGAATGTCGGACTTGGGTTATTAAACACTCGTAAAGTGTAAAAAGGCAGATAGATATCTTTTATTTTTGGGCACGTTAATATATGGTATGACGCTTTACATAAATGAAAATATTATTATTACATGATTCTACAACAAAATTTATGTAACAGTAGTTACGCTTCTCTGTTTATTTTAACCCGTGTATTTTATATACTGTACTGGGTAACTAAATAAAAGCATTATTAAGTGTCCCTTAAATAGAAAATTATGTTCGGGAACACTATACTGTTAGTAAACAGAACACAGGAGCTAAAATTGTGTAAATGATAATCAATTATTCGTTTACGTGTAAAATAATAACTTATATAAATATTATCTCAGGAATAATTAACAATAAATGTAAAATCTCGCGAAGTAATTACAGCAATGATTGCGCGAAGTGATGCCATAAACGATTCAATATAAAGAAGTATCAGATTGGATAATAAAATAAATTAATGTAAAAATTACCCTCATCATGTACCTTTGAGAATTTTACGAGTGTCAGGTAATGAGACGGCGGATGAGGCAATCAAGGATCCGATTTCAAAATCATTGCGGTTTGAATAATAAGGCAATACATACGATATGTACTGATTGAAATTATTTTCAGAATTCAAAGTTAACTACTTACAAATTACTCTCAATATTTAAAGTTAGTTATAGCAACACACGGAATAATGAAAATTTGTTAAAAATAATAAGCAGAATTTTAAATGTTTTTTTTATGTGATAATGTTACGGAGCGAGCAGATGGCACACTGGTGATAAAAATGGCCTGTATACACTGTATCATATCGCTTCTTACACTTTACCAGGATTAGGTACATATCTCATAGGTGACGAGAACACAGATCGCCACTAAAAAAAATCAAAACTAGAGTAAAATACTAATTTTATTATCACTACCATAGAAAAGATTGCCCTGCCTGGGGATCGAACTATGTACCCAAAGTCATGAAGTAAATATTTTATTATAATTCTTCGTTACTATTAATATAATAGAATAGACATACAATATATTTAGTTGGCGCTGATTCAATATTTAAAATAATTATCTTTTGCAGACAATTGTTCTTTTTTTACGATACACCCGCGAATTACATTCAATGTAAATTAATTTATGTTTAACTTTGACTGACATTTCAATTCTTTTGTTTGCACAATGCAAATCTGTCATATGAAAGCCAAACATTGAACTTCATGTTACATATTTATTAATGTTTAAAGAGCGTGGTGGCTTAGTGATAGTACAGACTCCTAGTTTCTACCCGGAGGTCGCTGTTTCATATCCAGAGGGGTGACATACCAATGAGTAAATTGCTTTAAAAGAAAATGAGCAATAGCATTATTCACGAGACGTTGGAAGAAAACTACGTGAAGAAACCGGCATGTATTCAAACATGCCAAACCAAACCAAACATCGACGATATGTGCCTAGTGCACGAAAGGAGCCCCTTTGAGGCACACTCAAAAGAATAGTAGTGTATAGGTGTAATATTATGGTTATGGTGGTAGTACTTCCCAAGAAGAACTTACCATAAGTTCTAAAACTACTACCAACTGACCTGGCAGATAACTTAAGTCCATTAAATATCAACAAAGCCAACTTAAAAAACCCGACAATACATGATACCCGCCACACTATACTTATAAAATGATCCAACTAGGTCTCCATAATGTTTGGTGAACATATATTATACGAGTATATAACTTAACTACTGTTGGCATATCATCATAAACGCCAGAAATATCAGCGAAGTGACATAACGTCACTAACATAGACATTTTACGATAGTTCATTTTATTAGATTGCTATCTAATCTATGTTATAAAGTTTCTGTTTCCGTATAAACGCGGCTCGTAACAGTATAATTTACGATTATTGATCAACTTAAAAAGGTTATTGAAGCTTAATTTTTGCGTTTTATTATAGCTTCGAGCTTATTTTACTTTTATATCGTCGTTGTCGTGTATGGCGGAATGGAACTGTGAGTATATTAAAGGTGGAAGGGTTAGTGGTTTCTGATGGGTATTATCGTGGGATTATGTCATGCGTTGCCATAGCCATTTATATTTTTTTACTTATTCTCAATTTAACGTCTCGTTTTCCATTTTAAGTACTCTATAGCATCATGAAGTTCAGCATATGCATGATCATACATTAAGAACCAGTATTTTATAGCGCTGCAAATCGACAGACCCAGTCTGTAAGCGTATTGGCGGCGCAGGTTCTCCCTGACTGAAAACAGATCTACAGGTTTATTGGAAATATGCAGGTTGAAGTAATAATTACTTCAATATCAGCTGTCCTGTGAGTACGTCCGTAATTAATCTCAAGAGCTTAGGGAACTATTGGAATTTCGAATGTTAAAATCACTCTGAACACAAATGTATCGACCTTCAATTTATTTTTCAGACTCATTTATAAGCTCTTAAGATTAATTACGGACTTAAACCACAGGACAGCTGATATTGGAGTAATTATTACTTCAACTTGAATATTACCGGTAAGTTCTAGAACAAAATATGTTGTGTGGTATATGATGTACAGAGATAAAAGGTAAACCAATATTACCACAAACCCCATATATATTGTTAAAATGTTCCTTTACGATACGGAAACGTTAGTGAAAACGATTATTAACTAATTAATAGTGCCGTATCGTATACTTTTGATAATTTATCGATGGTTGGCGGCGAAAATGTAAATTTGTTAATAGTGTTTAATTGGAAAACCTGTTCAGATATGTACAATTAATGTATTCAGTTGTTATTTGACACAAGTAAACGGGTGAATGGAGCAATATATAGTGAATTGAAGATAACGGCCTGCTGAACATAAACATCCATTATCAAGTCTTATAAAACTTCGAATAATTATTGCGTCAATAATTATAATCAGATTCACCAAATGTGATTTGTTTGAAATTGAGGAAACAGACATAATAATATTAAGAAACTATATAATATTTTGGTAATGTTGGAATTATAAAATTTTAGTAAAATGTACTGTAATTTGCAATAGATTTATTATTGCGCAGTGTAATTATTTTTTACCTTAAATATTTTAAAATTATTGTGATGTATTATTACTCTTGTCCAAAGATTACGGTTAATTTATGCGTTTCATAATATAGTTTATTACATTCAATGATTTATATGAAATTAATTTATGGACGTAATAAAACATCAAAGTTTTTGTATCGATTACATTGCAGACTTCTTGCCTCAGAATAAAATTGAAAGACAATTTTATTATGGTAATGGAATAAAAACAAATGACTTGCCATTTAGTATTCATAGCACGGTTTGTAATTACATTTTAAATTGTAAGGTTAACCTTTGTTATTAATGGTGGCAACGCAATAAATTCATGTCAATAACTATTAAGTTTTTGTGTTTATGTTATAATATTTTATGCGCTTACCTAACAGCTGGGTAATGTCGTAAAAATCGATAATGTAGAACACCATTAAAGACTTAATATCGGTTATTAATTTACGGTTTTATTAATTTCCTATTTGTGAGTCAGTTAACTCTGTCCTCTCATAATGGGGTAGATGAAGGGTGGTGGTGGGAAGGGGGGAAGAGGTTGGCACATGTGTTTTTTGATAACACAACTGCAGCTTTCTCTCGCCAGGAGAGTGCTGAGTTATCTGGTTAAACTACACAACATTTTTGAAAGTTCAAGATGGATTCTTACCAGCTTATCCATTCGCTTATGACAAGCACATGCCAGTTTGATCCGAAATTAATTAATAGTCTTACTAGTTATCTAGATAAGGTAGGAAAATAAGAGGCACAAATCTAGAAATACCTACGCAATATCGCTTGTTGAAGATATGCTGCCATGTCTGTGACTAGAACTTATATAAGCTGGTAAATTTTATTGCATTGATATATTAAAGTATTTAGATATATATGTTTAAGTGGCAGTAGAACTTGTGCTAAGTTCGCCCGGAGAAGTGCCACCACACCTCGTAATCTGCCGCCAAGCAGAGCAGTGATCCACCCGTGTTGCTGTGTTTCGGTGGAAGTGAGCGGCTGCCGGTGAAATTGCAGACGCATGAGACGTAACATCCCCGCCTCGAGGTGATTGATGGACGCAACGCAATGCGACTTGAGTCATCTCGTACTATGGAGAGGACTTGAGTGATATTGCTGTTGTCCATGGGCGGCGGTTACAACTTACCATCAGGTGGGCCGTCAGCTCGTTATGTCAATAAAATTAAATAATAAAATAAAATAAAAATGTGCAAAGAAAAACTGCGGTAATGAAAAATGAATATGAAACTTAACTCTTTGTCTGTACATTAAATAAAACACCAAACTATATAAATATCCACATCAAAACAGTTCCATAAAATTTAGTGATACCGATATCGATAAAATAACTCGGAAGGCAGGTAGGTATGTGTAAACTAAGATACAAATTGATTCCATCTCCGCGACGAGATCGTTAAAGTTAATACGTCGTTAAATGCATCGCGATAATAACGCGACGAACGACAATCGAATACCATTTTAATATTTTACGAATACCTGTTTGATGTGTTGCGTGTGTTATATTATTTTGAAATAATAACATAAATATGTGTGTATTTATATCCAACATGGTCTGAAAGTCATTATTTATATGATAAAATACGTATAGTTGAAACTTGTTGCTAGTAATAAGTTATTATTTGTGTTTTTACATAGGTTGTTTCGTTATATTACTATGTATATAGCAACAGATATCATTATGTGTAAATATGTGAAGGTAGTATGTACCAAATAGCCGTTCTCAAAGTCCGACTCACGAAGTGAGTCGGATACAACTTCGTAAAGCCGATTGTTGTTTACAACTCACAATAAAAGCCAAGGCGCCCGGCCAAACAAGTCAGTTGACCGTCGACCGTCGAACAGAGCGGAGCTGCTGCCCGGCTGTATTTGAATACTGGTAACAGTCGCCGACGAACCACGGAACGATAAAGCTAAGTACCTAGTTATTATGTTGTGTGTAGTTTCAAATATAAAGGATATAGTATTGATACTGTTCAGTGTAAACCTATGTAATGTTTTATTGAAACTATTATCAATTTTATATACCTGAGGTTTGAGTTTTCTTATAATCAGCTGTTAATAATAGCATACACTTGCTATGTTGTAAGAATGGAGTATAAATGTATACCTACTTTTGAATTTATATTTTATTAGCTCACACTTCGTTTTCTAATATACATATATATAATGTTCAATCTCACATCAGAAGTGGGATGCTACCTTCAGCCAGTATTAATAGATTTTTTTGTTCTAGCTACCGCTTCAACGTGATTATCATCACAGAAGCTTCTTGACGGACCCAGCGGTCGTGGAAGGCCTGTTAAAGGCTATCCAAGAAGGAGTCTACGATCGGCATCGTGGCGATGACGTGATGCTGCCACCGTTTGATCCAGACAAGAATGACAGTGGTGCTGATAGCTGGTGCAGTGCCATCAGCTCCCTTGCATTGGACCTAGGATGGCGCAGCGTCACAACAGTTGGGAAGCAGAATTGCAAATTGTACGTCATACGATTTTCAACAGTAGTCCCCCGCAGTAATGGTCAAGTTTAACGGTATGTTACCACGTCAACGGCTGATTATCAGAATGGCCGAACGTTCTTTGGAAAGTACCTACATAATATTTACACACAACCATTCAGAAATTCAGAAATATACTGGGTTTTCTACCATCCGATTGCTAATAGGTAGATAAACATACCATCCATAAAAGCTCAGCTAACTAATGTTATAGATGAGTCACTAGAACCAAAAAATATATGTACACGCTGATCGTAAATTAGCTCAGCAGTCACAGACGTCGCTAATAAGTTGAAAGAGCGTTCGGATACTACCAGGCTTAACCAATACAACCTACAGCATAGGTGATTAAAGGGCCATATGTGATTGTTGAAAAACTACCATGTAATAGATTCTTTTTGAGATTTCAAAATAATTTTATGTGATTATATAGGCAAACAAGCAGACGGCCCACCTGATGTTAAGTGGTTTTTAATGCAAATATTCCAAGTATATTTTGATTAGGTTTCGATTGATATCTCTCAGTAAATCGCCGATGTAAGGGCAAATCGTAAATTGGCTTACCAGCTTTTATGTCTACAAACAATAGTTAAAAAAAAAAAATGATGAAATAAGGGGTTATACTAAATATTTTTGAAATTGTTCGTAAAAGGTTTTTAGATGACATCTGACAGACTGAAACGAAAAAAAAAAAAAAAAAAAAAAAAAAAAAAAAAAAAAAAAAAATGTAGCGTAATGGAATTAGGGCAGGAAAATGGTGTGAAGATGATGAGTATAATACAATATACAATGAAAATGAAATGAGAGAAACGAATACTCATGATAAATGAGGTGTATAATATGAAAATTAAGTTTACATAAAAAAAAAATGATGAATCTTATATTTAGTTGGAACTGCAGTACAGTTATTTGCTTTATTCTAGTCCGCTTCATGCGATGCAGGTGATGGGACTAGATACTATTGTCGCTAAAGCAAATGACCGTTGATAGCTGTCCCTTGATGGATAAAGACAGTATCAATGAATTTATGTATATAATACAATAAGTTATATTTAGTTGGAACTGCAGTACAGTTACTTGCTTTATTCTAGTCCGCTTCATGCGATGCAGGTGATGGGACTAGATACTATTGTCGCTAAAGCAAATGACCGTTGATAGCTGTCCCTTGATGGATAAAGACAGTATCAATGAATTTATGTATATAATGCAATAAGTTATAGTTAGTTGGAACTGCAGAAAGTTTTTTGCTTTATTCTAGTCCGCACCATGCGCTGCAGGTGCTGGGACTAGATACTATTGTCGTTAAAGCAAATTACCATATTGTTATACTATAACTGATAACTGTCCCTTCAGTACTAGATTTAGTGGAACTACAGAAAGTTTCAGACCATTGATAGTTGTCCCTTGATGGTATAAGTAAGACAGCATCAATGTTTAGTGTAATAATTATAATAATTGTAAATACAACTTACAACAATTTAAAGAGATGGTACTTCGAGAGCGAAGTACTGGTCAGAATGGCCGTGTTATATTATTTTGAAATAATAACATAAATATGTGTGTATTTATATCCAACATGGTCTGAAAGTCATTATTTATATGATAAAATACGTATAGTTGAAACTTGTTGCTAGTAATAAGTTATTATTTGTGTTTTTACATAGGTTGTTTCGTTATATTACTATGTATATAGCAACAGATATCATTATGTGTAAATATGTGAAGGTAGTATGTACCAAATAGCCGTTCTCAAAGTCCGACTCACGAAGTGAGTCGGATACAACTTCGTAAAGCCGATTGTTGTTTACAACTCACAATAAAAGCCAAGGCGCCCGGCCAAACAAGTCAGTTGACCGTCGACCGTCGAACAGAGCGGAGCTGCTGCCCGGCTGTATTTGAATACTGGTAACAGTCGCCGACGAACCACGGAACGATAAAGCTAAGTACCTAGTTATTATGTTGTGTGTAGTTTCAAATATAAAGGATATAGTATTGATACTGTTCAGTGTAAACCTATGTAATGTTTTATTGAAACTATTATCAATTTTATATACCTGAGGTTTGAGTTTTCTTATAATCAGCTGTTAATAATAGCATACACTTGCTATGTTGTAAGAATGGAGTATAAATGTATACCTACTTTTGAATTTATATTTTATTAGCTCACACTTCGTTTTCTAATATACATATATATAATGTTCAATCTCACACGTGCAAGCTCGCTTAAGACACTGTCTATCTTACCTGTCTCGGCGTCTATTCAATTTTTTGACGACAGACTCAATTTTAGAACTGCCTTAATTTAGTTTACTATGTTTCAGTCTTATTTTAATCGTGATGCTTTACTATCACGGCGAAATGTTCTATGTAGACTATATTTGACAGATTTTAGTTTGACGCTATATTTTGTCTCGTTCTATTCTTCAGCAAGACGGAAGGTAGAATAAAACTAAAATTAGTTTTAGCATTTAGTCTTTTTTACATTATAAATCAGCGAAAAACTGCAAAAAACTGCGAGCAGATGGCCCACCTATTGTAAAGTGGCAATATCAGTTGGGTACTATTCTTCCTTGTGACGGCAAGACCCAAGGCGCATTGTATGCGCCCATAACTCTGAGACGTAACGGTGAAATATCTCAAGTGCCTGTAATATCAACAGCAGCCTTCAAACCAGAATATAGTAACGCGAGTGCATTACTGCTTGGCAGCAGAAATGGGTATGGTGGCAGTACTTCGTTTTTTTTTTTCTGTATTTCAACTTTGCCTAAATTCTCCTGCTATTAAAAAAACGATTATTGGGCAACTGAATAACCGCCAAAGTAATGAGAGGAAAATACAAAACATAGTATTTTAGCAGGTTGACTGCTCCGTTATGAAATTGGTAGCATGCAAAGCCAACGATCCCGGGTTCGAACCAATGCCGAGACAAACATTTGTGAGCATAAATTCCGTTCTCTGGTCTTGGTTTTCTGGGTCTTAAATGCTACCTGCGACACAGTACAATTATCGTATTACAGGAGTGTGGTTGTCAAGCATTTTTTATGGTAAAATCAATTTTTAATATTCACTCCTAAAAGAGAATTTCACCTGCACTCAAATCACTCGTTATTTCCAACTAGCTGCTGTCGGCGCCATTTTCCCTCGTGACAAATCCACGCGAATCTGTCTCCCGTTAGTGATGGCGACAGGTAGCTCACGTGACTCGTCGTTTGTCACTGGAACACACCCTTTATGAGTTATTTATCGGGGGTAGTGGAATGAAGGGTTGTAGGAATGTTTTATTTCATTAAGGAGTTATGAAGAAATCAGTGTTCTTGTGAGGAAGTGACACCATATTGTTTTTTCGATATCAATTGGAGCATTGGTTGCTGTGTTCTGTTTGAAAAGTGGGGGTGCTCCTGAAATAACGGGCATATGATTCTACCGTCTTCAAGATTTACTTTGACAGGCATAACGCAACGTGAGTCTAGCCAAGTCTTCTCATAAATAATTACGGGAAGAAGTAAGCATTTCTAGTGTTGTTCGGACATAATACTTAACAACAAGTGGGACCTATCTGCCATAATGAGTTAAAAAAATTCACTTAAAAATATTCTGAACTTAATGAAACGTAAATCAAATTACTCCGATAGCTTTCTTTACTTAACACAGAACACGATTTTATCCAATGTGTTAATAAATATCAACGGAAGAGACTAAGTTAAAAAAAAGTGAAGTTCCGTATGTAATATGAATATAAAAGCTTTTAAAATTGGTATGAAAGCATATACGCTAATTATATAAAAAGTCATATAGAAAGTTAGTATTTATATTTATTATATAGTTAATATAGTCCGTCTGTCGTGGGACTATCACTGTCAGATAGCTGATGTTTTAAGGAGTAACATGGGCTACTTTTATTAAAATTTCATTCACAAGTGAAAAAAAATACCATAGAGCTTAGTTACTCATAGTCACCAACTGAATTCAACGCGAGCGAAGCCACAGGCACACCTAGCACTAAATGAAATTCACGAATTAACCCCTGAAATTCCCATTACTGCTTTGATGTAGCCCCTGCGGAAAACTATAAGATTAAGCCGCTGCAAACTTGTTTCCGAGACTTCATCAAAGGCGACAACGTACTAAACAACAGTTAAAAATATTTTTAATGCGGCACCCGTTTATTGCACGGCATGAATAGGGTTGCCAGGTATATTTTATTTGTAATATTCCGTAGGATATTATTTTTATTGTAATCTGTAATAATAATTACTGTATACGATCTCAACTCAAAGCAACAACCTTTGGATCACCAAAAGAAGCAGTTTGGTATCTAGATCGTTTCTAGACTTGTAGTACATAATATCTCTAGAAAACTAATACAGTTTTTTTACAGACAATCTATAGCCCTGCCGAGTTCTAGTTTGCTCGGCAAAACCCATTTGATACATGCCATGTACACACTAAATCTGGTACAGAATAATTATGTCATATATTCATCGTTCTCTGAATGAACTCCTAAAATATATATTTTATAAGTCATAGTAAAAAATAAATAAATTTGTACTTCACTTGTCATTAATATAAATATACTGACGGCCTTATTAGGGATACATTATATTAAATGCTAATTCGTATTACAATATATTAAGTCCGCCTATGTACTTGTTTTTCTATCTATCGATCTACATTGTACTAGTACTACTTACTTACTTACTGTACTACTTGTCCTTTAATGAAAGTTATGTTTTAAAAATTATGGACCTATTGAAAATAGTCAAACGGGTTTAAAGTAAGTCAAAAGCGTAAATAAGAAACTATATTAAAACATTCCAACGGAACCCCAAAACCCCGCAAAACCACGTACGCCGGCGGCGACACCGTCGCTTCCGGCGGAACTAGCAGAGGGCGCTGCAAACACGAGCTCCATTTCCGGGCGGGAAGAACGCCGGCCAGACTTCCGGCCGTCGACTGATTGGCTCTTTATTAAAAACTGACACCTGAGGCGGTTCCGGCCATTTTTGTTTACCAACTTCACGATTTTCGCTTGAGAGTGTGTGGATTGTGTCGGTTGCGATGTTGCTAAAGGTTTTTTCTAATGGTTTTTGAAAGTTCTCGCGGTAGCAAGTTCTTTGCTTCCGACGCTGTTTTCAGAACAACTTTTGACAGGCCTCATAGCTCAGTTGATAGTAACCCTGCCTTCTGCGCTGTAGGTCGTGGGTTCGATTCCCACCCAGGACAAACATTTATATGACTAATATAGATGTTTGTTCTCTGTCTGGGTGTTAATATGTAAAAAGGTATATAAGTATTATACCAATTGCCTGGTTCCGATGATACAAGCTACGCTTAGCTTACTTTGGGGCTAGATGGCGCTGTGTGAATTGCCCACCAATATTATTACTTAAATTGGAAACAAGACACATCTCTGACTACTTACTAATCCCATTCCACTCTGAGATATTTTATCCCAAACCATTCAATAAATTACATCCCGAACAATAAAATCCATGAAATATTTCCACCAACTCAATTTCCCATAAAATAGGAAACTGCTTTAGTTTTTCAGGTCGTAAACGCGTGTTTTATATCGAACGGGCATCGCTCCCTTGAGCCCACTTATGGACCTCTGTAATGTGATACCTATTGAGGACTTTGGTGGAGTAGTGGCTACTGACTGATACATAAAATAAGAGTCACGGGTTCAGTTTATAATAGGTAATATCGTTTTTCATGATAATATATAATATTGAAATTTAGACGTTGGTATTTCGCGATTGAAGTGAAAATAGTTTTATGGCCACCTTAGATTGCGAGTTATCCTCTGTCTCTTGCTATACTTAAGTTAGTTCTTGACTAACTTAAGTATACCTAGTAAGACCCAAGTCATGTTTTTATCGACACCTACGCCTCTTGACTTGTTATTTCCTCTAAAAAAGAATAGAAGAGAGCTTTTTATAAAAACTCCAGTTAAACAAATCCAATCCAACATTACTTTCTATAGTCATTTCAAAATTGAGTTTTCATCGTCGAAGTTAAATGTGTTTCGGGTGCGCGACGCTTGCCGACACTGTCTAACGTTTACGCGATTGTGGTCTGGACGTTCAGGGGCAATCCGTATGTCGTATTTGCTTCATTTTTAGACTGCTGCTTGATCATTATTATTGGTCCAAAGAAATATTGTTTATTTCATAACAGAACCCATACATGTACATTAATAGCATAAACGTATGAAATTATTAAATTAAAAATAGACCAAAAATACAGTCAGGTAGGGTAAGCGCTAGCTAATAAGTAGTAAGCTACCTCTTAGCCTAGCCAGTGCTGTATGAGGTGGTTTCGTGACTCGTGGAGCAGAAGGACATCAGAATTACTGTCTATTGTAGGTACATAATATTGTCAATATTTTGTGTGATGAGGGATGTAAGCTAGCTAGTAGGCACGATTAACCAAACGAGAAAAGTTAAGTTTATGTTTAAAGGTTTCATTTATTCATTCCTTTTGTTATTTAATCGTTTTTATTGAAATGAAATAATTTTATTCGCAAGATTACATATAATGTTTCTTTTTTTCCTTGGTCTAAGTTTTATGTGATAGCTATTTTTTATTTACACTTTACATATCAGTTAAGCTCTGTTTGTGTCAAATAAAATATTTTATTTCCAGATCTCTCGCTATCCAAAGGTCTCTTGACTCGCGACTGTACGGTGTCATCGGTCAACGGTTGCGTTAAAAAAGGCTCGTTACTCAAAACTACGAAGCATACACGAAATTCCAAAGTGAGTACTCGCTAATCGGCTCCACACACACGGCATATTAATAAATTATCGTGTGTCAGTATGTGTGTGCGCACGTTTTAGTGTAGCGACGCTAAGTAAAGAAGAAACCTCCATGCTAACGAGGCTAACAGTTGATAACACGACTGTGACTGAGGTGGGGAGTTGCAGTTTGAAGTTGAGTCAAGGAGGAAAATATTGTTCAACATTTTCAAAATTCTAATAAGTTACGGAAGTTTTAACCTTAAGTAACCTCTGCGCATAAGAAAATCAAAACGTCTTGGGTCATCCCCTAATTAGGTAAGAGAAGATCCAAATCGCATTTTATTGCACCCGTAACTTAGAGAGCAGAGGTGGAAGTTTCAAGTACCTGTTATTTCAGTGGCACACGATTCAAACTAGAACACAGTAATGTGTTTTCTTTACTGCTTGGCGGCAGAAGTAGGTATGGTGGCAGTACTACCCCAGCAGAACTAGGCACAAGTTTAATTGTGTTTTCTGAAGCGTGACAAGGACGCAGTGGCGGCAGAGTGCCAACTCCGAGTTTCAATCTGTGACTGGTTCAAATCCCGGCGGGCACCAATAAGTTTCTAGCTTAAAAACTACGTGAGCGCAATGCTTTGTAAAAGTAAAAGTGAAAGTGCACAAAAGCAGCATCTTTGAGCGCACTTAAGTATTTTCACCACACTGTTTCCAGAGAAACAGTTACATGATTGGAAGTAGTTGATGGAAAATAATGTGAGGAATCACACATTGTCTTAGTTGAAATGCACTTTAATTCATTTCCCACACCGGTTAGATGGGGTATGTGATTCTAGAGCGATATGATGGCCCCTGTGCGAGAAGCTAGCAGGTGACAGACTTATTCATCCCTATTTTTTGATAAAGCCCTAGAAAAAAGCTGACCGCACCATAATAATTAAAAGTTAGATCTCGTGGCACATAGCATGTGATATCAACTTTTCTTATGACTGGGCTCACAGCTCAGTTGGTAGCAACCCTATCCTGCGCTGTAAGTCGCGAGTTCGATTCCCACCCAGGACAAACCTTTGTGTGACGAACATAGATGGTTGTCCTGTGTCTGGGTGTTGATATGTATTATATGTATGTATTTACAAAAACTATATAAGTATTCTACCAGTTGTCCGGTTCCCATAGTCAAGATATGCTAGCCCCAAGGCTAGATGGTGCTGTGTGAATTTACAATCAATATTATATTATTATTATATTATTAACGAATGCACTCGCTTGCTGACAGCCTAAGCTTTAGTAAATCTGTTACAGAAAACTTGTTAATCCAACTTTTATGTGTTAGTAGGTCGCCGACCAAAAGTCTCTAACTTAAAAGCAAAATTTGTAACACCAATATTTATCTTTACCAAACGAGTAAACCTAAAATGGTAGCAAAACTCCTTTCTACAGAATTACAAAACAAATTAGAGGTTCCGAATCAATATTTGATTCTCTTTTCGGACAGTCGCCGTCGCCGCCGCAATCTTTAGCGAGGACACGTTAAAATCACCAGCGCCCTCTGTCGCTTCACGCGTTCCCAGAAGGACTAATTGTCAACATCACGTACTAAATACGAAAAACGCGTTCCAATTCAGAATTCGTTGAGCAAACCATTCGGTAACGGAAAGTCACGAAGCAAAAGGAGCGTTGCTATTGGTTTCATTTTTATGTTTACACGCTAATTTGTAGCTAAAAGACGACAAAGGTGGCCGCTCTATGCAAGCAAACTTATTTCTCAGCTACGTTATTTTACTTCACAGTCTCCGCTCCAAGTCACCAACCCGCTATGGACAAGCGAGGATTAGATGGCTAAGAGTGAAAATATAAAAAAACTCAATTCGATTATATATTAATTTGACATGTTACACGCTGTTTATCTGTTCCTAGGACATGTTGTTGACCTCGCGATGTTTAACGTCCCCGTTTTTACCATACGGTATAGAGAACAACTGAACAAAAGAAATAAATGCCACCTGCCCACCGCTGCTTGAATTTTAATTCGAAGTTTTTGAGGTGATGGTCGGGGTTACGAAACTCGTCCTATGTTTAAAACTTGGCCATATTTGTTGCTGCCGGCACCTAAACTAAGGAAGGAATCCTCATCGTCTGACAAAATCTCAAACCCTGATAAACTGAACTTAAATATCTCCACCCAAAATGTTCATCATATTTTTATTTCAACACGCAAAAAACATTGTTTCCACACAATCTTGAATCTTTCCAAATAAAAACTGACAAGACTTTCCCAATCACCGCCAAACCACGGCAAAACTGTTACGACAAATTCTATCCCTGGAATAAAACATGTAGTCCGGTCGAAAAAATGTCCCCTGTGTCCTTTGAACCGGGCGGGGTAAATTGGATCGGCATTCGTCGGCGATCGCGGGGATTATCCGGGAAATCGTTACGACATAACGTTAACGCGTGCCGCTTCTGATTGTCTTTTAGTCTATGTGCACAGTGGGCTGCCCTGCATTTGAGTTCGGAGAATTTCGTAGAAATTCACAAGCTAAGCAAGATCACTTTGACAATATGATAATTCGCTGCTGAATCAATTTGATTCAGAAGGGAGTCACCATATTTTCAAAGCGACTATTGCTGAATGGAATTGTTGGGTGTAAGGTACCCAATAATCAATCCCAAATATTTTCCTTTCAGTTTCAATCGGGAACTGGTTTTTTCTTTTTTGACACATTTATATAATTTTGTCTGGAAAAATACATGTACCACTCATTGAGTCCACTTGCGTCTTTGTGATCAGTTTGAACGGGATGGTGAAATACCAAGCATAACAATTTCCATCTTAATATATTTGGTGACTAGCAGTGCAATGCTACTATTTGTATTTCTTCCCATACTTTGGTAGAGGTGGACCCAAATTTGATAATAATTATTTTCTGGAACACGTGATACTTAATACATACGTAGTTGTCGAAAATTGCTGTGTATCCAAAGGCGGTCTTATCGTGTTATATGATTTCTTCCAGATTACTTTAAACTAAAACTAAAATAAAAGCAACTGAAAACAATTATTGCAAGAACTATGTATGCTCTTGAGCATAGAGGTAGACCAATTTGTACGTGTCATGGACAGACAATACAACTTAACATTCGTAAAAAATATCCTCACAAGAATTATCGAACTCACCCTCACCATTGTTGTTGCTAATTTGTAAATTGGCCTCCTCATATATATGATAATTTATAAATGTTTTTCTTTTATACTAAATTATTTTTGTCTAGGTATTCAGTGCGTGCGCACTGTGCACCCACTGTGCGCCCCGCCCCTACATTCAAGTGGGATCTCGCGATGTCCCATCTCGAGTAACGACGCAGACGTTTCATTCCGCCCTCACCTGAATGTTCCTTGAGAGGATTATGGTAGTTTTCTACGATTGCGTCTTGTCTTGCTAAAGTAGGTATCTTGGATTTTAAGTTTTCGTTTTTCGTAAAAGCGCACAACCCGAATATAAAATAGTATAAACGTGAATCCAGACCGACTGATAGACAATGTACAGCGTAAATCACTTGTCCTAGAGAATATAATTTGATTTGGAAAACCATTTTTGAAAATTCTACCCCTAAAATATTGAATATAAAAATTTGAATTTGGACCCCAGTTCAAAATTAATTGTGAAACGATTTTATATATATTTATGTATTTCAGAAACAGATATTTTTCCAAAATGATACATCAAGAGGTCAAGACTACGAATTAATCGTGACCGTTGGTATTTATTTAAAATTCTTGCCCCTATATATCTTCCTAGTAAAGCTTCTCCTGATGTGTAGTGACTAGTTGGTGGTAATTTTCCTTGTGGAGTTTCCATCTGACAATACTAACGTAAGCCTACAAAATTCTGCCTTCGGCTCTTTTATATTATGACGCATTATTTTGATTTCCCATTAAACCATGTTGCAAGTCCATCATTGACACTCCATTACAAAACGTTTTCAAGTGTGGTCTGAAGTGAAATTCATTAACACTTCGATGTACTAAACTGACGTGGCCAATGTAACCACAAACGTAGATGTACAAAATTTTAGAATAGAATAATTTTTATGCGCTTAAACAAGTTAGACGCGCGTAGAGGCCAGCGACTTCATTTACTCGTACATACGAGGTTGATGCCGGGTATATCCTACAGAAATTCTACACATTTCTAGCTCATAAACTATCTCTATATCAAAACACTGATTGCTTTTATAATAATAAGATGCGAACTCCAAACTGAGACAGAAGGCACGCAGTACGAGAAGCTGTGTATGTGTGCAGCACTGAGCTAATGTTGAAGGATGTAGTTGTTATGGCACCACGATATATATAATATCTATCCTTCTAGCCATTAGTTAAGCATAACTTGTATACGTTCCCATAATACAAGCTATGCATATTTTGGTGCTAGATGCTGCTTGTGAAAATTTCATCAATAATTATGTTTTTATTTATTTATATGCGTGTCCAGCTTACTTCGTACACCTAAATTTGAAAAGCTTCGATAGTGTGTGCATATGATAGATATATATGTATATATGATAGGTACTCCTTTAAGAGCAGTAGAACTCGCCATGTTCGTCCGGGGAAGTACTGCCACCATGCCCATTTCTGCCGCCAAGCAGTAACGAGTTCGCGTTACTGTGTTCCGGTTTGAAAGGTGTGGTTGCTGGTGAAATTACAGGCACATGAGACATTCCACCTACACGTCTCAGAGTTACGGGCGCATACGATGCGACTTGGAAATGTCGTACCTAGTAGGGGAGGACCCAAGTCGCATCGGTTGTTATGGGCCAAGGTAACCACTTACCACCAGGTGGGCCGTCGAAAAAAAAAAATACAACTCCTTAGTTGACTTCTATTCTATCTTTTTTAAAGTCTATCTATCAATACGAAATTGAAATACCCCCGCTATGAACTCTTCAAACATAGAGGCACGAGCGTATTCTAACAACGATAATTGGTTTGGCCAATTTTCAAATGTTTGCGCAAACACTTGGTGCTGTTACAAGCAATTTGAAGTATGCTCGTATGTGTTAAGATTTTTTACGAGGTCAGAAAGCAAGGCGCTTCTTCGTTAATTCCGCTAATTACATGATTGATGATGTTGTGCAAATGACCACAATATGATGAAATAGATTGGGTGCATCAAGTTTTGCAAATAACACGTAAATAAAAAAAAAGTGGTGGACTTTTCACACAGCGCCACCTAGCCCCAAAGTAAGCTAATTATAGCTCATCATGGGAACCAGACAACTGATATAATACTTAAATACTTATTTTTTTGTAAATACATACATATAATACATATCAACACCCAGACACAGAAAAAACACCTATGTACGTCACACAAAGGTTTGTCCTGGGTGGGAATGGAATCCGCGACCTACAGCGCCGAAGGAAGGGTTACTAGAAACTGAGTTGTGAGGCCACTCAAATCAGTTAACCAAGACACAATTGTACTTAAAGATAACCAAAGGCTTAACTTTTGCATTTGTCACGGAACAATATTAAAGTGGCATTGTTTGGGGTAACAAACTTTGCCCCACAATTATCCGGGGGTCGGGCAGAGCGCGTTTTGAGCCGATAATCTGAACAAACGTCAAGCAAAAAGCCGTGCAAATCTCTGCTTAGAACAAAGGAGACAGGGGGAGCAGTTTTGATTAATATATTTTTTATTTAATGGTTCCGTAGCTTTTAGTTAAGGGGTTAGGGGGTTAAGGGGATTCTGGGTTCGATCCCCGGCCGTGGTAAACGTTTGTGTGTACGTAATTTTTCCCAGGTTTTGTATTTATATATACATGGTCATAGTGCGGTGATGAGTGTTTGTTATTTATCATCTATAATTTCAGTAACGCGGGGAATTGCATTATTAAGTCAAAAGGTTTTTTTTATATATTTAATATAAGTAAGGTCCCGTGTTCAAAACAGAAACCTCCAAACTCAAATTTGATGATATCCTTTGGCTATATCCAATTCACATTAGTCAACTATTTATAAAAGTTATGCAGTGAGATAACTCCATAGCTTTCTTGCCCACTCTTCAGTGCCATGTACCGTATTTCTCACAAGACTTGTAAGTTGCAGGTAACAAGTTGCACCGCGGGCGACGCAAGCACGGCACGGACGTATTCAATTAAATTGTAATAACGGCTGCAATTTATAATAAAAGAGTTTAATTCTTAATAAATTATAAAGTATAAGCAATTCGTGAATTGAATTAAAAAAAAATGTGAGCCGTCACGGGACGCCTGGGAGATGTGAAACATCGACATTATTTTGTAAGAAACTAAGTACCCCATCACTAATAATGTTTATGATTTGTCGTAACCTTGAACGGACCAATCAGCGCTCATGCCGTGGCGACGCGTCGCCAAGACAGAAATCGGTTTTACGTGCGGCTATAGATGTTTCACATCAAAAAGCTAATTGACTCATTATCTACAGTATTTCTTTCCTCTGTGGTGTAGAGATTCGAGAAGCCATTGGGTTGCACGTTTCATTTCTAAAGGGTACAAATATTAGATTACTGTTTTTACTGAATTTATGGTACAACTGTACAGTATTACTATTTAGGTGGTTCAATAAACGGTGAAAAAAATAAACTAGTAACTTAAAACTAAATATTCAAAGATATGTGTCAAGTGCACGGAAGGCGCTTTTGAGGCACACTTTAATCCATTCACCACACTCATTCGAGAAAGCTGGTGACGAGATTAGAAGTAGTCAATATTTTTATATATAAGTCCAAGTGCTGTGGTTTTCAGCACCCAGAATGTACATGATGGTTGCTAAAAAAATAGCTCTACAGGAGACCTACTCGCGACAAGCGATCTTGAGTGAGCAAGTTATTCAGTACACAATGCAAACTACCGTTACTTTATATGTATCTACTGATATATGACAGAACGTGTTATAGTATGTGGTAGCAATAAGTTTACTTTTCTTCACGGAATCTACTTTTACTAAAAATAATTTACTTACTTTAAATATATACGGTTCAAAATCATAGCTTTCCTGTGATCATGGAACTTACTATCTCTTACGGATAAAGCCTTCGTCATATAAAGTGTAAAATAAAATAAACTGGGTACCAGTGTTTTCCAGCCAAGAATATTAAATGTATTGTATTTCATTTTTATTACTGGCAACTAGAAAAAACATGTAACCAATAAATTTACCATTCGTTCACAGAGCCTAGAAACGTGCTAAGTAACATGCAAACAATCCATCAAACGTGATAAATTATTCCGAGTTCCCGCATGGAACGCTAATCACGCATCTAACCGGCGGTTAACTATATTGTTCAACGTTCATTATAACGATACAAGGCTCAGTACAATGCTTCCACATAATCTGACGCTCTGATAAAAATACAACGAAGAAAATGATTACATACTCGTCCACTAGGATTCACGTGTAACAGCAGTAGACACACAGTAACACACGAACATCCATACCCGATAGCTAATTTTATGTTCATCCTACAGTTGGTCCGAACTGGGAATAGAACCTATATGTGTGTCCATCACTGCCCGAAAATTGCTGAATTAAATAAATAAATATTGGTGGACATTTCACACAGCGCC
Source organism: Chesias legatella (assembly GCA_947359385.1). Lineage (NCBI taxonomy): Eukaryota > Metazoa > Arthropoda > Insecta > Lepidoptera > Geometridae > Chesias > Chesias legatella. The sequence continues at coordinate 6,483,570 of OX375766.1, forward strand.
ATCTAGCCAAAAGTAAAAAAAAAAAAAGGAATAAGCTAATCATACCTGGTGTCATGGGAACCAGACAACTTATATAATACTTATATACTTTTTTTCTTAAATAAATACATAATATAATACATATGAACACCTAGTCACAGAACAAACATCTGTGTTCAACACAAAAATGTTTGTCCTGGGTGGGAATCGAACCCACGACCTACAGTTCAGATGGCAGGGTTACTCCCAATAGCTGTGAGGTCAGTCGTATTGTTGTACCAATAAATGTTGCCTACTCTGTATACTTGAATCTTAGACCTTAGAGCGTCGTTTTGAGACTTTCTCAAGGTGAAAATAGAAGGGTTATTTTGAATATAAACATTAACAATAAGTTTATCTTTCAGCAATCACTAATCGATATTATTCACTTCTTTGCATATCCTTCTATATAAGTCAATACTGTAGCTGCCTGTTGAGAAACCTGGCAAACAGGTTGTTAAGAACTCGACCAACAAAAAGGAGTATGTCAAGTTAAACAACACTCAAATAAATCTGAAGAAAAAGTGATATCAATTCATTTAATTAATTAACCAAACATCTAAACCCTCACCTTATTTACGTTGTTTCGGCTACCACACCGGTCGAAAGGGATCGTTTTCTCAGTGGCCGATACGATCGATACAATACGAATGAATAACAGATAGTGCCACAAAACCAATAAAATTCTCATTTTCGGCATACGACAATTTATAGATTTCAAACTACACTGGAGTCCAAAATGGCCAACTTTAGTTTCCGTGTATTTTTATACATACTTAGGGCCTTTTATTGCTTGCTCTGTGGACTTGTTGGATTGAATTTAGGGGGTCCATATAATAATTCGTCACTTGCAGAACGAAATACGATTTCTTATGAAAACTAGGTTGACAAGTATTTAATTTAATATAGCATTTCTTTGAAACGTCTTAAGATAAATCTCTTAGAATAAACCTGATTAAAAAGTTGATAATTAACCATGATTTCATCTTTCTCAGGTTTGCAGCAAGTAAATAAATTATCTCCAACAACCACCACGTTGATTCAAAATAATGGTATAAAATTATATCGCTTACGATTCATGAGAAAAGGCCCATCCTCGTTATTTCAACTACCACACCGGTCGAATGTCGTCGTATTTTTTACCCAAAACCATACAGAATTAATCTTTCTTATCGCTACGATCTCCGGTCGGCAGTAAAATAATCGCAGTGTGGACGAGTTTAACATAAATTAAGTTTTCGAAGACACCTGAGATACCCCTTGGCTTTAAACACACAAAAATATTACAAGGACTAAACCAAGGCGATTTCAACTTTATATAGAAGCAGTAGGGTAGAGTATGGTTGCAACCATACGCTTGGTAGAGTAGTCATTAATGACCGTACGTCGAAAGATGTATATCGCAAGCTTGAAAGAAAGGTTAAGTGTGAACATTTGTTTCTTAATGTGCTTGTTTAATGGATTCGAGGTCATTTTAAGGAATGATAAGTTGTTTTACCTTAATTGATCGATCGATTCTGTTTTTTTTTTATGTTTAGTACTTTATATTTTTATGGTGAGCAGCATCATATTCTTTGGATACCTATTTCTGAATAATGACCCTAACGAGAAAGTGAAAGATGAACCGAAAAAAGCATTTATAAGGATTTTTATTATCATAAATATATTTCTACAACAGACTTGAGTTAGAGATACGTATGTTTGCTTACTAAGTAAGTTTTGACATGAAAGGTTAACGACTTATGAGACTGAATGAGAAATAAGTTAAACTGTATGTTGAGATAACCTGGATTCACCTTGGAAAGATAACTTTATACTCAATTTTATTTTGCGCTTAATGCTAGTAAGTCATGCGATCATAAACATCGTACTCGCGTTTTGTTTTTATAATTTTAATGACTAATTAACACAAAAAATATAACCGTACGACAAAAAAGAAAAGTAAGGGTGGAAATTTGCAGTTTGATAAAATGGATAATGAAGACGAAACCAACGATATTGTGAATATTCTTGAGGAAGAGGAAGATTATATTACACAATGTATTGGTGCATTCGGTGTTTGGCAGTTGGGAATCAGTATCGTTGCTTCATTGTCAAGATATACTGCAATCAGCAATATGCTATCCATTATTTTCTTAATACCAAAAACAGATTTCTACTGCGTATCATTTGAAGACAATTTAACAACAGAAGTGAAAAACTCAACATGTTACGAAACTTGTGTGAAATATGAGTACATAAACAATATTTTCGATAAAAGTCTGATATCAGATTTTGAACTGATCTGCGATAAAGCTTGGATGGGAAGTTTTACACAGACTGTTTTGATGCTCGGCTTCGTGTTTGGTGTTTCATTGTTTGGATTCATTTCTGATAAGTATGTGAAAATTATATTTACATTATCAAGTGAAAATATGTAGTTATTAAAAATATGTGTTGTGATTATGTGTGGTTGACACTTTCAGACATGGGCGCCGTATTGCATTTTTAATTGCAAACTATGCCAACATAATACTCATGATTTCTGTTCCATTCTCTCCTAATTATTGGAGTTTCAACATCTTCAGATTTCTTATCGGCATATTCTCAGGTGGAATTTTGATCATTGGCATTTTATTTGTTATTGAAAATGTTGGTCCAGAGTACAGAGACTTAGCTGGTACATTAGTTTTGCTTCCTGATGGATTCTGCCAAGTAGTGCTTTCAGGCATAGCTTACTATTCCACTACTTGGAGAGCTTACCTCCTCGCAAACGGCTTACTCTCAGTTTTTGTTGTGGCACTTGTTATTTTATTGCCAGAAACACCAAGATGGTTGATATCCAAGAGGAAAGCTGAAGATGCTATAGTTGTTTTGAAAAAAGCAGCAAAATGGTAAATATGTTGGTATTTTATGTTGAGATTTAAAATCACTGATCAATCTTTTTTAATTTACAGTGCTGGAATATTTACAGCAATGCATATGGATGACAATAACAATGTTGTAATGCAATTTTGTCTTGCTTTCAGGAATAAAATGAACATATCCGACATTGATGAAAATGTCAGTAGAGCTCTTGAAGAAATGTCTGTAGACGTTCACAGAACAGTCTCATATGTTGATTTATTTAAAACAAAAGGCATGCCTGTGAGAATTAACTAACATTAAGAATTAATTAACATTCTGTCTTTAGATAGAATAGTTTAATTGCAATAGCTTATTTTGTTAAAATTATAGTTTTCTTATTATTTAAATTAATCTTTTAGTTTTATATTTTTATTTGTACCTACTTAATTAAGGGTGATATGTCGCTGAAAATTTATTTTCAGAATGTTAGAGGAATGAAAGGTAAAATTTCTCAAGTTTTTAATTCTGTTTTGTGTAATGATTATGACTTAATTTGCATTTGTGAAACTTGGTTAGATAATAGTATTAATTCGGCAGAGCTATTTGATGATAGATACATTATAGTTAGACGTGACCGTGATGACGAATTCAAATTTAAATATGATAAGTCGCACGGAGGTGGTGTATTAATTGCTATAAAGAAAAATATTGACTTTGAATTACGTATTGATTGGCAAAGTGCAATCGAAGATCTGTGGATTCGCATTAAATTGGACAACAATTGTATTCTTAACGTATGTACGGTCTACATACCGTCTTATATTCCTAATGATATATTTGAACTTTTTTTAGATAAGTGTAACAGTAATTTGTCTGTTGGAAAAAATGTTAAAAGTTTAATACTAGGGGATTTTAATGTACCGCATGTTCAATGGGATAGTTTATTTAAAGGAGTCAATTTAAACAATAGCTCAAGAGCGGCTTCGCTCATGACATTCATGGAAACTATTGATCTAAAACAATTTAATTTACTTACTAACGATGCCAATAATACCTTGGATCTAATCATATCTGACGTAAGAATGGTTCAAGTTACGCGTGCTGCTTCAATTAGTCCCACTGATGATAAGTATCATCCCCCCCTTGAGGTTTTGCTAAAAGTCAACACCAGATTACTTAAAGAAAATATTAGTTCTCCCAAATTTAATTTCCGTAAGACTGATTTTGATAAATGTATTCTAGATTTGAATAGTGTTTCATGGTTTGAACATGCACAAAAAATGGATTGCAATATGTTTTTACAATTTCTGTACAACAAAATATGGGATGTCATTAGCAAATACACACCTTTGATTTCAAAGAAACAATACCGTCATCCGCGTTGGTTCTCTAAGTCTCTGATAAAAGTTCTTGATGAACAAAACAAGTACCACCGACGCTATAAGATGTACCACAACCCTAGAGATTATGATACATACTCAGTACTTCGGGTACGGGCTAAATTAATAATGGATCAGTGTTTCAAAAAATTTATAGAGAAAACTGAAAGTGATATTACTATGAATGCTAGGAATTTTTGGAAGTACACTAAAGCTAAACGTATAACTAATGATATACCTAAAACTGTACAGTATAATGGTCGCACTGAGAACTCTGGAGTCGGGATATGTAATTTATTTGCAGACTATTTTTCTTCGGTGTATTGTGCGTCTAACGCGGCCGCAAATAAATTCGAACCCTATTTTTCTACTTCAAACTATAATCTATGCACATTAAATTTCACAGAAGATGAGGTTATTTCAGCTATTAAAAAAATAGATATTAATAAAGGTGCGGGACCTGATGAAATTCCTCCCATATTCATTAGTAAGTGTGACTCAGCTCTAGCATTTCCACTTACAATTGTTTTTAATAAATCTTTGAATGAAGGTGTGTTTCCTGATCTCTGGAAAATCGCTAAAATTACTCCGATTCATAAATCAGGAATTAAAAGTGATGTGACGAATTACAGACCAATCAGTATTCTTAACTGCTTTGCAAAGATTTTTGAAGGTTTGATTTATGTTCCACTTTACCACCACTTTGAACACGTACTCAGCCCTTGTCAGCACGGTTTTGTTAGCGGAAGGTCCACTGAATCAAATTTACTGACATATACAAATAATTTATGCCTTGCCTTCAACAAAAAAGTTCAAGTAGATTCCATATATACTGATTTTGCCAAAGCATTTGACAGAGTAGATCACATAATCCTTATGAAAAAAATGCACCATATTGGAATACACGGTAACCTTCATCGATGGCTTCGATCCTACTTGATGAATAGGACTCAAATTGTAGCCTTGTACGGATATGATTCGACTCCATTTATTCCCATATCAGGTGTGCCCCAAGGTTCAAAATTGGGTCCTCTTCTATTTTTGATTTTTATTAATGATCTTCTTAATATAATATCCTGTCAATGTTTAGCTTACGCTGATGATTTTAAGCTTTATTCAGAGATTTCAAGCTTTGATGATTGTTTAAAACTCCAAAACAATTTAAACTTACTCAGTGAGTGGTGCACGAAAAATTCCATGTCTTTAAACATTAACAAATGTATGCAAATCACCTTCACTAAGAAGAAAAATATTTTTGGGTTCGATTATTTAATTGATGGCAATAAACTAATTAAAACAAACGTAATTCGGGATCTTGGAGTTATTTTGGATTCTACATTGTCTCTTAAATATCATTACGATAATATTACTAGCAAAGCTAATAAAATGCTTGGGTTTGTTATGCGTACAGCTAAACCATTTAAGAAAATAGAATCTTTTAAAGTATTGTATCAATCTTTAGTTCGGAGCCAGTTGGAGTACTGTTCATCCATTTGGTCACCTATATACAATATTGATATCAACAAAATAGAACATATACAAGAGCGATTCTTAAGATATATGTGTATAAAGATTGGTGTTAGAACTAAACTGCAGGAATATTATGAACGCCTGGCACACTTTCAATACGACAGTCTATCACATAGAAGGCATATAAAAGACTTATGTTTGCTTCATAAAGTGACCAATGGTCTTCTAAGCCCAGACCTTCTTGTTTCATTACATATAACCGCCTCCAAACGTAGTCAGCGCTACCCTCGTCTCTTTGATATTCCCCATTCTAATAATAATGTTTCACAAAATAACCCTTTGCACCGTATGTGTCAATTCTACAATAAACTTCCCATTGAAATTGATATTTTCCATGATAAAATTCCTACATTCAAATTCAAACTGTCTAAATTGAATATCTGAATTAAGTAACAATAGTTCTTTCTTGTTTTTTGTATATGTAATTTCTAATTTATTGTATTTATTTGGTTGTAATTTTTTTTTTTATGTCACATTTCGAAAATATTGTTTAAACAAATGCTGTGTACAATATTAGGGTTAGCAGACTTAGTTAATAAGTTATCAACATGTACCTACCTAGTTTATTTAGCATTATGGTTTGTTAACTGCTTTTGTACCTAAACTATAAAATAAAATAAAATAAATTACTTGCTCCTTCGTTATTTGGACATCAGCTGGAATTTGTTTCTTTGGCATAAATCAATTCATCAGTTATTTGGGTACTAATATTTATATTGCAGTCGCTTTACTAGGATGTATTCAGGTATGTATTTTAAGGTTTTGTTTAGTTAAGCTACTTAAAATATTACTACTTAGTTATACTCATTTCAAGAGATGGTTTGTGTACCTTATCTTTGCGAAGTTAAATATTATAACATTTTATTTAGTCATTAATGAAATTCATAACTTTTAGATGCCAAGAATTCCCATCGCAATATTTTTCAACAAAGTCTTCGGAAGAAAACCATCTGTTATCTATTCCCTCGTCATCACCGGCTGCAGCATGATCATCCTCATATTCTTGGACCATGAGAGCTGGCTCGGGATCGCCGTAGGAGTCTTAGCGTTTTCCGCCACATGTGTAACGTTTGCAGTTTTGTATGTGTACACATCTGAGCTGTATCCTACTCCACTGCGGAACATGGCTTATGGTCTAAGCTCGACGGGCAGTAAAGTAGGTGCTATGGTAGCTCCGTTTATTGTGGTATTATCGCCCCATTGGATTCCTTCGTTGATATTTGCTTTAGTGCCATTTGTAGCTTCAGCGTTTTGTGTGATGCTACCTGAAACTAAAGGAAAAACATTGAAGGATTCAATCGATTAAATAAGACTTCAAAGATTTAAAAAAATAAAAGCAATCAATAAATTTTTGGTAAAATCTGCAATAAATTCAAAGTTTAGTTTATCGTCGAATGTCTTACTCAATATTCTACGCTGCAGTAGATATAAACCAATATGATATTAATTCATTGTTACTCTTGAATCTCATATCCGTTATGTTCATTTTTCGATTAGATTAATTCTTAACCTTTGATGTCAGCTTCTAAGCTAATGACTGTCTACTGTCTATCATTGCAACGTTGTAGTCTATATTAAAGTTAATTAAACAGCACTTATCAGTTTCCCCATTAATTATCCACGGTGTAAAGTAAGAATACACCATAATGCTGCAATTAGCTGCACACAACACCCTTGGGGCATACATCTCATGGTGCTTCACACGAGCAATAAAATTTGATGATGCGAAAGTCTGGCGGTTGTTGGTAGATGGGCTGAGGAACCACTGTATTTGCGTCGTTTATATTATACGATCCGGTCCGATACTATATGTTTTAAGACGTTCTGAATATTTCAGAACAGTCACAAAATCTTGAAAATAAATAGACTACAGTGAGTATAGTTTATGTGAGCAGTATAGTCAGCAGAATGTCTTAACTGCTGAATATAGCGTAGTTTATATAATCGCATTTGCTGTTGAAGGTAGGATGCATTTTAATAAATTGCAATAAAACAGGAAAACCAGATTTTATATCGAGCTGTGTAAATAATATGAAAGGGCCTCAAACTAACCGCAATAAGCAGTGTTAGTACAGTTGACATAATGCAAAACACTTCAATAAATTTATCATGTTTTTATCAGATCCTAAAATTGCGCAACTATAATCGCTCGTGTGAGTGCATCTGTCTCCTCCAAGTGGTAGTGTGTTTTATGGCGAGTACACACGCGATGCGCTCGTAACTGCACCGGGCATGGATTAAATAATTAATTGCTGGTGTGATCCGGCAATTTTTGATATGTTGTTCTCTGGAGATGAGTTTCGTGATAAATTATCCTCCACCGGAACGTACAACAGCACGCGTGGGTGATAAATATATTTTTACTTTAGTAGGCTAAGATTGACTGCAATTTCATCTGATGTTAAGAGAGTAGCCTAAACAAGTGCATCATTTCTAATGGGAATTAGTTGACGTTTCCAAGCCATTTCTTTATGAATCCTCTGGAATTAAAGTTTTTGACTTTGACAACAAAATTCTGTTCTTCTTTTACCGATTTTGTTGATACACATAACCATTAATTTATCAAACTAAAAAAGTTGTTGAGCGATGTCAATGTTATGATTAATCTGTTAAAATTATATTGGAAGTTAAAAGTAACTAAGTGAGAATCAAAAGCATCTTCAGTAGGAAATAATGAGATGTAATTTTATTAACATTAATAAGTATTATGTAAATGTAAAACTAATTATATTTACCAACTCACCACTCACACATATTAAATGACCTGCCTATCAGCGTCAGCGACCAAATTAAAAACCAATCAAATTCAAATATATAGTTACCTACTCGCACCTATACAAGTGTCGGTTTTTCATAACTTACACCAAGAACTAAAGGTCATAAGGCATTAAGGTCGTAAAACGACTTGAACAGTTAACCACGCGGCATTTCGGCGCAAGCGACATTTTATCGCGCGACAACGGTCGCTGCACGTTATTGTAAATACCGATACGGTTATAAATCGTAGTTGCCGAGATAATAACGACCACGCGATTTGATTTCATACCTACATAACAAATACATAGAAAATTGGTATAATAATGTAAACTGTATCAAATTGTATTCGTGATGTAATTGCATGCATCTAAATGTGCATTGCAATGCACATTTAGAATAAATAATTACATAATCCTATCTCCATACAAAACTTCAGTTTCTTGTAAAATGTACGACTAATATTCACATCATCCACACCCAGTCAAATACTTAGGTAAAGATCATGCAAAGGGAACGAATATGCGTCCTTTGCGTCTCAACCGGTTTCTAGCTCCGCTACGCAATTGAGTCATCAAACATACATCCAAGATCTGTAGTTTCTATTTCTATCAGTAATACTGTATTCTGACAAAAGGTGTTACTGAAATAATGAGTATATGTTATAATCTATTTATTTATTATATTTTTAGTATTTTTTGGCAAACATTACATCCTTCTATAAAGTTATATTCACACATAAATAATATGGGGATAATGGGATGAGATTTTATTGCAATTGGGATACAAATTAGTGTGATCAGGAAGGACTTAATCTATTCAAAAAAATACAAGTGCATTTATTCACGAAACAAGGATTATCTTATTATTTTGATTTGACTAACAGTGAAGCCACAGGCGTAATATTTTCTTTTTGCATGTCGAATTTTTCTTATTTAAAATTAGGCGAACCCGCCATAAAAACGCTTAAGCCGATACGCAAGCCAACGATATCTCATCGGCAATGAATAACGAGCCAACTGCCAATTACACTAAAAAATGTCCGTAGGCACCAATTAAAATGATTTACATGTCAATAAATCCTCGATGTTTCGCCCGGCACCGGCAACCGGGTAAAAATGGAGAATTTTGTAGCTGTGTTGCTAGTATTTGAAATTCTGTCAGTTGTAAAATTAACTAGTTCTCAAGATTTCTATATATTTAATTCAAATAATGATGAAAATTAATGTTGTCATCTTAATTTTCAAATATTTTTTTTTGTTAAATATTGTATCTTAAATATTAGAGAGATTCATAATAAAATTCTGTGAAAGATTATATGTAAAATATTAGATAAAGTAAAAATTTAAATTCGTAGAAGGAAGAACCTAAAGTCCATTATTACCGATTACGCCTAATTCTGGCCAGATCTTGGTTCGTAAATAATTTTATTTACGAACCAAGATCACCAAATAAGACGTTTTAAATAAAAAAATAAAACGGGTTTTTTTTTCGTATTATCACCCTAATAACATTCAACGTTTTGTGACGTGGCGAACACTGAATTTAAACCAGCGGCTTTCAAATTACAACTGGAATTCCACACCACTAGACTATATGGCACTTGACTGGCCTCACAGCTCAGTTGGTAGTAACCCTGCCTTCTGCGCTGTAAGTCCTCAGTTGGATTCCCATCCAGGACAAACATTTGTGTGACGAACATAGATGTTTGTTCTTTATCTCGGTGTTAATATGTATTATATATATATATGTATTTACAAACGAAGTATATAAGTATTCTATCAGCTGTATGGTTCCCATGATACAAGCTATGCTTAGCTTATCTTGGGGCTAAATGGCGCCGTGTGAAATGTCCACCAATATTTATTTATTATTTATTTATATTATGTCACCATTTCCCTGATTTGCAACTGTCCCGTAGCATCGGTGTAGCGTTACGCTCCCGATGCAGCGTCGATCTTTTGACTTATCGGCCGTTGGTTTGATATATGCCTTAATGTTGAATGTACGACTTATTGATTTGTTTGACATAAATGTTTCTCGTTAACTACTATTGTGTGTACACAGCATTTATGATAGGATATTTTGACTTCAACTTTCAGTTCCTATATATTATTTTTTTACAACGAAGTCAGCCTACTCTCGTCAGGTAGCAGTGAATGGAATATTATAATATGCGACTAAACCCATTTTGTATGGGAAACGAAGAGTGGATTTATAAGTAGTTTCAGAACATTGATTATAATGTTTTCACACTCTTAGTCTAAAATAGATCATACTACTCAAAAATGTCCTGTATAAAAAAACATGTGAATTAGACGTGTAAAATATTAATCAAACGAGTAGAGCATTGACTTTAATGCAGAATATTCATTAATTCATTATGAAAAATAATCGTTGATCACCATAAATTTTTTATTAGCACACCAGATATCTACTAGATATTAAAATAATTAGCAATTTATTCTAATTTGTTCTAACAATCATAAAAAAGTAATGATTCCATGAATTTGTATAAATTTCATATTACCTCTCAGCCAAGTATCGAGATTTTATCATAAAACGTTTGAATATTTTTTAATTTATCGTCTTACATAATGCATAAAAAATAATATCTGTGTTTGTGTTCGCATTTTATTAACATAAATTATCGATGAAATCGACAACTAATTAAAACCAAACATGTTTTTCCGACATGAGCAATAAATTTATTGCAGAATTAAATTTATGAGGGGGTTAAATGTTATGTCAGTTTATTTTATACCTCCCGTGTTTTGAAATATGATTAATTTAAGCTATTGCAAGCTTGCAAGCCGAAGTATTAATGCAGTTCAAACAATTTTATTATACCAAATATTACTCAATACTTTTACGTTTTAATAAATCTATACAAATAAATAAAATTGGAGTGTCTGTTTGTAATATTAAAATGACCGCTTTTTACTAAGTGCATATGGATGTATACCATATACCAAAACAACATTTTTACAATTTTTGTCTGTCTGTCTGTTTGATCCGGCTAATCTCTGAAATGGCTGGACCGATTTTGACGGAACTTTCACTGATAGATAGCTGATGTAACAAGGAGTAACTTAGACTACTTTTCCGAAGGGTAAAATAGGGATGCGTGATAAAACCGAATTCCACGCGGACGAAGTCGCGGGCAACAGCTAGTATTGATTAAGAAAGATAGGAGTCTAGACAAACAGACATATGGTTTAAGTTATATGATTTTATAATTATATTCTGAATTAAATAGCGATCGAAACATCATTTAGATTTGGGTTATATAGATATTGTACAATTTATTGCATTTTAAAATTTTATGTCTTTTCTTGCTTTAATATATTTATTCCCATTTAATATTTAGCATGTGTTTACGAACATAGGTTTTCATTTTCATTTCTTTAATTATATTAGATTTTTCAGTTATGAAAAAGCTTCTATGTTTGCTTGTTGCCTTCGTGTTGTGTTATCTCCCGTATCGTTAACTAAAAGCCAGACAACACATTTGTAAGTTTGAATCACTAAAGCTTGATTCCGGTGCCATCGACTAACAGAATTTGTGAGAGTGAGTGTCAGCAGACTATCATCACTTGTGAAATGTTCTATGTGTATATAAGTATTATTTTTTGTTATGGACATGTCACACACAAAGCTCGTTCAAGTTTCAATAATATTTTATTTCGTAAGGCAAAGTAGAAGTTAATACAATTGAATACCTTATACGCATAAATCTACCTGTTTATGCGCATACAATACATACTAATACATAATTGTTATGAAATTAATATAAGATTTTTCCGAAGTAAAGTTATATAAGTGAAAAAGCTTGTCGTTTAATAATAATATGTATATGTAACAAAATAATTTTAAGTGAATCGTTTGCAAAGAAGTGCTACAAATATAACTCATAAATAAATATTGGTGAAGCAACCTGCGGGGAAGAAACATTTTGATTTATAATGAAGACATGTAGAACAAGTATAACATAAAAAGAAATAATAATAATTAATATATAATTTTGAGTATAACACTGAAAAGAAATATAACAGTCCATCTTCTTAAATATACATAATTGTTAATATATATCAATAACTTTTTTATTTTCCCTGTTTTTTCTTTTTCTTTATGACATACATATATAGTTCAGAATATAACCATAGAAGCAAAACAAAATCACCTTGTATTTATGAATTCAAATATTAGCACCATAAATATTAATTCACCAATCAACATTAAATTATAATTAACATCACGGTCACATGTTATTTTAAGATTAATGTCGTGTAATAACCAAAATGAACAAAGCGGAAAAACAAAATCAATATATGCGACAAAACGATATAATATAAATCTGTCATATCATTTTTACTTCCGCAATATCCACTTACAAATCCTATTTCAGGCAATAAGTTCAACTTAAAGCGTAAAGTTTTCCAATCAAACAACATGCGTTGTTCATACTCGCCAGAGTGATGCCTTATTTTGTGTTCATACTATTGCAACTTCATGTTTATTATAATTCTGAACAAAGGCTAAACATTGTATGTTAATGGTCAGTGGTAGATGATATCGTGAATACATTAGTGTTATCACTCCAATCATCACTGCTGTTTCAATTGAGGCTAGATCACAATGTTATTCTTATGTAGGTGCTACTTTTATTTACATAGGGATGATAACATCAATGCATTATTTGTACATAAAATATTGGTTGCAGGTAAACTTAAAAAGGATTAAAAATAGATGAGATTATTGAGTCCTCTTCTGTGGCATAAAAAAGGGCGCTGAGCGTGATATAAATAAAATAAATAAGTAAATATTGGTGAACATTTGTGTCACAGTCGACAACAGCTTAAAAACTTTTTTGAAACATACAAATATATATTAACACCCAGATACAGAACAAATATCAATGCTTGCCACACAAGTGAAGTGAAAGTGGCAAACGGAAGCTCTGCCTACGCCTTCGGGGATAAAGGCTTGAATCTATGTAGGTATATCTTTTTTGAAGGGAAAGTTAATCCCCATAACTCCGATTACATATAATCTTTTGTGACATTCAAGATACTGATGGACCAGTAAAATCCGTAATGATAAACCAGACCATTGAAAGACCAGAAAATGCTCAACAGCTTAATTTAAACGTTGCAGCGACAGTATTTCAAACTGGCCAGTTAATTGCAAATGAATTATGAATATTTTCCGATGTCATTTTATACGTCGCAGTTTAGTGCAAGTTACGAATGATAGGCGATTATAATATAAAAACCACATGATCACCCACTCTGTGACAAGCGGTATCGTATGCCTGATACAATTTATAAATAAAAAACTATATATTTATCATGGTAATGAAATTAATAGATTAGATTTGTATATATGAAACTAAATATTCATTTATTTATTTATTATTCATATTCACAATTTTATCTGATGGTTTTTGTATTAATTAATAAATATTTAAATACTTACCTAATTGTGTAATATCTTACCAAATTAGTAAAACGAAATATTCTCATTGTCTTGTTTCTTCAGAAGTGGTATACTTGCCATCACTGGTGGAAAATTAAACTTAAGTCTGAAGTGTCTTGTAGGTTTTAAATTTACCTGTTGTAGTTTACGAGCTGTTTCGAGAGCGTCAGCTTGCCTTTTACCAATCGCACGATTGGAGGCTTGAGTTTCAAGTGTCAATAGAGTCACGTGGTATTTCTATGACGAATGCAAATGATAGGCGTTATACGTAATAATAATAATAATAATAATAATAAATATTGATGTTACACAGTGCCATCTAGCCCCAAAGTAAGCTAAGCACAGCTTGTATCATGGGAACCAGACAACTGATATAATACTTACATACATTTTTGGTAAATACATACATATAATACATATTTTTTGTTTGACTGGCCTCATAGCTTAGTTGGTAGTAACTCTACCTTCTGCGCTGTAGATCGTGGGTTCGATCCCTACTCAGGACAAACATTTATGTGACATTTGTAACATTAATGTTTGTTCTGTGTCTGGGTATTAATATGCATTATATGTATGCATTTACAAAAGAAAAGTATATATGTATTACCTATATTAGTTGTCTGGTTCCCATGATACAAGCTATGCTTAGCTTACTTTGGGGCTAGATGGCGCTGTGTGAAATGTCCACCATTATTTATTTATTATTTATTTATATTAACACCCAGACACAGAACAAACATCTATGTTTGTGCTGGGTGGGAATCGAACCCACGACCTACAGCGCAGAAGGCAGGGTTACTACCAACTGAGCTGTGAGGCCAGTCTATTATCTATATCAGCATGTGTTCAGTAATATTTTGGTTCTCTACTCTTGAGAACCTCGCATGTCCCATGACTTACGTCGACAAGCAACAGTTGCTCCGCTCACCTCGATACGTCGTTCGTAAACTACAGTGCGGCGACTATTTATTGATTTCGCGTTTGTACACCGTTAATGTCAATTATGTGCTGATCTACGCATTCATATAACATTGTCGAACGATTTATATCCACAGTACGCAATCATTGGTGTTGAAATTGGTGATTAATTTGAAATGTGACAGAACACTTTACGGGCACGTGGAGTCATTTTCATTTGACATTTTCGATTTCATTTGACAGGCCCCACAGCTCATTTGGTAGTAACCCTAGTTTCTGTGCTGTAGGTCGTGAGTTCGATTCTCACCATACGAATATAGATGTTTGTTCTGTGTCTGGGTGTCACATATGTGTTATATATATATGTCCACCAATATGTATTATTATTTTCATTTGATTGACTACGTGATAAATAATTCTAATGTTGAATTATACAGTAAAAATGTACATTTATTGTAAACACGCCTCTTCGGAGTTTTTGTATTCTTGTTCTGTGCTCTCACAGAATACAAGACGAGAATTAGAAAAAAGAAATACGTATTGCTGCGTTGTGTAATAGTTATGATTTGAAATCAAATGCAATTAAATTTGGCCATGTTATTAATTCTCAATGAATTGCCTCGTGTTCCAAAAAAAGAATCGATTAAATCTAACAACATAAATTAACAAATGAAGTTGATGACTTAAAATTTATGTTAAAGCATGGATTAAAATAAATAGCACATTTATATACAAACCGCAGTGATTATTACTTTGGCAATTGACACCGCTTCTAAATCACCGGGTTAAGGGTGACTCATGTTACACCGGACCAAGTACATACAATGATATGATTAAATTTAGTGATGTCTATTATTGTATGCTATTATTATTCAGTCGGGAGATCATAACAGGTTTTTTTTCGTTAATTTTCCTACTTCATTGCATACTTACGTACATACTTTATAGCGATCTCTAAACTACTACTAATTATATTTATTGATACTAATTAATTATACTAATTTGATTTATTTATTAATTATTAACTAAATAATTATAATATTCATTTTTATTGCAATACATGATTAAATATAGTATGTGAGACACATTAACTTTCTGTTATTCCTGAAACTATGAAGGCCGTTTATCACATAAATTGGTATGGCATAACCAAAATATTATATCAAAATTTGTCATCCCTAATTCAATTTTTTTTTATGTGATGTAGTTCCGACTTGGGTACTTCGTATGCGACCGTAACTCAGACATGAATGTCTCATGTGACCGTAATTCGCTACGTTTCAGTAAACAGTTACCATTTTAAATTTATATTAGACGCAGAAGACGACTTTTCTATTCGGGCTCGGTGTGGCGTGAGTCTAGCTGCTGCTCAAACACTTGTTTCGACACCAATGAATAAATTAGACGCATAAGTCTTATTGTGAATATGACTGTGTGACTTAAGAGCAAGTTTAAGAAACATTTATTTTAAGATTAACCAGGATATTTTTGGTGGTCCTCCAGTAATCTGCACTGAATTACTATATAGTTAAGTGTAATGTAACTAGATATCTCCAGAATATAGGTTTTTTTTTTTTTGGTACATGGGTTTCGTAGGTACTCAGTGTGCCCCATTCAAGAAACTTATTTTTCTCAATCACTCACTTAAAACTAAATAAAAAATTAACAAAATCTGGCCTGTGTGGATCTCGAACAGAATAATAAAAACCATATATTTTTTGTCCGCGAGTTTAATTCGCACTTTGTCGTTTTATTTTGATTAATAATACTTTTGTACTTTAAATTACTTTTTACTTTTCACTAAAATGTTACATCAGTGTAGTATATACTATCTATGCCTATGGATATATTTTTTTTTTACTGGAGCTGTTTTTTATTAAAAGTTTTTTTTTTTATCTGAATCTGTTCAAAAAGTATCTTCCGACCTCCAAAACCTCTCCATGTGAAGCCGAATCACAAAATAGCCAATCCGTTGCGAATCATAAATTTTAACAACGATTTCCAAAATTAATATCGCATCGTATCTTACACAGAACCATAATGAGCGAATAAAGCTATAAACTAGTAATTTACGACTCGCTACGGCCTATAAAAAACTCAGATATTTATCTGTAGAACGAGAATCAATTATTTTGTTTACGTTCTGTGGAGATAAACATATTTCTTTGATTGAATTTGTTTTATTGCGACGTTTAGATTTATAACTACTTAGCGAAGTTATTTAAACGTTTCCAAATGTATCATATTAAGGTCTTCCGCACTGTTGGTTTTCCCTTGAGGCCACAGCCACTCAATTAATAGGTATTTATTTAACGGAATCATCTATAATCTTTTTTAAATCTTTAATTTCAGGGCCGCAAACCAGTGATGTGAAACGGTTGTAGTATCGACCAACTTCGTTAATTGCTAAATAACATGATATATCCGAGTATCGATCCCTCACTCGATCTCGATACGGGACTAAAATAATTTACTTTAGTCGTTCCCAGGTGAGAAATTTTGTCTTAATTGGCTGTTCGCTTGAAAATATATGTCTATTTTCTCAGTTTTCTTAATAGAAGGGAAGTAATAAATGTACTAGAAGCTAAAGCAAAAAATTTGTAAAAATAATTGGACTCCTGTCGCGTTGTAAATTCTACAAATAATCTCATGTGTCTTATGGTCTAAGTTTAGTTAGTAGTCAATAAGTATAACAAACTAGATTATATCTTAATAGCTATAAATAAAGATTTCCTTTCTTTCTAAAGTTGGTCCTTGAAATGCAGCAAGCAACAATATTAATGTAGAATGTGTCTCTAGTGTGAACGCGCCTTATTCGTTTTCTGTCACGAATAGATATTTTGCGAACTTTATTGCTGGTGTTATAAGATATTTTGGAAAGATCAAAGTCGATATTTGGAGGTTAATACGTTTCATTTAAATAAACAGCTTGATGACGGAACGCATAATTCTGATGTGGTGAGAATATAATTATTATAATTCCGTTACTTTCTAGAATATTATTAAAATAATAAGGCATTTCCAGTCAATCAATTTCTAGAACATTTTAACGTATATTGCCTCATTGCCTCATATGTAGTTGTATAAGTTTTGGAGCTCACGATTATAAATGGCGTAAAATTAATAAATAGACTATGTATTTGCTCGAATAAGTTAACCTTTAGATAATAGACGTCGTGCAATGAATTTAAAATTAATGTATGACAAATTGTTTGATTGGACAAGTAAAAATATGCGAGTTTTTTGCAACACGTCTTCAAAGAATGTTGATGATGAAGTCTCAATAAAAGACAATTAATACAAATTTAAACGGAACACTTTGTAACATTGGACTTTTTGCTGGCGTTCATAAAATGTGGAACCAGGTTGACGTTATATATGTGGACAATAATACTTTGTATTCACGCAACTGTTTTAGTTTGAAGGCCTTGTTTACTAAAGTGTTTTTCAGTTACAGTTCTGGTGTGAAGTCGGTGAGTTGGCAAACATGCGGTATGCGGCAGGGCGTCACAAGTGAAAAGGTTGTAGATCCTGAGATTGCGCTCAGGCACAGTCGTTTATGTATGAGGCTGACGTTACATAGACAACACACACAATTCAGTATTCTACACGTGTACAAGAATATCTTGAATTCTTTTTTCATGTAAAATATTATTTTGAATTTAGAACATCCTAATTATATGTGCATTCATTTGATTATTGTATCTTAATTATATTTATCGAATTGAATCATTTTGTTCCTAGAATTTTATGTTTTAAAATCCATTATAAAAATATTAGAATATTTCTACCCTATCTGAGTTAATTTTGTTAAGGACTTTATTTTTTATATATTTTAAAATCCGTTAGTAAAATCGACAACCCCTACAAAAAAGGTTTTGTGATCGCGTTGGGCGTTAATTATTACTTATTTTAAGCTTATATATTATTATATTAGCTTATTTAATCTTAATTATATTTATCGAATTGAATCATTTTGTTCCTAGAATTTTATGTTTTAAAATCCATTATAAAAATATTAGAATATTTCTACCCTATCTGAGTTAATTTTGTTAAGGACTTTATTTTTTATATATTTTAAAATCCGTTAGTAAAATCGACAACCCCTACAAAAAAGGTTTTGTGATCGCGTTGGGCGTTAATTATTACTTATTTTAAGCTTATATATTATTATATTAGCTTATTTAAATACTGTTTTAATTTACTTTCCTATGTTTATTTTATTGTACACTTTGATCGTAATATCTGATGAAATATAAATATCACGGTATAAAATAAAACTTTACTTAATACGTAATAAGTATATAACTTATTAAATAAGTGAAATAGTTTAATAATCATTTAGTTGTAATATGTATTTACATTTGACGACACGATACCAGGACGGCACATGAAATTCATTGAGTGGATGAAGCTTATGAATTGACTCGTTACTAAGAACAGTAATAAGCACATTAAGAAAAAGCTTAGCTTAGCAGAAACGAGAAAGAAAAACATGTTGACGAAATCAGCATGTCTTATAACTAAAACTTCAAAGACACTACCATGATAGATTGGGCAACTATGGAAGGCTGAAAGCCTATTCACTCTTGCTTGTTGCGGTCCGTCTACTGTGGCAACATCACAAGTACGGTATGCACATGGAGCTCTTTAGTCCAGTTAAACACACATAAATCTTCTTAGTCATTTTAGTTAGAAACTTCTCTAGCCATTGTTATCATTGATGCTATTTAAATCAAAATAGATAACAAGAAGCGCTTTACAAATAAAGATACGTTAGGTAGGTCCAGTCGGTGTCGTTGCTTGTAAGCAGCCCTCGCTGAACATGGAGGCACGTGGTCTGTATTCGAGCGATGTGGTGCGGTGGTCGCTTATGGTTTAACTGTTATCGTCGGCGGTTGAGATAAGGAGGAACACGGTTTATGGATATTCTAATGGTGTTTTGCTCCTTGCTTCTCCGTTTCAGGGCTAAATAACTACATAATAGTAAAAAAAAATGCACAAATAAAAGCGTGGATTCATTCAAATCGATTAAAATGATTAATAGATATGTATAGAACTTAGATTGGAAAAATAATTAGCCACATCTAATGATGTTCAATATAATGGACGAAACAGCATTTGCGCTTCAAATAAGTTCCTTTAGACACGTTTTTAAATTTATAGGTCAAGTATCTATATTTGCCGGTTTCTGCACGATATTTCCCATCACTGTTTTATAATCAGGATTTGAATGCGGGAACACCGGACTGAAACTCAGTGTCTGCACCAATAGGCCACTAGCTCTCAAAAAGTTATAAAAGTACCCAGTGTAATTATTCCAGGTTATCTTCTACTTATGTTCAGTATTCAATAAAATACGTTCGGACATTTTCGATGTGAAATAGTTACAGACAGTCGATTCATCGCCATCTACACAAAATACAAACGGACACACTTTCGCATTTATAATGTTATGTGATAACATTCACAAAATGACATGTACCGAGTTCCGAACTCGATAAAAAAACAATGTCGTAAGTGCATTCTATAACATTACACTTTCCTGTCGCGGCCGTGTTTTTGCCGTAATTACACATGCCCGCGTGTATTGCTCAACTTACGAATAAGGATTTTCTGGTATTTTTATATCAAATAACACGCGTGTATTGAAATGTCGTTCGGTGCGTTCCGATCGTGCGCTCGCTTGACATGATACTTGGATTTTTTATTACGAAAGTGCTTGTAAGACATTTATGGAGCGTTCTGATACATTTCGATTTGTTTGAAAATGCGGAGTATTTATACCATTACAAGAGATGGATTTAATAACTTATACCTAGAGAGAGAGAGTTCTTAGAATACTCGTTACATCGAAAATTTATAACTAAAGTCAAAAGTAAAGTAAAGTCAATTAATTTTATCTGCTTGCAACATTTGCCTAAAAATGAGTTTTGCGTTCTGGCAATTATGACTTTTTTTTATAATGTGTAAGATTTCAATGCGAGTACGATTTTTAGATTGTAAATTTTACAAGTTAGATGCGTGCATGAGCATCATTGTTATTAATGCTTTGATAGAGATGGAAAACAATTCAAGTATATCGTATTTTTTCCAGAAATGCACAACATACTAACATATCAAACCTACTTACTACCCTTGCATCTTAGTCAACTGACTTAGAAGCAAAGCTATATAAGCTATAAGGTATAGTAGGTCAGTAGTCATATGATCCCCCCATATATATCTTGTCACCCATATAAACTCAATAGTCTCTTGTGTTGTGACAGCGGCCGCAACGGGCGACTGAGTTAAATGGTCTGCGTATACTGAAGATGGCAGTACATGATTTCAATTGCCATAATTCATAGTAATTATATACTCAAGCATCGCATACATTGTCTGTACGTCTAAGGAGATATAATTAATCATAGTAAGTCTTGCGAGAATTGGCGTTTGCCATGGAAATATTACCGAACACAGATAGTACGATAATAACTTTATAAAATAACCTCTGTTAATAACAGCTAATTTATGAGAATCCCTGGGATTTTCGAAAGAACTACAAATTTTCGACAATACGTATAAAATTCTAAATATTACCTGTATTTAGGTATATTAATATATCATAAATTTACTTGACTTGATTTGGTCCACGTATAGAGTGGAATAGGAAAATATAAGTGGAATGTTTCTACCTGTAATTTGACCGGCACATCTTTGTGGCTGGCGGCAGAAATAGGAATGGTGTTACTGAATTACTTCTCTAGAGCAGTTAACACAAGTACTCCAACAAACATATAGCTCTTATAAAGATCCAAAGCCAATACACTTGTTCTTCACTCAATAGCCGTCACAGTAATGGCCACAATAAAACCCACAGCAATTTAATGAAACATGCGCTTTTGCGTACATATCTTTGGAGTTCCGCTGTTCAATCGTAGAATGGCAAAATAAAACATAGTAAGAATTCATTGCAGAAATACACTTCCATTTTTTCCACTCGATATATATTTGTTTATTTTTATGCTTAACCTTATAATATTATCTATGAAATCTTAGTAGATACTTTGCCACAAAAGATGAATGTTACTGATATCAATATACTACACTAGTGATTGTATAAATTTGCATTTGAATCACAAAACACAAGCTTATAATTATAACAAGCTTAGTTTGAGATTCACAGATGTATCTACGTAAATAGGAACTAGGCATAATACTTAATTAGATAATTATCTTTTGTTAACATTTACTATTATTAGCAAATAAATTATTCTATTTTATTCTATTCTAAATTGGTAAATTTATTAATTGGCAAATTTTTGTTGGTAACGATTGAGACTTGGATTCAATTAAGATGTAGCGTCTAGTATCTAGTAACTTCAGGATTTTGTCGATACTAGATGAGAATACCGAAACGCAAGTGAAGGCGTTATTTACCAGTCGCACGAGTTTCGTGCATATTTTTTGCATTTTGATGCAAGTTTACGTTCCGTGGTAAATTGGCAAAAAACTGGTAAATAATAATATATAATTATGTACTAATATATCTTCTTTTTTTCAATCGGTCATTTTTATTGCATCCACCAAATTGTCATTAAAAATTAAAAAAAAACGTATCTATTTACTATTTACTTATATTAAATATATTGCAAATATAACATATTGACTGGTTATTTGCAAAAACTAAACTGAATTATACAAAACATAAGAAAAGAAGCGAATACCAATTCTACTAGTCTACTTGTACTTACTTCTACTCCGTTATATTACACTCAACAATGATCAGATTATGTACTTTCAATGGTCAAATCCATACGACAACGTAATAATACAACGTAGTTTTTGCAAAAGTTTACAAATCTCCGAATAAATAATGATTAAATAACTCACAGCAATATATATAATCCTTTACGAAAATGGGATTGAGTTTTGTACAATCCAATTTCTAAGTTAATATTTGTAGAGACTAGAGTACTAACGGAGCTGTGAGGTCAGTCACAGATCAGTTGTACGTACATAATATAATTTATACGGAACCCGTGCGTGTTATACCTGTGTGTATATCAAACAGTCACGCATCTAGTTTTTGCTCTCAGCATCTCTGTGTAAGCCATTGCAGTATAGTTTAATTAACATAATAATTACACATTTCTTCGTTCGAGTATATGTGTGAACATAAATTATCTTTTTCTTGTATTTGTATGAAATATGTTATGGGGTATGAATATTCTATAACTTCGTTATTTCAGCGGGTCGTCACATTTTAATTTACTTTATTAATGTTCTGGTAGTTTAGATATATATTCAACTAGCTGTTGCCCGCGACTTCGTCCGCGAATTCAGTTTTATCATGCACCCCTATTTTACCCCTCGGAAAAGTAGCTTAAGTTACTCCTTGTCACATCAGCTATCTGCCAGTGAAAGTCTTTGTTCAAAATCGGTCCAGCCATTTCAGAGATTAGCCGGAACAAACAGACAACAGACAAACAAAAGTTAAAAACTAAAATGTTTTGGTATATGAACCGTGTATACATCCATATACACTTAGTAAAAAGCGGTTATTTTAATATTAGAAAGAAAGAAAGAAAGAGTATTTATTTTACAAAAACAACACATATTAATAACTAAAACTAAAACTAAAAACAATAACGTTAAACACAACTCATAACGTAGGAGTAGGCAGTTGATGTGTTGAGTTGGCAAAAAGGATCCCTGTCTCAGCATAGTGCTGCACACTAAAAGAGAGCGCAGCGCTGGTTTTCAGGCAGGGCCCACAATATTACAAACAGACACTCCAATTTTATTTTATTGTATAGATTTTGTGGTTTTGCGATTGATGGGTGTGGTGAAATTACAGGCACATGAGACGATCCACCGTCACGCCACAGAGTGTCAGGGACTTGGGTCTTCCCACACTTGAAGGCAGGACCGAGTTGTATTGTTGTTGTTATGGCAATCAGGGAGGCCATCCTTCGATCCATTTCTTACTCACACAAAAAGTAATCCACGAAAATATTAAAAGATTACGCTCAAAATCATGAATTAAATTATTTCCTTTATCGCAATATTAGAAAGTTGGCGGAAATCCTAGTCAATCACATTCCGGTTGTTAAAATCTCTGCCGTCATTATACAATCAACCAGCATTCAAGAATTATTTTCAACACTAAATGCTGGCATAATTTAATATGTACAATTAAAGTAATTCCTCAAATAAACATGTTTTAATAATATTTTGAGCCAATAAATATTGTGATTCAACTTCGCCCACGCTTCGCTTTATGGCACAATATTTAAATACCGCAGCCAGACCTAACGAACGAAGGCCGATTCGATTGTGCAACGAGTTTCATAAATATGTACAATCTATTCAGTTATAAGATATATTCAGCAGCATTTGAGTACTAGGCAAATGAAATATTCTATCTTCACTGTTATCATCCATACGACTACAATCTTGCTGAATGTTCGTAGAGACGAGCTACATATGTCATATTATTGGTATTATAGGACGACTATTGCACTTAACATGAGCTGAAATATCAACGCATATAGTCAAGAATCAAGAAGATTTGCTGTTCAACACGACGGGAAATGTGCTTGTCGACGCGCTAGTTAATTACGTAACGAACACAACATACAATCAGAAGACTGGTTCAAAATCGAAACAGATGTGCACTTTTGTTCTTTACTAGCTCAATTAATAAGAGGGAAAAAATATCGCTATAAACCTGGCAATATCATACACAGGTACTGAATAGGCAAGAGTATTGTGGTAGATTAAAGCCTACGCGGCAATCGCTCTTGTAACAAGCAATGTAAATTATAGTTGAAACTTTATAAGCCTGGTCTGGTCATGGCTATATAACTTGTAGTAATTTTAAATTTCATCTTCCCATCTGTTCGTGCAACGTCGGCTGGTCTGGACGCAATATTTTCAACATAGTTTATTGGGATGATAAAAATAATTATATTTTGACCTGTGATGACATACGGATAAAGTTAAATAATAACTACCTCCGAGATATTTAGAGTATTTTTTTTGTAAACAATTTCTTATGGCATGAAAAATTGACTCTTAGGGGCAGCAAAATAATAATAATAATATTATTGGTGGCATTTCACGCAGCGCCATCCAGCCCAAAAGTAAGCTAAGCATACTTATATCATGAGAACCAGACAAGTGATATAATACTTATATTGTTTTTTTTTGTAAATACTTACATATAATACATATTGACACCCAGACACAGAACAAAACATCGTCGGTCGTCACACCAATATTAGTTCTGGGTTGGAATCGAACCCACGACCTACAGCGCAGAAGGCAGAGTTACTATCAACTGAGCTGTGAGGCCATTAAAATAGCATCCTGTGTGTCTCCTCTGGTACTGACATCTGGCCACAGTGCGGCTACTAGGTACATTAGTCAAAAGCCGCTCAGTAGCTACGCTATGGAGTGGTCTATGCTTGGAGCTGCTAAGGATAAATCCAAAACGAAGTTATGCGACAGAGGAACAAAGTGGTCTACATAGCCCACTTTGAATACGATCCAAAGCGAAGTCAGCGACAAACACAGCTAGGTGGAGAGGTTCTCAACCTTGGGCCCGCAGTAACCGTTTCATTAGGCCGTAATAAAATCGGTTGTAAAATAGCATAATGGTGGCAGTATAACCTTGTTATCGGCTATACCAATGAAGTTTGAATGGGTATTATACGGTGCGCGCTGGTGCGCTCCCATTGGCACCGCTACAGTACTCCACTTGATGTTTATTTGAGTGGTATTTAAGATTATTCGTAAATTGTGGCATTAAATTTGGTCAGTAATCAGTTTTCAGTTTTGTTTCAGTGTTTTGTCAGAATATTGTGGCAATTGACTTTATTGATATTAAGGGTTTATTTTACGAGGCCAGTAATTTTATCGAGCCATGAACGTGTAATTACTAAACAAAATAAATAAAATTGGAAGAAATACTTGCTATTTTTTTTTAAGTTACACTTAATACTTGGTTATTTCTCTCATATTAATATTATATATATATATATATATATATATTATGATTACTACATTTTGTTCGTACTAATACAAAAACAGAGGAAATGTTAATTTCGTGGTTGTATCATTAATAGGAAGTAGCACCGTGTAGAAAATTAAAATTAGAGGCCTTTGTCTAGTAGCGAGCTTTTGCCAGACAACATAATACAATTTTAATAGTCACGGGACGCCGACAGTTACATATTTAGCATATTACTAGTTACAATGGATACTTTTTCAGTGGGTTTCAGTTAAAAGTTGCAGAAGCAATTGATAAATTAATTAGTTTAAGATGACACTACTTAGCTCATCAACCGTTTAGTGACGATTTTACGTAAGAAGAAAATGTATTTCATTGAAATTCATTTTATTATAATTACTCTCATCTTAAACATAATATTCATATTGTATCACGTATCTTTGTAAAATATAAAATAATAACTTGGAAGCCGGTGCCACACGGAAGTCACCATCCCAAATCTGTTATTTATGGTCCGCTATACCAATGATGTATGGCTCATACATTTTACGAGAAACCGACGGGAGCTTCACGAAAATCAATCTTATTTCATTTGTATTTAGGTCTAAATTATTCTAGAAAAACTGTTTATCTATGACTATTGTTGAGAATATTAATGTTTTTATTAATTTGTAGGCGTATAATAGGCAATAACTCGTGTGATGAAATACTTTATCATTGTTAATTAAAATTGTTTTTATTCGGGATCCCTAACAAGTCGTTTCGGAAAACTGACAGTTTTTTTTTATAACCTTACCAGCTTCAGCCCGCGGCTTCGCCTACTCGGATACAAAAACAAGGTAGTTGTATATTTCAGGTCAACATCATATTATCATACATATGTATATCTATCCAAACATTTTTCATGTGATACAGTTACGGAACGAGCCGACGGCCCACCTGGTGTTAAGTGGTAACCTCTCTGCCCATAACAAGCGATGTGAATTGGGTCCTCCCCTACTAGGTACGAGAAGACCCAAGTCGCATCGTATGCGCCCCGTAACTCTGAGACGTGTAGGTGAAATGTCTCATGTGCCTGTAATTTCACCAGCAACCACACCTTTCAAACCGGAACGCAACGTGAACGCTTTACTGCTATGTGCCCGAAATGGGCATGGTGGCATTGCTTCCCCGGACAAACTTGGTGTGACTGTACTGCTCTTAAATTAAATCCCGCATGTATAGTTTAAGTGGATTATTTTGGTACAAAGAAAACTTTCTACGATACGATATATGTGTGATATGATATTTATGATCACTTATGATGTGAAATGATGATATAAAAGATTACT
This sequence comes from Chesias legatella, assembly GCA_947359385.1. Lineage (NCBI taxonomy): Eukaryota > Metazoa > Arthropoda > Insecta > Lepidoptera > Geometridae > Chesias > Chesias legatella. Next base: position 6,510,803 of record OX375766.1, read on the forward strand.
TTAAACTTGTATCATATACAACTCAAAAAAAACTATAATGGTGTTTTCCATTTATCTCTTTCACAATAATTATACGTTTGAGATTTCCAGTTTATATTTATATTTGTTTACGGAACCCTCAGTGCTTCTGACTTCTCCTCTAGGTATATAACGAATTTATTGCATCACGATTGTTATTTCATTAATTGTAAGATCGTGCTTTTGTAGACAGAATAATATCTACGATGTAGGCAATGCATATTGTTATGATTAATGATGATCTTATATCTATGTATATTCATTAATATTTAATTGAAGCAAAAACATAGCCTTGGTATAACTCTGACTTTTATATCGCCCAACAAAAGAATTATGTTTTTATAATTTCATTTTTTGTACATAATGTGTTTAATAAAGTTAACACTTCCATTTAAAATCCTAACGTGCACCGATGAGTTTTTCACCTCATACAATTTATGTATGCATTACCACGTTCTCAAAACGATGAAGGAAAACATCACGAGGATCCCCCACTCCGGTTTACGTGATGTTTTTCTTCGCCGTTTCTAGAACAAAAAATCATAGACATTTGGCAAGTGCATGAAAAGAGCCGTTGAGGCGCATTTCCATCCTTTCACACCACTGGTTCGAGAGAGCCAGGAGTGACACATTAGTACTGGGTAGTAATTTTGGTTGCTTTCCCTAAACAAAACAAACTAAATAATAACACAAAAAGCCAACAGACAGTAAAAATAATTTATGATCAAAAATATCTCATATATTAATTGACCATTTGTTACGAAACCGGCTACTTTTGAAATTTTAACACTAATAAAATAATTAAGTTTTAAATTAAACCCGAAACAGGCGTCTCCATTATTTGTTGCAACTGACAACCGCAGTCGAACACAGAGGTGGAAGTACAGATAAGGCAGTTAAGTTGTTTGTGGAACTTAAGTTTCAGAAAAATAGACTAAGAATCTGTCTGGAACTTATGGAAGGCAGATCTGAGAAAGCTGTATTAGTTATATCAGCAAATCATATTTAAGTTCCCAACGCAAAGCACCTACTAAATTTTCGGAAAAAATAAATGTTATGTTATCAAAATAGTACATAAATGTATAAATTGAGGACAAATTAAAATATTTGTGTGTTCATGACTCCACTAATTTCTTATTATAAATTAATAACCAATATTAGTGAGCCTCAAATTAATTTATATGCTCATCAACCCCCTTGATTACGCCTAGTGGTACCGTTGGAATATGCTTGTGCCTATTTAGACCTCTCGTACTGAACTGAGGTGGGAACTTTTTTGCCCTTCTACATTTAAGGTCGCGTTTACTCTATGGTTCAATATTTCAACGCTTACGACAGGGCCGAAACACCTGCAAGCGGCGTTCGCGGCTGATTTATTGCACCGTTTGTCTCTCTCCCCCCTCCCTCCCTATCCCCCCGCCCCCCCATACCTTTCAACTGCACAGCCTTCACCGAAAAGTCAGTCATAAAGACAAAATACTGCAATGAGGAACGAGCACTCATCGCGACACCGCTCACAATATGTGTATTTGAAGTTTGATTTCTTCTATATTTCGATTTGTTTTTTATATCTTTGATATAAAATTTGAGTTAAATTTGATGTTGATAATGGATATCTGCTTATGTCTCAGATTTATGATGGTCAAACGCTCAACAACAAACACACCAAGTAGAGTTAGTATCAAGCAGACATTGAGACCGGTAGCCCTTGCAAAATACAGTACCTTCATGGTCAAGTCGAACAAATATAAGAAGAAATTGAGATTTTCCATCAAATTGAAAATATTACTTACAGAAGGGAAAGTTTGAAGTCTAAACGATTGTATAGCTGTGTAAATTATAATAATATAACATTCAAAACCATATTTTGCAAACAAAACAACTATGTAAATAAAATTGAAACAAAAGGTACAACTCATTACTCACTTCACGATTAGCATAATAAAATGTTTGACACCCCTGAAAAGCAACACAACGCTATGCAATTCAAATTCAACTTTAACTCCAACACTGAAGATTGTATTTCGGGTATTTTGTTTCGTGTTTTGCACATCTCCAGGGCCCCATAACTTTAGGTCGCGTGTCTAAAAGGCGTATTATTTTTAAATTATTAACACGGTAATGGAATTATTCTGATATGCAAATGCTGCGAAGAACGGCTTCTGATCACGATACAGCATAGTTCAGAAAGCTTAGTGGGACATCTCCGAAACAAAATTGCAACAATAAATAGGATAGCGCAAACTTTTGCTAGTACATTTGCCTTCGAATCTTAGGGTTCATGGATCGATCTCTAGCCGGAGTAAACATTATATGTGTAGTAGAACAAATATTGAACATACTGGCGACTGCCACTACGAATTAAACACGATAAATAACATAAATAATTTAGCGTTTATTGAAATATTTATTTTTAAGTTTATTCATCCAATATACATCCAATATAAAGACCTAATTGAATTATTCTAACAAGCTTTAGGCGCATACTTTGGAAATAAATGTAACTGTTATCAAATAAAATATACATTACCTTCTCAAAAGCATATATTCTGTGGCGCAACCGTTAGCGAGTTCAGGGCTAATTGCAAGCGCTTGCAATTTGTTTGCTTCGAGGTTTGACTTCTTTGTTGAGTACTTGAAGGGTGGGATTAGGAATAAAACCACCCAGATTATAATTTATATTATAAATATTTGTAAAACACGAATATATTTTTTCTGTATTCAGGACGAGCCTCTCATGTTCCCTAAGATGATTTTTAATCTACCACGGGAGCTAGTCTAGTAGTTTTTTAATATTACATACATTAAATACATATTAGCACCCACATAACAAACATCTATATTCGACACACAAATGTTTGTCCTGGGTGGGAATCGAACCGACGATCTACAGCGCTGAAGGCAGAGTTACTACCAACTGAGCTGCGAGGCCGTTCAAATCAAAATTTGGCGAAGCAAATTATTATTATAGAGCACCTAAATCGTATTAATAATGAATAATAATAAAATACTATTTCTGATAAAAGGTTAATACATTAAGTTTTAACTTAACTGCTTCAAAAATCTATAACGTTTACCGACTCATATCCTTGCAATGGACTACCCTGTGTCCCAAGTGCCATGCGCAAGAAAAATATAAAATCTTAAGAATAAATATTATGTTCATCACACAAATGCTAGTTAACGTCAGCCGGGTATCGAATCTGAAACCTCTCACTCTACAGGCAGGAAGGATTAATTACCAACACAGCTGGAGAGCGAGCAGATAACAGATTAATTCAGTGACGGCCTTTTAATTTTACACAATAACAAAATTATATAAACGGCAATAAATAATAAAATAGAAATCACAAAGTCGCGATAAAATTAGAAATCAACGTCCACATAAAACTAAAATTATGTTTATTCGATTCAAAAACACATTAAAACTCAAAGTGATTCACACTTGCTCAAGTGATTTGCATAATAACCATATTTTGGGTCATAAGATGGATAAGATAAAGCTTGATTTATTATCTTATAATTACGACTTCCTCTAATTAACGAGATTATTACAGAAATCACGATGCAGACATAATAACCATCGTTATGTGAGTCATAAAATAAATTAAAATTGTAAAGTATTGTTGATTTAATGACTGGGGGGTGATTTAACTTTTATTGCCACGAAATAGTATTTTTTTTTATTACGATATGCTTACATTTGACCGCAATCTCACCTGATGTTAAGTGACGATGCGGTCTACGATGTAGCATGCTTTCCTAGAAGATACCTATTCACTTTCCTCAAAAATGATGCAAAAATTATTATTTTTCTTTCTGGCTTCTTCTGCTGGTTCTGGCTGTAAGGTATGGTGAATTACACAGCCGCGTGAGGACCTATTCACTTCTCAGAGATGGAATTCTGTTCGCATAATTTAGAGCCAATCCTAGCTGTTTCGTAGGTTATAAATAAGTAATAACATAAAACGTCTGTTTATAACGAATCAGTTTTAATCCGAAGCGTATATAACTAAATAATTATACGGTAGCATTTACTAAAAAACATAATTATATAAGAAGTCATTATTTATTTTGCCTTTCCTGCTCGTAAAACCGAAGTAATTTTAGCCTAAGTGGCACTTGAGGATATAAGGTGTATAGAGGATAATTATAACTTAAATCCTACTTAATATACAGGTACTTACTCAAATCTCGCACTGCGAAGAAGATAAAAACCAAAAATCATTTATTTAAGAATATTATATGATAAAAAACGTGCTTTTTTAATTTCTTTCTTGACATGCTGGTTATTTGGTTTCCTTTAGTTTGAGAAAAAAATCAAACGGAAACTGCTCTGGATTTGTACGCGCGACTTTTGGATTGAACGTTGCGGGCCCTTTCTACTCTTTCACCATACTCAATATTTTATATTAGCAAATACACACTGATTTTTATTTATTCATTTGTCGTTCGTACGTGTTTTGGTACAAAATTTGTAATCCATTCCAAGCAGCAATTTGGCGTACCTATGTAAATCCTGTGATATTGCAATAGTATAGAAGTTACATGAACTGATTTGCTGATGGAGTCGGAAGGTGTCTGGGAACTCCTCAACTAAACAAGTGAGCCCTGTCATGTTCGGGCTTGTTTGGTTTATCATGAAAAATATCATGAACCTGAAATAAGTATCAAAAAACAGTAGTGCCCGGGATATTATTGTAAAATAACTTATTAGACAATTGTCTCATTAGACAATTTATATCTACTTGAGTGGTTCAGCTTCGTCTGCGTTATTGGTTGTGGGTTCGATTCCCACCCAAGACAAGAATTAGTGTGAAAAACATAGACGTTTGTTTTGTCTGGGTGTTAATATGTATTAGCTATACTTAGTTTGGGGCTAGCGTGGTGTCCCCTGGAATGAAGAGTAGCTACTGCGTCCAGTGGTAATACTGATTCGGTTATAGTATTACTGAGATAAGTGATATTACTGTAATGGCTCCTGTATCGGTATAGAATTCTTCCATTAATATACAAGTGGCGGCGGTATAATAAACTACAATTATGAATCGTAAAACCGTTCGCGCTGCGTTTATGAAGGCGGCTTGTTATCGCCGACATCTTGATTTATTTGACGGCTAGCGGTCACCCGTGACTTCGTCTACTCACGGGTTATTCAATTTTACGTGAACAACTATAAATTTATTTAACACTTTATCCATTACCAAAAAAACCTTAGAAAAAGTGTATAAATATTCATATATTTTGCTTACATTAGGTAACTAGTAAAATATAATAATCTAATAAGCTTTACTGTGAGCGCTTAGGTTTAATTTTATTTTTTTATATATATAGCCCATAATATTAACATCACGACATACCAGACCTGTCTATTAAAGTTTTTATCTTAGATATAGGTATATGTATATTCGATTTTTATAAGTGAAGCATTGATTTATAGCGAATATTCACGGTAATTTACTTAGTCATTGGTATGTACATATGAAAAAGTGAAATTATTAATTTTTTATGATATTTTAAGTAAAGTGAACCAATATGTTGAATATATTAGAAATAGTAAGATGCAAATTCTAATAAAACCGACAGTAACATTGAAGAAAAAAATATTTTAATCAGAGCGTTTCTAAATCAAAACTGTTATTTCATTTTAAGTAATTTGATACAGATGACATTTTGATTATCGTGATGTAAAACTTGACAAAAAACGTGTAACAGAATATATTAAGCATTATAGGTACACAGTAGCATCGCTAAATGATATCTTCACTCGTACAAACAGACAAACTCGCATCAGGATAGAGTTGTGACAAAACAAACAAAATAACTCACTACTATTATCGAGGCACAGCCGCTAATTACAAATGAAAATGGCTTCCCACCGTCCACCCGCGATAAACCCGCGTCGTTCCACGCATAATCTATGCTCACGAGATATCTTAATTACGGCCAACAGCCGCTTTCAAGAAATACATTTATAATTGAGCCTTCCAACCTTATCCATCCGATTACATGACAAATGCACCGTGTTCCGCCTGTGACTGGTAATTAAATTTATCGAATCGATACCCGTTTGTTACTCAAACCACGACACTATTTTAACTGCCACTCTTTATCTATTCGAACAATCGATCTCAATCATAGGGATGGGCAGTAAAAGTCGTTGAAGCATTAATGATACGATTAGGCTTTAAGAAATTACGTAAATCACTGAAGACGTAATAGCCAAAAGAGCAATTAGTGTTGTGCCAACGTCGATAGTTTAGCGGATGTCGATAGCATTCCGCGCGCGGTACGTGACTGCACACTGAAATGCGACCGCAGGCTTGAAACGTTCCGATTTCACAGAATCAGGCTCTATGCTCACGGGAGAAGGGTTAGGAAGCCCCCAAGTGTAATATTGGTGGGCTGCGGAGACGTGAGTTCGATTAAAAAATGTGATTTGTGGCTGCCACTCTGCACGTGTTTTATTTTGCGAGCGGTACGTGACGGGTGCGTCAAAAGAGCGCGGAAAAAAGACGAAGTCAGAGCGCAATTTTAAAATGATTCGGAACGTTGGAAATTTCATGTTTAAAGTTTTTGAATTGCAAAGTGATTCGCTCTGTTGACCGCATATATAAAATGTGCGAGTTTACGAAGCGGGCTTTGAGATAATTACTTTTTGACGATAATTTACAGTCAGCGTGGCGAGACAAAACAGTTTAGCTTCAAAGAACGAGTGAAACCTCTTTGGTGAATGCGATTATCAGTCGACGCGCGTCTAGCGGGTCATCATTCACACCTGTCAGTTTTCCCCTTTGAGCCCGGACAGGCGGAGACGGGTCGGAACGACTAGTCGACGGCGATTTGTATGGCGCGAGTAAATCACTTTTGAAGTAATTTATGTCTGAATGCTGCTAGTGATGTGCTTTTGAGGTTGCGGTAATCGATGGACGTATTTTACGATGTTTTGAAGGAAGTTTGAAAATGCTGTGGTATTTTTAGCTGAGCCTGTGTCATAAACATGCTACCTGTTTTATAGTACCTACCTATATATTGTAAGACTGTCGTTACACTTTTATTTTTACATGAATTGTGGAAACTTGCTTTATGCATATTATATTCATGAAAACTGTGTAAATTTATCTATTATAATTACATTTTATACTGTTTACATACCTAATAATTAATAATAAAACATGGAGACGATTTGATCCAAACAACTGAATGAAAAATTATGGGGATTCGATTCTCGGACCAGGTTAACATCTCAATATAATAATCCACGTCTGGGATATATAACAGGTTCTTATTTGTTCAGACGACAAAGATAAACATGTTTGCTATTTTTATGTTGTATTTTTATTTTATTGTTTTACAATTCTCCTTAAAGTAAAAAAATAATGTATCCTTAATAAATGTAGTATTGTAAACTAGCGATGTCAATACTTTGTTTCCAAGTTTTGTAGTATAAAAACAAGAAATTACGAAATATTCTTTAAGATATCTCTAATTATACTTAGTCGTAGTTAAGATATTTAATTATTCCATTTGTGCTTTAGGTTTAATGGTACCAAATCATTGTTAAAGAGATTTATTATCAGGTTGGTACATACTGGAATACCTTTCAAATATATAGTGTGTACACCATCATCTGATGTAGTTAGCAATAATGTCGCCCGTTTCGCTTCTACCTAGTTTTATAATAGCAATAATACATCTTTATTTCGGACACGAGATCCATAGTTTTTTACATTATAAATTATATAGTATAGTCAATATACAAAGAAAATAATAATAATAATAATAAAAGATAACACAGCCACAAAGAGTACCTAGCTAAGTAGGTATGTCATAAACATATGACACCAGACGCTACCTGCACCCAGTGTCTATATGTGTCCGTCAGGTAGATTCTATCTGCCAGACTTATAATAATGTATTTTTCTTTAGTACGCTTTAAAGATATCTCCTATTAGTCGACATACAATACCGTTACAAAGTATTGAATACTCTTACAAGATCTAAGACTCTACATTATACGTATAAAAAGTCATGTCACACGACACCACCATTGACATCAGTCATCGGCACGTCAACGCTGTCTCGACGGCTTTTGTTCCCAAAAATATAACACGGAATAATCAGCGTCTATTTATCATAACGTGACATTTCTTGACGTAATGACAGGATTTGACGTCAGGTCGAATGTTATCAAAGTGCTTTCTCTACTCCATGGTATTTATTTTCATTACAGATCTGATGTTGTGATGTAGGTACCTGTAAAGATAGATGTATTGATTTAATAAATAAATGTTTTGGTATATTATTTTGTCAGACAAAATATATCAATTTTAATTTCTACAAAGTAAGTAGTTCATGCTACTGAATAAAACAGTTTATCTTGCTTCTTTCAAAATATGTAGCTTATTAGTTCGATGATGTATATATACGTTAAATCGTGTAGCATATTGGATATGAATATTTACAGTAAGGATGAGTTGAGTTACCTCCGATAAATTAGTGAAATACCTGTTACTTTTGACTTAGTTTTAAACAGGATTGAATACGGTTGAAATGAAATATTTCTGTACCCAATAGTAACGAATCAGTTGTTAAATTCCGACGGATCTCAAAGATGATCCCCACTTCGCAAAAAACGGACATACAAAACGAATTTAGTTTCGTAAGTCCTTAGTATAGTTTCATAAATGCTTTTTAAACTTTTCCACGTCATTATGAATTTTATGTGTAGTTCTAGATTATGTTCAGTGATCCAGATAACGGTGTCGTTCTACAGTCTGACAGTCTCTTTGAAGTGTAAAGTCTGTTGTAAACGGACGCGCTGAGCGCTCAAAGCAACGGTTTCCTGCGAGGATTGATGGCGACGGGAATGGACGGGAATGGCGTTTACACACGACCACATGATTTATTGGCGAGGCTGTGCTCACTGCACTGTGTTATTTAGCACTACTTTCATAGCCACTTTTTTGACAGGCCTCACAGCTCTGTTGGTAATAACTCTACCTTCTGAGCTGTGGGTCGTGGGTTCGATTCCCACCCAGGACAAACGTTAGTGTGACGAACATAGATGTTGTTCTGTGTCTGGTATAATATACAGGGTGTCCGGTAATGAATGGATAACCTTGAAATGGGTCTTAGTAGAACTATTGGGCATTCGGAAAAAATATCAAATAAAAAAAACCAAGTAGTATACAATAAAAACAACAGAACAAATAAAACAAAAAACTAAAAATCAAAACATCGATATTATTTAAAAAATACATATCTTTGATACTACCTACTTGTTTTTTTTTTATTTGATATTTTTTCCCGATCGCCCAATAGTTCTACTAAGACCCATTTCAACGTTATCCATTCATTACCGGACACCCTGTATATTATATGTATATATTTACATAAAAGTATATAAGTATCATATCAGTTGTCTGGTTCCCATCACAAGCTATGCTTAGCTTTGGGGCTTAATGGCGCTGTGTGAAATGTCCACCAAAATTTATTTATTTACTTTTAATTGCTACTAACTAAGCGCCGTTTTATGTATCGTATCAAAACAGTCGTTTCAACTTCTCAACAGTCAAAATAAATGTAAACTCGTCATATTCATATCTTTAATAAAATAAACAATAAACTATTTAGTAATTCAACACCTTAATTATTAAAAGTTAAAAGATGGATATCTTTCTTCCCCAAAAATAACACAACTAATAAATAACTCCCTATAGCAGGCTACTGTACTATAAAAATGTTCGCCTAAACGCAATAAATACACGTTTATCATTTCACCCTTCACGTCACAGGGTGATAAAAACCTACCCTCAAAATGATATATGAAATGAATATTAATGTAATTGGACTGGGGGATATAATTTGGGCTGATTTATGGCTACTAACAGCTATTGCACGCAGTTTTGCTTGCGTGACAATAATTGTTATTAATGGCTACGACAAAGAATGCTCCATTCTCGCAAAAATATATGACCGGAGTTAAATCCCGTATTTTAATCACACGTCAGAAGTACATCGGTTTTTCAAAAAATATGTTCTGTGCCCGCTTGCAGTCGTCAGAGAAGCTAATGCAAAAAATATTTTTGTTATATTAGTTAAACTCAAAATTCAAAATTATTTCGATTGGAACATAACATACCGTTGGATTCTGCTAAACTGTGTTGCAATTATACGCTTCTGACTTAGTTCTATTTAATTTAATGATTAAGAACATTCACTCCCTATCTACTATAAACATTTCAATTAAAATAAATTGACTTGAAATATTTGTAATTTTTTATAAATTCAATGTTATTGGAGTATTTCTGGCTAGGTTACCAATAGTTTAACAGGTATTATCTCGTGTGTTTTTACCTGTTAGCACAATATAATTAATGCTATTCGCACAAATGTAACATTTAATATTCCACATACCTACTAAGTAATTAAAACTTTAGTTCATATCCGTTCAAGTCGGTAAATTCAGATGACTATAAATGATGCGCCATATAAGACATTATAATTGAATGGGTAATTTAAATTAATTCATAGTAATTAACACGATAAAACGCCTGGTCCCTTTATTTCTTGACTGTTAAGTAGGTACTACAAAAATAGAGATGAGTGTAGTACTTGCACGATACATATTATTGTAATAAATAAAACATTCCAAATAATAAATATATGAATTATTTTACTGGCTCCCAAAACAAGTAACGAGTACGAGTAGTAATTACTGGCGAAAAAAACGAAATGATAACACCAATTTAAAATTTAGACAGTGACTGAAATACTACACTTATCAGTATTAATTTTGTGGCTTATGATCGAAATCACATAGGTACTTTGAATCTTGTTGAAGAAATATTTGCTTTAGATTTTGCTCAAATTCGTATTGAGTTTGGTCTGGACCTATTGATACTTTCAGGCATTTGTTTAACAAATCAATACAGTCAATAAACAAATTTATTCATATGTATTAGCAGATCAAACCTTACGCCATCAAAACGAAATGGTGTTAAACAAATCTACGAATGCAAAACGATTATTTGCGCCCCAACTACTCTCACGCCGTCGGACGTATCAATGATTCACATTAAAAAATTATATCTTATAAGCACAACTCTAATCTTAATTGTAATAAGCCACTTTCCCCCAACTCTTCATCATCTCGACATTAATGTTGGCTTCCATTGTTGAACAAGAGCGGCATTAAACTGTTAAGTGACGTCACTGTAATTACTCATTTACCGTGTATTGTATGTTAGAAACTACGCAACGTTTTTATGAGTGAATTTGTAGGTTATATTAAAATATATACCATGTAGTGTCTAATTTTACATAATTTTATTATCGTCTAATTATGCAGCTATTTTCTAATTTAGAATTAATTTTCAAGATTGTGATCAGTGTCAATTAAGAAAAATATTTCTATGTAAACATATACCTTGGATTGACGTTGAGAAACTATGAATTAATAAATAAAATTATATATTGGTTTATTAGATTGCATTCGAAACAGTCTATGACATAGATGATTCGTAATTAGGAAATTATTGATAATTATTTTAATTAAACACTACTTTCCACATTACCAGCCTTTCAGTCCACTGCTGGACGTAGGTCTCTTCCAAGAAATGCCACATAACAAGGCATTCAGCTCTTCGCATCAATTTCCAACCTTCCGCAAGCTGTCGCTCCACCCGGGCGGGTGGGATGCCGCTTACCCTCTCCACAGCCCGCTGAGCTACTGTCAACAAGTCGCGTCTTGAGTCTCAAACTACAGATCCTGCCTCTTTTCCCACTGCACGTACCCAGGACTGCTCTCTACAAGCGAGAACTTATGGCCTTATGGTTCTTTGAATTATCGGTTTTAGAAAATATCGGTTCTCTCAAGATGTGCTCCTTCACGTCTTGAGAGCGTGATATTTTTGGGCACATCATCAAGCGTAGCGTTCATTGCTGCATGTCCAAGTGACCTGCAAACATAATGAAATTCGGATTCCTTACCACTTGGCCATCACGCTCTCAAAACAGTAGGTACCTAACTAATGTGTTTTCAATTTTATGAGACCATGCTGTCAACATAAATTTGCTTGTTCACCTACATCAAAAAGTTATACAACTTTTATAATATCAACGATTCTCTGACAATCATATTTTACCCTTGGGCAATGTAAACGCAACAGTTCATCGAATCCACAATAACATTCGCGCGCGGCCATTATTGTCACAGCACTCAGCTGTCACGGTTGTCAAACCTGTCAGCGTCATTGACAATTATTTGTGCTTTGTCACGCGCGGAACCACTTGTCGCCTCCATTCGGTTTCGGCGTTGTCCGATAATGTGACATTTTAATACTGTTGGTATTGCGTGTTTGGATTTGGGTATTGTTTTGCTGTCATTGTATGAAGGTTGTTTTAAATTGTTGGGCGTACATTTCTGTTGACGCAATGGTGAGAGGAACGGTACTGTATGCGTTATGCAAGGCGACAGTTTCCTGGTTCGATAACCAGCCACGTGTCAAATTTAGTATTTGCAATGAGCATAGAGTTTGCGTTTGGTTCCTTTTATTCCTGTTATTGGGATAACTAGTGAACTATATAAACGTTACATATTTTTGACGTGACAACGTCTTATAATTCGATAGAGCCGGCTGCACGCACGAAAAAACATGACTCATGCGGCGTTACCTCGCTCTGAGGCGTTCCATGTAAGGCTTGTGCAAGTGCAAGCGAGAGCGCGGAACGAGCGACAAAGAAGCACAATCGAACACAATTCTTAAGACGTCGTCACGTTCAACTATCGTCAGTAAACCGACTTTACAGACAACCATTTTTTTTTGTTATGATTATGTTTAGGGGATTAAAATTTGCCAAATAAGTTCAAATTAAAAGACCTGTCTATTGGACTTGAAACAATTTACATTAATGTTAAGGTCTCACAACTTTTCTTATCTGGATATTTTTTTTTTATATTAAAGGCTAATTGGTTAGCTGCATTCATAAGAAGAACGACAGTACTTTGAAAGCACATTTACTTTGTTCACGTTAACATTGACATTTAAAACGATTTTATTTCATATAAGTTATCTCTGATCCATTTTTGATTAATAAACTTTATTTAATTCAAACTTATGTTTAACCAGTAGACGCATATTCTTCGTTTTGGCTGCCTTGATCTTGTAACCGGTGTTTTCGTTGTAAATAATCAAGACTGCTTCTGAACCAGCAATTATCCCTTATAATACGATACTTCAGTGTGTAATAATAACTAATATGAAGTAATAATGACTTTATGACTGGAGCGAATTAAAAATTTCACGACGACCTTATAATTTAGTACAGTGTGGGGAAATTTGACAGCTTAATCAGTGGCTAGTATACACGCATAGTATGTGTATAATATTGGAGTTTCGCTTTCTTTTGTTTGTATATTTTTTATTTTTTTAGTTTGTAGAAGCATACCTAAAAGGAGTTACAAAATAACAAAAATATAACATACAAATTAATTACATAGTATTTATACAAAATTAATAATTGAAATATAACCTTCCTACAAAAATAATACATAAGACAATTTTTTAACAGAATAAATGAAATAAAATTGTATTTCTATAAAAAAACGCATTATATTATAATTTATATAGCAAATTATGTTACAAAAAATAAAACTAGGTAGGTACTTAACGTATCTATTACCTATGTGAAGAGCGGGCGTGTACATTTAATAAGGTCGTCCGGACAACCGCCGCCACCAACACCACAGCTAATTATCTCATTACTATTTCTCGTAAAACAAGTAGTCATTACAGCGGACTAATAAAACTCATTGCCCTTAATTTTACGCTATCAACTAAAAACAGCCGTGTGTCGTTTATTAATTATATTGCTGCTGTATATCAAGTTTATTACGTATTCTTCCGCCGGACGGGTGTTATAGTTTTTTTATTATATTGTGTCGCTGTTATGTTGCTGGATATAACATACTTTTTCGTTTGTGCACGTAAGTCTCTTTATTTCTTAATACTCAGAAAGTGCACGAAAGGAGCCTCTTTGTGAGCCAGTGAGACCTCTACTACTACTAGGATATGGAATTGAAAGATTTATGTGCGCAATACCACGTTCTCAAAACAGTGACGGATATCCTGAGGAAACCGACATGTCCTATAACTAAAAATTCGAAGATGTGTCAAGACACGAAAGGAGCCTCATTGAGGCGCACTTAAAATCCTTTCACCGTACTGGTATGAGAGAGCCAGTGAGACGTCTATTGCTACTAACTTTCTCATCAATCGAATGACAATAGTCTCATCATCAGTATAATATATCGTGAGAAAACCGGCACCACTTACAATCAAAAAATATCTCTATAATGTAGTACATGTCTATTGATTCTAGGACATGCTGTATAAAAAGACAAAGTATGTATTTCCCGGACAGGTCGTAGATTTGTCTTGATGCGGCGTCAAATATTTCTATAAAAATGTATGCTATGAAAATTATAAATATCAAATATTATGTGCAGTTATTAGATTGTGGGTAATGTGATAGAAAAGCATATAATTTATTCTGAAATACTTTAATGATTACCATATAATATGCTATGCTACATAATTGTATATCATAATTATTATATAAATTGGAAGGCATTTACAAAAGAATAAACCCTTATTAAAATTAAATTAACTGTTTATTTTTATTTTAAGTTTATACACTAAATGGTTACCTCTAACTTGATATAATTAATACAAATGATGTAATAAACATTATTTCATGAAAATGTGTATTTCAAAAGCTATCGGGAAACGGAGCCTCTCATGTTGGGTAATTACCTGCGTGTAAATCGCGAGGATAAATAAGGGTGTGGTGTGAGTGCTAGCGAGGCACGATTTTCAATTATATCTAGCAACAATAAACATGATCTAAAAAATTCTAATCAGAAAAACTGAACTAGTAATAGTATAGTAATGAATAACACAGATTCAATGAATATTAAAAACGCTGAAGAAGTTTTGTAATTATAAAAAGTTCTTGATGATTTTCAGAAAGTTTTCATTTTCAGAAAGAAA
This sequence comes from Chesias legatella, assembly GCA_947359385.1. Lineage (NCBI taxonomy): Eukaryota > Metazoa > Arthropoda > Insecta > Lepidoptera > Geometridae > Chesias > Chesias legatella. The sequence continues at coordinate 6,525,877 of OX375766.1, forward strand.
AAAAAAATACAAGTAGCGATGACTTTGCCACTTGTCACGTCTACTTTCCAAGATTTAGTTATTTATATAAAAGATCAAGAGCTTACAGTCATATCAAAGCACCCAGTTTAAACTAAAACTATTGATAAACGATAGTGCGAACCAAACTGACACAGTGTGACCACCATATTGACCATATTCATAAACATAGTGACTCCGGCAAACGTACTCATTAGTCAAGAACGTTATCTGTAACACTAGCGCCATCCCCCGGCCATCCGTCGGTATGTTAAACGACATGGATTCATAATTTAAATTCGTGTCCGCAATAATTTAATAATCTCCGGCCGCGGTGGGTAATTTATTATTGCTGGCAACACTGCATTAATCTTTGCGAAACCATTGATGATTCATTACCTGGACACTCGCAAAAATTATTGCGGTAATGAGTTACCATTAGGATTTATCAATAGCATAATTGAGTTTCCGTTTACTTAAATAAAATAGTACCTATCTGAGTGCACATCGTAAAAAGTTTTCCCTTGTTAGTACCGCTGTGGACGCCCTTGTAACAATTGCCATGGACACATGCAAGTGGTACAATACAAGACCCCTTAATCCCCTTAATAATCTTAATTTACACTATAGACAGAATGACAATTTTTTTTTTATGTAATTCAGTTACAGAATGAGTCGACGGCCCACCTAGTGTTAAGTGGTAACTGCCCATAACAAGCGATGCGACTTGGGTCCTCCCCTACTAGGTACGACAAGACCCAAGTCGCATCGTATGCGCCCATACCTATGAGACGTGTAGGTAGAATGTCTCGTGTGCCTGTAATTTCACCGGCAACCACACCTTTCAAAGCGGAACACAGTAACGCGAATGCGTTACTGCTTGGCGGCAGAAATGGCCATGGTGGCAGTACTTCCCCGGACGAACTTGGCGTGAGTTCTACTGATCTTAAAATAACTACCTTCAACTCATATTGAATTAATGTTAATCTAGTTATAATGCAAATTTAATAGAATCTATATCCCATTCTCACTAATGTTGAAATATTTGTTTAATGGACCATTAAAGCGAACGTATTCATAAACTTTTGTTAAAATAAAACAATGAATTACAAAATCGATTTCAATAAAAACCCCATTTAAATGTTTGCGTCGAGCATAATGGCATATCATATATTAATGCCTGTTATAATCAATATTATATTTAACTTTAGTACCTATACTCTTTAAATTTGTTTTTTTTATATCGCTGTAACTAGCATTGGAACTAATATATTAGTTCAAGTTATTCTCTATATTGCTTAAAATATTTAGACACTTTCAGTAAATTAGCTTTTAGTTATCCAGAATTCGCTATTTTGGGTAACAAAAAGCACATCCATCTAAGTAGGTATACCTACTCGTTGGTAACCATTACATAGTACCTATTACTTATTATCTACTTTACTTGATAAGTCACCTATCGAAAAAATTATCTATAAAGAATATTTGAGCGTATGGACGTAATAGTGACAAATAATTAATCACTTGTATTAAACATCTTTATTTATTTATTTATTTTCTCCGAAACAACACAATAATATGAAGAAAAGATTAAATAAATTTTTCGGACACTTGGAAATTACCAATCGAGCATAACGTAAACGAGATTCTATTGAGTATTAAGTTATTTACAGAAATCACATCAATCAATATTCTTATTTACCCCTGTAATAATAAATCATTTTTAGTTTAACTACTGAACTTTATTCACTTAGTATGATCGAGTTATTTGAATGCATTGTGACGGAATAATTTAATGATTCAACTGAATTCAATTCAATGAATGTGCATACATTCGAATAACCCGTTGCTTCGTTAAAATATTTTATTTGTGAATTAATGGAGTGTTAATCTAAACAAACAATTTTCTTTCAGATCCACTGTGTTTATTCAACAAAATTAAGAATGAAATCATTACTTCGGTTGGTATAGAAAGCTGCAAATTCAATGAAGGTCTGTTTTTTGTATGTTTTCAAATTAGTCTAGCTTTACGTAACGTTGAGCCAATTTAACATAAATATAGTCACGTTAACGTTGTGAAAATATGTTATACGTTCTCGTTATATTTGCAAGTTAGCTGTTGACGCAACATTACGAGCAGTTATGTGATAGTAAGTTGCGACGATGCCGGATTTATGTGTATCAGTGGAATACATTAGAATGTGATTTTAGTCTCAGAAAATATACTGCGCACAATATATTTTGATACAATTTGGTTTTCCTAATTCATTGAATTGTTGCAGTGTTTAACTTTGTCCGAATTCAAAAGAAGAGATTAACAACAACTGATTAACAGCTAATCAATCGCTAATCTAGGGTCCAAATTGTGTAGCGAATGACTCAAATAAATGATGTCAACTTTTTCATACTAAAAGTGTAATAGTGCCAGCCTGTCTATAACAGACAATATTGTTACTGCAATTGCGAAATAGTATATTTTCACGGCCATCACTGCAAAAGAATACTGTGTATCTCCAAAAGTGTGGCCACAGCGACAACTCTATAGCTTTACGAGGTTATAAACATATTGCATTATAAGTAAGATTTTTTTAAACAACTTACTTTACACAATACCGTCATAGTTTGTACTATGGAAGAGTAATATATATATTTTTGTAAATACAAACGTTAGTTTACACAAAAAAAATTACCTGGTGTACCTTGGTGTTAACCCAGACCCAGAACAAACATCTATGTTCTTCACACAAATAATAATTTGTCCTGGATAGAAATCAAACCAATGAACTACACAGTGTAGAAGGCAGAGTTAAATACCAACTGTGAGGCTAGTCAAACTTAAAATGTAGCAATGTTAACGAAACACTATTGCTGGCCACACATCTCACTGGAAAACATTGCCAACTTACGGTGCAGTATACCAAAGTTCTGCAATAAGCTACAGTTGATATTCTGGCATTGTCAGCGAGTTGTTACAACGTGCTGTCAACTGACGAGAGCACCCTGTCTGTCACACTACAATGATATATGACAGCACTGAAGTGTGATGCCGAGGGGTTAATGGGGAAGCTCATGTGGCGATGACGTAAAAGATTAGCTTTGTCAATGTACAAGGTGCATTTTTTTGTGATAATTGGGTGCGTACTTAATTGTGTGACGCCATTTGTAGAAAAATGGGTTTGTCAGTGCAAATGATAAGAATATAGTATTAGTGAAGTAGCTACAGAAAAAACTTTAATGTAACGATTCAGATATCAGTCTCATTCAACGACAAATTGTCATAGAATTATTAGAAGATATATTTACATTTACAAATATCACATTATATAATTCATACATTCATTTACGAAGATTTGTCAGATATTGATATTTATTGAATTTTGAAAACAAAACTGTACATAATATTCATATATATAATTTAAGAATATTTAAATGACTTCCGTAGATAATTTGAGATAAGCAATTTATTATGCTAACAAAATCAGTTTCCATAATGATATTGTAAACAGTCGAATTTGAAGATTATGCTGATCTGAGGATGAATTTATGATGATTTAGATGAAAATTCTGCTTTGATGTCATTTCGATCGTAAAGATTTCGTGAAGGCAACCAATTTATATTTTTAACTGGAATATAATAGTTCGAATCACACTGTCAGTTAGAATCATTGATATTACATTATTTTTATATGGTAGGTATACAATTACTTAAGGGAATGTGTTTTAAATTTAGTTGGATTTTCAATTGATTGAGTTACAAAGCAAATGCCAATACAAATACATTGTGTATATTACATTCACAAACTTTGCAAATGATACATGAGTGTTATTCTATTCATAATTTTTACTAAAACGAGTTTCATTTTGAATGTAGATATAAAAATAATTATTGAATAATCTTTTCTTTACCATGAAGAGTCTGATTGATACGATTAAGCATTAACCTGTGAACTGCTTGGGTTGAAGAAGTACGCGAGCTACATGAATGATTTGTATTTTGTTATGATAATAAATCTGTGCCACTTTAAAAATTCAATTTAAACAAAGTTTTAACTATCGACTATGGTTCGATAAAATAAAACATTTGTTCTAAATCCTTTGAGACGGTGTGTATCATGCTCACAGATAAATCTGCCTTAACAGCTGCATAAATTTGTCGATATAACAGTTTCGGAATCCGCTCCGACTTTATTTCACGTCCTGTTGGCGGTGGCGATGGCGTGGCGTTGTATTCTATGAAACCACAACACTTGCCTTTGAAACATTTAGGATGATTGTATGAAGTGGAATTTATTGGCTCTAAATTAAATCCATTTGCTGATTGGTTAATGAGATGAAGCTGAAATGGAATGGCTCACACAACATTTTATTACGGATGTCGGTTTTAAATTTAAATGATCTTCAAACGTCTTTAACCGAGCCAGAGTTCGGATGACCAGACAACACACCAACATGTTTAGATTACAAACTAGATGGTATATAGATAATATGGGATCAGTTAAGTTTAAATTATTTAATTTTAAAACTAACGGTAAATATATATGACAAACATATAATTACTCATCGAGAGCGTGGTGGTCTAGTGGTACTGATCCTGAGTTTTAATCCTGAGGTCGCCGGTTCAAATCCCGACATGCACCTATGAGGTTTTCGCTTGAAAGATTTATGTGCACAATACCATGTTCTCAAAACGGTGAAGGAAAACATCGTGAGGATACCGACATGTCCTAGAAATAAAAATTCGAAGACATGTGTCAAGTGCTCGAAAGGAGCCTCATTGAGGAGCACTTAAAATCCTTTCACCACTATTTGAGCCACTGGTTCGAGAGAACAGAATAGAAAAAAAATGTCTGAACCCTCAAGCACGTTCGTTTTTCTTTTACTCATAATTTTTTTATGATCTATAATCCAGTGTTTATGAAATATATTCAGGAACTGTCATATTTAAAACTAGCGCCTGCCTGTGGCTACGCTCACATGGTATCTACTGGGATAAAACGCAGCTTACTGTTACAACAGGTAATGTGCTACCACCGTGCATGTAACCCCTCCATCCGTCCCCTTCGTTCGCGGCGCTGGAGACGACTTAGCCATCTGTTTTGCCTGCACCTACATTTCGTCACCAAGCAATATTATCTGCTTTTGTCGTGCCTGTGTTTTCAAAATATCCATTTGTCAAACGAACCCGAATCTACAAACCCAACACCCCCAAGTTAAGACGTCAAGTAAACATTCAAGTTCCATATTTCTTGCAGGGCACGTCAACAATGATTACGGGAAGCCCCATTGTGACTGCAATCGTATTACACTCGACAGTTATCCCCGATCCCTCATAAGGGAGACAATGGAATACGAACTGATAATGAGGTTGATAATACAATCTTAAGAGAGAAGCTGAGCTTTAAAAGGCGACGGCATAGTTGCAGCAGTTTAAATCAATGATGAATGGTGAAATAATCAAGGTATAGAAAACTGTGAGGAGCGACGAATATAATTTATAGTCTGATATGCAAGCCACATACAGTTTGTTTCATTTTTAAAATAATCATAGTTATTCTTTTTTATAATGAGAGTAATACACAGATATATAGCGTGAGTGAGCGAGAGAAGAAACTGACTTTTAAGATTGCTAAGCTGCTATTGTTTAGACGAGTAACGTGCAACTGTTGGAATATTGAAAAATAATAAAGAAAGCATCCAAATCATGGTGAATACTTACTGACCAAAAATTGTTAATATTCCTCTTGCTTTAGCTTACAATTAACAATTGCACTTATATCGATTCGTAACCATAATGTTTAGACTGAAATGGAATCCCCAAAACTATACCAACATTGCATACAAAAAGCATTATTTTGATTTACTTAGCATTCCTCACAATTTGTGCTCCAAAATACACTAAGAACTTCTTCCATTATTTGAATAAACTTCACCTTGACACAGACGTTTTTTGATTAACGACCCGGAGGTCGGTCTATTGTTCCTTTGAAATACCGTCTGTCATTAATCAAGCTTACTGTACCGATCTGAAAATTAACGCCAGGGTTCGAAGGAGGAGCTTTCGCGAGATTTTGTTGATTTAAGCTAGGAGTGAACAAGGTTGAGAAACTTTCTCAGTAGGACTCGTGAACTTCTATGCGTGGGAGAATTTTAATTTCAGCTATTTTAAAAAAACTGCTTTTATCGAAACCAAATTGTTGTTTCGTCTTCTGAAACTCATTCATGTAAGAATATAATAATATACGTACATGTAAGTAAATTGTAATCACATTATACATAGCTATGAAAGGGTTTAAATCAAAGTTTAGATGAACTTCTAACATTTTATGTGCTGTAATGTGAGGGACATTGTTACAGCTAATCCAGAAAAAATTAAATCAAACATAGCTTTGATCTATGGAGCTTACGGAGCGACGCGACCAGGGCGCACTTCAAGGAATCAAGGAATTCGGTATCATCACTCTGCCTAGCACTCTTGCAGGTATCAATAAATGTGTGAACATATCTTGGTAAGTTCACGAAGCATAACCACGTCCATACGTACAAGTCAGGTAAGGTGGTGAATTACTACATTTCAACCACGTCACAGGACCAACCGTGTACAGTACAACAAGCTATAGGACAGTGCAACATGGGGCTATCTATAGTATGTCGTCTTTTAAAACAAAATTAGAGCATTGGCTTTTAGAGCAGACCCTGTAGCACCTGTAACCTCTACAGGTTTTGAAGAATTTAATACTACAGTGTTATATTCTTATTTATTTGTTGTGGTTCTTTTTAACTTTTAAACTGTTTTAATAATGTCAGTTAATAATGAAATGATTATACTTCGATGATATCTATAAATTATTCAGTGATATTTTTTATTCTAAAATGTTTTTTTTTTTAATAAATTGTTATTCGTTTGAATGACTATTCTTGTACGGTGACTAGCATAATTTTGATTTTACATATTGTTAATTTTTACAAACAATTTAGCCAATAAATTAAGTAATTTATTGACTCTTGAAATATATACATGTTTCATATATGTTTTACCATAAATACTACTCTTTCTCAATAAATCCGCTAACTTTTATGTCTTGCTTCACCACTTAGTTCGAGCGGCGCACAAAATTTACGCGAACACTGATTTTGACGTATCGCTTTATAGGGTGCAGTGAAAAATGATTTCCGCCACGCAGCCCACAAAGATATCGTGATTGTGACAGGATCCAACTCTTTTAACGAGTTGTTCGGACCTCCTTGGATTAAATAACAGGCTTCATGAAAAAGTTTGTTCTTTTTATGAACATACAAAAATTATACAGGGTGTCCGTTAATGAATGGATAACCTTGAAATGGATCTTAGTAGAACTATTGGGCATTCGGAAAAAAATATCAAATAAAAAAAAACCAAGTAGTATCAAAGATATGTATTTCTTAAATAATATCGTTGTTTTGATTTTTTTGTTTCTTTTGTTTTATTTGTTTTGTTTTCTTTTGTTTTTTTTTTGATTATACATATATCATATAATATGTCTATTTACAAAAAGTATGTAATATAATATAGTTGTTTGGTTCCCGTATTAAAGCTTAGCTTATTTTGGGGCTAGATGGCGCTGCGCAAAATGTCCACAAATTTTTTTTTTGTTGGTTTTCAATTATTAATGGAAGGTTTTAAACTTGTGTGCTTTATTGTCAAAGAGAAGTTATCTATATCAATAAAATGGCATGTCCCTATCGTAATTCTTATCGTTATTAAATCTAATCGGCCAAAGAAATTAAATATGTCACACTAATTCCACATCCATCAACTTTATCGCGGCGTAAATCAAACAATGGCCCATCACAATCGACCCACAGTGACACAGCTAAACTCACCCTAAACTATTTACATTACTTCTCGAAATTAACCAAACAATATTAATCATCTTCCCAGTCAAAGCATCCGAAAGCTGAGCACACGATAATGATATATGTGTTATTTGATGATAAACAATCGAGGTCATTTATTATATGTCCGTTATTTGACAGGCGGTAGGCAGATGTCATTTGTCATTTTCCTGGATCCGTGGGTCCCTTCGTTACGCCTTCGACTTAGCTACCAACAGATGTATCTCGTACCAACATAGATTATAAACCATAATCCGAAGGGTGAGAGTCGGTAATTGATCGAGTAACATTCAATCTTGATTGTTTTCAGCATGAACGATTATGATAGATGAAAGAGTTAGCGCACCCACAAAGCCGAAGATACAATCTAGTAGTAACCTTTACGGTGATGACAATAAGGTCGATGTTGGTGTTGATAGAGGTACAGACGAGGCGAAACGTGTTATTGAAGACGAAACAGTAATGGATGGGGATGGGGAATGCGTGAACGCTGTCTGAGATGTATTGTTATCGGCTTGTTTATCTCTATACGAAGATCGTTACTGTAAATAATTACCTTTTATAAAGAATACCCTCGCGGCTACCGGTAATATATTTGTTACATCTGACAACGTACAAAGCGCCATTAAAATAAATAAAAATATTTTATGACTTTGGGAACCCGATAGTATGGTAGTTTATTGCGACGGGGAGATTGTCGAATAAGTATTGACTCGCTGCAATGTAAACAAATGTTATAAATAAAGCGTAGATATCGCTATATATGACTAATAGTGTAATATAAAGAAAAACAATAATAAGACATTACAAGTTTTATAAAATAATTATTTTTCTTTCAGTGCCTAAAGCAGGCCAAAAATCGTAATCAGTTGCAATCACCCAGAGATATGACGTGTCCAATACCGGACCTAGTAAACTGCCGGCCTAATGAACCCAACTAATAAAATATTATACTATCTACTCAAATATCTAAATGTCGAGTGTTCGATTCTCATAAAAGTTTCCATGATTATCTCTGGAAATTTGCTCTGGGTGTGGGTGGGTGCTGTGGTGCCATGATATTGCGCAAGATATACATAATATGATTCACAACTTACTCCAATTTATTATATTTTTTTTTCAATGTATTACCGTCATAAAAGAAGCTTCTGGAAAACGTCAAATAAACATAACATTAAATACTTTTCATACCGTAGAAACAAGCTAAACAGTATTTTTATGGTTTCCAAGAAAAGTCGGGAACTGGTCATTAGTATCAGAATCATTTGGGATCGTTTAATTTGTTGTTGAGAACGTTTTGTCGGTTTAATGTTCCCGTCCCACGCTTCTGAGCAATTAGTACTCGATATAAAAAAATGGCATAAAAAGTTTTGACATGATGACTGTTGGGAAGATACCGTGGATAATAAAATGATCCGTTTTAAATGAAAGTTATTGAGGTGGTTCGGAGACTACTCTTTTGAGTTTCAAAATGGATTATTTTCCATTCAAACGGGATATAAATAAACTTCTCACCGGGATTTATATTATCAAAATCCGGTCCAGTTTTGAATTTCAGTTCCTTTTTCCTTTACACTTCATTTTAACAGCTGACTGCGAATCTCGAAAAGCAGCTAAATTAATCAAAAGTCTCTCTTAATTGAGTGGCCTCCTGTTCAGTTGTGGGTCTGCATTGTACGCTGTTGGTCATAGAATCGATTCCCAGCTATGACAATTACTTGTGTGACGAAGAAAGATACTCTTAGATGCTTGATCTGGGTTTTATAACTTATTTCAGGTGTGATTCACAATAAGTAAAAATATATTTCGTTTATATTACAAGCTTTGCTTATTTTGGGGGCAGATGGCGCTGTGTTACATTTCAGGTAATATTTATTCAAATACTATTATTTATTGAGTTTAACAAGTAGGTAGTAAGCAGAGAGCACTACCATAAAACTAATGAAATTACGATGGTATAACGTCTTCTGGAAATATTTTCCATGAATGTTCCCTACGTTTCAAAAATATACTAAAAATCTAATGTACCTACAACGCGTGTACAAAGGTGAGCGTTCAGTCCCACGGATGTCACGTCACAACGGATGTGTCTACTAAATCAAATGTTTAATTTCCACACGAAACAACGTGCATTGTATCCACCCTTTGAAAGGATGTTCTTTTGCATATGTTGCGGGCATATAAAACTTTAGGAGCGTCGTAAATATGCTGGAGTTTTGGAACTGACTGCGTTGGCAGTGGTTGTAGTTTTTGTGCGAATGTTACGCTCCAATTTTTTCGTATGTTATCGCATGACATACTGAAATATGACCTTCAATATTTGATAAAAGAATAATTGCCCTAAACTGGATACTAGAAAGAATAAAAATATTTTACCGAGTGAAAAATCATCAAGTCTTCTTTAAAAGCAGTCGTCAGAGAAATCATTGTCATCAAAGTTTTTTTTATAACTTAACTCTTTATATCGATTTAGAGAATGTATGTACAGAATATAACCCGTTTTGTTTACTCATAATTAATTTTGTAATTTTAGTGTACCTATCATTAAATTACTAGCACATGATCTCGTCTCAGACTAAAGGGCGCATAACGCAGCATACGAACGGTCAAATCAAGCATACCTATGCCGTCAATTTAATAAAGAAATGTACATAGGCTGCTTATTTTCAAACCATACGTACCTATTCATTCATTTCCCCGTAACACGGAGTACTTTTTGTTTGGCGCGAGCACTTGATTTTAGTGCATGATAAAATAAATCGTGAGCATAAATGGTTGAGTAAGCGTAATTTATAACGCCTTGCCACTTACACCGGTCACTTTTCTATTTATTTAATTACTATATTGTGTAGTGTCATTGTGAATTGACTTATGATTGTGAGAGACATTTAGCTTGGTCATCATTTTTCGTGATATCAAAACTTTTTCATTTTATAATTAATGGATTTTATCAAGCAGTAATCGGTCCCTACGTTTCTATATCCGTATAAAGATAAAAACCACTCAATATATTAAGTTTGTTATCTTATTTGTCTTCTTAGGAATATGCAATAATACTGCTCTAATGTATGTGTTTATGGAATAATTTGTGAACTGCACCCACCCCCCAGTTTACGAAAAGTTTTTGCCAATGCCGTAGTCTTTTATTCCATGCCTTTGTAAACACCATTGAATTATAATTCCCCTGTCGGTGCGCGCGTTTAAAATATTCAATGCTCTCTCTTGATGGTGTCAAACGCACTCCTGGCTTCATCAGTCTTGGCGGAGTTCATCTCTCAATAAAGTTTTTTTATTGATTCTTTGAGCAAGAAGTGTGGCTTTTGTTTTTTAATTTAAAAAGTGGGTTTTGCTAATAATTTTTGGTTCGATTCAGTTAATTATAGGCCGAGGTTACCACTTAACATCAGGCGGGATATCGTTCCGTAACTTATTCGCATAAAAATGTAGGTTTATTATATTGTCGGTGGACAAAACATTTGAGGCATCCTGTTTTCACACATTATCGGGAGGTTTACTCTTTGTTTTTGATAATTAATATGATTTTAATAATTTTGATGGTTGTGTTTCCTTTTCCTTGATTGTTAGTGAAATTGTGAAAGTTTCTTTTCGGTTCCATTTAATCGCCTGAATTCCAAAAAACCGACATCACAAGTTCAGTGAGAATGTCGTTCACGATTGTAATGACTGTCATACCGGTCTAGCTCCAGAGGGAATCTTCTCAGAAAGAAGACAGGGGCGCAAGTATTTTTTTTCAAAAGTCATTAGTTTAGAATCGAACCAACAAACTCCGGGTTAAAAATTCAGCATCCGTCCCACTAAGCTGTCACGCTCTCATTTACTATCGCAAATAACACAAAAAACTGGCCTGTTTTATTAAATTTAATTCCTCTTATCATGTAACAGAAGATATTATAAACCAAAATGTCAAAAGATAACAAGTTCAAACGAATGCACACAAACAGCATTTGAGAATAGGCAGTTCCAGGGGCATTTTTCCTGAGCACCTGACAGCTTCGATCATCTCGTGCCGGTAGAAAATGTCAGTAAACCTGACGGGAGTCTCACTGTGATCAAGTGTTGCTTTATTATAAGGGTATTTAGGGTTACCAGTCGCGGAGAGAAAATAGGTGATTTGCTCATTGACTGTAAATAATATGTAGCAAGCTTATCATGGAGATATTAGGAATTATTATAGGAATATTGTAGTGGGAAAAATAAAAATATAAAAACATAAACATAATATTATTTACAATGGTAGCGCAAATGCCCGACTGGTTAGTAAACATTTTATACTTCTACAAAGATCTTTTTAAAGCCTATAGAGGTATAAATCATGATACCGAAATAATCTTAGATGTATGTATGCAAGAAACAAGTGGATAAAAAGTTGCCTTTGTTATTTCAGGTCATCATTTATTTATAGCCATTTCAGTATTTTTACTTGAAGAATTACGAAAGCTATTTCCTATTTTGCGCATATATTACATAAATTCATATGACGTGTATATATTTAAAAAATAAGACGGCGAAGCTGAATATCATTCTGATATTCTAGAGGTTATTTGAGAAATCAATTCGAACGTCAAACATTATAATATGAAAAAACCGAACCACTCGCAATTATGAACAGCTTTATCTAGACATAAATATTTGCTTCCAATATATGCATCGATAAATAATAGTTGATTACGAGCCAACGTCAATAACGTCGACGATCAATCAAAGTTTTTGCCAATTAATTACTGCTATTATACAGGAACAATGCTTCTAACAACGAGTACAGTGATAATTACTGTGTCTTTCATTGGGCGGTTATTCTGTGTGCAAAAAACTAAACCTACTTTAGATGAAGCTTTCTCATTCACATTGAGACAGACTAAAGTAACGAATCATTAAAACATGGCATTCAATAAAATCATAAAATTTATTAAAGAAAAGTAAATCATCACGAGCAAAATAAGATGGAAAGGCATATAAAATAAATCAAATATGATATGATAGTTTTATTATGACAGTTTTAAAATAAGAGGTGAGTCTGTCTGTCTGTCTAGTGCGTTTCTTCTCATAAACTAGTGAGATAAAAGATGCGTGAAGCTCAAATTAGTTTAGTTTAATGCCAACAAAATCAACACTAACTACTGTCACATGCCAGCATACATTGTTTATAATTGCAAGATATAACTGTCATTAACCGGCAATAATGTGCCGGAACTAACCACAATGTAGGTTGTACGCAATATATCATAGAAAACTGATAAAAATTGCTGCTAGCCAGAGAGGCAATGCTGTCAGGAATAATTCCAGCTGGTATTGAATGGATCAGTTAATCTATAAACGATCACCTACCTTTCGAAACTTAAGACAGTAAAAAGTAGATGAATTTTAAATAAAGTATATGATAAAAAAGTATAATAACAATTCAAAATTAAAATGAAAATGTGTTTCCCAAATTCCTTTAACTTTAATTGACAAGGTCAGGACAGCTCCCGACCAAAAAAGCACATCCAAAATTAACCAAATTAATACAAACCCCACAATAAACATTGTAAACGAGCGATTAATTAACACTGTCGCCAGTATCAGTCGACAGAACAAAAACGGAACATAATTTATGCCCGCGGCAGCCCTGCGTGGCAGTATAGCTAAGGCCGTGTGGCGGATAGAGAATGAATTTCCGGGATTTGATTCCGTGATCCCGGTAATCTGGGACTCTGGTTGCCAGTAAGACGGTTTTGTTCATGTGATTCACACAGTTACAAGTAATATATTGTTATTTTAAATATATGTAAGATATGGATGTGCTTAACGTTGTAGTAAACAGAAAACCAGGATAGAAGCTTGTTGTGCTTTGGATAAGAATTTTAATAGAGCTATTTATAGTTTTTTGAACTATTATGTGCTCTCTCTATCACAAAACAAAAAAAAAGACTGTTAAGACAAAAATGAACATGAAAAAATTAGATTCGAAATTATACAAGACGCATGACTACAATCCAAAACGATATTTATCCAAATACCCTAGTCATGGAATAAAACAACAAAAGTGCACTGATTTTTTATTACCGATATCAACTAACAGGGTGAATGATTACTTTATTACTCTGTTGTAACTATATAAGGTTATAAACTCACAATCCCTGCTTGTGAATAGTTCCGGGATTACAAACTGGCCGGGAGTGTATCGGCAGCCCTAGCCGGCCGGCGGCGGCGGCAGGTTGAAAGAGTCATGGCGAGTGATTGATGACGACGTACCGCCCACGCCTAACAACCGCCTAGAACTGACAAACTATTGTACTGTAATATCAGACAAGGGATAAATTTACAACCGATACTGTTTCAGATAATAAGGTGAATAATTGAGATTGTACTGACGGCTATGATAATGATAATAATGGCAATGCTGTTGATGTTGACGAAACGGTTAATATATTTATGGAAGAAGACAAATAATAAAAGACAACCAAGTCAATAAACAATAACTGAAATAAATTTAATAAACTAAAAAACAACTCTTCTAAATATTGTGAGATCTATGGTAACTCCCCTAATAGAAAACAGAGCCATGACGCGCATGTTTTCTGTCAAATCATGTCATGATGAAAAATATGATTTTTAAGGGGCCGCCCCGTGGCATTAATTTCCTTCACCGTATGATTTGATACAAACGTATCCTAAATAAGCCGCTGTTGCCGCAAAAGCCTCGTATTTGGCAGTCGTAAGCAAGGAAGTTTATCATGACTTGTATAATAACCTAGTACGCTAAGTTTCTAAGCTGTTTCCGTAAATAAGATTGGAACTGAATCATCTAAAAATTACAATCAATCATACATAATTGATGTTATTTGAATCATTTCTAAAATGACTACCAATTAATATAACACAGAACACTATATTCTAATTTAGAACCACCTGTACTGCTTCGCTAGATTCAATCCACGACAGCTTTTATATAAAAACTGAACCTCTATAAAGTAATAAATTATGAATGAAACAACAATCCCAATTCAAAGTTTGGCATGTCCAACAAAAACCAGAATAACAATAGACCTATAAACATGAGTTTCTGTAATCTTTTGTACTAGGGTTGCGTTCCGCTCCATTTGTTTCCTTTCAAACTTCTTTGTTATCTGAATCATATTAATTGCTCCGTCTACTGCAAGGGGCTATCAATAGGCTCTATAGGCCTTTACACAACTTAAGATTAATAATCACTTGAGGAAACTGGACACAATTTTCTTATGTGTGGTAGACAGGTATATTGTTTGCCGTCAATCACAAAATTAATGAAGGAATGGCGATGCAGGAATTCTACCGGGTAGCAACAGGAGCTAACTTACTAGTTCTATAAAACTCAACAAGTGAAAAAATCCTGATAGCAGTCTGTGTGCTATTTTTGCTTGCTCACTAGTTGAGGAGAAATTTAGTTTTATATTCATAGTTTCTGTCGATGTCATACGTTTTAAAACCCTACCAATTAACGTATTTGCCAAAAGAGGATGTTGCATCTAACTGACAGGCAAAGTACAGCCCAAACTGCTGGTCCTAAAAACGACCTCCAAGTCTGAAAGTTTTACGAAGCCATCAAACTAAAAATAAATTTACTTGAAGTTTTGAGGGTGTATTATTAAAGAATATTGTTGTAAGATTAGAAAATACGTTCATACTATTAGTAATAAGTATTTATAACTAATTTATTAATTGTGAGTTCCATTAAGCGCAGCCCTAGGTAAAATTTATCACAGAGAAATAATTTATACATTAGAAGCGCAGTTTAGCAACGCGCCGCGCCGTCAAAGACAGTCTAGGCCTCGTCCATATCTCTAAACGCATCTGACACAGTTGATCCTTATATAGTTATTATTGCCTCGCCTTTCAACAGAGTTAATTGGCCGCTACCAGCCGGTGTAAACTCATGTGTTGGTGATAAACTAACTGAATATATTGTGGTTTTAAATACATTTGCGTTCGCTCACGAAGTGTTTCCATTTTTATTGCTGTGTTTACCTAAATTATTATTACGGGAAATTCCAAGAAAAAGGTGACAAGCAGTGCATGATGACACATAACGGAAGAATAGATGATACATAACTATATATGTATATGAAAAGATAGTAAGCTTTGAATATTTTATTAGACCGTTTTTGTCCAAATTTTGATTCAAATTAAAGAAAAACCAAGACTTTTCTATATAAAAATCAAACTCTATACGATAATTGTAATTAAAATAAAATGATTACGACAGAAATCAGACAGAATGCATAATGATTATTTGTTACAAATATAATTATTCATCTATTATTACCTCATGCTCTACACAGTTAAAAACAAGAGCCAAAGAACAGAAACTATTCAAAAAAATAATCTGTGGTAAAAAAGTATAACATTATATGAAAAAAAAAACTCTTCATATTTTTTTTTTATTGTTTTCAACTAAACATTAAAATATTGACCAAAAATAAATCTATTCAGCAATCTGCGTTCTTGAAGACAGTTTGAATTATATAAATTTGTCCGAGAATGTAAGTCCAGCTTAATAATGTGTCACGTTCAGAATTAGCCGGGGAAGCTGCGGCTATAGATTACGCGGGATCTCCGCGAGATCGTTGCCAACGTCTCAATAAGCCGTTCTAAATTTTTACGGCCCCTATATCCGTTTCGCTGCGTAAATACACTTAATGACCGACATTTCGTGAACGCTTTTATTGTTAGTCTTTTATTATCGTGAAAATCATTTGTTTAGTCTTCGTACGGTTATTGCTTTTCGGGGTTTATTAGGGGCACTTTATTACTTCTTCCATGTGACGTTATATGCGAGCCGGATAGTCATAATTAAAACTTGATTTAATCTGCAAATATGATTACACGTTCCGTTCTGTTACTTTTATATCCAGGGGTTTTTAAGTCGATAAAACTGTGGCTTAATCTCGAGTGTCGATCTGTTATTACCTGACTTAACGGGCATAGACTATACTTTTAATGTGTTATGTAAATAAGACATCTAAATAGCAATCAGTTGTGATATCAGACTGTAATTTAAGTCTGGTATTTCCATTCAATAGTGAAATCACAAGAAATGCGCAAAAAAACGTAATCTCAAGCCATAAAGCTGTGTCAGACGACTATAATAATTTCGAAACAGTCTATTAAGTGAATCTTTATGATAATGTCGGAACAGAAGTCGCGGCCGCGAACGAAACGCCTGTTATTTTGATGCATTATCATATTTAAACAATTCAGATGATAATAGACACGTCGGGCGAAACCCTTTGGTAATATAAATGGTTTTATTATTATTTATTTATGAGTTTCCTTCCTTCGGGCCGGGGGCTACATAGCATATTTCATCGAGCGAAAAAATGCTTCAAAGTCGTGAGTTTATACCGAGCGGGATCCGGTTCGAGTACCTGAAACGACTGTGCTATAAGCTTGTTGTGGCAATAATAAAGATTTATGCGACATTCGGCGGTAGCGTGTTTTGTTCTCTGTTACGAGCCGATTCGCTTTCTGCAAGATCAATAGCGCCCTTTATTGTATGCGGTGAGTTATCGTCATTTCTCGTTCCAGCATCAACTCTAAATTCTTGCTCTGCTCCCTTCAGTTTCTTATTATCGCCTTTTACATCTCCACTGACGTCGTATTTACGATTCTCGTTTTGTTTCACTTTATTCACGTCGTTAAGTTCATCGATTTTATGAATGTGTGTGCCTAACAGTACATTTTTTACTTACATTGTATTAAAATTGTAACTGTCGTCTGTTGACTTGACGCGTTCCCATCGTGTACGTCTCGGGAATATGATTGTGTGTAATTTTTTCAAGTAATCTCATTATTATGTGGAGAGCTCGCGGCACGGTGATTAACTACTTGATTTATGGCATGTGCAATTTGCATCACGAGCGATGCCATAGCTTTTTGCTTCCACCCGGTGATTATCATCCGTATCGTGTTGGTCTTAATGATAGTTATTTTATGACTCGCCGAGCTTACTATCGGAGACGTTTCATTAAACTTCTTTACATACATTACTTCGACGAATGTGTCTGATTATGTTAATGCCTCCCGTACATGGCCCTCGTTTGTCGTGCCTTCTTTGTCTACTACCGTTAATGGATCGTTAACTATCTCCTGTGGAATTCTGTATTCGTCACTAGTTTGATTTTACGATGTAGCGTGTAAATCGGCACGTTTATTGATGGAATATTTTCTGATTACGTTAATTTTTCTGTTCTAGATAAGTCATTATTATATTGGCTAATGCGCTGCGTGTGACAGTGTAAGGTATAATAAGGACACATGTTCACGTCAGTGCTGTGCGTGTCAGTATGTGTCTGTGTGTCGGCGGTGCGTGCAGATAGATAATATCGTACATAAAACTAAACGGCGCGCCGCGAAATTTATGAATCGGCCGGAGAGCTGCCTTCCAAACAAAAGTTGTTTATTACAGCCTCGCGTAGGGCTGCTAATATATTTTTATTTTATTGCTTCTCTTAACAACGAACATCATCATTTTCTTTCTTTATATTATTTAGAGCGAGAACGTTAATAGCGCTATGAATCACGTCACAATAGTCCCCTGTAGCGAGTATGGATAATATAATCGCCATTATTTGTATAATTTATTGACTTATTGAAATGTGTTATATATACAATATGTTGTAAGAGATATAAAAAAAACTGATATTTATTTGTATATTCCAAATATGATATATAAGATAAGATTTATTTAGATTATGTATAAAACTTTACCAGTAGTGAGGTTACAAAAATAATAAATATTTAATTTTGTGATACCAAAGTCATCAATCAAATGCTAACAAAATTTATGATATGTCTTACGTTAAGCTTCGAATCGATCATCATTGAGCTCGTTAAGGATTTTACGCAACGCAATTTCTTATCTTTTTGAGGATATAAATATCATATAAATAAATTAAATCTCTTCGTGACACGGATAATCTCGATAAAATATCGCAAATTAGTCAAAACATGGATTATTATGATTAGGACTGACCTCACAGCTCAGTTGGTAGTAACTGCCTTCAGCACTGTAGGTCGCGGGTTCGATTCCCACCCAGGACAAACATTTGTATGAAGAGCATTGATGTTTGTTCTGTGACTGGGTGTTAATATGTATCTATATGTATGTATTAACAAAAGTATATAAGTATTATATCAGTAATCTGGTTCCCAATCCCATAGTACAAGGCTATGCTTAGCTTAGGTTGGGGCTAGATGGCGCTGTGTAAAATGTCCACCAATAGTTATTTATAATTAACATTATTATATATAATTAACCTATATTAGATTTATTGTTGTGCACTCTTGTTTAATCTCTACTCTCTAGTATAATAAATGGAGATAATAAATATTATCTAGAAAAATCATCATCTCACTGAGTAGATACATAAATAACGTGCCATTTTCAAAACTAAAATGCAAAAAACTGGTTTCTAATCGCTATTACTAATTAATACGGGCCACATATTTCGTAGTTTATCGTTTGGCATTCTTTTTATTTATTATCTAATGACTTATTTTGAATATGATGATTTTGAGAAGTTAATGTTGCTTTAAATTGATTACTTTGTGAAAATTGAGAGCTATGATGAAAGATTTATTATAGCTTGACGTTGATGAATGAGCCACCGCCCGCTAATGACTCTTTACATGATATGTTTAAAAGAATTAACCTGAATATTTAATTACGTTTAATTTAACGTAAGCTTAGATTTTATGCGTTTGGCGTTGCCTTAGATAACCAAAACATTTTTTGTAATTAATTAATTAATTTTAGATCTTATAACGATAAACGTATGATTAATAATTATAATTCTGATTATGATCAATGATGTCATTTTGTTAAGTGTGAGGTCATACTATCAACATTTTTGAATATACACAATTTATAGGAAGATTTGTGTAAAGTTATTGATATAGGATATCAATATTCATAGTAATTTCCATTTATAAATTTTGGATATTTGAAATGATGCACTACATGTTTTTCACATCATTTAATTTATTAGTAGACTTACTGCTGTGCATTTTCCGGGGAAGTTCTGCCATCCCACCCATTTTTACCGTCGAGCTACTATTGCGCATTCGCAATGTCTGTACCTATGTCTGTTTGGGTGGGGTGCCAGTAATATGTAATTACCAGCAATATTACACATCTAATTACCAGCACTATTACACTTCTCAATTTATGGGGCAATACGATGCGTCTTGGATCATATCAAAATCGTACTGCCCACCTTGGGGGTAAAATTAGGTGGGCAGTCTTCTTTCTCTCTTTTTATTTTGATTCAAAAATTGAAGCAAACCCTACATCTTCCATTAATGCTGACGAGGTCAATACGCTTCATCAGTTAACAGGCTACACGTCGGACGCTAATTGAATTCTGCGTACTTTCATAGTTTATATGAACGTAGCAACCCTAGCGCCGCCGGCGGGACATTAATACAACTTGAAATATGGCCCACTAAAGACTATATAACGTAAAATTTACAATTCATAAAACGGAATGATATATGCGGTGGTGGATTGCCGCGCTACGGACGTTTATGGCGATGGAGTTTCGCTATTTGTATTGACAGAGAAATTGGATAGCTTTTGCCCGAGGTGCTACCAGTGCAGCGCCGCGCTCTGTGAAGGAAGACATTGCGCAAGTTCAGCCGATATTCTTAAAAGTTACATCGTAAAATATAATAATAATATAATAATTTTCTAATGCGAAGATGATTTGCATATTAGATGTGTATTGTTGAACTGATAGAAACGAATATTCATTGTAACGTAATTTATCTGAACTTTCCTAGGTTTCATAAGACACCGCTGTTAACCCAAATGACAAAGTACAAATCGGATCACTCACTCAATAAAGAAAAAAATCATATCCGGTCAGTGCACTTACAAATATTTTGTCTCTATTGCTTATTATTTATTTATTATTATAACTTAAATCTTTTATTACAATAATGCATTTAATATCATATAGTGTGTCAGAGTTATCTGGTAATCATTACAAGAAGCTTAGCTTCAGAAGAAGAAAACTTAGTTCGTGGCTAAATGGAGCTTTGTCGTTCAGCAATATTGACGTTATAGTATCTTAGAACAACAGTTTTTTCGTTGTGGATGGAAATAATAAAACTGAATTTTGAGTCTATTTTTCCCAACAAATTAATTTGTGCAATCCTGTTTTATTTAGGAGCATTTTCTTGTAAAATCTTGATATATATTTCCTATCTTCACAAATAAAATATTTTTTTAATACAATCATAGTTCAGCTACACATTTTAGACGTCAATTATTAAAGCTTGTTTAAATCATCAAGTTTCATCCAATCATATTTCTGCCCCACAAAATGCTTTCTCAGCTGGACGTTTAAGCTGTTATCAGCGTTCATTATCTTAAGCACTAATGCCCCATGCCTTAAACAGTAGCAGAACTAATAACCTGTCACACTTGTAGACAGGTGGAGTGGCTCAAAGCCGTTGAAGTGACACGTCGCCGCGCCGGCGCTAATTCCACCACCTGTCTCCGTTTGTGAATTTGTAATTCAAGAGGTTGGAGATGTGGCTGGTGGGGCATTACACTGCAACAGAAAGCCATTACAGATTTAAATAGATGGCTTGCTAAGTCTATAGAGACCTGCCTGCAAAGCGACGAGGACTGGGTTCGATTACTGGGGCGAACATTAGTGTGAAAAATCTAAAAATTCACCGAAAAACTATTTTCTGATTTTTGTTTCGAACATATATAAATGTACAAATGAGTGTTAAGTCTTTTGCGACACACGGAATCAAGTAAGCTTGTCTCTAAGCGCGTGTTAAGTGATTTCAAATTAGTTTCAGTGTTATTTTTTAAACCAATATAACTTTTTCTAATACGAGAGCTGATAGGCATCGCACTGGTAATCCCTCGAGTGTGGCAGGCTACTGTATGCGATGGTAGCCACTTATGATCATGTGAGCTTATTAGCTTGTGTGCTGCATAATTTAAATAAGTAAAATACAATATAATAGTTCTGTGCTTGTGCGTTACTCGAATCCTAGACCTAACTGCACAGAATTACCAAATGAAATGTACGCGAGGCGATCGTTGATGTCGTTGAGGGAGAGGATTTATTGAGTGATCCTATATGTAGTCATTTCATCTTCGACCTTGTCATAACCATTTTACTTGATTACAGTGGCGGATTTGCCAGCAGGCTAAGTAGGCTTGAGCCTAGGGCGGCAGATTTTAGGGGCGGCAAATTTGAAAACCGTTTTTTTTTAGCCATCTTACAGAAATCGAAAAGATTTCAGTAAGATGGTTTTCTGATGTGATTTCTCTAGAAGTCCACGAGGCATCTTTCCATCTTTCATTGAAATTATAATTTTTTAACGATTTGTAAGCGTAATAAAGATTATTTAACTACGTTTACCGAATGTACCTACATTATTGCGTGAGTGGCATACCCCGTCTTATTAGTCGTACATCAATGAGCTTTGATACCTCAGACCTCAGAAATATATCCAAAAACTATTCCCTGTGCAGTTTGAAGCGAATTTTAAAGATAATCTTGGAACTGACAATTTACAATTGTAGATGTAAGGGCAGCAAAATTTCAATGGCCTATACTTGGCAAATGTGTACATCCGCCACTGCTTGATTAGCTAGAAGAATAATAAAGAGTAGCTAGAAGAAAATGCTAATTAGCATTAAGTTCGCCTATACTTGTTTTTCTTGTGCAGTTTTTGTGTGAGAATGTTCTGTATTTTTTTCTAATACACTTAATTTTTAGATTAGTTATTACATACTAAAAATATCACGTGTGTGATTACCTCTATAAAAATATCTGGTGGAGCGAGAATAGACTTGCCTGTGTGCGGTAGAATAACTAAGTACAGATTTCCTCCGGAGACATGCTGTGGATTACAGCGTCGACATGTGTATCTACAACACCTAACGAGACGTCACTCCGAGCTTTGTGGTGCCTCCGTCCCGTCTCCGGGTGTGGCTGCTAATTAGTGTGGATAATCAGTCTTGATACCAGAGCGATGTCTTCAGATAGACTGCCCTTTGCAGCTTTCAAATAACACTATATATATCTACGTAAGAACCATTTCAACCAAGAATATGCACAAAAATTAAAAAGAAATGGTGTTATCTATCATACAGATATAATAATTATATTCAGTTTAATCTTTCTGTTGTCATAAGTGCGTTTAGCAACGCCAAAATCAAACTTTATTTATAATGTTTTCATAGAAGCATTTGCTTTGCCCCGAAACGTAGATCAAATCCGGAGCTGCCGCTGTCAAGGTAGGATTGTTACCAACTAATCTGTAGAGTCGCCAGTTTAACAATGTCATTATCATAAAGTCGAAGGTTTGAAGGCAGTAAGCGTAAATCTGCTAGTTTATACACATTTCCTTTCAGAGATATTGGTTCTGAATTTTCATTATAGTAAAAAAGTTTCAGATTTTATTAAAAGAAAAAATAAGTAACTAGTATATAGTAACTGTAGCAACCAATAAGTTACTGAAGATACAAATACAAGATATATTTGATTCGGCCAAATTAGACAAATATAGATATCATGCGATTTGTAAGATATTTAGTTCGTGCTTAACAACTAGATGGCGCTCAAATATAAGCGGATCTGAATCGCGCTGACGAAAACACACGGTAAATGATTAGGTCCGCGACGGAGCTTAAAATCTGTACTCTGGTTTCCCTTCAACACCGCCTTTTACTAAAGATTTCCGTGGAGGGGAACACTCAAATGAGTCTAACACAGTTTTTGGCGTCTTCGCTTTCGGCGTAGGCCTGATATTCTCAATTAATAACATTAGTCTGAACGAAATACAGCTAAGCCTTAAAAATATATATCTTGTTCATTGCCTGAAGTGGTTGCGATGTCTGTCTGTAGTTCAAATATATTTCAGTGGTACTTCTAATTCATTAAGTTTAATATCACGATATCATTTACTTAAGCCCTATTATAATCTTAGGTACATTTTGTAGATAACTATACATACATCAAATAATATCTGTATAATATATATGTATACATTAACATTTATGTGATGCTTGTCACTTTAAGAACAATATTTTTGTGAAGAACAACTACGCAGGCTTTCTTTTTAGTCGTACTTCTTGCCAAGTGTTACTGAGTCCTTACTTAATACGTTAACATCAACTTAAGCCATCAAAATATGCTTAGGAGGTCTAGCTAGTCACATTCTTCCTTCCGCCCACTTGTTACGTCGCAGGGATGGACTGTTATATGTGTGCCCATAGATAGCAGTTTCAGAAGAGCATCCGTGCCCAGTTAACTAAAGCTTCCATGCAATACTATTATATTCATCCACGCAACTGATTGACGCACGTACATAAATTCAGATTTAGTTGATTACAGTCATGTCATCGGCCCATCGAGTGAAAACGATTATGAACATTTCATAATTTCAACTAAGAACCACTTACTCGCGAATTCCATAAACAAGCTGTAATTAGGTTGCTGTCGGTACCCCCACAGGAAGGGGGGAGGGGGGGTCGGAAGTAATAAATCAGGTGGTAACGTCGACGCCGCACGCCATCACTCATGCGGCCTGACAGACGGTCACGACAGCCAGGGTTGCCAGCTTCACACCTGATAAAATGATTATTTTGTTGCAGCGAAGTGCCAGTCGAATACATGATTCTATTCAATTCTGTTCCCGACTGGATGAGCCCGGTAGTACAAGCATGGTTGGCGCATCGCCTGCGCATTCTAATCTGACATTCATTCGGGCATTCATCAAATCGGGCGTGTGTGGCGAACTGATCTTTCATGTGAAATTGATATCATCAGGTACCTGATTCCATTAC
Source organism: Chesias legatella (assembly GCA_947359385.1). Classification (NCBI taxonomy): domain Eukaryota; kingdom Metazoa; phylum Arthropoda; class Insecta; order Lepidoptera; family Geometridae; genus Chesias; species Chesias legatella. The sequence goes on from OX375766.1 coordinate 6,550,604, forward strand.
CCATTGGAGACCTTAACGAAATAACGTATAAACATATGCTTAGGTACATAAGTTGTACAACGATTTCAAATTGATGGGATAAGACTTTTTGTACCTTATTCGGGGAGGACCCAGCCAAGGAGTATCTGTTGTTATGGGCCCAGGTTGCCACTTAACCCAGAGTGGGCCATCTACTGGTTCCGTAACTTTATCATATTAAAAAAGGAAAAAAACTCGTCTTATCATTGCAGCTCTGTAGGTTGCAGCCCTGAAGCAGCCCGGTAAGTGTGAATCATAGAGTAAGTTGGACGTGTCTTTGAGGAACTCACAGCTGATGACTATCTCAAGTAATACCACTTGCCAGTGTTTCTATAGGACTTCTTGTTCCAACAAACATATGGACTTCAGCAGTAGCGCGATTAGAAATGGATTATTACAAGATTAAATATTCATAAGAAAAGGTAAGAAGGTAAGTAGAACCAAATAAAGGTACAGTACTCATTCACCTAGGCAACCAAAGTCATTATCCGTTTGTGCTATCATTGAGAAATGGTGTTTCGTGTGGGTGCCTGTGAAATTACAGGCGCATTAGACATTTCTTAATCAGGTTTCAGAGAATGAAAAATAACCACTTCTTAAGTAAAGATGGGCCGAAAGTCATTCCGTCACATAAGCACATAAAAAGTTTATTTTTCTCACAAACTTTTCAATCAAAATCATAGAAAAATAAATAGCTTATTACACATTACTACATAGCAAAAAGCTTATAATAATTAAATAATATGCAAGAGAATCAATTTACTTTTTTTCAACATTTAAGCAAGAGTTTTGTACAAATAATGTTTATGAGCTAATTAAGATTCTATTAGCTCCTACAAGCCCATAATGGAAAACATTAAAATAACGAAACTTTTATTGTGTATTGTTCTCAAACAGAGTTATTCACGAGTAAACATTTTTCTATTTATGAAATTATTACTGAAATAAAGTCACAAGGCGAGGTCATGTTATAATTGTTACGACGAACATAGCTAAATATCAGTGAGCAGCTAGATCATTTGCTTTCCAAAAAATATACTTCAGAAGTGAAGAGAATCATCTTTGGTCGATTTGGTGGCAACCAAACTTGTCATAATGCTGCTGCCATCTGACTGAACCACTTTGAAAATCTTCATTAAAATTACCGAAACTTAACTCTTTCACTTTGTATTTGGTAGAGCATTAAGTTAAATTTGATTTCAGATGGGCATCATAAAACTGGAACTGCTATAATCCAAAGCGACTAAATGACTCAAGTGGTGAACTTTACCAGTTACTCTCACAGTGCGGTGTAACAACAAACTACTAATACAGTACACTGCGGTAAATTATGCGAATTGGTTCAACAGCAAAGCAATGTACGAACGTCACGTAACGCTGAATTATTGTATCTGTACATAACATTATTATAACACTTGTCACGCACTGGTTTTCGTTTCGTGACAGTTACTTATTGTAAGCTCTTTGTATAATATTTAAATGAATTACAAAAGGAAAGTGATAAACGCTGTATATTTGGAAAATGTATATTTGACAGCATATTGTACAAATAATAGCGAGCAAGAATTCCATGTTTTTTTTATGTGATAAAGGTACGGAACGCGCTGAAGACCCACCTGGTGTTAAGTGGTAACCTCGGCCCTCGGCATAACAACCGGTGCGACTTGGGTCCTCCACTATTAGGTACGACACGACCCAAGTCGCATCATATACGCCCGTAACTCTGAGACGTGTAGGTGGAATGTCTCATGTGTCAATTTCACCGGCAACCACACCTTTCAAACCGTAACACAGTAACGCGAATACGTCACTGCTTGGCGGCAGAAATGGGCATGGTAGCAGTACTTCCCCGGACGAACTTGGCGAGAGTTCTACTGCTCTTAAAACATGCAATATAGATGTATAGATAGAAGACACTTTATTGCTCACCATATCAGTAACTATATACAACAGAGTGAAACAATGGGCGGTCTTATCGCCAGAAAGCGATCTCTTACAGACAACATTAATTTTTGAATAGAAAGTGCCACGAGTCTACCAGTTTCTTCAATAATCCGCAATCGAATACCTTATCAGTGTGACTGATTTATTTGACACACAATTATCATAACAAAACAACATCCAATGTTTGGGTTATATCATAAAATATTAAAATGCCTTACAATGCTATAATGTCATAATTTGGACGTAACTTTACCTACTGATACTATCATATCACTGCCGTCAATTTCGACATCGGATTCGGGACACAATATTAGTTTATTATTAACAGAACAGCAAATTAGCTACCACTCCTTTCCAGTCACGGATACTCGCCGGGCCGGAGTGACAGCCGCTGTCATGTCACGTCACACGGGTGACGGGTGACAAGTCACGTTGACAGCGGGGGGGGTTGAAAAATGACGTGCAGCGTTTATCGTGCGGATAAGGATTAACTGTGTCGGTTCAGCGTTCATTAATAAAAGATACGGGCATTGCGAATTTATTGAAATAGACAATAAGTTAACGGAAAAAATAATTCCAAATAAATTTGAAAAAAAAACCTTTAAAATTGCTTTAAAAAATGTTTCAATTTTAATGTTAAATTCTTAGGGCTTTAAACAAAGAAATCTAGTTGTGTGATTACTGATGCATAATTTCATTGTCATTACATATACAATAAGGAAACTAAATTGTTGATAAAATGTTTACGGAAGTTACTATTTGTATTTGTTTTGGAATTAGCTAAAGTTAAATAATATAAAGAATAAAAACTCTATAATAGTCAACTAATTAATAAAATTAAGCCCCATATCAATTAGCTATCTATAGGAGCACGGACAGGTGACAGCGCGCGTGACAGCTTGCGACAGACCGCGCCCGTCTGGATTATGTCGCATTACAGTGAAGTGGACTATCTGACAAAAAGCTCAGTGGGCTACGTTATTACGATAGATACGCCTGAGTGAATGAAATGAAAAAATTAAATGAAATTTACTTCGACAACAAACATTATTAAATATAAAAATGCAATAAAAATACATAGATAGCAGCATACACATTAAACATTTAAACATTTTTGTTTGGAAACGCATTTGGATACACAGGTTGGACGCGACATAATAGTTTTAACGTGATAAAGTTACTGAACGAGCAGATGACCCGCCTGGTGTTAAGCGGTAACATCTCTTATAACAAGTAATACGACTCGGGTCCTCCCCTACTTAGGTAAGATATGAGTCAAGTCGCATAGTATTAGCTCGTAATTGTAAGACGTGGAGGTGGATGTATCATGTGCCTGTAACTTCAGTTACACGCTGAAAGATAAATCTAATAAACTGCCTGCAAAGCGAGGGGTCTCTGGTTCAATGCCAGATTTGTTGAGCATTTTTTCTCGTGTCTTTGATATACGTGTTTGTGTATTTGTATTCATTTGTATATGTTCATGCCATCTGTGACCCAGGGGATCCTAGAAATAAGTCTAGAGGTTTATAATATAATCTCGTCGCATACTATATAATATGGACACACTGATAGCGAAGGTAGGTATGCGCTATCGTCCCTCCCTATAATCATAACAAGGTGTTGTGTTTCTATTACTTACGCATTAGTAATGAGTACATGGCTCCCTTTGTAAACTACGAAAAATATTTCAGTGCATTCTCTTCATTCATTTTTTTTTAAACCATTTCCTTACATAACATTTGCAAGTCAAATTGTAAAATTCGGACATCGGAATCAAATCATATATTTTGTTATTATTTCATTCTTAATAAATTTCAACATACGTAAAACCATACTGCGCTTGTTTATCAGAATGTGATCAGGCCATGTGTTTATTTATATTTTAAAACTAGCTGTTGCCCGCGACTTCGTCCGCGTGGAATTCGGTTTTATCACCCACCCCTATTTTACCCCTCGGAAAAGTAGCCTAAGTTACTCCTCGTTCATCAGCTATCTGCCAGTGAAAATCCCGTCAAAATCAGTCGAGCCATTTCAGAGACTAGACGGAACAAACAGACAGACAGACAAAAATAGTAGAAAAAGTTGTTTTGGTAGATGTACCTATACATCCACATGCACTTAGTAAAAAGCGGTTATTTTAATATTACAAACAGACACTCCAATTTTATTTATTTGTATAGATTATAAACATATGAACTGCGTATTATAATATTTATTATATTATAAGTTATTATTATATCTGTGGTGAGTAAGCTCCTCTTAACTCCTTGAATGACATGTTCCGTCGCAAAAGGATTAACGCAGCTTCCGTTGTCAACACACCGCACCGTCCTCATCCGCAGCTTTATCATTACATTTAACGGGTAAGTAACTGCACACTTCACACGTGGATTGACACGTTTTTACTTGTGGTGTTCTCTTTAGCCAAGTTGAAAAACATACACATAATATTTTTCGATGGAAAACTCATTGGTGCATGCTTGGATTGAACCCGTGACCTAAGGACTGGAACTCGGAGTATATGCCACTGGAGCAACTAGTATTGATTTTTATTATTTAACCGAATATACGATTATTCTGAAATTTAATGAAAAAGCCTATAAAGATACCGAAATCACTCACAGTGAAGGGTAAATTGAAAACTGGATAACTCTAGCCCCTTTTCTGAGTGAAATAGGGCGAGAGCACGTTGCGAGATGACAGAAATTTCCAATTTAATTATTAAAACTATTTCAGGAATATTTTTAACTATAATTGCAACTTATATAGAATTAATAACTAAAAATGAAATTCTTTCATAACGCTGCCTATGTTCAGTATGGCCGCAGAAATGTGAACAAATTTGTGCTCTAAATTCAGGTAAGCACTGATGAGTATTTTGTAATTATGGACGCAATACACTTTCTCAAAATGCCTAAGAAAAACCGGCATGTCATTAAACTAAAAAAAAGCTATAATGTGACGTTTGCCATTTTGTATTGGGTGTCCAATTCTCATTTACTCTCGCTTGTCGAGAATATGCATGTATGTCTGTATATAAGAGTCAGTTCCGATACATAAATGTGCGATGAATTTGATATAATGAGTAAAAAGTAAATATCTCGCAAAGCCGCACATCGGTGGGCTCAACCACGCGTCATAATTTTGTCAGGTCGCCTGACAGCGCCGCGACGACCGACCTGACGCCCAGACAGATTATATGCCTTGATGGATTAATTTGAGGGTATCAGATAGTATTCACTTTAGTAGAGCGTATACAGATAAAATAGTTTTATAATGAGGTAAGTTGTTGTGTAACATAAGAAGTTAATATTTTTATTCATTACTAGACCGGTACAAAAGTATAGATGCGATTATAGAATGAGCATTTAGGATATATAATTATGTAATAAATATTCCGAGATCACTAATATTACCTACTATTTAAACTTCATCCATCCGTCCATTTCTAAGTCATATAATTAGAACTGAATTAGGTTTGCGAATATGACAAATTATTGTGTTTCTGTGTTACTAAGTTATGTAGTTTATCTCTTTCCATGGTACAATACATCGACATAACATAGAAGAAAGAACCAACACATAGAATAAATTATTATTATTAATATAATTCCCATAAGGAACTGATATCAACTCATAAGGGCCTTCAAACGCATCAAAGTCGCTGATCCAATTTAAACACATAAAACAATGTGGTAGCCACTTTTTCTGACATGATCCGGAAGCATCCAAATCGATTAACCGACACACTTCTAGAGGAAGATTCCCTTCTACAGATTATTATTCCTCAGTACTAGATGTGGGAGGCTTCGAACGGATGGTCATGTGGGGTAATGGTATCTTAATTTTAAATTATTTTTTGTTTATGGTAATCACTTCCTACTTAACTGCAGCTAAAGACATTATCGCGTAATTGATACTTATTAAGATGGTACTTAAGACATTTTGGAGTCTAATTTACATTACTAATTTAAATATTTATTAAAAGCTTACGGGTAGGTATTCAATATAATATAATATTAATAATTTTACTGACCTTTAAGGTTATAGACAGGAAAAATAACGATTGCATGTCCGCGTACCTTCCTAACACCTAAAATAAGTTACTTTAAAAAATAAATAGCCAACAGTGACACACGATAACTCATTCTTTGTTATAACAATTCCAACAAAGACAAAATTAAAATTACAAAATAAAGAGTAACAAATTGCCGACGTCTTACGAAACATCTAATTAACAATTACAAATGCGCCTATTAACAGTCGGCCTGATAAGCGCTGATTAATTACTATACGCAATCATCATTATGCGCTCGACTTTGAAAAATTGATGATATTTACTACAAGATATTAGATCGCTGTCTGTCTCAATTGTTAATGGCGACGAAATGTTTTATAGAAATTTTGAAACTTGAGTGTTTTATAAATAAAAAAACGTTGGGATATAGATTACTTAATTATTAGACAAAGTCCCAGACAAATTGTATAGGTTTCTATCTAAAATATATACACCTGCGCTATATGTCAAAAAAATTGCTTACTCGTCATGGAGCGACTAAACGGAATCTGCATGATCAACAACAGTCGACATAAAAACATCAATAGTAGTTTTCTACACGGTAGCCCGTCTCAAAACTAGCCATAAATTAAAACTCAATTGGAAAGAACTATCCATTTTGTAACAACACAATGTCGGCACTGCGAAAGTTTACAAAGAATATTGAAACTAATTTCACGGTTGTCAATTTGTATTGTGCAGAAATTGGCGGGACATCTATTTTGGTGGCGAGTGTACGCTTAAGGCTTTTGTAGTTTTTAAATGATTTATTGGCAGATGCTGAACTTTCCGATTCGTATTTTTGTAAGTTAAGAAACAGTTATGATTTATTGGAACACAAAATGATCCTGGAAGATCAAAGCCGGTCTAGATGGTAGTTGAATGAAATGGATACTTTTTTCCCAAATTGTGAATATTATTATCATGTATATTATATATGGTCTGTCTATCTATCTATCTTATGTAAAATAGCAACTTTGCCATATACCTAGCGGACCCGTAACTACATTTGTAGCCTGAAAAACGCGGGTACCTGGTTTGATCCTAAGATCAAGCGTTTGTATGGTAAGCATAAATTTTATTCGGGGCCGTTGGATGTTCGTCTCATCTCATTTGTGTAATGTAATGATTACTATATGTAATGTAACGTTATTGCCACCTGTGACAAAGAGATACAGAGAATCCTAGTACATGAGATTAAGTGCATTAGCCTTCAATTTCAAATCTTAGCCGCGTAGCCAACAATGCAGAATGTTCAAGTAGAAAAATCTAATTTTTAGCGTTCCGTAAATAGTTTCGATCGCACTATCAGATATCGATAGTCGATTGTCTCCATTACTATCGATAACAAATTGGTTAATAATCTCAGTTGCCGCGCTAGTGATTTTATCGATAACTAGTGAAAGATGCATGCACTGATAGCAGCGGTCGCACCTATAGGGTTGTCAAACGCTTGTAAGTGGAACTTTATTAACTGACACGATGTTATCATTCAGCTTGTTGAAAACGTACTGTCTATTAATTTTACCTATTAAAAACGTAATAAAGAGGATGATTCCAAAATGAACTGACAGTACGTAACTGATTCTTTATGTCCTGATATTTTTACTGTATGTATACACTATGGATTCTACGTTGAACAAAGTGGTGACTTTCAGGTTTGGCACAAAATACAGATTCCTGAAAATGACCAATTACCTCACATTTTCTAATACATAATGGCAACGTGGAACATACACATTCCAAGAGATTGCAGTGTGAAAAACACATCATTAAAATTCTAAGCAATTCACACAAACGCCTCAACAATTTTCAAGCACGTCGACTAAATTACCACCTAATGGGTTGAAACAATGCTCACATTTTTTATTTGCCGAGAAATGATGAATAATGAATTAGTGCTCCATTCAGTTGCACGGACCGCGACTTTTTTGCAAATATCCGATTTGTGGCATCCATATGTAACAAAACGAATAGAGTCGGCATAAACTGAAGAGTTTTCAGAACAGGAAAACACAAGAAAGTTTCTTATTTAACAGTGACAAAATATATACTTAAGGTTAGCCTAAAAAAGGTTGCATCGAAGCGTTTGGGTATATAGCTGTTTTAATTAATATAGTGAAATAAATCAGTTTTACATTATTAATTTAAATAACAACTAAAAATATCATCAAGAATTTATCTGATAATCACCATGAATAACCTCTTTTATTTAGCGGTGCTTATTTCGCCCGAATACTGCAAACGTGAAAGCCTTTATGTTCAAATGTAGGTAAACTTTATATAATTAATAATCTCACTGCTCTACTCCAGTCCATGATTTTTTCTGGTATGATCCGTGGCAACCCTATCACAAGAAAGCGGAAAAGACGAACAATGGATATCTCCGATCGGCGCAGGAATCTGGAATGTGGGTTTAGATCTATTTTAGGACTCACTTTTACTTGCACTTTTGCTCATTTTGGGTTATTATATCATTGTGAAAAGGTAACACGAATGTATTTTGAACTTTCCGTTTCGTTTCAACATAATCGGCGATAAAATCAAACGAAATGTGCACCAATGAGGTCAACGCCGTTAGCTGAATAATAAATGTTGCCCTTCGCCAAACACTCGTTAAAGATTTTATCAAACAAATGTAAATTTATATCATCATAAAATTTATTGAGAAGGTCATCCATAACACAGGAAGCCATATTTTAAATTTTGAAACGTGTTAAACCCACGATTTCTGTAACATGATTTATTATTTTTTATATTGAAGAAAATGAATCGAATGTAAATGCCGACGTCATAAACGCTGCCAATAAAATATAACGTTATTTTGAATACGAGAACGCTTTTATTTCTCAATATAGTTTTTTACTGGTCGGTGTCCCGTCGTAAATTTGATGGCGGACGTCGAACATGCGTTCGCATAAATTCGCGGCAATTTCCGACGAAATTAAAACGCATTCGGCATAAGACAAGAAACTCGGGAATTAACGTTAAACGTCCGTGAAATGAACGAAACATAAAAATTTCTCCACTTTAAATGTGGCTTTTGACCGACAGTTCTCACCTTGGGAGCGCAGCGGTCCGCTTTATTGAGTGACTCCATTAAAGTGTGGCGAATCGGGCAGTTCAACTGCCATCGGAACTGACCACCGGCCGACCGTAAGCGTTGATATTTAACCGCGCAATAACAGCCTTTAAATGTAACGTTTCAAAGTTGAAGTTAGTGAAGTGTTAAAAATTCTACAAGGCTTTTATGATCGTGACGCGGCGTTGCTTGGGCGAGCGTTTTGTTCGATGATTGACATTTTGCCGCGCGAAAAGCAACACTTTTGCGGCCATGGCATGTCGTCTGATTGATTGTATAATTAATTTTGTTTTAAATTCACAAGCCGGTACTTGTCTGTTATATGAGCTGTCAATTAATAAGACAGCTCTTGATGAGGGTAACGTAACGAGGTGTTTTGTCAGTTTTTTCGTGTTTATTCTTTTTAAAATAGTGTGTGTTGAATAAGTTGACGTTTTGACATGTGAATGTGGATTTCAGAAACTACTGTTTTGTTTTACGTCACGATTGCTGATTTGTTTTACACAGATCAGTTATATTCAATCGTGGTTTGGTAATAACTTGCTAATTATGTTGAAATTATATATATGTAGTTTCTTGAATGCACTGGTTGTATTTTCTCTTCTAGGAAGTTATATTTTATCTTTACTGCGTAAATGATTCGATTTGATTATAGATTGACTATAAATACATATATAAAGCTTATTTAATTCTAATGAGGGAAAGAAAAACATCCATTAAATGGATTTATTGTGGGCATACCTATATAAATAAAATATACAATGCAAATAAAACAAACATACGACAAAATGTTGTAAAATTGGCACGTTTCACAATTTCAAGCGTGTTGATCCGCCATTATGTTTTAGTTTAAATGATGTTGCTCTCATTAGGAACAAATTAAAATAAATATAACAGAAAAAGGTTCTCAAAGTGTTTAGCTGATTCTAATAATATGCATATAGCGTACATGGTGATTGGCGCCGGTTTCCAAATCTCAATGATTTGCTCGAGTAAATAGTAGCCTGCGATATCATCTACTTACGCAAAATGAATTTTAATTTTATTTCGTTATTTTTAACAAATCAATTGTAAATTATGTTGAAGTAAGATAATGCTAGAATATTCGAAAAGTTTATTTAAAGTGAGAAATGCTGATATGAACGCCACTGCTTTCCCTTGAATCGATAACTATGCCTACTAATATTCTAATATTCATCAAGACAATACAATTTTTATTCGAATTATGTAATGAATATCCCTTTTGTGTATTCTGTTCCATGTTTAGATCCTATTTCATCTCAATAACAATTTCAATCTCCAAAATGATGAAGTAACTTCCAACGATGCCACACAGAACAATGAGGCGTGATGAATGGCCCACCATACATCATAGAGGGCATGCGCATTATCGTGGGCCGTGAGTAATTAGCGCCTGTAATGGACCCATTGTTTACTCACGCGTGATATGCGTTCTACACCCTGTTTTGTGCTCGACGAAATAATAGCCTACATACGCAAACAGTAAATGAAAAAGCACAAAATTATACTACGACTACTGTAGACACTTCAACAGTTAAATAATGTTTAGGTTTATATTTACTGCTTACAGTGTTGTTTGGATAGATATCACTTGACTTAATTGTCTATGTGTTCGATTTTGGTGTCATGCAGACCTGGATTGGGCTCTGGCTTTCAATTGAGGCTAGCGGATGCCATTGCCTGCTGCCTGATTCCAGATTTTTTACTTCACAGTTGTAGTCAGCTAGCAGGACAATTTTTTTATGTTATAGAGTTACGGAGCTGACGGCCCACCTGGTGTTACTTGAGTCCTCCCCTACTAGGTTCAACAAGACCCAAGTCGCATCGTATTCGCCCGTGGAATGTCTCATGTGCCTGTAATTTCAGTTTAACTACCACCACGGTTTCTTCGGCATGTTTTCCTTATTATGGTATATAATATTACAAATATTCGTTCAAATACATAAATTCCCACTGTAACACAAAGTACTACTGCTGAGCAAAGATACATATCACACACATTTCAGCTCAAGCAATATCAAAATTGTCCAAAGATAAGTTTATTACGTAACATTTATAAATGCGCTCAAGCTCATTCCATACAATCACTTCCCCACAATGGACGAGGTGGGCCGCGGGAGTGCATAAAACTGCTATTCATTACCATCCATCAGCTATGAATGATCGCCTGGTGAACGCTTTACACCGGATCAAGTTGTGGAAGCGAGCGTCACAGGAGATGATTTATTCTAGGCCATCGCAATGTACAATACAAAATAGAATAAATTCCGATGGGGTAGGCAGAGCCTAAACGGGCAAATTTTTTTACCTTGTGTGTTACCATACCACATTGATATCGATATATTATAACTATTGGTTTATAAAAACTAATATTTTCACTATAAAGTATATGTTTTTTGTTTTTTAATATTGTAAACCATGACGAGAAGAAGAAGAAACAGACAAATTTTTTATTAGTTTGCGTTAAGTAAATTATATTAAGTTTTTTTTTGTATTCTTCTTTTTTAATAAATGATTATTCTATTCTATTCTATTCTATGGATGAAATTATTAGATGTGTTTCCTTTCTAGCACTTACCCTCAAAAAAAGTAAATAATAGATTATCAATGCTGAACTAACGTAAACTGTAATTACATTGATTTTTCTCTAGTTAATGACTTAAATCGTTTTTAAAGCACACCAATGCTCTCGTTTCCAGACAGAGTGACAAAATTGTACCAAGTGAAAATAAGAAAATTTTATGTAACAAAACTCAGTAGAAAACGATGCGTGTAATAATGGTATGGTAATGGTAGGTACCTGGTGCCGAAATCCAAAAATCTAAAACTTGAAAACCTTATGACTCGAGACCCCCTCTCCAATCTAGCTTGTTGTTTATAAACACAGCACTGTTTCCAGCAATTTGTCTTCACCACCATTTAATTTCCGTCATTTGTCTACAAGAGTTTTGTCTTCATAAATTGTTATACTTTAAGTCCTTCAAGTTCCTTTTGATTGTTGAAATATTTAAGAAATAAATGATCGTTAGCCGCTTTTGACATAAATTAGTAAAGCTAGTAACAAATATTGTTTTGTATTCGTGACTGTTGCTAATACGATTTCTTATTAGTTTCCTCGATAATTTAAAACCCGATTTACTGAAATATTACCGACTGCCAATCTAAAGCTCTTCGTTTGCGATACTGACTACCCCGGCAATCAAAAGTAGACGATATTGTCAAATTCAATTTCAAGACTAAAAATGCTTAAGTTCAACAAGGCTCTTACACTGTGAACAATTGATCTTTTGTATGAAAATGAGCGGTTGGTTAGCATTTTTCATTGTTAATTTACAAAATATTTCAAAATGTATGTGCTAAATTAATTAATTACGCTATAAATTACATCGCCCATAATAAACCCAAATACGTCTTTTCGTCAATAGAATCTGTATATTTAAAAACTATAAAATTACATCGCCATAAAGCTTACACCGTTAAACCATAATCAAGGAAATAAATAACGCTAACCCAACAACTACAAATTAACATTATTTACAAGAGGCAATGACTATTCAAATTAACTATAGTAACGTAGAAAGTACTGATTATCATTAATATTGAATAGTGTGTAATGAAAGAGTAGATGATAATCCAGAACGGGCCACGTCGAACGGCGCCGAAGCAAATGCGGTCGAACAAAAAACAGAAAACAATATAGCCAAAGGAGAAACACCTGTAATGTTGATAGATAAGGTTCATAACGACAGTAGAAGATAAATAGTTGTCGAGTAAGCGAACACCAATGTCTAAACTGAAATAAATGAAGTGAAATACACCTTGGTGCTAAGTAATAAGAGTAAGTCAGAAGGTAAATATAGATTGGTGTGTCGGCAAACTGAGCCGACAGCCGTCAATCAAGAGCTAAAAACCGGTAGCTGTGGAGTCAGACGTCCAAGATTACAGAAGTCAAAGAGGTTGCATTATTGATGCGTATTATTTTGTTATTCAACCCAAGACGCCTTGTCATTGCTTTATTACGAATAAAAAGTTACTCAATTTAGAAATTGTTTCCATTGCTGATATTTACATTAATCCTCTTCGCACTGAAATGTGTTTTTTATAACTTTACTAAAATTTATTAGTAACTGGCTTCATTGCCAGTTACATAATACGATGTACGATGTAAAAAAACCATTACAAGTTACCTCTACTATCAAATTTAGCTAATGCAGAAGAAAAAAAAACTCTATAAATTTATGGTGGTTCATTAATAAATGGGTTGTTATTTTATTATTATTGGTATTAATATGTTCTAAGTGCTACTTTCAATTTAGAGTCGTCATTAATTCATCCATTAATATCATCATTAAGATAAGATAAGATGAGATGCGAAAGTTATGGCGTTTGGTCTGACCTTTGATACTGATGTAATATAATTAGTAAATTGTAAAGACATTTAAATATTAATATTTTGTATGTTTTTAAGTAACGGTGGACATAAATTAAAGAAATAAACTTAATTTATTAAATTTGACTGGGTAGTTACAGTACAGAAGAATCATGAACTAACATTTACTTTGCGCAGCAAGACTAAATAACCGACTTCATCGCCAATGATCGAGAATGATTCCTCTTTATCTTGTAGTCGGATGACATATTTTTCCATTTAATTTAAATTTAAAACCAAACCAATATACCGATTTTGATGATATTTCTATGGAACCATTCTGAAAGTTTATCTTTTCTGATAAAAAATAATTTTCGAAATCAATGACAGAGGTCTGAGATAACAAAAATAAAAAATACAACTGAATTGAGAACCACCTTTTCCTGAAGTCAGTCAGACAAACAGGCTGACGTTAATTTGGCAGATTATCTCTTCTAGCTCCATCCTCACACTGCTGTCTAAAATAAATGCTAATGATTATATTGTAATGTCTAAACCGACGAAATATAATTTAATCAATCAACAAAAACGAATAACAAAACGTTGCATTGACTGGACCTTTAGCGTGTCTTACATCATCAATCATGCTTAATCATCTGAGCACAAATTGATTTCTTGTGGCATCATAAAATTTGAGGAAAATACATTTTGTGTGACAAATGAATTATTGCCGCATTTGAAGGCATTACATTTTATTATTTAGAATTCCACTTGATATATTGGTAATTGCTCAGAACTACTGTTTTGAATGCCAACGGATAATACATCGTGTTGTTTCCCACGTAGTTAGGTAAGATTTACCGGTAGATAATGGTAAAATTTCGATGCTGTCTGCAGAATCTTTCAACATTTCTATGTATTCTCAACTAGCTATATTTTGTAACTGTTACATAACATCTATTTAAATCCTGTACTAGGTATTTACCCTGAATTAAGACTTATTGGGTAATAAGTCATCAGCACATAACTTACCAATAGCTAAGGTAACATAATTTACCGATAGTTAGGATACCAAACCACAATACTAAAACTTATTCTCCACTTCCAAAACCCTATTATCCCTCCCAGTCTATTTATGATAATTTGATACTTTCAAAAGGAAAAAAGCTCATACAAAGGCCATTCTTGCTGCCGTATACGGAGTTGGATAAACATCGAAGTCAGTCGTCAGATGTCAGTGACGTCACCATGTCGGCGATCGAAACGCGCCGATTGACTGACAGTGATCGACGGTCGACAGAGTGACGGCCGCTGTTACCGTCGCTTGCACAGCTATAAACGAATGTATACCCTCGTATTTAACGTTCAATTTGCATTGCGCAGTCTCAGTGCTTTTTATGCACAGTTTGACAGGCATAGTTGAAGATACTCAACGCAAAGAAACTCGATTTTGAAGCGTAGTTAGTCTTATTAAGGTTTAATTTAAAATGCAGGATGGGATGTTAGTCGGTGCATCCAGACATGATAATGACACTGTTTACCATATAATAAGTCCGTATTAACAAACTGGATTTGAAATTCACATTCGATTTTATTAAGCCAAATGCCTCGAATAGAATAATTGATACGAATAACAATGGACTGTTTTTGCATAGTTTAAACGACATTGCATGAATAGTTTTAAACAAATAAAAACCGCTCACAAGTCTCAAGGAAGCTTCTATTGATGGCTAATATAAAATTTCAAATGAAATAGGTTTTTGACATTTATAGCAACATCCGATATGGTCTAGTGGCTAGGATACCTGGCTCTCACCCAGGAGGCTCGGGTTCGATTCCCGGTATCGGAATACGCTTTTTGCATATCAGAAATTATGTATTTTGATTTTGCTCTAAGAACTACTCATTCAAATGAGCTGACACTATGTCTTAAGAATAGTTGAAAGCTTACGGCTGAAAAGTTATTTTATCAGGGAACAAGGAACTTACTACTTACAATTTCATATTTTATAAAATTATAAGTATATATGTACACCAAAACTGCAACCTTCGATAGTCGGCTAAATTTGAGGCCACCCTGATTTATATTCTTTTATGTAGCATAAATGTAGCATTTACAAAATCAGTATTCAATAGAGGTGTCGTGCAGGAATTTATATTCTTCGCATTAATTTCTACGAAATTGCGTAGTATGGGTGGCCATTCGCTTAGTGCGAATACGTAAAAAGAATTGATAAAGGAATAGGAAATTTTGACCACCTGTCCGTACAAACATAGTGTTAGAAATGATTTGATGCATTGCGTTGCAAACTAGGATTAAAAACATGGACTGTATTTCTTAAACACATCACGTTTTCTTTCAGGATATATATCAGTATATTTCCGCCGTGGCGGCTCAGTGAAGGTGTCAAATATGAGTGGTACTAATATGAGAAACTTATTACGTTTACTTTTTGCGTAACAGACACGTTTCATCATAGTTATTATTATTAATAAGTTTCGAAAAGGGTAAAGGTATGTTATAATACGTTATATATGTAGTAATACGTTTCTCAGACTTGGACTACCTGAAAATAATAAAGCTGAACTCAAGATGCTGCCTTTGGTAATGATTAAATATTCTCAGGTACAAATTTCGTGCAGTGTAGACCACACGATTCCTGGAAAGCTTTACAAATTATTGCATTTTGGTAAACTCATTTCGCTACTATTTCTAGCAGATAGTATGTCCTAGTTATTACTAGATTCAATTATTGCAAGCATGGGATGGAAATAAATGCACGAATATTAACGGTTCACTGTCTCGGATACAGTTTCGTTGGGCAAACTTATTATTTTGAGATAGTAATATTACATAGATTTTAATTAATATTTGATCATTACTTCATTAGTCGTACATAAATAATTTTGAAATCTCTTTTTTATGTCCTAATGAAGTTTCTGTCTATTTATATTAACTGTGTAGGTTTGATGAACTGTTTAGTTAAGATATACACTTGTATGCCTGAGAAAGCAGGAAATGGCCAAACTTATGAACTAAAAATGTTCGTAGTTATGATTGTAATTTTCCAGTATCGAATGAATAATAATAAAAACTTTTAATTCGTTTATGTAAGGATGTTTGACTTTAATTTTGTTCCAAAATACAAATTTAATTTATATTTCAATGTCAAATGAATTAATTTTTATAGTCTTAGGTATTTGCTTCGCCCGCATTTACTCTTGTGTGTTTTCATGATAAGTGTTGAAACATAATAAAAGTCTTTGGTTTAATGTTTTACAACTTTGTTTATAACCTTCACAGCCTTGTTTTTTTAACCTTCCATCTTCTCAGCTCCAGCTTGAAATCGTTATATTTGTACAGATCCGCCTAACAGTTAGTATACTAGTTAATATACTAATAGAAATTGGCTAAAAACTTTCACGTAAACTAACGCTATAGATCAACGTTTAGCTACTGTACTTATAATTATTTAAGTTACAACTCACCTTTTTAGATTTGAACTATGGCTCTCTTCTATTTATCTTTCTTTACATTACAGTTAATACTATTTCATTATGCTATACAGCTTAATGGCTTAAGCAGGAAGTTATCACAGCACACAATACACTTATATTACCATTGATATCTGTCTTCTCATCAATTTACTGGAATAGAATTAAGTACTTCATTATTCAAGCCTTCTACGGATGCATTATCCATTCTAAGAACGATTTCAATTTACTTTCATTTATCACAGAACCAGTTCTCTCCGCGACATCATATCTTTAATCCGAGAGGACGACAGTACAATCGGAATTAAGTTTAGCGAGAACAGAAAATGTCTCAGCATTTTCTATAAACCCACAGAGAGCTTAGCCCTTCAGCTAATCGCCGTCCACACAATAACACGATTTAAACTAAACCCCATTGTGAAATCCAACAAAAATCTTGTCAATTATAATCTTTCAACGCGGAGACCTCAAACGGTAGCGCACAGTGGGCCAACTGCCACGGAACGCAACAAAAAACATTTTAATAAATTATTTGCGAACTCGTTTAGAACCCTTCTCAAAGGGCGGCGGGGAACTGAAACCGATTGCTCGTGACGTGACGGCTTTTGTGACCGTCGAGTATTATGTTGTCAAAATACACGGGGATTTTGTTATTATTTTGTGTTTGCTAGCACACTTAGCACCCTTTTGTTCGCAGACCTTCTCGGAACGGGGGGATGTGTGAGCCGTAAACCGGCTCGTTACTTCAATCTTTCCATGGAAAGGTGCATGCGAATGGAATGGAATAGTAATCTCGAGCGTCTTAGAAAACAATGTTTAATCTTCGAGTAAAAAATATAATCACCCTTGGGAGAGAAACTCGTATTACGAGACACGACACATTTCTCCGTTCCTCAAAAAGTTAATAACATTTTGTGAGACGTTGTCGTACATGTGATGTGATGTGATGTGCCAAGTGTAACTGCCAAACGACACCATCGTACTGTATGAACACGGGCGGCGGCGGAGGCACGCCGCGCTTTTTGTCACGTCACTCGTGAGACCTCGCCTTGATATTTATTCAAATTATTATTCCACATCGCCCTCTCGTTGTCCCAAATGAATTTTTCATGCCCGCATCGCACCGAGACGCGGTTATTTCACTTTGAGTTTGCTTGAAGCGAAAATGAGTTTATTTATTTTGTTGTATTTATTCGAATACTGCAGCTTTGTGCCAGTGGTTGCCACAACCGCAACCCTCGTAATATTTACCGAGTCAATATTTGAACGTAATAATTTGCTAGCAAAGTACATGTCACCTTGAAGTGTGGTTTTAAGGGCTTAAGATAATTATTATAAATTTTTCTGCATAAATATTTGAGCTCTTTTTGTTGTCACGTCTTCAAAAGAAACCACGTTAATCCTGGCAAAGTCGTGCAAACGAGAAGTTGATACTTCGCACGTATAAAATTTAAAAACCTGCAGATATGAAAAATCCAGTAAATCAGTCTGCTTGTTTCAAGCCTCCTATGCCACAAGATACATTTCGTGTGCTTATCTTTGAATTAAAGAAACACAATAAGTAGGTTTGCCTTAAATTTCTATATTGCTTTACCAATAAATCACAAGAACAAAAAACATGTGTCAATATGACCTTAAAATATAAGCTATTAAACAATAAACAAAATGAATTTGATTTCTAAAATGTTGTAATCTAAATTTAAAAAAAAATCTAATCTAAATTCGATTTGTATTTTACAAACGGTGATTTCCGAACGTGTTTCCAGCGAAATCGTTACAGAATCCGTCTCACCTGTTGGTGCATGTAGCTAGCTCGCCAGAGTCATCTGGATGCTTTGACCAAGTGCGTAGCTCGAACTCTAACTAATTAATGTTGAAAGACGCTTTAAAGAGAGCCCTGTCTTAGTCATGTTTCCCTTATTTACCTTATTCTGAACCTCCATAACTAAGAACAGCTGGTGCATTAATCATACTGCCAAATCGGTATATAATGTCGTTTTTTGTTTACTCAAACCTGTTTTATAAAATTAAATGTTATCAAATAATAGATTTACTCGGTAACGTCATTTGTTTAAGGTCTTTCCACCAAAAATAAATAAATTATTCTATAAAAACTTTCTACAAAACCTCCAATGTAATTAAAAATTTTGTTCTTATCATTGTTGTCTTGAAAGCAAAGATTCACACACCAATAAATTTCGTTGTATTTGCTCATAATATTTAAATTGTTTGAGTATATTATTTTACGGCAAACAGAGGTGTCACTGAGCAAATATTTTATTATTTAGATAACGCTGTTTAATAACCTCGAGGAGATTAGATTATTTGTTTTAACCAAACTTCGGTAATGTATGTTTGGCGACGATAAAGTCACGACTGTGAACCTCGCAAACATTGTACTGATAAAATAATGATATATATTTTTTATGTAGGACACAAACAAGGAAAAGAACATAAACCACAGCCTGGTTAATTTTCCTTCCTTATTTTAAAAGGTAAAATATACGGATGTAACATTGATAAACTTTTCTTTACATTGACATAATTAAGACTAATACCTATTAAAGTGCACCTCTGTGCACGAACACGAAAGGGAAGGCTCCGTGCTTGCTCTGCTCACAGATAAATATCGATAAGCAAAAACGTGTTGGTTTATTTCTGGATTTGAACCAGCGACCACTGGATTAAAATATAGAATCACACCACTAGGCCAACCACTCTTTTGGAACCCACTTATTACTTGAAGAATATTATTGAATCTTTATATGTTATTCACAAAATTATTTATTTTGTACCGGCAATTAATAGTCACAGATTTAAATAGGCATAAATTACACCGAAAATAAAGGAATCTATTAAAACACTCAATATATCACGATAAATTCGACGACTAAAAGCTAAAATAAATTTTTAAACGGCCATTAATAACGATTAGCGACAGTCGTAATGTCTGTCATTTTAGTGCTAGCTTCGAATGTCGGGACCTCCCATAAAACATCCCCTAATGTAAATATCTCCCTTTTATCTGTCTTTAACAATTTCGTATACTCTAACTAAACCGTCACCGGAATATAAATTACATAAACACCAAGTTTTAGTTTGCCATCACAAAATTTGACATTGAAATTATTTCGAACTCTATCCTATAAGAAACAGAGGTTATGGTCGAAAAGAATTCTGTCAGTAAAGGGTGTTGTTGTATTGTAAATGTGGCAGAATACATCGTCTCAAATTGCCCCCTGCCAATAAAAAAGGGAAGGCACATAGGGCTGAATTTTGTTTATCGTTATCTTTACGGTGGGCCACATTTATTTATATTGTATTCATGCGTGTAAGTCTGGTAATATAATACGTTTAGGAATAATAAACATTTTCCAGTTAGGGTACCAGTTCTTTTGAAAACAGATGATACGTGAACTTTTGGATCCAACTGATTAGATCATGAGAATGTGATTTAAAAAACTGTTGTTCGTATTGTCATTATGAACCCGTACGAACCAGTTCACTTCGTGAATGATTTTATTTCGACACTACCCACTACCCAGGTAGATTTACCAATTATAATGATTATGCAAATTCACATTACCAAATGCATTATTTATTTGGTTGAACATAATGAGTGTCTAATTTTATTCAAGGAGCTTTTCATTCTTGTATTGAATCGTTGCTTGTTTTTTTATGCTGTATATCTGATATAATAAATATAATTTAAATGTGTAGGTACCCTATAATTTACTGTTTTATTCTCAAGATAAAGGGTGCAAGTAATTTATAACACTGGAATTACTTATACCGATTAACTTTACTATATATTAAGGTAGTTATATTGAATTCATATTTTACACTTTCATATTAAGGTATAAACTTAATAGGCTAACAAAAATAACCTGTTTTAAAGCCAATTTTCTAACACACTTGTGTAGCTAACGTTACAAACATCACCTTTTATTTTAACTCTCATTCCTGATACTAAAAATTGTCGGCTCAATATTTGTTTATTTTCAAATTAGAACTCTAAATACGAATACATACGGCTGAGAATTACATAAATACAAAAATTTACTTGGTCAATGCATTTCTCGGAAATTGTGTTTGAAGGGAATATTTATTATGCACGAACGAATGCGCTTATACTTAATGCATTGTTATTAGAAATAGCTACTAGTGTTGAAGTTTAATATTGTAAATATTTATTCAGTCGTCGACTTTGTTTTTACATGTGGTTCTGTGTGGTCCCATACTTGATCGTGCGTATCAATATTTTTAGTTCCATACAATGTCGTTGCCAACTCGTTTCGGAATTTATTTTCTTATAGACTGGTGTAAAAGTCTTAGTCAAAATTGGAGACTTATAAATCATCTCTATAGAATAACTTTCGTCGGTGTATAATTTTACGTTGAGAAACGTTAGTTGGCCTAAGAAATCCTAATTTGCAAACTTTTTGCAATGCGGCGTCTGCTATCCTTTTGTAAATTGTTTTATTTTAGTTCTCATTGTAATCCATCAACCTGTTTAAACAAGCGCCGGCACACAAATGTTGTAATTTCACTAACAGCCGAAATCCACAGTACGTAATCATTATGACCGTCATTAAGTATTGTCTTGTCACCTTCTGAGTTTTGCCGACAAAGGGTGCGGCGGCTGTTAAAGCGGGAAAGGAATTTGATTTATGGCTTAATGATTTTTTTGTCATGTAGTCTTTGACATGTTTCGCCTTATTGCCATACCTGGCGTTGTTTGTTCTTTTGTTAAAATGATATTATGGAATGAAACATCGCAAATGTTTAAGAGAGCTGATGGAAACAAATATGTATATTCACAGAACTCTGAATAAAGAACACTTTCAATATACATTTCGAGAATTATTCAGACGTAAATTGGTGAAGTAGCTTGAACAATTACTGGAGCCAAAGAGACTGACACTTTAAGAGTCACCTCTATTCTGCAGGCTCCGTGGCGTGGATAAATAGTATTAGGTAGCAATTCAGCTTGTAAACCTAGGGGTCCCGGGTTCAATTCTCGGTCGGGATAAACTTTGTGTGGTAAAGATAAATTTGTTATATGCCCGTCGCGGCATAAGGAACTCAAGTACAATTTTGAGATAATCAAGTTAAGATTCTGCGACAAAGCTCAATGGTGTCTTTTGATCTCAATTAAGCATCATTTCTCGACCCACGTGATGCGTGGCATGGATTGACTGGAAACTCAAGTTACCGTCATTTACGTCAACTGATGACATTGGCACCTTTTTTAACATACTCCTGTGAGATCAATATAAATGAGTAAATATATTCTGTAGGTACCTAGTAACAAGTACCCCCTCCTTCCCCCACCACCCGCCAAGTGGTACAACGCGACGCGACTGACTAGCACTGAAATTATTTACAGCCGTCGGCGTTTCACAAAAGCCCGCTTGTTTATTGCGCCCATAAATACTAATACAACTCAGGGGAAATTTATTCTGCCTCACCTTTTATTTATTACTTTAGTGCGGTGCTCTGGTTTTCCTGTGCCAGTTTTTTGACAGTGCAAAGTGCTCGACTTACGGGGTAAGCCAGGGCTCGTCGGGTCGCCGCGCCGCGCCGCGCCGGCGCCGCCCCGGTGGGACCCCTGCTCTTTAATCTTTACGCTTGAAACGACTAGGAAATGAGATTTAAAAGGATAACTTCTGACTACAGCAATAATGGTTCAAAATAAAAATAATTAAATAATAACGGACATTGCACATATCGTTTCATTTAGTTCCAAACTAAGTAGGTATAGCTTGTACTATGGGAACCAGATGAACACCCAAAAGACACAGATATAAGGAAACGATCCCCTGCTAAAAATTGCAATTAAAACAGAAAATCGGTATTCGCACTTATATCCGTAGTAATATAGAAAGAAAGAAAGAAAGAAAGAAAGAAAGAAACTTTACACCAGGTGGGCCATCTTTCCGTAACTTTATCTCATAAAAGAAAATGAAACTCATTCGAAAAATCTAATATACCACAGTACCTATATTGAGAGCACGAACCGCCACAGAACAACGCTACGTGATGATGCTTTTTCTACACTCGGAGAGAATCCCAAAACGCTACTTAGCTTAGCTACTTGTTTACCTAAGTTGACGTATGCAACTGCAAGTCACGAGTCTCGTCTCCACCAAGTGATGGAGAGCTAAGAAGAAATATTTTAAATACAGCATATGTTAGCTGAATTTAAAACGACACAATCTGATAAAGAAAATTTCCAGTAACTTATTGAGTACATTCATTATCTCTAAACCTACATCGCCCTTAATGAGTATTACTCGTTAAATCGTATCAGCACTCTAAAGTAGGCAAATAGGTCGTTTTACTTAGAACGACAAAAAACAGATTTTATTTCTTATCCTTATCTTCAGATAAAGATTTACAACAGCCATAACACCAGTGCAATTAGGGGTAGGTAGAAAGGAATTGCTTTATGGCCGAAATAGGTCGGATGCTTCGACTTTGGGAGGTCTCAACTTTTTGTCAATCACTTTTACTGTACACCAAGTTTAACATCTGTGACTAGTAAATTATTTCAAACTGGTAAAAGTTTAAGGAGCATCAATCGTAATTTGAGTGACTCATGAAAAATTAGGTTGATACAATTTTATTTAATCTTTCTGTATAAAATAAGCAAGCCAAATTACTTGTGGAATAAATTAAGAGTGCCTTTTGAGGCGCAATTTATCGTTTCGCCACATTTGCTCGAGAGAGCAGTAGGTAGGATAGGTAGGTACCTAGTACTATAAAAGTGTACGAATGTATGACAAGATATAAAGCTCTTTATATTAAAATCTTTTTATTTAGGCATTTTAAGAAAACTATCAAATCTATACTAATATTATCTATACTAATATTATAAAGAGATAATGTTGGTAAGGTGTATGTATGTTGTATGTATGTCCGAAGTAAACTCAGAAACTACTGAACCGATTTCAAAAATTCTTTCACCAATAGAAAGCTACATTATCGAGGAGTAACATAGGCTATAATTTATTTTCAAAAAATTAGGGATCCGTAAGAATTTTTTATAATTTTTGTCTGTCTGTCTGTTTGTTCCGGCTAATCTCTGGAATGGATGGACCTATTTTGACGGGACTTTCACTGGCAGATAGCTGATGTAATAAGGAGTAATTTAAGCTACTTTTCCGAGGGGTAAAATAGGTGTGCGTGATAAAACCGAATTCCACGCGGACGAAGTCGCGGGCAACAGCTAGTTTATTATAAATTGAAAATTGTAAAATACTAACATAAACCATTTTTTTTTTATGCCAATGCAAGTAAAATGATAAACTGATAGAAATAACTCTTCTATTCTCATAAATAATAAGCCTAATAATTTATTTGTAACCATTTTTGTGCTAAAACATTTTTTGAAGTAAACGTTTGTAAAGGCTTCATTGGACACCCACTGTTACTCATCAAAATCAATCCACTATCGCTTGTCATGTCGTCATCACTTACAATTTCCATTACATTGCACACCGTAACGGAAAATATATTACAGAGTAAATAAATTTATAGTGTGTGTCTTTAAAATGTTAAAACAAAAAGGATCTCGATTAAAGTTTGATGTAGAAGTTTGAGGTGGTTTGATTGCTTAGTCAATAGACATATAATATTATTGCTACCATAAACAATCGTTATTCTACAACAGTTCTGCAGAAATACTGGGCAATATACCAATAATTTCAGGTGGTAGAAAAAATGCTCGGCTGGCTAGCATCTAGCAACTACCCTCAAATTTGAATTCTAACAGCAAGCGCACGATGGGTGTGCTAGGGATGCCTCACTCACTCGAGAGTCAGTTCCCAATGCAGGCGTCACGTGGCGCCATCATCGACCACACTGTATATTATTCAGGTGATACAGTCAAATACAATCCCGTAAGTGATATAAAATAGTAAATTATCTGGAGTTTTCTAACTTGTAACTTGGCACACAGTGTTAGGTAGGGCCTCCGTTATTGAAAAGTTACCAGTAACTATAACCAATCCTCGTTAACAGCATCAATGACTCATCGAACTTCAAAGCATGCACAGAATACCAAGTAGTCAGTGCGGCGCGGTGTGGGCCCAGTCAAAGTTTTTACGCCCCACTGTAAACACTGATTTGGTGATGTCGGCACCTTTGTGCTACGGCTTTGATGTTGCCGCTTCCGTTGAATACAATGACGGTCTATCTTGGAGGTTTGGTGTCGGTTACAGTGAACGATAAACAGAAGATAAATTCAGTTCTACTAAGGGTTTCAACATATATTCGGGTATAAGTATATTAGGGAATATTGTCACGTATATACCTATATTTAGAATAATATGGTCAACATACGTGCTATTTTAAATTAACTCAGAGTTAAGTTATATATGGATATTTGTTTTTTGTTTCAGAAGTTATTTTATATTGTTGTACGTTAATTTTTATTTGTTTATATAATATTTTTTTTATTTAACTCACAAAATCTATATGGATAAGGGTTATCTACTATGAAAAAAGTACCACAGTATTTTTTATTTTGCGGAATTACTTATTAATGCTTTTTAGTGCATATTTCGTGTAACATTTTCATTAATGGTAATAGAGCCTTCTTGAAATACACTGGGGTAAGCAAATATGGTAGCAATATCTCAAGATTTAAAATCAATTCTTAATATTGTAAGCATAAACGCTTTATTTTTTTCTCAGTAATTCTAACTTTACCGTACAAGCCTTTGAAGAAGCATCTAATTCACCTTCTGCCACTAGCTGTGTCACATCCAATTTCACTCAAAACTTTTTGCTTGTTTTCTTATTCGCCGTTAAAATTGTGGTTGTTTACACCCGAATGGATTGTTATTGACGTATAATTGGGCCTCGGATAAACGTGCTTTGAATTAGACCGTCTCGGCTTTCTATTACCGGCTGTGGGGGAACCATTAACGGGCAGGATTAGTATCCGTTTAGGGACGATGTGGTAGTGATTGTGGTTTTATGGAATACAATTTTGAATATAATTCGAGAATGCTTAGTTTAACGTAAAACACAAGACTTGACAAGACGATACCAGGAGCTTATCACAATTAGGTTTTGTCAAAAAATTTGTACATTCTTACTATTTATATTAATATAATGACTTGTCTCAGATATCTGTTGTTACATATATACAGATATCTGAGGAAGTCAATGTGGCCGCCCCACAAATGACTATGGTCTAGTTATTATTATTTATTTATTAGCATTAAGTTCACCTTATTGTTATTTAGTTATGTTATTACCTTGTGCAAAAAATAATTTTCTATCTATCTATCTATAGGCAGAAGTCAGCCGATGAAACAGTTGATTGAACATAAGCAAGCTAGTGTAAAATTCTTTGAAAATGGCCCAATCGGCTTATTTTTGCACGTTGCAAACGAGCCGTGGATGGTAATCTTTTACGGGTAATGCGATTATAGTCTGATGTATATTAAACACAAGAAGAAATAGTTCAAGTGTGAAATTAGTTTTTATAAAGGGAATGCCGATGAGGGGCTTGATCAACAAAGCAGCTGCATAAAATTTTTGAGTTGCAGAAATGGTACGGTGAATCCATAAATAATATAGTCACATTTGTTGTATTATATTTACTGTCTATAAATATATATATATAAATATAATATAAATTCAATTTTATCTCATTAACTTAATAGATAAATTCCGATTTTCTTATAGTTTTTATATTATAGAAAATATGAACAGATTTCATGAAATAAAAATCGGTATAGCTGTTAAAATAACGTATCCGTTAAAAAACCGACACTTCATCCATTTGTTTTCACTAACGCCTCAAGGTGTTACATGTAAGCCATCTGTCATGGTGATGGGGACAAATATTTGCAACAAAAGAAACACACGCTTCCTGTAATTACGATAAACGTTTACTTTTTTCAATTTCAACGTGTAAATGAATAAGTAGCTGTCAAAACTTTACAATACTCTGATTCGTGTTATAAAACCGTGTTGAACCAGTTCTGTATCAATAAATCAAAGTTTAAATAGGTCCGTTCGAGTAATCGGCCCAAGTTGTCGACGGAACAACTTTGTTTGGGATATTTATCGATTGACAAGTAGTTTGTGATTGTCGAATTTGTATTCGGTGTTAAGCAATACTTACATATAAAATGCGTTGGCGTGGCGCAGTAACATTCATTGATAGTACTTACAATAACTTAATTATAGCTATTAACTCATTACATACGTCCTACGAATTCGTAAATAAAAGAAGTTGAATTGATGACAGAAACAGTGATCAAACAAATTTAGTTAGGTATATATTATCAATTTTTCTGAAAAAATATTCATATTTTACAAAATACACTCGTGAAGTTTTTTATATAGTAATTAATGTCTATGAATTTACTTACTTGTCTTGGCAAGCACCAAGACTAATAAATCATGATAGATATTTGTTTCTTCTAAAACACTAGAATGCCCTGCGTAAATGAAAACGAACCACCTATTGAACCGGTGACATATAAAGCCAAACTTGAAAGTGTGCGCAAAGTGAACACTAAAATGGGCACCTAATATATATCTGGGCTCGGCGGGCGGCGGGCGGCGCGGGCGGGCGGCGGGCGGCGAGACCCGATCTCGCAATAAACATGTTTTTTGTTTCGTATGTCCGCGCACTGTCAAATATATTACAACCCGCCGGGTTATTTACGAGCGCCGAGCGCGGACCTCCGCCCATACGTTATACTTAGTATCTTTGTTTGGACACAATAAGCAATATTTCTAAAGGGCCCGCCACGCCGCGCCGCGCCGTCGCTCGCACCAGCTGATATGGGTACCCAAATTGACATATTTAATTTGATCACGACGGAGGGTCCGACCGATCCCATGTTTGACAGGTTTTAGTGTCAGATTAACATTCACTTCATGGAGTCAGTCGACGCTGTCGATATACTAAAAACTTCAAATGGGTTCGCAGATGTTACTATTTTCCCTTTGAAGGTGTAGAACAAAGAAACTAGTAGTTTCGGATGTGTCGGCACAAAGTGCGATGACGCCAGTAAGAGCTTCGTAGAGGGCGTAATAAAAGTGGCGTAAAACAAAAAGCGTCGCGCTCGCGGTCAGGTAGTCAGGTAGAGCGACGACGCGACGCGGCGCACTCAAAGCGGTGCCCGTCATGGGTGGCGAGCGAGCGACACCACGGCACGTCTCAATCCGCGCTCGGCTGCCGGCCATACCACCTTTCCTTTTTCCCCTACCGCAATGCAGCTATGTGTCGTTTCCGCTTTATTTTTTACGACCGAGCGTTGCAGCGCTGAGACATGTCGCGCTCGCTCTAACAGAGACTAAACATATCGCCGTCCCTGTCTGACCAGCGCGGGGTGAGGGGCGGCGGCCCGTCAACTGCGCTGGTGGGGTCTCGTCTCTCATAGTAGTTTCGCCCGCCGCCAAAGTCGCACGCGTTCGTTCACATTCCGCGCTCCGGTGGCAAAGAGTAGTCGCCAGAAGCGAATCGTGACCGCACAGTGAAGTTAACAAGTGATCGTGAAGTTGATACCAAATGGTCGTGCTTGAAGACGGTGGAATGATGAATTCTAACCCCAACCAATATTTGCAGCCTGATTATTTGGCTCCTCTTCCTTCCTCTGTAAGTAAATTTAGTCAAAAAATATTTCAGATCTTTTACTTACTTATTTTTGGAACAATTCTTTTTTATTTTATTTAATATGCGGAATTCTTATGTAATTTTATATTTGTTGCAGCTGGACTCAAAGAAAAGCCCCCTTGCGCTGTTAGCGCAAACCTGCAGTCAGATCGGCGCTGACACCACACCGACAAAGCCTCTGCTTCCTCCGATGGATAAAAAAAAAGTGATGAGTGTAAACAGTGATGCTATCAGTCGTTCCTCACCCGGTAACTCTTCAAAATTGGACAAACCCCGTTCCACCCCGGAAACAAAACACCTCGCGTTTAAACCCTACGAAACAAATGTCGTAACGAAGAAGCCCGAAGAGCCCAGACCTTCATCGAAATCCAGTTCAGACAGTGCTGATGAGAAAAAATCGGGTAAAAGTACACCTGGACGCAAATCTACGCCGCCGACGGCGGAAAACGGAAAGAGCAGCCCGTCGGAACACAAATCGTCCAGTTCTTCGGGGACGAGCCCGATTATCCGCTCCGGATTGGAGGTCTTGGGACACGGGAAGGACCATCTGGGTGCATTTAAGAATTTACCCGGTATGCCCGGATTCAACCCGCTCGCCGGACTCTGCTGCCCTCCGGGCATGGAGCAACACGCCAACCCAGCTTTTAGACCGCCCTATGCCGGCGCTCCGTTCAGTGCTCACCACGCGGCTATGCTGGCCGCCGCCGCCGGATTCCCCGGAGCGTCTCCGAATCCCTACCTCGGATACGCCAGAGTGAAAACGCCCGCCGGGGGTGAAACCCTCGTGCCGGTGTGCAAGGACCCTTACTGCACCGGTTGCCAGTTCTCTCCGAATAATCACCACCTGCTGATGAGCAACGGCGCGTGCCCCGCCGGCTGCACTCAGTGCGATCATCAAAAATACAACTTGGCGATGGCGATGGCTCTGTCACAGCAAGGCGCCGCTTACCCCCAGCTCAGCCGCCCCTACGTTTGCAACTGGATCGTGGGCGAGTCTTACTGCGGCAAGAGATTCGGCAACTCGGAGGAGCTGTTGCAGCACCTGAGGAGTCACACGGCGGACGGGTCCGCGCCTGCCTCGGTGTCGTCGACGCAGGCTTCGCTGTTGAACCCGTTGAATCCGTTGTTCACGACGGCGGGCCTGCGCGGCGCGTACCCGTCGGCGCCGCTCAGCCCGCTGTCCGCGAGCCGGTACCACCCGTACTCCAAGTCGGGCCTGCCGCCCGCCCTGGGCGGGTCGCCCTACGGCGCGTTCAACCCGGCTCTCGGACCCTTCTACTCCCCGTACGCGATGTACGGGCAGAGGCTCGGCGCCGCTCACCAGTAATCAAACCCAGTGAAGTGCGAGGACTGATATGTATAAATATTGTATTGTCCAATTTTCTTCTGTGATATTGATAGACTAAAAGTTGCAAGGCGCGAGCCGCCATGACAAAATTAGTGATTAGTGCAATCTAAGTAAATAGGTATTTATATAGTGATGTTGTCAGCAGGAGTCGCTTCGAGCCGATATGTGAGGCAGGTGTCTGTAAAGCCAATGATTTGTGTAAATAATCTCTATGTTTAATTTAAAATGAATGATTTCAAATATAATGTACGTACCAATCAAACGGTTTTTGTTTTCATCTCCTGGGAACTAACGTAAAGTGAATTAGGCCTAACATTTAACGTAAAATTGATGGACGATCGACATCACTACAAAGCGGTGCTTTCCATCTATCGCGGAGCGCAATAAATTGAGCCGCGTGATTGATTAATATACCTCCTCACACACATTAGAGCCGTCAATCACCGCAGGAGGATAGCCGCGGTATAAAACAACGATCACGCTAGCGTAAACCCACCCACCCACACGAACGACTAACAAAATAATTTATCACATCAAAAAACATAAAAAGAAAATGTACGAACGAGGGTCGACGTTGAGACTCATTAATAACAAAACCGTGAGCTGTCAGTTTTTTATAATAAATGTTATTTTGATTAGGCTTGTGTCATGTCGAAAACTCAACTGTCAGATGCATAATTGGTCACCCGAAATGAGAGAGAGAGGTGACAGGTGGTGGATTAATTTGAAACGGAGGCAAGTGCCGACGTGGCTTTGTTCTCTAAATGTTGAGATAAATGTTGTAATTGGCAAGTATGTTATTTATTAACTGTGTCAAATGGCCCATTAGTATTTTATCGCTCTTTGACAGGAGCGTTAATAAAATTTATGGTGACTTTCTCGTATATTTGGGTTGAATTTTATTGAATATCGTTTATCCTTGAACATAATCTGGTGGCATACATTATAATATACATAAAATATATGATTGGCAGTGGATGGTATAATTTTGTGTAATTTATTCAATTACGTGGGTGGACTTAATCCTTTGATAATAATATAATACTCTTTATTACACTGACATTTTGGGTTGGCTTTCATCTTTAATGGGATAATAATTTTTTAGCAATTCATTATTTAACATTTAGCAAACGACTAGTCGGTAATCGAATATTATTTGGACTTCAAATCGAGGGGTTTCATTTAGAGATACCTAAACAGAAAAGTATTTGAATCAGCGCTACAACTGTGACAAGGCATAGATTTAATCCATTAGCATAATACTAAGGTTCAAAACTAGGGTTTGCAATATAGATTAAAAACCTGTTGCAGGTGAGGCCAACCTAGATTGAACAGGATTAGATTACGAGTAATTTATTTACCTAGTTATCAAATATATAGGTTTATAAATTACACTCCCTATTTAAAAATATTAGATACTGGAATGATGGCTTTGTTGGACTCTTAGATAATTAAAATACATTGGACCACAAAATAATTCAATGCATAGTGTTCCCTGGCAAAGCAACGTTTCAATTCAGAAACAAGTAACGCCATCTAGCATTACGATAGAGAACTGATGAGTAAAATTATTCAGCTCTACATGGGAGGGTTCAAATTTTGGTTTACAATGCTCGAGTCTTATGATGTGTGTTTTATTTAAATTTGAAATCGTACGTCAATTTATGAATTAGTCCTATTCATGTTAGGTTAATAACTTTGTCTCAAAAGCGTTTGCGGTGTAAGTGTTAAATAAAACTGTAGATAAAGCATTTTTAAAATCAGTTTATGTATCGTGCCTTAATATTGTGTCATAGACTTGTAGTATACTTATAGCCAGAGAAATATCTTTTAATATTAAGTTTTGTTTGAAATAGTTCTCAGTACTGACATATCGCCCTTTAGTTTAATTTTTAGCAAATGAAACAACTACAATTGAGGTATAAATACATGAATCGTAATGCATTGTACATATTTTTATATATAAAGATCACAGAAATCACGCTAACACAACACAACGTCTTTGATTGCTGGGCGGCAGAAAATGGTTTAATAGTTTAATCTTTAGTAGCGTTTCGTCCGCTCACTAACTCCGCATCTCCTGCCAAAACTTAAATTACCAGCTAGCGCCATTTTAAAAGATTAAGACAGATTAATTATAATTAATTTAGCTCTTGACATTATAAACAAATTTTAATCCGTTTCGAACGTTAACGTGTAATAAATAACTTATCACAAACGATTATTAATCAAGTAAAATTAAACTTTTTCTTGACGTATCGACATTTATACGAAAGAGAATGGCCTCCGGGTTGAGACATGACATTTTGATTAGTTTCGATATTTCTTTTTATTAATCATATTTAGCAGGTTAGTTTACATGATAATTTTGAACGTTAATCAAGTGAAATTGCCAAGTGAATTGTAGTATACCTCAATAGAATTGTTTATGTGCCTTATTTTTATTATTCACGTCTAGAACTTATTTTTTAAATAAATTTTACTGTATGAACTACATTCAATTGAAATAAAAGGTTGAATATTATGAAGACCATAGTCCTAATGATACCACTTTGGGGTCACTGCAATTTACAACTTAAAAAGACGTATGTGACTCAGAATTGAAGGTCACAAATTTTTGCAATACATTCTTATACAAATTTATAGGGATAGGATAAAACCGTGAACATACTGCTTTTCACTTAGAACTACAGTATAATGATTATGTCAAATGTTAAAAAATATATGATATTGAAAAAATTTCACCAGTAAAAAAAAAATAACGGTTAAGCATTAGCTTATATTTAGAAAACTGCACTGAGTTTCCTTGTATCGCAATTGGTTTTTACCATAATCAAAGACTATTTACAAAACCTTATCCATAAATTCATTGAAGCAAAATACTACATTACAATTCATGTTATAATGATTACCTAGCATAATAAAAACGCTTTGCATCACATCTCAGTCCGCTGATTCGATACCGTGTGTGTTCATGCTCACAACACATTGTTGTCAAAACCATTCCTGTTAAAGGTATTCAACCCTCTAATTCGGGTTCTGTAACCACCCGTATAAATAATTCATCCCACGGCTGGTAATTCATCCGGTATGGTAATTCTGCCCTACCTTATGTTTATGCTAATCATAATTGGTTATTTCATTCCGAGATTTCAATGCATCAATCTTTGCTACGCATGTGTCAAAGTTAATCCGTGTAAAATGAGACTATTTTGTATATCAATAGTGACAGATGTAGTATCATTTCCGGTTAAGGTATGGGTAATAGGGAAGTTTTTATTATTTATGGAGCAACATTCATGTTGAACGATTATTCTTTATTGTATACAAAAAAAATATATAATATAGATATAAATTATATAAAAGACAGTGTACAAAGGCGAGCTTTACCCTAAAAAGAGTTTTCTTCCAGCAAACCTTTGAGGCTAGAAAACGATTGTTAACGAAAGGTGGGTATGATGTGCACACTTACACAAAATAACATATATATATATTATTTTATTTGTATATATATATATATTTAATTAATTCCGGGTAATAAAGTAATAAATAAAAGGTCTCTTCTTTCATTTCTCCTTTCTTTCCTTTACAATTATCGGCATATATTAGTAAATGATGAAGCTCTTAGCAGATATCCACAACGTTATGGTAGCCATACACGTAACGATATAATTGCGCAAGTTTAGACTTGTACAAGTATGCAGTAACGTGTGTTGGAAAATTATTGCGCAAATTACTAGACTTGTACCAGTTTAAAAAAGTTTCAATTTTCGATTCCAAATTTGTGCAAATTTCCGTTTGCGCAAGTTTACTTGAACGTGTGTGGCATGCCTCAGTAGTATACTAACCGTCTGCTTGTACGCACGTCCTGTGGTCGCCTCAAACGCGCTAAAATGACGAGTGAGAGACATGGTGGAGTTAAAGACCATTTGGAGGAATTTATAAATATTTACAGAAATGAAGTCTGTCTTTGGCAAATAAAAAACAAAGATTATCACAATAGGAATAAAAAACAGCTGCTTATAATAAATTAATCGAACAATATAAAAAAATAGAACCAAATGCCAACCGTGATTCGCAGATAGTTATGCCAGTCCTTGGGTGCAAATTTCAATTCATTTAATAAATTGATGTGCGAATAATGCTCTCTTTTTCTTAATCAGTCTTTACACCATATATTTCGGTTTCTTTTAAGTCTTTTTAGTTTTTTTGTAGCAAATATTAAGCCAACTATTGCCAAAGCGTCGTCCATCGACACACCCGTATGCTCCGCTCACTTTCATAGAAATGACATCGCTCAATCATACTTGAGCCGTCTGTGTTCACTCGGGAATAACGTTTACTTGTACAAGTCTAAACTTGCGCAATTATATCGTTACGTGTATGGCTACCATTAATAACGGAAGTATTACTAAAATTAAATTGTAATTTTAAAGATATATGATCTCAGTAATAAATATTACCTTTAAATGAGAAAGTATCTTTGTTTTATGGTACAAACATAGTGAAACAATCTTGAAACCTTAAAAAAACTGAATCCACCCGACCTGAAATACCGTATCCTTTATCCTTAGTTTTACATAATTTCATTCTACTTTTAATAAATGTTAACTTTGTTCGTCTCTATTGTATGATACTGTAATTAGCTTATGTATTACTTGTTTATTAATATTTATTGAAGTCGCACAAGTTAAAACGTCAACATAAATATTTCTTAGTAAAATTTTCAATTGCAAATAAAAATACCTTCGGTGTGTTATTCTGCTTAGCTTATAAATAAAACATGTCTCCTTTACATTGACAGGGTGTCAATGTCAGCGCAAGGTACGCTACGCGACTATATTGGCACATTAGGGCTTTTTAACATTTTATTGTGTTGAAATGGAGTGATCTTTTTCCCCAGCTCTTTGAAATGTATTGTCGGGATTGATCGGGAGTGCGAGATAAAGGCGCATTATATTAATGCTGGCAATTGTCATTTAGTTGTATAATGTGTATGTATGGGTTTTATTTGTCAAGTTTAATGAGGCGTCATCTCTTTAATGGAATCGGCTCCATGTGTTAGAATATATTCTACATCCTACAATATTTCGACTTACAGCCGTCGCTTATCTTACTTGATGTTCTTTGAAACTAGTTCTACTACATTATCGTTAATACTTTGAGCGTTTATAAAAGTAAATAATATAAGCGCTTATTAAAAATAATACGAAATTGTTTTAGAATTTATGTTTGAAATTTGTTAATTCTTCAATAGTTTAGTATTGATTACTGCTAGCTCAGTGGAATACTTGCTAACATTTTTATGTTCGTTTCATTCTATCGTTCTATATCGAGTTTTAAAAATTATATATAAACGGAATAATATTAAGAGGCCTACTTGGTATTGCATTATATGCTTGTGAATAGACTTATCCTTTAGAATTTCGCAATTAAACACACAATCAAAACAACGAGAGATAGATAATATAGGAAGTTTAGCTTAGTAACAGTAGAACTAAACTAAATGTATGTATGCAAAGTTGTCCAAGTCTCAGTGACGGACGCATTGCGATATAACTCGGATCTTGCTATACTTTACGACAAGGCCCGAGTTGTACTGCACGGTCAATATATTGAATACAATTGGGCTATTCAGTCTCAAAAACCGTAGATAAATATAGTTTACATAGAAATGACATCTTTCTACGTATTTTGCTCAAAGTATGTAGTCGCCCAAAACAATTCAACACAGTTGGCAGAGTGGTAAAGTTTGGCCATTAATTATAATACGAGCCGGCTTGTTTATGGTAATATTCATAATTTATGAAGCAAATAATCTTTAAGTTAACGAGATTTAAGGCTTCCTTTATGTGAAAAATGATTAATACGAAATACACGAACGTGCGTTTAAAAACCTATTTATGTTTATCATAGCAATATATCGACTTGTAACACATAGGTAAATCGATGTGCAATTTGATTGAATATTTAATTAATTTTGGTAAAACAATGTAACAATGCAACAGTGTAAACTTGCGTCCATGAATAATTGTATCTCAATAGTGAACGAAAAAATGCCAACACAGTACATAACTTATATTATAGAAACTATATAAATTTGTGAATTATATAAATTTTAAATGATTTTGAGCTCAATGTTGTGTGTGTATGCTCGCCATGTTTCAGATTTTGAGTTTGATACAATAATTTTATTTTGTATTATTTTCTCACTTGGGAGAAAAAAAAAAGTAATGCATGACCCAAAATTAGTTTAAGTTGCTTGCTCACAAATCTTTACCATTAGCAGAGTCTTAGTAAAACAAATATTGATGGAAAATTCACACAGCGCCATCTAGCCCCAAAATAAGCATAGCTTGTAATATGGGAACCAGACAACTGATAGAATACATATGTACTTTTTTCTTTACATATAATACATATTGATATCCAGACACAGAACAAACATCTATATTCGTCACACAAATATTTGTCCTACCTACCTACAGCGCAGAAGGCATAGTTACTACCAACTGAGCTGTGAGGCCTGTCAAATTGAAAATATTGTTTAAATTGGAATGAAACAAAAGTCTTAATAATGCTTAACTTTTTGTTCCCCGTTGCGGATGAAGGCTATCGCAGTAGCAAAAAACACATCAGACTCGGCTCATATTAAAACTGACATTATCACGCCTCAGATCACAATTACGTTGCTCAACGGATTTAATTGAAAACTTATCTTATAATAACACTTGTTCCTTTTAATTATTGCTCAAAAGTAGTGTCGTGTGCTACATCGGTGTTATGTTACTACATTGTAGGTACCTATGATTAAAAAAAATTGAGCTCAGATTGTAATCAGTTTTTAAATTGGTTTACGGCATTTTTTTTACTTCTCTACATTTAATTTAGTGGTAAAGAAACTTCCATCGAAATTAACCAATTTCATTTGACTGTAGCGGTTAATGAAGTGCCTTACTAACCTTGACTGCTCTATTGCTAAGGCAATCTAAGTGCACAGCGAGGGCTTTGGTTCGATATCCGGACGAGGCACTCGTTAATTGCACAGTTGCATACAGTTTGATCTTGGACATCTGTGTCTGTGAGTTTTTGCCTTCACGCGACACAGGAAATCCTAGCGCATAGGTATGGGAAGTGTGTAAGCGTTTGAACTATTTTATTTTTGTGAGCATATGTTACGGAAGGAGCGAGATGGCCCACCTAATATTAAGTGGTAATTATGGACCCTAGAAGAAGATCCAAGTCACATCGTTTTGCGACCGTAAGTTTAAGAGTGCCTGGCCAGCAACCACACCCATCTACCGGAACACAGTAGAGATTATAAATTTCAACACTAATTAGATCATTTATCTCTAATAGTTTTATGAATAAGTACTTCGTAATACATTAAAAAAAAGGCGCAAAATGCAACTGTCATTTACAAATGTTTTTGTCAAACACAATGAAGCATCTGTCGGATTTGTTTTATTATTATGTCGTGGTATGTCCTCAAGATACATTTAAATTGTCACCTGTAATTTGGCTTGACACAGAAACTTTCAAAACAATTCCCCGAACCATTTCACGGATAAATAATTGCCATAAAACAATGTATTATTAAAGTAATTATCCAAATGTCAGTATGTAGGTTAGTGGAGGGTATGAGTAGACCAAGCTACAGAGCGATTAGTATGAGCAGTTAAAAATGTACTTCTCATTTATTGAATGACAATATTAGTAACCCTACCTTCTGCGCTGTAGGCGGTAGGTAGGGTTCGATCCCCACTCAGGACAAACATTTATGTGACATTTGTAACATTGATGTTTGTTCTGTGTCCGGGTGTTAATATGTATTATATGTATGTATTTACAAAAGAAAAGTATATAAGTATTATATCAGTTGTCTGGTTCCCATGATACAAGCTATGCTTAGCTTACCCCGGGCTAGATGGCGCTGTGTGAAATGTCCACCATTATTTATTTATTATTATTTATTTATTGAATAACTAATTTGTGCAAGATGAACTTAATGATCATGCAAGTACATTCAAATTATATTCGGAAATGGGGTCTGAACACGTAATTAGACTACTGCCATTTTGAACGATAAACATGATACCCGATTTTCCGCTCTTAAAACTGAGTCATTTTCACAGTTGCTTACCACGTTTTGCCTTCGTTTGTGCAGTGTATCGACATAAGTAATTTCACTTGCCATCAAAACATTCAGAACTGTGGCGTGATCTTTTAAAAACATGAAATTTTTCATAAGTTCTTGTAAGGTATATTCATCATATTGCAGGTACTGCTATAGCTACGTTTTACTACTCTTCGTAACTTAGTTTATAATTATTTTAACAAAGAATTCAAAACTCAAGAATTTATAGCACATTGTCGCAGTAATTGAGCCAATTAGAATTGTTCATAATGCTTTTAAAACTAGCAGTTATTAAAGATAATTATTTTATTATTCATAATTACACTATAATAGCACTACTACATACTGAATATGTTGCAGGTTATTTAAAAAATAAATCCAATGTCGTCGCGGTTTTCGTATCAGATTTATTAGTTATTGGAACTTTAGCTATCATTAATATGTTAAGGATCCGTAGGAACGTTATAACTGAAAAAAATATTGTATATCCAATTAAGTTAGGGTATTTGTTTCACCAAATTTGCTAGTTATGAAGGGGAGGGGGCAATTTCATTTTTTTTATTAAGTGCTGCAATTATACCCACATTAACAGCAATCCGGTTAAGGTAACTGCTTAATTAAGAAAAACTGAGTTGAAACGTAAAATAAATGTCATCGTATTTAGTTTCATAGACATAAATATATATACGAGTATATATGTATGATATTATATGAAGGTACTTAGATATCTTAATAAATAGAATTAAATAGGAAGTAACACGCCATTAGAAATCGTAAATACTGGTACGAAGTAATTGAATCGCCATCAGCCATGAATTTACTGATTTACTCATCAGTTATTTGTAAAATGAGACGCCTACTTGTCAAGGTTCATTACTGTGAACAATTGTATTGTTTACTTTTGCATAATTATCTATTTGCTATTACAAAATAATAACTGACAGGCTGATTGAGATTTGTAGTTTTTATTGCGAAATCATTATTGCGGGCGTTGCTGACATTCTATATAGTTAAGTCTCTTTTTTCTCATTCTATAATCGCGTAACCTACCGTTATGTGGGAGCACATGGATGATTGTGATGTCAAGTACGATTTAACAGCTCTAAAATAGTACAGGTAATATCCAATCTAAACTAAACATAAACGCATTAGAATCGCGAAGAAATCGAGTGATTTAAAAACTAAAGATAACATTACACGCAAAATGTACAGATTCACTAGCGTTATTTGGAAGTAGGCGGGTGAATTCGCTAGGGATGTGATCTCAAACGACGTAACTGAATACCAACCACATTATAGAAAACTTCATATGACAGTTGATGAAGCAACTCTGAATATGTATCACCTCTTACGTGAGAGGACACGACCACCGAAACTATCCCATCAATATTCGTGACGTCCCAAACTCGTACCGACAGAGACAGAACGCTGCAATTTCTTCATCTGCCATTTCACACGCTGCATTACAAAGATTAATGGCGCAATAGAAGCAGCACAATTTGAACCCGGCTCCCGGCCTCACAGGATACAATATTTTATGTTGACAGACATAACACCGCTTACACCAGCGCTTATTCTTTGTGCCCCGTATTTTATTCGCTTTATGACGGCTGCTGCCAGACACACATGTACCTTTGGAAAAGACAATTTCACTCGCAATGTAAACCTTATTGGAAAGTCATAAGGATAGACAAAGTTTGAGCGTATGAAAACGCTACTGTGGTAGCAAATGTAATAGTCGTGGATGCCAGTTGAATGTTTGTTAGTATTTTATTTCGGGGCGTTCTCGCGTCATAAAATAATGGCGTAATGCAGTGTCGTAAATCAATTTTCCTTTTGAACGATGACGTTTATAATGAGAGACGGTAGTTTTGAATTAGTATAATATATTTTTTCTTTTCAAAACTTGTGATTATTATCTGTGTGGTTTTATTAATGGATGCTGTGTTTCGGAGGCGGATCGTTTGTAGCACGTGAGAGTAGAGAGATGTTGGACGGTGATAATTAAATTCATGTGAATTATGTGCTCATTACTATGCATGGGATTTTGTGTTATTTAGATGATGATGTTGTTATAAGCATTTGAGAAATTGAAGCGGTACCTATTGTGATTATAAAAATAGTTTCTCTTATTTTGAAAACAGATGTGACGAATAAATAATTTGTTAACAACAGACACGTAAATATATTAATAAATCTGTTATTTATTACATATGAATTTACTGTATTTGAATTTTACGGTCACCTTGTGTGTCTACCTAATTTTGACATTTTATATCCCTCGACGAGAGTTTAATTTGATGGAAATCGATAACTAAAAATATTAAGCAGTGAATTCGCAAATTCAATTGAAATGTGTGTATTAAACTTTCACTTTATTGTGTCGGAATTGAAATAAAATGTATGCATTTCTATCGCACTGGTGAATAAAACAAAATGTCTCGTACACGACTAGGACTGCGGGACTGCGGGACTGCGGGTAGTAAAGGGAGTATGCCAGACGCGAGTCAAAGCTTTGAAGCCAGTCTCTTGTAAATACGTAATGAGATCCTTACTGTGGATTTAGATAAAGGGATAGTCGTGTAACAGACGATAGAGCTCGAATACTTAAGGGATTTTTGCAATGGAGGGTACAAGAACGTATATTGAACATTTATTACATCATTGCTTGTTACTTTAATTTCATTTCACAGAATGAGTTTAAATAATCAAACATTTAAGTATTTTGAATAGCTCTATTGGAAATATTGTTACGAAGTATGAGTATGATATGACATAATCTCGACCTCCATCGTTCGCAACACCCAACCGCTCACTACTGCAACTATTTCCAACTTTATTAATAAAACTCTGAAATTTGTCTGACATTCAACGTACAACGAAAGCCTAAAAAGATCTAGAATCATTAAATTCTGCATAGGAGTCTCATTAAAACGTTGTTAAGCACTAATACTTTTTTCTGCGTAATGGTTAAAAAGGGAACAGATTTTTTTATAAAAATATCCCTGTGAATATTTTCTATTACCGATAAAGAATCTCACCAGGCATAGGTACATACGAATAACTCAAAATTGAACATAATTAAATTTATCAGCACTTCGTCTTAAGTTGATCTGACAAAGCAATGGAGGTAGTTCCACAAATATATAATCATTCAGAATGAGAATCACCAAGCGCATGAATCTTCTAAACTTTACCTGTAATATCTCGTTTACGGTCGCTTTGCACTAAAATCAATAAATCTTTTAATATTTAACCAGCGTCCAGTAGATTCACTTTAGAAAACTGTTATAATTATGTATACTTTGTCTTTAGAATAAACAAAATTGAATTATTGTCAAAGTATTTTCAATTAAATCAAACTTAATGTTCTAAAACACGTTTGAAACGAGGAGCAAGTACGATAAGCCGACATAAATCTGATACAATTATCAACAAAGTAGAAAATGTGGTAATATTATGTGAGTCGTTTGACTCAATCGTACCTCTAGTACCAGCCTGTTCATAAATCTTCATTGCGTCCCGATGACATGCCGCGACACGTCTCTTTGCTACCGCGCTACCGACCTCGCCCGCTTCCATACTGACCCAACCGGCATCACACCCGCCATCCGATTTTATACCTTAGTCTCTTAAGTATAAGGTTGATTTATACGTGGTTTAGAATTTGGAGCTTAGCAACATTTTCCAGCATATGCAACCTCACAATGTGGTACTTTACTGTTGAACTTTCAAGCCAGGGCTAAGGTATTAAGGTTGTATATTATTCAGGCAAGTCAAAATACAACTTTGTTCTTTTCGTTAGATTTCTGTCGTACTGAAACAGAATGTGATTAGGGTCGAGTTTGCTTCATTGAACTTTAAGCTTTCGTATTTGAGCAAAAGGTTGAGAATTGTGCGATCTCGGGTAGTGAGTGTGGAAACAACATTATCCCTCTGTGACAAGTAACGTCAGGCTGTCGATCATTATAATGTATGTGCCGCGCTGTCAGCTGTCTCAACGCATGAATGATTCACTCCGTGATAAATTTGAGCTTATGATTACCTTTCAGACTTGTCAATGTGTCTGTTTACGTAATTATGCCCTCTATGCTTAAAGTCTTTCACTGTTTTATGGCAAAACTCGAGGCGGAAGTAACGTCGTATACAGGATGTCAGATATAATTAACTAGCCGTTGAAGCTAGTTCATCCAATTGGAACATTTAATAGATGTTATTTTAAGTTTACACCTGAGTTGACCAATGTCCGATGGTCCGCTTAGTTCACGCAGCCCGAAATATTAATAATAGATATATTATTTATAGCAATTATTTCATAATTATTTTAAGTAATTGTTTGATTTTATCTAATATACTTCCAATAGTTTTGAGACACTTACGTTTCAGAAACTGGAAAAAAGGACCTAACTTCTAATGTTTATATACCAGTATATATTATCAGTTTTCTTTATCTATTTATTTATTGCACATGTAGAACTTATTACTAAATATAAATAAGAACATCACATGTACCCTGCAAGGGTGTTGCAAACAAAAACGTTGATAACGTTAAACTTATAAACTGATATTAGTACGATATTAACGATAGCACCTATTCACTCTACACTTGTTGGAACAAGAAGAAAAATAGACAATCCGACTAAAACTGTTATAACACATAACAGTTTTAATCGGATTGTCTAGCCTGTCTAATAGCAGTACTACTGCAGCCAAGACGAGATTCAAAGTTTCAGCAAACAAATCAGCCGTTTCCTCAGACTTTCACGCTCAAAGTTCGCACTTTCACGTTACGAAGGACATTATTCCAGGGACACCCTGTATCTCGTCGACATCCAAGTCTCCGCATTGTTGAATGAGTATGATTTATGGCTTTAACGGTCTGTTCGAATGATAAATCGAACTCATATAAGCTAAATGTAAATATAGACAGGCAATCATTTATTCTGTTTGCTGTGCCATCAATTCTGTTGCTATCTAATGCCGGCTATCAATTCTGGAAATTGTTGGATGTAGTCAAATAGAAGAGTTTATCAATTTGTTAATTTAAATGTCTTATGGAGGTTATTAATGTCTCTTATGTTAGTTAAAATTATGTCATGTAGTATTTTATGCTTCGTGTTTATCATTTTAGTATTTTGCAGTGCCGGTGTATACATCATATTAATAGGTTCGCGTTAATTTGTGTTGCATTTGCTTCACATAATATCACAGCTTTCATTCCGGTGAGCAGTGATACTATATCATCACCATATAATATTCGAATCAATTCGTCAATACACTTCTAAAAAATTACAATGAATACCATCGCAAAATTTATAAAATAAAAAGTATGTTTGACTGGTCACATACCCAGTTAAGCTTCCTATTAATTTACCCATTCTTTTAATGAAAAATTCGTCATGCATGGCAAGAACAATGATAATTTCCAAACCATCACCCATATTAGATCTTTTTAAGAAAAACGTTTAAAGACTGATTTAATTCTTATTATAATTCAAAAGCAGACGAGTCTAAAGCTCCGCCGACAGACGGCAAGCGTATATTGAAACGGGTGAAAACGTCGATCTCCACCGAGCGGCGTACGTCAAAGTCAAACCTTATCTCGTGATGTGACTCAACCGCATTTACACTGTAGAGATCTTA
The DNA here is from genome assembly GCA_947359385.1 of Chesias legatella. Lineage (NCBI taxonomy): Eukaryota > Metazoa > Arthropoda > Insecta > Lepidoptera > Geometridae > Chesias > Chesias legatella. The sequence goes on from OX375766.1 coordinate 6,594,365, forward strand.
TTACAATTTTAGGAGATTACACACTTTATAGCGATGTTTATGAATGAAACATCAATATATTCATACTCACAACAAAATTAAAAAACAATTTATTTCAGACTAGCTAATCTCCGAAACGGTTGGACCGATTTTGACGGGACTTTCACTGGCAGATAGCTGATGTAACAAGGAGTAACTTAGACTACTTTTCCGAGGGGCAAAATAGGGGTGCGTGATAAAACCGAATTCCACGCGGACGAAGTCGCGGGCAACAGCTGGTATATATACATAAATGTATACTTACTTATGTCGCTTTTACTGAAGAAGACAAAATGGAATGAAGTATCTTTAAAACTAAATTACACTTTGAAATCTAAATATAAATATATACTAAATATTTATCCCCATACAAGAAGCAAAGTGTAGGTAGTTCAATTAAAAACATATGTACCTAACTAAAATATCGCTCGTTTTGATGCAAGAGCGTCTGCGCCATAACCAGAAGCAAAGATGAAGAATGCGATACAAGTTGATGCCAGCATTGTCTGCTGCCTGCGATCGGAGATGCCTTACATCACTGTCCGGCCGGCATCGACCCTCCGATCAACCAGCAGTCTTTATGTCTTCGCAGACAGATCCCGAGATATGCCCGCTGTCGAGATAAGCAAGTCGCTCTACGATTGGAAGGTAATGCGCTACTGATGTCTAGAGTAATAGTAATGCAATTGATATATGTAATAGCCACTTGAAGAGGGCGACTCCAGGGATGTCGATCTTTTTATCTTGTTTTTATTTCATGATGTAAAATAATTATATTGGTGGACATTTCCCACAGCGCCATCTAGCCCCAAAGTAAGCTAAACATAGCTTGTATCATGGGAACCAGCCACTTGATATAATACTTATATACTTATTTTTTGTAAATACATACATATAATAAATATTTATCACCAAGAACAAACATTTCCGTTCATCACACAAATGTTTGTACTGGGTGAGAATCGAACCCACGACCTCCAGCGCAAAAGGCAGGGTTACTACCAACTGAGCTATGATGCCAGTAATATGATTTGACAAAATTTTAACAAAAACTCGTGAATTGGTGTATCATAATTTTATCAATTTAGGGGAACATAGCAAATGCATAACAAAATTTATATTTATGTAGTTGAAGACCTAAGAAAAATATCAAGCTGCATTGTCGGTCAATTCCAAACAGGTTTGAAATATTGCCAACATTACATTTAATCGGACAACGGAGATAAATACGTGAACACTGAAAGGTAAAGCACCGCACAAATCAACGGCACGCAACAAATGTGCCGATCACTAAACAAATGACGCCAATATAAAATACTGTCCCAATTATTTGGGGCAATTCATTAAAACTCTCGGCGCTTTTCGATCGGTGCTATCACTCAGCGGAGCTATCTATCGGGCGTAGTGTCAGGAAGGAACGGTGGCTGTAAATCAAAGTACTGCCGGCAATCCTGCCCGGTCGGTGTCAATACATCAAGTATAATGCCTCGGATACCGCAGCGAGATAATCGAATGTGAGCATCCACTCGTTACGCTGGAAATAAGATGAGGTTTGTGACTTGAATCAGAATGAAACAACGTATCGAGTTGGAGCATCAACTTTATTATCGACTCAATCGATTTTATATCCGACAGTTTAGTTGTGATAATCGTTTTCAGAGACAAAGTATGCGAAGTAGCCTATAAGTTTTTAAGATCAAGGATTTAAGGTTGATTTTTGTATGTAGAGTAAGGTCGGTTGTCTCTCGCCGTGAGCGTCGATAGATCTGTAAAGTTTGCCGCGGACAGGAATATATCGAGTGGTTGCCTCCGTTCGGCTTTATTTATACATAACATCTGTTTGAAGTTGAATCTACCGGCGCGGACGGGGAGCGCATTACCGGAGATTTATTCGCCGTCTTAATTGTGAATCGATGGGTTAATGAAGATAAAACCCGCGGCTGTGTTGTAAATTAGCTCGCGTGTCGACTCATGGCTCCGATAAAGGCCTTCTTTATTGCTTTGTTTGTTTTCTCGGAGCGCACTTCAAAGAATGAGATAAAACTGAGTTTATGCGAATGTATAAATTGCAATGCACTGTGTGAAGTCCTGTGCTCAGCGCTCTATACATGTAAGAAGTAGAAACGCCAACACTTCGTAATTAGCCAATTGATAGTTAATGTAATCAAGTGAAAATCATGTCTGTCTGCAACAGAAGCCGAAACATTAAATAAGTTGATAGTCTGGATCCGTATGGGTCTCAACACTTAAATTATTTTATTCCTGTTGCCTTTGGGTGATTCACTTTTGATAGAAAATCAGAGATCTGAGAATCTCAGAGATTACAGTTTGAAAAAGACAAAGTGCGCAACAGTTTTTTAAGTTAATCCCTAGTGAATTTGTATATCCGCTATTGACACAACCAATACTTATTTATTTAGTCCCTGGCCTTCACTTTTGTTTTAGTCAGTAATGGTTTTAAATAATGGAGCAATTGAGTCTGAACACGGCTTAACCCCTCGCGGTCACACACTCTGGTCTAATGGCCGTGATTCGACAAGTACAAATGGCCCCAGTGACAAATGGCCTGCGGAAGACTCCGTGTCGACTCCCTCGACGTAAGTTCAAATGCCACGCAACCGAAATTAGACTCTACCGACTTCCTGTATAAATTAATGGTGAAATGTGTAAACTGTGGTATTGACAATGGTGACAAAAGTTAGGCTGACGATAAATCAAAGATTGTTCACCAGATCGATAAAGATATCAGAAAAACTTCCGATAATAAAAAAAAAAACAAGTCTCCATCAAGACCACATTGAAGATATCTAGGGTGAACATAAGGTTGAAATTAGATGAAAGATGCAAAAGTTTTGGCGACGAATGATAAGTGAGATTGGAAAGTGTCGATCGCTTCTTGGTTCGCCCTCTGATACCGATCGGAGGTCTTGTGTGGATTTGCGAAAACGGCTCTTACTATAGAGAGTGTCCGATCGGTCCCTTTTGCAAGTTCATGTAGTGTCAAATCCGGTCACAGTGGGCCTTTTGAGTTATGAGCCAGTAGTGATTTATGTCAGGGGCTTACATAATACAATAGTTCGTGATGGATGGTGTGCGGATGACAAGTCACATTATTGGTTTGCGGGATCGTTATTGACTTTGGGGAGAGCCTAGGCTTTTGAATATGTAATAGGCAGTATGACGCGACAGATAAGTGGTTGAAGAAACCGTATGAAAAATGATATGAACACACACAGAGATATGACTCTGCAGAAGAATTTCATGTCTCATAGGCAGAAAAAACTCGATCCCCGACCAAGAACGAATAAAAAAGTCGACGGTGTCTAAAACTTTTATTTCTTCAGATATTACGTACTTACGATTCGGACAAGTCAAAGTGCAGATTTATATTTATGAGCCTGTGACATGACCAAGCACGTTACACATGGATATGTCAAATTGGGATCAATGTTCTGAGGTCAGTTAATTTCATATATTATAGATACTGGTTAAGCCTGTTTCAGGCCAATATTTGAGTGTTAACGGATCAAATCCACAACCAGTTACAATACTATCAACCAATAAATACAATCCTTCATACATCACAGTTAAGTCAGGCTTAGCAATAACTTAAACTAGTGCTACAAGTGTCATCAATTTTAAATTTGCACTGTACCTACGAATGAAATTACCACTTCCATTTTTGTGATACCACACACATGACACAAGGATGACACAAGGACCATGAACGTCCATAAAACGCAAAATGTCCAATGAATGGTAAAAGCCCCAAAAAGCTATTAAATTTAATAATCTATCAATTTAACAGGAACTCTTTTTTTGTAGTTCATCAACTTAATTATTTGAATGTATGAACTTTCATCACCAGAAAAATCTGCACTTCACTCTTGTAAAATAATTAATGTTTATAGTTAATTTTAATCATAAATTTTTCTTTATACGTATAAGGATACTGTGGTTGCCCAAAGGCTGTAGGGCTATGGTGGCTCTGGACTAAATAGCACTACTTACTGATTGATTGATAGCAGATATAGCTCCATCGCTAATAGTAGTAGCTATTCTATCTCTCCTTGCAAAGCAAGAGGCCAATATTAGCTTCTCGACCAGTGAAACATTTTTATGATAAGTGTTTATAATGATAGTTAATGATAGTTAGTAGTAAGTGATAAGTTTCCAGGTCTCGTATGTAGTGTTAGGTAATTTTGTGTCCTGTCCGCGAAATTAAATAGATATATAACGACACACGTTATCCTGTTGCAGGGGTGGGAATGACTGAGTGTATAACTTAAAAGTAGCCTTGAGATTAAACCTTTATGAAACTTATGCACTCTAGATATGTTTCATAAAATCTCTATTAAGTTGGTCTGTAGATCGATGGCAATCGAGTTTCTCCTTCCTGGTACAAACAAGAACAAAGATCTTAACTGGCAATCCATACCAGATATCGACGAACCATTAACTCCACCATTACAGTTGCGGTTATAAATTCCCTCCCCCCATCCATCTTCTAATGAAGAAAAGTGCGCCCTCGGATGCTTTATCGTCGATCTGTGTAATTAAAACGTTACCCGAAGGAAATGTTGGGTAATAACAATAAATCTCTCTCTCTCTCTCTCTTGCCGGGCAATTGCCGAGACGAGATTGGTGCGATTTTGTCGTTAGTTGAATTACTGTGATAATGGAGATATTCTATGGTGAGAACTGTCTGTAGCGTTTAAAGTGTGTCGGTCTGTGTTAGCAGAAGGGTCTCATTGTAAAAATGTGATATTTTTATATTATTACACATTCCAAGAATGAAGAGAAGAAAATATGAAAACATTCGTTAGCTTACGTAGCGATCATCATTGCAACGATGTCATTCGTTAAAAAGGTCGATACATTTTTGACATCGAAATTATAATTTATTAATCTTTTGACCATGTTTTTTTTAATTCTGACGTTTCGAATAGCATCATATATTCAAAATCAAATTTCAACACTAGTTTCTGCACAAGGCTTCGAGTGAGAGGTACCGGCACATAAAGTAACCTGTGTGTTATTCCATCTAGCCATATGGTGAACGAAACGAGGTTGAAGTTGGTTTTGTCGTAAAGGAATATAATATACTTTCAGATTTATAGATACACTATATTTATAAAATACTGAATAATGTCATCCTAAGAAACAAATTATCAAGGCACCATTGCTTATTAAATAAAATCCTTGGACAACAAACGTTGTTATGGCGATCCTGCATCTAACGGTGAAACCACCCCTAAACTTATAGAAACCCACCATAAGTGAACACATTCTTTGATATAGTCATTTAATTTCTAACTCAACGCGCTTAGAACATGCAGCTCCACCGAATCTCAGGATGCACCTCCCAGCGCATCCTCATTGGAATATTTCCTCCAATTGGCATCGGACACGGTCCGACTTGGAAGTCGTCATAATAATTTATGGACGTCTCTTATCAGGTTACTTGTCGGCGAGGACAATCAGAACAGGTATCTCTATCTATATGAATAAAAAATAAATACTGTTCGTTGGAAAGCGCATCGGATAGAATTCTGATGTTGAATGATGACCTGAAAAAAGAAATAGTAATCCTCTTAACATCAATAAGCTGGAACTTCATACAGCGACACAATATGACTGAGGTCTTCTACTAAACTATGGAAATGCGCCCGTAATTTATTTATAGTCCACCCTTCAAACCGGAATTAACCTTCAATTATGAGTGTACACTTCAGCTTTGTCGCCGAAATGGGTATGGTGACAGTAATCCCCCAGATGCTCCTTCACATTCAGTAACTTTTTCTACTACCTACAAACTCTTCACCTTAATGTTGTCTAAAAATATGCATATTCATTAAATATTAATTATAAAGTTGACCTGAATAATAACTGATATTCGTTATTATATAACATATTTAATCAAAATAATATATAACGTTAATTTAACATCATCATAATCAAATGAAATCAGTCGTCAGCGATATAGTAAACATTTAGAATCTTCATTTGATGGCCCATGTTAGCCACATCACGACCATTACAAAAACTATGGAACAAAACCTAGCTTAAATATACACCAGCTGGCACAGTTTCCAGTTTCCATAGTTCCATAGTTGTAGTGCAGATGGCATTAAAGACGTGATAAATGGTGAGCTCGTCGCAGCCACACCTTTTCCACATACATTTATCTTAGCTAACACTCAGCTCTATTATTCCTAATTCAACAACAGCAAGAATGATGATGCCAGAAGAATAATGTGAATATCATCTACTTTTCATAAGTTTAACGAAATAAAATATTTATTGTTATTCTATTCTAATATATTTAATGTCATTATTCTAGTGAATTGCTTACATTAGCAGTATCCCTGAAAACTGACAAATAATTAGATAATATATTATGATTAATCTACTAACTGGGTGCATCGGCAGTTATTGAAACACAGTAATATTTTTGTAGTAGTCATCATTAAAAACATTGAGTTTAAAAAAAAAACTTGTATTGATAACAGTAACGAATATTCTGTTCACGATTTAATAATGTAGTCATAAACGAAATCCTCAGATTTTATGTCCCTTGCGACACTGAATACGTAAAATCATAACATATTAATCGAACATTTAGTATATCACTATTTGATTGCTAATTTCAACTTCATCAGTAGCCGGCTCGTTGGTCTAGGGGTATGATTTTCGCTTAGGGTGCGAGAGGTCCCGGGTTCAAATCCCGGACGAGCCCAATTTTTGCAGCATTATTTTTGGTTTTAACTCGTTATCATGAAAAGTAAATAGTTTCGTCACATGAAGTGTGTTTGTTATTCTGTTTAGCTTGTTTAAAGCTTGAATTAGCATAAATTAGCATTTGCAATGTACTAAGTACTGAAAACAGGTTTTACGGCGACTTGAAGCAAGCAAACTTACTTTCTATTCGTGAGGTTATTAAATGTGATTTATTGTAGTAGGTAGAGGGATTATTTCTTCAGGCGCGAGTTATATTTTTGTTTGTAGGTTGTTCATGAAGGTGGAGCAATGCTGTCAAGTTTTTGAGGTTATGTTCTCGATAACTAAAGCTATGCTCTCGGAGGTTGAGGGCTATTTACAGCCGACATACATATTATTTAATAATCTGTTTATGAAAATTTTAATTGTATATTTAATTGTTTTTACTTTTATGTGAATTTACAAAACGTATTGAAATTTTAGGTTAAGTTTCCACACATTTTTTTTTTATGATGATTTCATCACAACTAAAAAAGTACCTATTTAAATGATTTTAGTTACCTAGGCATGACTATTTGTTTCTAAAATATTATAATCTTTCACCAATATCTTTATTACTGTTTTCAGGGTAACAGATTAGTCATAAAATAATAGAGAGCAATTTAAGAAAAAACTCTAACTATTATCCTGTAAACTACACTAAAGGGGAGTTACATTACCCAAGAAAAGCACACAATCTGACATAAACCACTCAACACATCGAAGACTACAATAAATATGGCCGTATAATCTTTAATCAGTTAATAAGTACGTGTCAGACGTAGAAGGAGGATGCATTCGTTGCCGCTTATCCTACAATAAAGATATGCAACGGATACTTTATAATATTGTCAGGTTGATACACTAGTGATCCGCAACGGCTTTGGCTACGCCCTCGTGGGATATGAAACTTTTTTTTCAGTCAGTGAGTGGTCGTAATCGAGCTATATATATGAGTAATATATATATATTACTCATACAGATTAACCGTGACTTAAATTGTTGAATTGGAAATGAGGAATCACAAAAAAATGGTCCACGGTTATATATTTAGTGTATAATGTTATCGTTCACTTAAAGCAGAATTCGTAATATTCATATCAAACTACCACAAATATAATGTCTGTGATGGTTAAAATGACAACAAATAATTTGATATAAAACCGAATGGTAAATCGGAATTGAGACATAATCAACAGGCGAAGACATTCAATATGTAACGTGATGGTATAAACACTTTGCTTTGTATCGTTTCTCTTTGCACGCCAAACAGTTTGGAAAACTATGAATGCACATTATTTAATTGTACTGGGATGTAATGTAACAATAATCGTGTAGTAATAATAGTAATGGAAGTGGCTCAAGACCGTTCAAAATGGAAATCTTTGGGGGAGGCCTATGTTCAGCAGTGGACTTTTACCGGCTGATATGATGATGATGACTGGGATGTAATAGAACAACTTTATTGATAGTTAGCGCATACAAATGGTTTACAATATATAAATTGAGAAATTGTTTTATAAGTAAGAATAATTCGGCATAAAAAATTCTTGGTTGTTTTCTTGTTTTCTTCTTCGTGTCTTCTAATTTTTTTATCTAATTCGTATTTTCTCTCGAACATTAATTCAAACAAACAAACGTACGCACAAACCCCGCAGATACATACGGTTTCCGGTAGTAGGCGTGTCCGATTCAAGTTTACGAGTGGACTTGACCATAAATATCATACACTTTATCGTACTTTACGCTCGTTTACATATCATTGTTATTACAATGAAATGTGATGTAGTGTTTTCGAGATATTTTGGGCGTAGCAGTATTTATTATTCGATTGTGCATTTGGTTACTAAATTTGTATCAATTTTTTATTAAATGTAACATTTTAAAATGTGGATACTTGATCTGAGTTATTGACTGTGAAGATATGGACTGCAGATGTATAATCATGTTTTTCTAAAGGGAAAAAGATAAATTTTACCAAATTATTGATTTCACAAGTAATCCATATTATATATAAATAAATAACAACTCGTTGCGTATCCTATTCAAATAAAAAACCGTGACTGATGTTTAAAAAAATAGTATCACTATGAACTAATGGTGTACGCATAACTTAAGTAGTGTAACATTTATAATTTTTGTGTAATTTTTTATTTCATTTTAGTGATGGAACAAGGGGACGGCCCACCTGATGTCAAGTGGTAACCGCCGCGCCGTCTATAGACAATCGCGACTCAAGTCCTCTCCACCGAAGTATGAGATGGCTCAAGTCGCATTACATTGCGGCCATCGCCCCGAGACGGGGATGTTACGTCTCATGCGCCTGCAAGTTCACCGGCACCCACTCCCTTCCACCGGAACACAGCAACACGAGTGCATCACTGCTTGGCGGCAGATTACCAGGTGTGGTGGCAGTACTCCGGGCGAACTTAGCACAAGTACTAATGCTACTTTGGGTCGCTCCTTTCGCACCACCCGGGGGACACGTGTAAGGATTCAAACGGTTAATACCTGCGGACGCGAGCAACGCAACGTGGGCCTCCCAAAAATATGCTGGTGTACTTACAATAAAGAATTTTCATTCATTCATTCTTAAATCACAGCCTTCTAAGTCTTATGTGACAATATTTTGTTTGTTACAAGTCACTCAAGCCAGGTACCGTACCTTCAGTATAATGAAGTGCATACTTTGATAGGCAATAAAAGAGCCTCCCCCTCGGCAGAACCGTTCAGAAGGCACCGACGTCACACCTCCGTCCACTGCCATCCATCAGGTTAACAAAGATGTCGTTCACCCCAGCACAGCCATGCATCCAGGAAAGTACCCACTAAACTAGGTACATAAATTATTTTGTCTGCTTCGCGAAGTGTAAGGAACTTCTAGGGAATTTATCACGCGTGGCTGTGGTGTAAGTGAAAGACGAATTTTCTCCAACCGACAAATGTATGAATGATGTTCACTGAATTTCACTTCTATTTATCGATGTTCTCTATTTAACCAATATTTCAAAAGTTTAAAGATCTTTTACGTATATTAAGTAGGATTGTTCGTAATTTTGTTGGTATGAGACGTGTTCAGATGCAGGTGACTAATAATTAACTTGAATAAAGTGTAAGCTAATTTTTTTATGGGAAAGCAATAACTGAATAAGCATTGTCACGTCTATTATACCGCTTTAATATAACCCAGAACATAAAAAGTGGTCCGCTGCAACCCAATTTACCTCTTTGTAAGAATCTATGTATAATAATAGAGCCTATCTTATATATTTAAACGAGCAATTCTTGTATACACTAATATAATCTGAATCTTGGAAACGGCTCCAACGATTTTCATAAAATTTAGTATACAGGGGATTTCGGGGGCGATAAATCGATCTAGCTAGGATTCATTTTCAGAAAATCAACTTAAACACAAACCCATTTTTTTTTTATTGAAAGAAAATAACAAAAAGTTGGCGTTTATTCTGTCGGTAAGATCGAAAAATATTATTCATATTTCATCATTTAATCAGTATGCAATTCGCACTTAAATATAATTTCTAAAAAACACATTTATAAAAAAAAAATAACCGAGCATAGCTCGGCCATCCAGATACTGAATTATTTATTGGAGATAATTTCGAGACAGATATAATTAGCTGCTGATAACAATAATAACGGATTTAATTTAAACTAATTTTATTTAACCTAATGAAATCGACATTTAATCTAAATGAATTCATAAAATATATAAATGATTATTGAATACACAAATGTATTTTTATTTCCAACGCTACGCTATCAGCTTATATCTCATTACAATCCACTTCGCACGAAAAATAGTAGCGAGTGCCGACAGCCATTTTGTATAAAGCAAGGGGATGGTTTAAAATATTACGCGTCGTAAGGAAATGTATTTTTTGTTGGAGGTGTAGGGTTGGGTTTATTTAGTGCTGGAGATAAATCTAATTTATAATCCGGAAGCTAAATCTGTAATGGTCGCAGTTGGTTCTCTTCTCTATGCGTGTTCTGTAATATTGTTTCATATGGCACTGAATGTAGAGTTGAGATTGAATAGAATAGACACAGGGATTACTCATAATATGTATGTATATAAGAAGTAAAGTACTACTGCTCATGGCACTAGCTCTCTCGAAACAGTGCGGTGAAATGATTAAAGTGGGCCTTTAAGAGGCTCCTTTCGTGCATTAGACAAGTGTTCGAGTTTTTGTTTCTCTGACATAACGGGTTTTTCAAGTTTATTCCTTCACTGTTTTGTGTACGGGCATAAATACATTTCAAAGAAAACTTACGTATGCAACTCAGGAACACTGCCCATATTGTTCAAATTTGTCCTGTTTCTGTAAACGTTATTTTATAAGCATAAGTGTTTTAAGTACGATAAAGAAATATTTAGCTAACATTTGAATCTTTTTTTTATTATTAAATAACATTATTTACCTACCTACAAAAAAACTACAAAGTCAATTTACGCCAAAACTTTGTTAAACTAGCGGCCCGTCTACTATCGGATAGCTTTAATTATTTACGGCCTGATAAATATACACTTTAACCTTCTAAGTGAATCTGTCTATGCGCTAGTGTAAAACAGTATCATAATACCTACATAGTTTATGAGATAAAGGAAAGAGACGGATAATCGCAGCTTTACCTGAACTAATCTTGAATCTGATTCTGAAGTTTAAACATTCGATCTTTATTTGAGTGTCAATCAATCAATTTGAAGCTAAGTTTTTCCAATAAATGATTTCACAACTAATGAAATAATCTGATCGGTTTGAGTGAACACACGGATTAAACGATACTTAAAGGTATTAACAGCTCGTTCTGTTTGAAAAAAGGAGTTTACCGCCAATTGGTTTCACTCAATAAATGATATATTTACATATCTGGTAATTTTTTGTAATTATGTATATGAACAATCTCGTATTAAGAATTCCAAGTTCCAAAAGTTGCTGAAATACACTTAAACGCAACACAAATATTTAAGACTCGAGTGTAAACTATGCTCTTCACATTTTTATCCGCGACCGTGGAGAAGGTTTTTCAATCTGGCTCTTGAATTACTGGATAATGATTTACTTTACGAAACTAAATAAAAACCTATTTAATAAAAGCAAAACATGGTCCCGATATGGTAACCACTGGTCTCAGTTACCACAAGCTGCCCATTGAGGCTTTGCCCAGATTCTCCTTTAGGAGAAAAAGACGTTAGTAACGTGGATGTGGGTATTAAACAATAGTTGAGAGTTGAGTTGTTCAAAACGTCCCATAAAACAAAGTTGTCGTCGCATGACAAGGTCCCGATCGCGTCGAGTGTGTCGGGGCATAAATCCAGCGGCGGTAAATATCGCGCCGAGCGGAATCACTTTGGCGTACAGATAAGGTGAAGCTAGTCTGTGCGCGGCCTTAGTTTCCTATGATGCGGTACAAAAATAGAGGAAAGGGCATTAATACCAGTTTTTGTAAGTGTCACGCTGTTATAGATTAAGTGGGAAACAAGGGTGCGATCTCGCGTTTTGATAAATTTGTAACCTGACTTGACTCGACTTTCAATTCGAAGGTCGTCAATTTAAAACCAGACAATAAGTTTATTGTATGAGGAATATGTCCGCAGTTCTAAGCTCTCATAGCAGTGAAGGAAATCATGGCGTAGAAACCAGCCATATCCTAGAAAGTGCCGACACGTGTAGAAAGAACATAGTTCGTTTTATCGGATTTTTGCATTAAGTATATTACCAAAATTGTTAAATACGCGAAATTTGTTGTTATGATATTAAATATACTTATAACAATAACTAAATATAAGAACTTAAAATAAAGGAAACCTCATTGAAGAATCCTTATTCTGGCTATAGCGTGGTTTTACTACGACGCATATTTGTAGTAAGTATTTACCAATATTTTTATATCATAACGTAGGTCTCCACATTTTGCGTACCGTATATCCCATATCTCAAAGTTATTTCCCTCGGATGAAATATGTGGCAATTTCTTTGAATAATACATGTGCCATATTTCAACTGCCTGCGCTATGGCTACGAGCGCTACACGGCTCCGAGCGCTACGCTCCTACGCCGTAGATGTGTTTTACCGTTTTGATTAGTGTTGTTTTTGATGTCATGTGTTGAATTACAATGGTTTGGAAGAATTGTTTGAAATTAGACTACTATGGCAACGTATATGGATTGAGTGACTGAGCCCTACGAATCGTGGAATCAATTTCCAGCGTGTGTAAAAGTTGCGTGAAGCTAACAAAGTTTAAAAATTTTAAGTCAGAATTGACGGAAATGGCTACTATTTAAATTGGAAGTATACACTGTTCTTGTGGGATAATGGGAAAACAAAACTACGAGAATAAAGCTAAAACGTTGTAATTCAGTTTTTTATTTTGAGAATGCACAATTCCATGTTATGTTAATCATCATAACGTAATAATAATAGTCATTATAACGTAGAGGGCTATGTAATTAATAATTTTCCTTAGTTTATGTAATCATTCTATTGTTAATATATATTATATTATGTAGCTGTTTGTTTTTCCTAATAAACAAAATAAAATAAAATCATACGGGCTAACCCTTTCAATTCCTATTTAGTTTTCAAAGGGGCTAGTTACTCACTCGGTTATTCAAATAACCCACGTCCGAGCCAGTCCAAGCATTAGAATATGCCTTTATTATATAAAGGCTAATAACGAGGTTGTCAGTGGTAGACACCCGCTATGTGCGAACTATCCTGTCTGCTGTCTTCATAATTGCATACTGGGAAGTGGATGTACGATGAATGTGATATGGCAATGAGTTTGTGTATAAATGGTGTTGGAAAAAAACTAGCCATGGCTGCCAGGGTTTTATATTTGGCGTCAATATGGAGTTAACAAGTGTGAAGTCTATATTTCCATGATAGAGTAACCCACGATGGCTTTGCGGCGATCGGCCTATCATGACTCTGCTTAGTCTTTCTGGAAATAATAATAATAAGTTTATTTATTTGGAATAGTAACAATATACATTTTAAATGGTATGATTTTTGATGTACTAAAAATAAGTACGTACAATCAGAATCTACGTACAGTAATTTGTAATCTGTAAAAGTATTGAGTGTTGGCGTCAAATTTGTACATTTTTGGCACCTGTTTGCAGCAAATAATTAATATTATAATATTTTTATAACATAAATAATAATGTATCGCATATAGCCCTACTACATAATACTACGTTTACTACATACTACTATGTTTAACAATGTCATATGGGAGTTTTCAAAATTTATTCTTATATAACAAAAACGTTATTATAATGTACTATGTGTTTATCTATCACGAGTGTTCCTAAATGAGCATTAAAAAAATAGCAACGTTAAGTAACATTTATACCGAAACTGAATTGTCTCAAGACATTCCTGTTAGTTAACTCCATGTTATGGCGTCAGTTGGTGGGTATTAACCACAAGTAATTGGTATGACATTGCGGTATTAAATTACTCGTGTTATTAGTTTTTTCATCATCTCTTTATTGTCTGTTCTATGGCGCTTGTCGTACATTAGATTATAATTAGGTGAAATATATCAAAGTGATATAACGGGCACTGTCATATCAGACACAGTCCATCTTTAAGCTCCACAGCCCAGAGTGGCCACGTAGTTCGAATGCCAAGAAGCAATTTTTCTATACTAAGATTGGGCGAAAGATGACCTATGCTATTTTGCTAATGTTACGGGCAAAGGATATCTCCTCGGTGAGCCATCTGCTCGTTTTATTATTGGTTACATAAAAAACTAGCTACTGCATTGAAAAAATGTTTTATGTTATGGCAGATCCTATCTGCCAATGCTTGAAGTTTTAGGTGCGAAAATAAAAAAAAAACATTTTATAGCAATCTTATTTGTTACTTATTTTACGAATAGTTGTCGCGGAATCATCATTAAAATATTTATAATAATGTGCCAAAATGGTTACAGCTCATATTAAAACACCATGTATTTGATTCACAACAACGGATCTACATACGTATGAAGCTCAATCAATTCTCAATTTAAGAAAAACTGATTCGATACTGTCATCTGCCACGCCAGCCACACGCCGGTGTGCCAGAAACGGCACAAAAGATCACAATGGCTTCAATTTATCACGTGACACTTCGCCTTTTAAGACGTATAATATATTGGCACATTAGGAGTATAATAGACGATTCACTCGCTCGTTTGTCATGTTTTTGTGGCCAACATTTATTTTACCTTCTGTTAGAACCTATTCTCTTCGGTAACAAGGACTATTTTTGTTGAGCAAACGGTTTCACTGCTCGGCTGATTTTCCACGCGGTATTCATTCAGAAACGTGTGTTCATAAATTGTCCTCCAAAAAGTACAATTGGTAAAATAAGGACAAAATAGATTAGGATATTATAATGTTTCGAGGTAAAGCCGTTTTGTAAGTAATAAATCAAAACTTTAATAGAAATCGTTCATTTGTAGTGGAATGACAATAAACTCAATTTATCACAGCTTAATAATATATCAACGCCAATGAAAGTAATAGAATTAATCGTGGAAACAATTTAATAATGACTGAGTAGTTTACCAGATGACATACAAACAAGAGTGTATACTAAATTTTCATATGCGAACCGGTGTTTTGAGTTATCCATTAGTTCTGGGGGGGTTGGATATTTGTATTGCATGTATAATTATGTGTTCATGTCACCTGCGTCACAGGGAACCTAAGAGGTATAAACGCACTGTCTATTACTTTGTAACTGATGCCATCTGTCCTTCCGAACTATATCATAAATAACTTACCTGCATTTAGCACTGTTTATTTCACGTACTAAAATAAAAATATATATAAAAAGTTATAGCTCTGCCAAATGAACTTACTTATACACGTAAAACGTTTATCAGAAGCATTAGAAATCGCCTGTCAAAACAAAACTGGCAGTAAGTTTTTAATCATGCATGCAAGAACAAAGGAGGTAAAAACTTTTAAGGTCAGAATATAATACACGTCTAATAGCTATTGTTGCTATTGACATTATAACAAAAGACGCGGTATTAATAGTGGAATTAATCATAGAAAACATATTTTGTATTATTGTGCATTCTATTTGACCTGTGTCAAAAGGATAATTGTAAATTTTCATTCGTGTTTCAATGGACAGACAATGATTAAGGAACCACTTTTACTAAGTTATTCTAAGAAGAAAGAAGGCAAATCATATAGAGGTATTTTTTAGGTTGCATTTAAATTTAATTAATAAGTTACTATGCCAAAAGTTATGTATAAAAGGAATATTTTTATTAAGTAGGTTTATTCCTTTTTCTTTAATCGTAACGATACTTACTAACATTCTAAGAGTATATATACACCATTTTAATAACTTGACACTAAACATAAAAGTATGATAAACTAGCTGTTGCCCACAACCTTATCCGCGATTTTATCACGCAACCCCTTTTTTACCCCTCAGAAAGGCAGCTTAACTTACTTCTTATAACATCATCTATTTGCTAGTTAAAATCCTGTTGAAATCAGTACAGCCGTTTCGGAGATTCGCCGGAACAAAGAAACAGACAAAAACAATATATATTTTTTATTTGTGTTAGTTACTTACACCCTAATTGCCTTATATGCCCCATACTTTTATATTCATATGGTAAAAATCGATTACTTTGATATTTCAAACAGACCCTTCAAATTATAAAATTTTATATAGATATGTATAAAAAAGAAGGAAATTGAAGTGAACCCTATCATCAGCGCTCATTTTACGGGCCCGTCAGTCCGCGGTATAAAGTGCCGTCTCAGAGTGAGCACTTAAAACTCGGGAAGGCGCCATAAATTTGAGTTACTGCCTCGCGAGACCCGAAATGTAATGAATATAGCCCGCTGTATATTTCAATTTGGTTATGGCGCGGAGTACCGATGTGTTTTTACGAGCAGATGTTTCGCCTGTTTGTGGGTCGCAAAAATGAAAGGGTTATTCTTGGAGTTATTTTTGTGATAAAACAAAATACACGAGTCTGTTGCGAATTTGGCGGAACACGTTTATTTAAGGATAATTTACTGGAAAAGTGTTAACTGAGTTATTTGTAGGGGCTTCTATGTTTTTTCGCCTGCAACAAGACGAAGGCTGTTATAACTCTCCCTTTCAGTGACATATTATTTCTCAAGCATGTACTTGAATTCTTCAGAATTAAATGGACTGGAACTAGGTCGTTTTCCTACGTAGTAATACTGTTTTTATAAGAAGACACTGCACTGACGTTTATTTTGTAACGTCAGTGAAGACAGAAAATGCCAACATCAATCAAATATTTGCATAACTCATTTAAAACGAGGTTCTCTTTGATCCCCAATAATGACAGCCCTGCCTAACCCAAACTTATTAATTCAAAATGTCTCCGAGAAAATGGACATCGTACACTAATTTCACATTCAGATATTTGTTTCTGTCTATAAAAGTTAAATGATGTGAATATTGTGACGTTATATGAAAATAAACGAATTAATTTCAGTACCTTTTTTAATTCTGTCAACTCCCTAAAAACTAATTTATCTACCCGTAGGTACAGGTACCTATCACGACTCCCATTATTCCAAGCATACAATATACAGCTGGCTAATTTACCGTCACCATTTAGCCGAGAGCACGTTGAAATTGTGATATACAGTGTGTTTCATTACGTACGCGTCGTAACCGGGACATAATTCAAAATTATGGCCCGGTTTACGAGTCCACGGCCGCGGGGTTAGAGAGGGTAGATAGCAATTTTTGCTTTAATGCCAAAGTTAGAAGATTTTGCTTGTAATCTTTATTTCTGTAGGTAGTACTACGTAATTCTGGCTATATTATTACAGGTCGTTAAATGGAATAGGGGTAATTTTGCACAGAGTTATATTGTTTTTTTTTGTAAATTATCTTGTTGGTGAGATATTAATTGTGATTTTTGTGGTGAAGATTGCAACCAACGTATTACTACCGATCTTAAATACACTAATATTAATTGCAGTTGTGGATTTTATTCAATACTACCATATTCACCGTACTACAAATCAAATATTAAATGTCATGCGACGGATTTTCGATCAGCCGGTTGTCAGGTTTATTAATAAGACAGGTAATATGACATTTTCATAAGCTATTTTATAACTTGTATAACAGTATTATCACGGTGGAAAAACTGTGTAAAATTCAATAAAAATACAATCACTAAACTCCAATAAACACAAAACATTTTCACCACGATACCCCAGCAATAAATCTGTATCAAATAAATAAATAAAAAACGCTAATCAGCGAAACTTTTAAACTTTATCACTCAACCATTCGAACCCCAAAAGCGTGACAAAAGAAAAGCGTTCATCATCGGTCTAAAAAAAACAACAAAAACCACGACACGGCTTATTTATTTATGAGTTCAATTCAAAACCCTCGTATTGAGCGATCGATATCAGCTCATTTTCCCTTCCCCGGCCGCGGCCCCACACTGAGCGCTTACAAAGGGTGTCAAAAAACGGGTCTTAGTGTCATCTTCTCGACAGGCGACAGCTGTGGGTAGTGACAATGCGTACGATTCATCAAATCGACAATGCTTGTTGGGGTGTGTTGAACTTTAGGGATTGATAAAAAAGTCGGAGTATAACATAAATATTCACTCAATCGCATAACATTAGGTGTAATGTATTACACGTACTCTAGCCATAATTTTCGGGTTTTACATTGCTTGCAGTATTAACGAACAAGCAAGCATTATGCATGGGCATTTGTATGCATTGGTTTATCGTCCATGCTTGACCGAAAATAATTTCATCGACAAAACGCAACTTTTATATGAAAATTAATATCAGATTCAGATATCACTTGGAGACTACATAATACAAAAATGTGCACCATCAATATAATACTTCCTCTGAACCATTCCATATTGATTTTCAAGAATAAGGATAACATCCGTCTATTCATATACGAGCTATCCGGCCTTGCAAAATCTGGCCGGACATATGCGAACCCGTATTCATACTCTTTTTTTACAAGTTTCGTAAAATAAATCTTTAAAATCGCTTCGCGGTGACAGTGGCGATGTCAGGAGACCGACAGGCGTAGCAAACTCATAATGGAAGTGATTTAAAAGGGAAATAAATAATCTAAAATCCATGAAGTCTGCAATAACAAACATTCATTTCACGGTCGTAAATTCGCTTAGATTATTGTGGTGTGACAAGGCTGTAGCAAATCATTTAATGTCTTAAATTGATATGCATAAAAATTGTTTAATATGTGGAAATGCGTTAGCCATTGTAGGAGCAAGGTTGATGAATTTTAATATCATGCTGTTTTTATACAAATTCAAACTTTTAAACATTTTCATGACTGTAACATATCCAATCTCAGACAGTATTTTAAAATTACAATTAATTTAATTAATTTTATTTAATTTATTTTAAAATTCAGATTTTCAACCATTTTGTTAGTACTTAATGCAACTATAATTTAAACCTATGTTAGTAATAACTTAATAATATTTTATTTATTAAATTATTTATTAAACACGACACAGTTTTCACATTACAAATTTGTTTCAGTTATAATTTGTTTGCAAGACCACCCGTCTAACACATAAATATAACATTTACAATCAATGAACTCTATCAATCAGAAGAGTAACTATAAAAGGTACCAAAAAAACTTAATGATACATTCAATTTGAAAGCATCATAAATTAAAACCGACAGCTTCAAAGAGAATCGGACACCCCGCTCGAAGGTATTTTTATATCCACAATAGGACATGTCCACATCAATGTCCTATTGTCGTGACAGACAAACAGAACGACCAGGCTTCCTGCGCTTTTAAAACTGAATTGTAAACACTACTTACTCAACACGCGACACTGTCATAACTGCATCTTCATGTCAGTGAAATGTAAATCGTTGACGTATGCAATATAAGGACGCAACTGGAAACTTTTTGTGGAGTTAGGACTTTGTTGACTCGACGTGAGTAAGTGCACAAGGTAATGGATTGGACGATTGTCGATGAGAGCCCGTGGGTGGCCTTTCACGTCGGTGGCTTTTATAACATTTGAAAAGTGCACGGAATATCAATATTTCTTTATTTCAGAGTTTAGGAAACGTGAGGTAGGAGGGAATGTTTGACACAGAATTTTTGATGGTGATAAATGTATAACATGGTCTCTGTCGGGTTTTAGTAATATTTTAGAGCTATTTTAAAAGTGAACTATAGCGATAAGTATGAAATAAAATATTTAATAAATTAAAATAATCATGCTCGTGCGGACAGTACCTGTAGTGAGGAGTTTAGGAAAACCAATATAAGAGATTGGAAAATCTGCATCTATTACACATATATAAAAATATTTGGTCTAAATAAAAATAAATGTAATATTTTACGAGTATCCTAGATAATATAGTGACTTATCACAATTATTGTTCAAAGTATATTCAGACCACCGCAGACAATTGAACATGTCGAGACCTTAATATTCATGAGACCAGAAGACGAGTAAATGTTATTCAGGTGGCTGGCTCAGCTCAAGTAATAATAATACATCTACCATAATACTAAATTTTTCAGAGACATTATACATTATAAAAAAATAACACAACTCGTAATTTATACTAACACGTGAAAATTCAATAAATAAAAATGTGTCTTATCTTTCCGAACGTTTTACTAACTTTTAAGTCAAGTGTAAGGGAGTTGTTAAAGTGAGCGTTACTCGAGAGTTGAAACTAATTTGTGAAGCCAAACGCATTCAGTCGTGTCTGACACATTCCCTTAAAATTCCACCAGCAGTCACGTAAAGCACATAGAAACCATTAAAATAAACATAAAAGTGTCGGCATTATAGCATTATTTATGTCTTGTTCCGTGGCCATTCAATTCATCGGTATCTGTGCCCTGAGTGCGCAGTAACATAACTTGGATTTTTTTGTTATATATTTTAGATTTAAAGAACATTGAATGGAACTTAATCACATTAATTTAAAATTTAGAACACAATTGATAAATAAAATGGTGATTGCACATAATATTTTATAATTTTCTATTCATATTTTTTAGCTAAATTTAACTCAGAACAAAATTTTCAATTTTGGGTTGTAAAGTCAAAAATCAAATTATATGTAATGTCTCACATTACATATATGTCTCACAAACAAACGGATGGACAAATAATGTTCATCCGTTTGTCAACAGAAATCTTCTGATTCTTTTCTGATTATATTTAACACAAATCGGTCTAAAGAATATGACAGGAATCAGTCTAAAACCCGCAACTGAAGTGAAAAAGCTTTACTTTAGATGAATTCTTACAAAATATTGGAAACTTCAAAATACTTTTAATTTCTGAATGTGCTGGTCGATATACATAAGATAAGGAAAGCTTATGACATTTATTTTGAGTTGTATGTGCACCATAAGTAGTAACATCTAGGCTTAAGTCTTGAGTTTACCTTCATACGAGTTTAGAAATAGAACTATTGAAATTCGCTGCTGGAACCATAACATCACAGAACATCGAAAAAACGTGTGATTTTTCGTTATTTAGATCAATTTCATTATATTTTCGGTATCATAATTATATTTCAAAATGAGAAATATTTCAAACATCATAAGAGTGACAAAACACGACGACATAATAAATGCACTGCGCCTCCACTTAAGAGGGGACACAAAAGTCATTACAGAATTGCCACCGAGTGGGTAACAGCAATAAAAATAAAATATGCTTATCTTATTACCCATAACGGCGCCTTAAGTCACTCACGCGGGACATACCTAAACGAGTGACAAATAAATGCACTGATGTTAGATAAAGTAGCTGTTATGTTTGTCGGTGTACCAACCGACCACGGTGAAGTGTTGAGGTTATGTTAATGTAACATACGATACATAATCATCTAGTTTATACCACAATAGTGTTTTAAACAATCAGATATGTTAAATTTAGTGATCATGAAAGGCTGTCAGATGCAGGCAAGCCATTAACATGGACTGACACAAGCAAAATGTCGAAAGTCACGATACTTGATAATCACTGACATTAACTTGTTCTAACAGGACTCAAGTAATCATTTACGGGACTAGAGACAGTGGTGTTTACGTCAAGTGGTCGAACATTAGATGTAATAAATAACGGACCGCTAAACAAAGTCAACAAATACTACTAACGACAGTCCGTTAAAAGCTACCTTAAATGCAACATAGTTATTATTAATATATTAACGGACTATTCAGTTGTGCATCTTCCAATAATAATTTTTATAACTCAAAACATACTTCCAATTAGTGACCGAACACTACCGACAAATGTAACACGTAGAGATTAAAAGATGGCTGCCGTTGCGGCTGTCGGTCCATTATCTTCAGTCGTATTTCAATGTTATTTTATTTGTTTTTTATCTTCGTATTTTAACAAGAAGCCTGTTTATTATGAGTTTTAAATTGAGGTGTTAACTATACGGAGT
The DNA here is from genome assembly GCA_947359385.1 of Chesias legatella. Lineage (NCBI taxonomy): Eukaryota > Metazoa > Arthropoda > Insecta > Lepidoptera > Geometridae > Chesias > Chesias legatella. The sequence continues at coordinate 6,616,636 of OX375766.1, forward strand.
TTTTAGGGCCTTGGAATTAATTCAGTTTCGACTGTATTTTATGCATGGTTGATATAATATTCCTGGTTAATACTGTAACGTATAATTTTTTTATATGTTTGTCATTACCAATCTTTATGGTTGTAAAGACGTGAATCTATTTCATAACATTACTGAAGTGCATCTATTTATCTTTTAAATCTGAAATTCTAATAGCTCGAAGCTAATATAATATAATAGTGTTATTTTTAATTTGCGATGAAACAACTACACCTTTTGCCTTCCTTGTATAAGTGTACACATGTACAGTACAAGAACATAATTAATACTCTTGTTATTTCTGTTGTTATAGTGTTTTGTTGCTTGGAGCATCAGATGCCGCATTAAATCAGGTGAGAAATTGGATCCACCCGACAATTACATTAAAAAATGAAGACAAATAGCCTGCCCATACTTTTCAAACTGGAATAATTTAAGTAAAACGAACTGGTGTAACAGGAATGCTTTGCAGTAGAATTAGGCAAAGCTCTGCTCAAGAAATGCAGCACGAACACCAGGAATCACAAAACAAATGTTCAAGCAATAAGTCAATTTTATATGAAACTAAATCAACAGAATCAATAAACTCTATCTTATCTGTGAAACTGCGGCATCAATAAATTACACCTAAGTGAAACATAAACGATAACGTCAATCGAACAAACATTGGGCCCCTTACAATTGTACAAACACTGACCTACTGGTTATTAGGGACGCTTATACAAATCCTACTTTATTTTTTACACACTTTGGAACTTCCACCTTACAGTCGTAACATTAGGGTTTAGATTTTGAATTACGTTATTTTGAGATACATATGTTTCGTTATGTTTGTGAATGGAACGGCACAATCCATCATCAGTAAGTGATCGATGAAGGGAGTCCAAATATTTGAATTATTTTGATATCGGAAGCGCGACACTGCCAGCTCACTTGCCACTATCCGATAACTTTTTGGGCATGTTTTATATGTGGTTTTTGTGGCTTAACCTTTAGTTAGCGCATTCGTTTACCAGCAAGTAATTTAATTTTAATATCAAAGTACCTTTTTTAATTATAATGGTGGGAATGGATTAATTATTTCTTTAATCATGCTAAACTAAATTTTAAAGAATAAAAAGTGGCCATTTCGTCTGATGCTGCTCATAAAGAATTTTTCACGTGTGTTGATGATGTACAAGCGAACAAATGCGGTATGGACTACCGGGACTATTCGGGAGCACCGCAGTCACGTTGGACTAATCCCGGGTCCGCGGGAATGCTTTCGCATATCCACAGGTTCGGGAAAAACGCCCTGATTCATGAATCAAATGTCCAACAATAAGGAAAACTTCTTTAAAACTGGTCGTTTTTTTTCTCTTATTTCTTTGACGTTAATGTTTTCATTGTAATCTTAGCATCTTTGAAGTTTGAAAGTAGGTGTTAGTACTGTTTGTACGACAGAGTAAAAACAAAATGACGCTGAAGCAACCTTAACGCTAATTCGGTAAAAATCATCCAGTTACATATTACAGTTCAAATCAGGATTTTAAATGTATGAACAGACAGAGTCCATTTACTTTTATTCTCACAGGTACTGATGTTTCATAAAATGTATGAATCGAAAATCCACCATCATTCATGTCCACAAAAATCTGAACCCCGGCCTTTCACTTAATTTCAGTAGCAATAAAACAGCGGTCCCTGGGTCTGTCCGTACGTCATCGCGTGATGAATGTGCTAGGAGCTCGTTAATCACACGGTAAGATGTACTCAGAGAGCAGTGAACAGATGAGCTGGGGCCTTTGGGACACTACTAACTTACCTCCCTACCCTCCTTTTCATGAAAAGATATATATTTTGAACATTTGTAGATATTTTACGTCTTAGATCTGTCGTCAGGTAAATTTAGACTTTTCGGTGGCGTCATGATACATGTGAATCGGGAGCTGGATCTTAAGAAGCGCTACTGAGCACATCGTTAGATGCTTGATGGTAGATTCCTGTGCTGAAAGTGTATTTAGGCAGGTAATGATCGTGCAAGAAAAGGGGGGATTGCAATAAAGCTCCTGTGCAAAGTGAAAAGGGTCATTATATGAAAATATCGCACTTTTTATTGTTTTTCATCTTTTCTCAGCGAATTCTATTAAGTCTATAATTTAGGTATGATTGAAGACAGGTTATGGCACAATTTATGTTTGTTTTTGTTTTTCTCCAACAATCCTGAAGAATTTGATACAAATCCAATATGTTTTATACTCGTGTGAAATATTCATGAGCCCAGCTAATTATCAACCGAGCTGTCAATGTGTCATGTATGGGCGCTATCGCCGCCCAACTCAAAGTTGTACCAACACCAATGTCGATAAATTTAATTGCCGAAATCGTCCGCTGACGCGCCGTGACGTCAGCTGTCAGCTGTCAGCTGTCAGCGGTGGCAGTATGATGGATGGCGGCTCGTTAATCACGGGTGGGTCATCAGTCATCGGGCAAGTGAATCGGAAGGTGAAGTGGCAAGTCTTGCACTGATGTATATGGATTATGAATTAGTGGAGTGGTAGGCATGGGACGGGGTTTGCTTTTAGTTTATTGCTTCCATTTTTGAAATGTATAGGTACCTTGAGTTTGTCCCAGTATAGTATTAGTAATTTATATAGAATAGAATAGAATAATCAGTTATTAAAAAAGAAGAATACAAAAAAAGTTAAAACAATTATAGTAGTATTGTTTTGTAAAATCTTGTTTCTAAGTTGTTTCAATGTATGTTGTGTTATCAAAACTCACGAGTGGAAATTTAGGTTAATATGAATTTCTGTCGCAGCTTCATTATTCATTGACCTATTGTAACTGTGAATAAAAATTATAGTAAATTCATTAATAGGAATTTTATATCAAAATCTGAGCAGTTTATGTAAGGAAACATAGCAGAGAACAGAGAAAAATATATGGACTAGGAACCAATAATAACAAAATATTACGCCATAAGATTGAAAGATTTTGATAATGTAAAACAGCTTTACCGTTGTTAGTCGTAGAGGTCCTTTCCTAAGTTAGTTACATTTTATCACGTTTACATTTATTATTATTATTAATGTTTTTTTTTTAATATATTAATAGGCTTCACGTTTTTTCACCTATATGTAGTAAAAAATTTATCGATGATTTTTAAATTGATTATGTATAATATTTAGCGGTATAAATCATAATCACACAGTAATACGATCAGACAAAGCAGATTTACACGGCAATTATTGATTATTCTAGAAACGTTAATGATAAACTGAAAATGATTTAACATTGATTATCAAAAGTATTAACTTATCTAATGACCAGATATCAAAGAGGATATCCTAGATAAACGTCTGGATTCTAGTCGAATTCTTGTATTTATAACTTTCATGGTTAGATTATTTGATATTGTTATGTATCTGTATCACCGATAGATAATAAACGTACTCAATATGAATGCTTATTCGTTTGATACGAAAATATGCTGTTTTAAATATAATAATGAAGAACCGTCTAATTGGCGTATACTAAAAGACAAAACAACAAGTAGGTCACATATTAAAAATACAAAATACAAACATGGCCGCAAGGAGAATAAGCTTCACCTCACGTAAGGACTTATTGCCATAAATATGGAAACAATTATTTATATAAAATGCTTAATTATATTTCTAGAAATATTTTCAAAGTGTTGACATTTAAAATATACTTAAATAAATAGGCAGGTGTAGGTTTCAATGTCAAAGTGCCAATCTGACATCCTTCAAACCTAACGTTGTGTCAATTATATGTGACGTGGTAAATGACAGTCACCCGCTACGCAACACAGGACCTGCAATTTCACTTTTAGATCGGCAGATGTCGTTCCACCGGGCTGTATCTAACGTTCTATTCTTCCTAAAACTGTCACTGAAACCATTCGGACCGACATGTTATACATTATTAATGTGACACGGTGACACGTTTTTTACGTGTATGTCACACAACACAAAACGTCTTCGATGAACTTGACACTAATGCTAACGTCACGACGCACAATGCTGGCTGTCACTGAGCTGTCACAACTGTGTGACACCAACAAAAAATATTCGTCACGTGAATCCGAAACAGCTGATCTATTCTTGGAGGAGGTGAAAAGTCATAATGGAAAATACCTAGTTATTTAATTAAATAGGAACATTTAATAATCTACCTCTTTGGCTCAGCTAGGGCAGATAGGGCTACGAAAATTCCTAATCACATGCCAGTTGTTTTTGATATTCATTAACAGTTTTCGGATGGTGTTTTATATGAGGTAAAAATATACAATAACGGTTCAATTCTATAATCGTTTGCTATGTGTGTGTGACCAACAAATATGTCATCATTTAAATTTGCCTCTGTTGGCAAAAATCAAAAGCATTTCATTTTATGCCAAAAACAAAATATATATAAAAGTTACCAAATTTACCTACCTACCTATCAAAATTGTGAAAAACATTGCAAATAGCTATATCAAAAAATTATAAAACTGCATATGAAATACCTCTATGTATCCTAAATATGCCCTAAAAATTCCAAACATGACATAAATACTCCACCTATAAATAATATGAAATTAGTATACTTAATAATACTTGTGATTCGAAGTCAATTAATACAAGTTATACCTAATCAAATTAACGTTTGATTTCTGCCATCGAGTATATCAAATGTGATGACTTTCTCACTGAAAGTTGGAAAAGCCAGTCAGCAGTCTCATTGTAAGCAAACAACAATATCTGAATAGTCCCAAAGAAAGCCCCTCCAACAACGTAACTAACCAGAATCTAATTAGAATCGGATCCCAGTAAATCTAAATAATTGATTCACAAAGCCCTGCCCAGAAACGCAGCATCTTACGTAATTCACTTGAAGTGCGACAAGGCGACACGGCGACAAGGCGACAAGGCGACAACGGGCGACAACTAACAAGCGATGCGACGCGACACGACAGTCGCGTCCGAGTCGACAGCGCGCGCCATTACTTCCGTCTTCGCCTTCCGCCTGTCACCCGCCTGATGCGCTCTAGGGCTAGCCGCGATCCGAAACTATCGATATACAAATCTGACTATCTGTGTCCTGAAAACATTAAATTCATCAAAATAAAAATATAAAACACAAAACCATACCCGTGTAGTAAGATTGGGAACATGGCAAACACAAATATCCAAGATCGTGTCCCAAAGAGGGTGCATTTCCACCATAGGTTTACCGGTTTTATATTTTTTGGCCTAGTGAAAATAAGCACCGCGTCGCAGCTCAGTCATGCCTTTGCTCACCCTTAACAACTTCACAGATCCTTGCTGGAATAAGCATTGCGTTTCTCATACAATAAACGTTCGTGCTTCAAACGCGGAATTCCTCAAGCATAGTTTTGAACTACCAACATATTAACCTTCATTATAATATAATTCACCGAAAAACGGGAACACCCATCCCTAGTTTCCGCTCAGCTCAGACGTGTCAATTAGGTGCGCGGTGTTGTCACTGCGCGGACGCGGGCGCGCGCATTCGAACACGTATTATGGCGATATAATGACGCCAACAGAGTTCTCTGCATTTGGAGCTGTCAAAGCTTACGTGAGATAGGTTTTGCTCGTGTCTAGACGTAGCGCGCAACACAGAGGCTTAGCCACAATAACTAGATGTAGTCGTGCCAAACTCCACATTTGTTATCTAAAAATAATAGGCTCACTTTCCATCGATTTGATGACTTCGATAGTGGTTCTATTAGCCAATGATATTTTAAAGTACTTCCCAATCGTATCTCGGGTAGACTGCGCAAATGCGGGGAGGAATTGATGCCCTTTACCAGGACTAGTAGTTCTAGAGCTTACTATGCGTACATGGAAGCCTTCCCCTAACAGTGGCTAACCCGGGCGGACGATTACTCGTATCTATTATCATTAAAACTTTAAAAGAAATATTTGATGCCCTCAAAAGTCCCGTCTCGAGCTCGAACAAAAGTATTCGTGACGAGCTGTCATCCGTAATGTATGAGTTACGCGAGTAATTATAATGCTATATACGTGTAATTTATCTAAATCACCTACAAACCAACCAGCGTTATTCAGGTGTAAAACTATTGTCTAGTTAATTGTAACTTTGTTTCATAGCAATAAGGTTCATTTTTTCAGTTAACCGGTGTTGAATGGTAATAATCTTTCTGGTTTTTCTAACGATGAGCAATTAATTGACATTCATTGACAGCTATTGCGCTGTCATCGGTCAATCAATTTGATCCGTTGCGTGAGCTCAAGTGAGAGCGTAATTAAATGTTTGTTTCTAATAATGCGTGTAGTTATTCTTCCATTGTTCTAATGTCTTCGGAGTATTAGTATTGTAACAGTATTACAAAAATAAGTCACCATTTATCAGTGTAAGGAATTTTAAAACTTGAACTGAAAACAAAATCCGCGACGCAGCTATCCAAAGACGAACTTTACAAATTAACAGGTATGTTTTCTGTTACAGAGGAAATCATTTTTGGTTTCTGACCTGGGTGATATAAAATCATAAGACCAAAAAAATGTATGGACTTTCACAGACATAATTATATGCATACACAAAAACTATTTTGTATATACCTAATTTGGCAATATTCTACGAACTGAAAAATTTATATTGCCAATAATTGGGTGAAATGAATTCTACATAAAATTCAATAACTAACTTTTACGCATAGGTATATTAATTATTTGGGTTCGTAACTTATTTTTATCTTTGTCAGTATTAATGTAGATACTTAGTGTGGTAGTCATAGTTAACGACAGCTAGCTACGCAGATAATGTGCTTTGAGACTACGTTTAGGATATCGTATTATATATAAATTATTGGACACATGTTATAAAATTCTAACATGTGTATATAATTTTCATCTTTAAATATCTACCACCTAACCTAACTTGACCTGATTGTGTGAGCAATATTTATAACAAATATAAAATGAAATTTTCTTATTATTAGTATTTCTAACTATTTATTAGTAATTAGTATTAAAAGTTAAGCTCCTGAAACTATTTTAATGAATCTTGTTGGAATAATCTTGATGTCAAATAAATAAATAAATGTAGTATTATTATTACTGAAAATTTATCTCCTCCTCTGTCAATCTAAAATTCACTACCAAGTTATCTTCATTTAATAGCCGCATTAACAAAAGTTTAAATGATTCAATTCCTATCTCGGTGTTCTGTTGTGGAACCAAAATATAATATTTTGTCTCAAGACGTCAAAATTTAATTCCAGCTTAAGAAAGAAATGTTTCTGTGATTTTACTTTTCTGACATAATGACACCTAATAACAAAATCTATCTTCATAATCTAAGAAGGACTAGTCAGAATTATTTATAACACTTATGCAATTCTAAATATCAGCATAAGTTCTGAGAAACTTCACTAAACCATTTATTCCACAGTCACGAACCTATCCGATGTCAATCAATACGGCTGTCAGATTAACTCATTAAACGATTTACAAGCGTTTGCATAATGACATCCGTTGCCATTGTCAGATACTTAAGCCTGTCAGCGGAACAATAGAAAATGATCCCTGACTCCGCGTAATATGATTCAAGATTCATATTTTGCAAACAAAGTTGTAATGAGCTGAAAATTTGCATAGAATATTCCAGTTGACCCTCAACTTTGCACCATGAGAATAGAGTGTAAAATGGCAGTGTAGCTATTTTCCGTGCAATTAGCTAATTACAGCGGCCCGCGGCCGGCGCGACAGCGACACGACAGCTTGACATGTGTCACGTGGTTTCACGGTGACAGTGACGGGACGGGACGGACTCGCGACAACTTTTCGATGTCCGCTCCAGTTGAATAGGGTTGTGAATTTTGACATGAAGTTTGCTTACTTTGATTGCGTAAGCCTTTTTATTTAGAATATTCTTAGCAGGGATGTAGAAGTACTGCTAGTACAAGCTCGACAAGTGAGGCTTACAATCTGCAATAGGAGCCTAAACCTATTCAGACTGATGAACTATTATTTTAAATTTGAGGTCTTAGCACGTGCAGATTTCCTCATGATGATGAAAACACCGACCGTTTTGAGATGAAGTGAACTGTGAAGAAAAACATATTTCAGATACCGGTGATGATTCTGTGTTCAAAGATCTTTATAAATAGGCGCCTATCTTTCTCGCTCTAGTAGATGGAAAGCGAATACCAACAAATTAAATTCCGTGTTTGGCTTGTTGCTGCATATTTCCATTATATTTAAGCATTATTACCGTATTTTCTATAATTGCCATTTAAAATTAATTTTAGGTTGTCGTTAAAGTTTGATTCTTTTCTCATTTGAGGAGAGACATAGGTACATATCAAAGATAAAGGCAGAGTTGTTTTATTGTGGTGTGGTGTGTCGTATAGTGCCTGAAGTATATCGGCTCCATACATTTGATACTTGACTATACAAAACACTACACTATAATCTAATTTCGCGTTTGTTTGTAGAGATCGATGTGACCAGAATCGCCACCACTGTCAGCAGTGAGCTATGCGTCACGCATCAGTCAGTGACATTTGTAATCAACACCCCACCGGCCGCGGCCGAGGGGATTGCGCAATGAATTGCTACAGCATGCCGACCGTGACGATGTGACAGACGTGACAGTGTGACGATGTGACGTACAGGTGAGTGATGAAAGATTGGCCGGTCGTGATATACCCACCGCTATTCTGATTGTGATTTATGTCACCGATGAGTTTTCCGCTCAGAAATGACCCATGTGGTTTTTTGATTTCCTTATTTACCGCAGGTCTACCCTCGATAAATGAATGTAACTTTCTTCTCGGTCTTAAAAGCTGTATGTGGAGGAATTCTCTAACACATAGATTACGAAAAACGTTTGAAGTTTTGATTAATCTAATATTTAATAATAATAATAATAATAAAATCTTTATTGGGAACAGACAAAAGAAGACACATAAAAAATAGTGACACGATGGTAACTGCAATAGTTATAGAAAAATAAAACTGTGGCGCAGTTACCAACGCCCACCACCTAGGACAGAGTACATTTTGTGTTCCTAATTTGCGAGTTATATGTGCTGCTGTACATGTTATTATTTTGAAATAATCGTTCAATGACATACACAAGTATTATGCCGACAGTCCATTATTAACAGCGACAGTACAACCGCAGCGTAGTTAATAGGTAGTACCGCGGCACGGAACACGACACTCGTTTAGCGAGCGGCGGATTGTGTTGAAAGGTTAGTCCAGATGACAGCTAGCTCACTTGCAAGAGAGGATTCAACTCGGAAAAAACCATGAGTCAAGGCGATAGCAAGATTGCCTATGCGATACTTGGTACGTTTAGGAAACTAGTATAATAAAAATAGAAAATTAGATGTGCCAGTAGGAATTAATTATCAATGGACACTTAGGTACAGTTCCTCTAACACAAACCCTAACTGGAAAGACAATAAAAAAAAGATTCAATGTGTGCTATTGTATTATTAACAGTGAGTCCTATGAAGCATAACGATTAGAATATGACAGTTAAACGTATTTTACTACGAAAATATAACAACAGAAAACGTTTAGTTAAGCTGAACTAGCTGTCCGTTCATTAATAAGCCCGTTGAAAGGTTGGCAGCTTATTATGCGACGCTATTTGTCGAGAATTCACTTCGATTTATATCGCGCGGGGAATTTGAGACGGCGACACTTGCGCAGTCTTTACAGTTGAGCTGTTCGGACACGCCATTCGTTTGGATGTGAAATGTTTATGTAAGACTTAATAAGACAGGCTACAGGACAATCGCGCTAAAATATCTCAGACAAAACGCTATTGAACCATTTGTATCGCGATAATGTTTTGACAGCTGTGTGGATCTATCTCGATCGCAGTTGGACGTTACTATTTGCCAAACAAACTGTTCACTAAAAGGACTAAACCTTTAATGGATCGTTAGATTTGTTTATTTTGACTTTTGGGTGAAAAACAAGAAAAAACCTATACTCAAATGCACGAATGTACAAACTGCTAAACCAATCGTCTTGTTATAAAAAGTAACGTAATTTAAAAACTGTTTAATTTGCAATATTTATGAAATTGTGAAAAGTAGTATTCTTTGAAATATATCTGCATAATATAAAAAAAATGGGTTTTACATAAAAAAATTACAAACAATCCTTTGAAAATATATTGAAATAAAAAGATTAATGTAAAATTTTATTAATATGAATGAACTATCAGCTATTTCTGAACCAGTTGCTACATAACTGAAAAAAAGATTATCATTCAGTCCTATACCAACTTAATAACTTAGTTCTGGGAAGTTTTATCGCTAATGTCGTATGCTGTATTCTATGGTTGTAATGTTCAGAGATCCTGCGACATACAGATGAAATTATGTATACATAAAATGTCATTAACTTCGCAATCATTGAATAATAACGTTTAACGATATAATGTATCAGAAATATATTATGTAACTTTAGTTTTTTTCCGAAGGTGTAATTACAGCCTTATGCGTAGAGAGAAGCGCCCCAGTATTTATCAAATAGTTCTTTAAAGCCTTACTCCATATTTTTCCAGAACCGACGCCTTTCGGGTTGACATCCGGCTATCCTAAACTACGCCGACATTGGCGAATTAGAACGCCGCCGGGGCGAATCGTCAATCATCTGCACGCATTAATCTTGCGAAGACAAGTTGATAAATCATCGCGCTGTGCTCACCGAGCGGGTGTGTGCGGATGTGTGAAGAAACGTGGACATGCCGGATCCACCGGTACAGTCTTTATTATTCCCGTAACTCTTGAGACAAGAAATTAGATTGTCCTTGCCCAAATACCCACACACTCGGACATAGAACAAACATCTATATTCGTCACACAAATGTTTGTCCTGGGTGGGAATCAAACCCACGACCTACAGCGCAGAACGCAGAGTTGCTACCAACTGAGCTGTGAGGCCTGTCACAAATAAATGTAATAATGATTATAATCAAAAAATGGAACACAGTAATGTGTTCTTACTTGGTAGCCAAAATGGGTTGCAAATCTTCCCAAGATGCCATATGGGATACCCAAGTTGCATCGCATTACGTCTACCAATCTGAGACTAAGGTGGAATGTCACACGTCTCTGTAATGTTAACAGCATGCACACCCTTAAGATCTAAACCTAGCAAAAATTATACTTTTAATTAACATGACAGATAAACCGATGTAACTACCCGCATAAGTTACTTAATTGACCAAATAATCCTATTGATTATACAACACATATCATTAACTACTAGTGTTAATTATTTCAAAAACAGAAACAATACATTTTGGCCAACAAATCCAGATAATAAAATTCTCATGACATGAGTCGTTTCATATTGTGTTATGGGGTACTGGTGTATTGGGTTTTAATATGTATTATACGTATGTTTGTATTAGAAAAAATATATATGTATTCTATAAGTGGTGTGGTTCCCAAGATACAAGCTATTCTTACTTGGAGCTAGATGGCGCTGTGTGAATTGTCCACCAATATGTTTTAAGAGCAGTAGAACTCTCGCCAAGTTCGTCCGGGGAAATACTGCCACCATGGCCATTTCTGCCGCCAAGCAGTAACGCTTTCGCGTTACTGTGTTCCGGTTTGAAAGGTGTGGTTGCCGGTGAAATTACAGGCACACGAGACATTCCACCTACACGTCTCAGAGTTACGGGCACATACGTTGCGACTTGGGTCTTGCCGTACCTAGTAGGGGAGGACCCAAGCCGCATCGCTTGTTATGGGCTGAGGTTACCACTTAACACCAGGTGGGTCGTCAGCTCATTCTGTAACTGTATTACATAAAAAAAAAAAAAATATAATCAAGTAATTTCAAATGAATAATACCGGGTCCAATTATTCGCTAATCCGTCCGGACGTACAAGCGCTCGCTCGCAGGTAATAAATCGCGTTAAACAAGTAGGTTGGGCCGTTTTATCAAAGTCAATCGGTATTACGCCGTCTGAGTAATTACTAGAGTTTGTTCTATCTACTGGTGGTGATGCTGATGCTGGTACTGCGACATCACGCTCGCCTTCCTCTGTGACGTGACATCTTATATCTACACAAAAAGTGTCATAGTTATGGGGGAGTCTGGGGTTCTCATCCCGGCTGGGTCAATCTTTGTGAGATAGGCATAGAGTTTCCTTTGGAGTCTTGTTTGTGCTGTGCCTGTGTTTGAGCCGTTTGTGACACAGGGCACATAATGCTAGTGCAGGAGTATGAGTTGTAAGTTTTTTTTTACATTTAATAAGGTCACTGCGCACTCTCCAAACAAAACCACTGTCATCATTTTGAAAGAAAGGAAGAAAGAAAAATATTTTATTTGTGGAACTAGGCTTACGCAGAACATAAACAAAATACACAAGTACCTAACTAAATATTAATCTTTTTATTTTTATATAATATATATTATTTTTATTATTATTATTTTCGCATCCACCTTAATTAAAACCCAGAACATGTATAAACAGGAAGAACTCATCGCCGGCTCTCCCAGAGTTCATTTAAGATGCCAACCATCAATCATGTGCTATTAATCAACAAAAATAAATCAAAAGAACAAAAAGTACAATCTTCAAACACATTACGCAACGAAGCGAGCTATAACCTGCTCGTTTGATAGATGGATTCCACAATCACGCCACGCATGCGACCAGACTTGTAGACCCCTGTGAAAGGACAGATGTTGCTGACTTCGGAAAAAGGAGAAAATTCTATCTAACACCTTAAATTGGTCAGTCATAATGTTCCTCCAGGAACCTTGGATTATGCAACAATATCTGAAATCTAGACGTCTCTAAAAGAGGCAAATGGCACTCGTACTGAAAGAGCAGAAAATTCTAGACTGCACAAAGGAGCCATTTTTAAATTTATTACTTCATACATTAGTTTAGTTTTTTATGAACAGATGTATTAGAAATTGTCATAAATGATCGAATTCTCTTTTTTTTTTTCGTTTTGGTAATATATATTTCTTCCTATATTTGAGCACGTATTTAATGTTACTGCAAGCGCACTGATTACTCCGCAGTAAATAGTCCAACATTTTTTGACAATAAACTCACAGCGAAAAAAAAAACAAGGAAACAATTAGCTTCCATTATTCCATTCAATATGTGAGTAAAACCAGATTAATACCTCTTTATTGATATTATAAACGATTTATTAGTATAATCGTATAAGAATAAATTTATTATAATATATACAAAGTAAAAAAAAGATCCATTATATCCATTTTCACAAAATGGAATTGGTTGTTGTATTGAACAATGTGAGGGGTCTCCGCCGAGTGGCCGCTCAAAACGGTGATAAATGAACGAACGGATAAACATGGCTACTTTAATACAGGGGCCATGATTTATTCATACTCTTGTCAGATTTGAAGGCTGTTGCGCTTGGATCCCGTGCTTTAACTCCATTTGAGTCGACCACTCAACACAAAAGGAGTAGTGAGCTGTTTATTAAATTATTAATATTTCAAATAGTACTCTAGAAGCTATTGAATCATTCTTCTATTTATATTTAACAAACTCCCACCCCGGCTTTGCCCGGGTGCAGTAGATAACCGTATCCAAATCTGTTGCGTGTTTAGAAGAATTACTCATAAAAGAGGACAAACAGACAGACGCAGATAGCGATTTTGTTTAATGCTATTTAGAAATGTGACCATTTTTAGGCATATTTTTTAATGTAAGTCATTATGCAATGAATATATACAGAATCTTCTTCACCTCTTAGATCTCGAATCTAGAATCTTTTTACTGAAATAATCTTTAATTATGCGTCGCTGAAATATCATTTAGAATGTAATTAAAGAAGTAAAAAGTTAAGGCGTTGATTGAAGCAAATAAAGCTTTATTTAACATATACACTATACACTTTTATAATTACAGAATATTAATATTTTTATGTGTAGATCCATTGGGACTGACCCTAATAGAAGCTTCATACAGTCATTAACTAGTCACGGTTTTGATGTGAACAGCCGACTAATGTTGTTTGTATCGTTCTTCACGATTAAATGTTATCTGTGGAGATTGTTATCAATAACGAAGGCTGGTGTATGGCCATAACCGTCTTAAGAAAATCAATGAAATCAATATAAAGACTTAAATACTGTGAGTTTATGGTCTTGTTCGAACAAGGATACAAGGAAATTAAACTGAAGTGTGTATATCGCTTTCACCAGAACTATTTGCGTTTTGCGGCAGGATCACTGAAGTTTCAAAATATCAGGTCATATACCGTTATTATTGAACTGGTAACACATTTAACTCTTAAGTTACGCAGTTTGACAAAATAAACATCATAAAGTTTTGAGACATTGTACATTAACTGTGTTCGTGTTCTAAATAAACAATTTTGTATTATAATAATTTTCCATTATATGCGCAATCATAATTATATTTCAAAATATTAATTTGGTGTTACCATGTCCGTGTTCTCAAATTGGTCACCGTCATTTCAACCAAATCACCGGTCGCGCCTCGAGCGACCACCGCTCTCTATCATTTGTCAACGTCAAACACATTTATTGTAAGCAAGTTGTCAAGTTTGTCAGCTCTTATATCTTTATAATGACAGGTTGCAGTGGTACGAGTGGTTCGTAAGTTATTTGTGACAATTTAAATATGGCTTCGGTATAATATACATTTTACCTTAAAACTCGCTTCTGAAAAATGAAAGTGTTGCATAATATAATTGCACCTGACACAGGACAACGCCTGGTTGCTTTCCCGCAAAGCAGCATGTTAAAGCATTGAAAGTTTAAGAGCAGTAGAACTCACGCCATGTTCGTCCGGTGAAGTACTGCCACCGCGCCCATTTCTGCCGCCAAGCAGTCACGCATTCGCGTTACCGTATTCGAGTTTGAAAGGTGTGGTTGTCGGTGAAATTACAGACACATGAGACATCCTACCTACACGTCTGAGAGTTACGGGCGCTTACGATGCGACTTGGGTTTTGTCGTACCTAGTAGGACCCAAGTCTCATCGATTGTTTAGAGGAGAAGTTACCACTTAACACCAGGTGGACCGTCGGATCGTTTCGTAACTGAATACACATAAAAAACGATATACGGTGTTGAATCTAACGTTTTGTTTTTAAGTTCTTCGATGATCAATTCAATGATCAACAATTAATCCGGCCCCCGCCTTGTCACGCTACAGGAGCGGACTGAATTTTCGTATCTTCCATAACATACATACAGTTTCGCAGAACAAATTGTTGGCATTAAATTTATTATGGTACGTTGCGACATCGTCCAGAAATATTGTTTTGCAAGAAGAGAGGAGGGTCTATCTACTAAAGTATTATAAGTCTTACATATTTTTTTTTAATTCAATAAAACTTACTCTGATATTGTTGTCGATAACGTTCGTACAAGATTTGGCTGTTGGATAATTACGGTATGATTCACTGGAAGAAATAATTACCACAGTTATTCATTTGACAATAATAACAGCGATGAGATCACCACTTGTTACGCTTACGTCCAGAAGGAAAAAAAATGATCCATTCAATCTCTGTCTACCTCATTACGGTAACAGATGAATGATGGAATCTATAATTATATTAATTATCTATATTATTGATGTTACTGTTCATACAACAGAACCACAATATGTAATAACGAATGTGTCAATAACATAATTGACGTAACAAATTTTCACGTGAAAAGATTTCCACCTCACCTCAGACCCACTCCTTTTAACGTAATGGTCATTAGTAAGAGTGGGAAATCCATCATCCTGTCATAGAAAATGTCCATTAAGTATGTAACCCTGGAGGCACAGACTGAGACGAGTCGTTCGTAACTCATCGGTTTATTTGCATTGATTTTTTTCTTTATTACACACACATTGTTTGGTCAGTTACGGCATGCAATTTTTTTTCATTCTATGTAGTTGACTTGATTGATATGGACTGCCATTCACTCATTTGTGTTGTTTTGTTACCTACGTTCGATCGCCAAGTCAGCGCATAGCTTCTTGACCTATCTTGACACAATTACTTCTTGCTCCTGACACGAGTAACAGTTTTTTTTTATTTACCATAGGCAAGCATTTGACCGCAATCTCATCTGAAAAAAAAGCCATTATAATGATAAAAAAAATGATTTCTCCTCCTTGAAGCTAATTTGAACGATGCTGCAAATTATCAGATTATTTTCATTGATTCCTAATTATGGTCACTGACTTTTAGTTCAAAGCTGGAGATAGGCCGAGGAGATATACGTAGGCACGAATATGTCTTTCCTTCAGTTTACTTCCACTATACTTTGTGTTTCCCATAGTTTTTTTTTTCTATGGGATTTGATATTTAATATCAAAAGACAAATCAATACCAATCAATATACTTGGGCCTTCCCATACTTGAGATGATGATGACTTCAACTGCTTGACTTGTCGGGGTATACTGCTTAACATCAGGACGGCCTTAGCTTGTTACCTGTAACATGTTATTATTTAGAAGAAAAAAAGAAATAGACTCACAACCGCCCAAATTGTGAAATTATTTATTCACATTTCGCCTCCAGTGGTTCTATAGTCTATCGGTTCTGACATCAGCGTCGCCATTAGCGGCTGATATGGCCTCTTTAATTATCAGCTTTTCTCACTTGCCTTGTGAGGTCTTTAGTTGTGATTTTTCACAGATTGCTGCAAAAAATAAATGGAGAAACTTGTTTGTAAAAAACTAGGACTGTGATGCCTGAGATAGAAACCGCGATTAAGGTGTATTATTTCTGCTCAGTCTACAACGAAAGACTTATGGATCTTTATGAAATGATTTATTTTAAGGCTTTTACTAGTCTGCCCGACCAATTGGTAATCATTCGACAAACCAAATCATCCGTCCGTACGTCAGCATGTATCTCATTCGCCAGTAAGTAAAATCAAAGGAGTCCTCGACATGTCTTTTTATGTTTTTAAGCTTAAAATTATTTGAGTATTATTAACACGGTAGAAACCTTTAACTTAAAAGTTAAATTTTTACATTTTAAATGTTAATTTGATTATTAATAACTTAAATAAAATTAGTTTATTGTTATAAAAGACTAAATAAGTGATGATAAAAATAAGTTTTCCATATTCCTTGCAATCATTAGTGTGACAATATGTACAATTTTATGTTATTATCGCAATTGTAAACTAAAATGGTCTCTAAAATCGAATAGTTCACTAACTTCATCCATAATTAACAATGATACCAAAAAGTCCAAATCCATAATTTATTATACTTTAAAGTTGCACGTCGCGTCGTGTCTGCGCCCAGCGGGTACTCTCATTACGGAACCACTGCCTCCAGTTTGAAGAGCGACCACCATGCGGGATTTTTTTGAAGGTATAACTTGCAGTTGGCCTGCCTGATGAACCTTTATGTTTTATGGGCGTTCGACCACCCTGAACATTCGTGGTTCATACTTGGTAGAATAACACCTGATAAGGTGAGCAGTAGTCTTGATGGTCATCATTACTTACAACAGAGAGCTTCTAGGTGTTGAAGCTATCATTCTCATTTCAAGTTAGTTTGATTCACAGACTCACAGCTCGGTTGATAGTAACCCTGCCTTCTGCGCTGTATGACGAACATGTGTTTCGGTATTAATATAAATGTATTAACGAAAAAGTATATAAGTATTATATCAGTTGTGTGGTTCCCATGATACAAGCTATGCTTAGTTTGTTTTATTTATTTATTTTATTTTTACAATTTTAGGAAATCTTACAGCTAACTAATATAAATAGGTTAATAATAAATTAAAGACTAATGGCTAATTAAAAGATTCCACAGATAAGTATATAAGAAAAAATATTTAAGTTAAAGTTGTAGATACAAAGATAAGTTATATTAAATTAAATGAAGTGATAAATAGTATAATAATTCAGAACGAGAAAAATTGGTTGCTAACTTGACGTTTGAGTTGAATTGTAGTAGTATTAAATAAGTCAATATCTGCTATTCTGGTTAAGTTATTAAAACATCTGCTTGCCCTTGAGATAAAAGAGTTCTGCCTATAATTAGTCTTTACCAACGGAACATGAAGGATTTTCGGCTTTCTACTAGATATTTTATTTGCTTGCAGTCCTAATTGCTCAAGAAGCTCCGGGCAGTCCACCGCACCGTTCGCTATTTTTAATGAGACTAGACTAGACTTGGCGCTAGATGACGCCGTGTGAAATGTCCATCAATTCTTATTCTGTTTATTCTTCGCACTTCTATGCTCTTTTTTACTAAAGTATGGGAAGAAACAATTAAGATCGTATTGGCCTGTTACTATGACATATAAATTTGGAACATTTAATATATGCCTTTATATTACCTTCGTCCATATCATAATCTTGCCCTGCTTGGTGGCAGAAATAAGTATATTGGCAATAGTTACTGTCCCGGGTAAACACTTCGCATAAACTTGCTATAGTAAGCTGATTGTTAAATATATCAACTTTTCCAGCAACTACTGACATTTAGTTCAATTTCGTTTAATCAATCGATATAAATCCAAAGTTTCGAAATAGCAAACTTTATTCTCTTGCACAATCACAAATATTGCGAAGTAAAATATTGTTTCTGCAAGTAATCGAGGACATTTTGAGTTATGGCAGTCGTTCGCCATTTATCACCCAGCCCAGTGAAAGTTCAATATTAGCCGTGTTATTTATGGGCTCTTGAAAAAAGTGATAATTATGGGTTGAATGGAAATTTATTGGGATTAGAAAATGGTTTATTACAGTTTTATTGGTACGTACTATGATGTGATAAGCAGGCACAGATAGATATGAATTATGAGAAAGGAGATTTGATAAATAGAAGTTTACATGAATAAGTTAGCAAAACTCAGCCGATAATATAATAATAATAATATTGATAATGTTGGATTAATATAATCATTGAAACGGAAGGGAATAGAAACTCGAATAGCTGATCAGTTCTTTATAAATATTTTCGCACAATCAAACAGAGCTTTGGCCTCTTTCGTGTCGGGTATAGAATTAATTTACAAACTGAGCTCCCGGCCTATTTAAAGCTATTCCCCAGCCCCTCTTACGGGGCGGGGCTACGATAAGGCGATGTGACGTAACGCTCGGTGTATTGGCGGTCTATTTGAATTGTGACTGGCTTGGCTTGCCCGGCTGGCTTGGCTGGCCCGGCTGGCCTGGCTGGCTGGCATGGTTGGCTGTGCTGCCGGGCGGGCTTGGCTGGCTGGCTTGGCTGGCTGGCGGGCTAGGTGGGCCCCCATGTAGGGCGTAAGGGCTAGGCGTTACATCATATAATAGTGGGGTGCAAGTGGTAGTGTAGTCATCCTGCGTTTATGATAAAAGCCGAATTAACTTAGTCGCAAACGAGATATATTATATTGCTATTCAACAAAAATAATCCATCAATGTTAGCGATTAGCGATTACATATTTTATTGTATTTTTAATTATAAGTGAGGAGCAACAATAACTTTAAAGTTTGATGCAGTGGTTTTGATAACTTTGTTATGAAGCAAAGTATCAACAATTCTGTTTTGAGTTCCATCTATGACTGTAAAATGTCCTGATAACTTTAATTATATATTTTAGTTCAATAAACTCAATAAATAATGACATCCATCAATCTGTATTGGTTCGCTGATTGAAGACTCCGTATTGGCATTGGAAACACAGACGTAAGGAAATTACTGACTACCGTTTGAAGGCATACACAGAGTAATAAATAAAATGTACTTTCTCACAGCGTAAAGCTATATGATCAGTTATTAGTACCACATACAGATGTAGTAACATGTAACCTGCATAAGTTAGTTTTAGTGTTTGGGGCACCACCAGATTGTGGGCAGTGTTCTTGAAAATGAGTGTTAAATCCAATCCAAATAGTTGGTATATGTGTATGTATTGTCTATATTTTTAGTCCATTGTAGTTTCACTCTCGTTTATCGAGGATAGTACTGCAGACACTTTATTTGCTTTATAATGTGGAACCAGCCAAATGAAGACTGTGTGAACCGGCAAATAATGTGGCATCAAACAACATGCCCTGTAATAAATATGAAACATGATAGGGATTTCTTCTCTTCGGTCTTTGTATTTTGCTCCGAAGGATTGCAATTCAGATATATGTTAGTTAGAACTTAATTAGACTTAAAGGCAAGCTACAAGTTGTATGGGTACGACAGTATAGCCACTGTCTCCCGTCGTAAGCTGCATAGGACTGTTCATACAAAGGCTAATTCAAATGAGTGCTCTGTTGCAGCTTTTGACTCTACGGTCTAACGCCACATTCCCTAGCATTATGCCGTCATTCCCCTGTCATTACCGTGGCCTGTAACTCCACAGTCACGACTCAACTGACAAATAACAGGTTTAAATAGACATTTCCTTTAAATTGTTACTTTTGTAACGCGTTGCTTGACGGATACAGGGTAATTACTGGCTTGTTCTCTGATAGGTTTCGTGATAAATTATGTTGCAGTACTCGTTAATTACAATGATGTTGTTGTAGTTAAGTAATAGTGACACTGACAAATGGATAATTTAAATATTGACTTTATAATTTTTTGTATATCATTTTGTTATTCTTCAACCTAAAGCGTTTCCTTTCGATGTTTTGCGGGAGGGTTAGGACAAGAAAATCTGATAAATTAAAATCTATACTTACCATCAGGCATCTAGTGTGTTCGGGCGCCTTTTTTGTAATGTGATGTTGGTTATAGAACGAGCTGACGGCCCACCTGATTTTAACCGCCACCCATATACAACAGCAATACGACTCGAATCAAGTGACTCTCCACCGAAGTACGAGACGACTCAAGTCGCATTGCTTTGCGCCCAACACCCTGAGATGTTACGTCTGCAATTTCCCTGGCACCCACTCCTTTCCACCAAAATACAGAAACACGAGTGCATCACTGCTTGGCGGCAGATTACCAGGTGTAGTGGCAGTACTTCTCCGGGCGAACTTAGCACAAGTTCTACTGCTACTTTGTGATGCTCCTTTCGCACCACCCGGGGGACACGTGTAGGGATTCAAAGGGCAATCACCTACGGACGCGAGCAAACGTGGGTCCCCTAAAGCCTCCATTGGGAGCCAGTTCTTAATCTAGTCATTGCGTGACCAACGGCTACATAGTCACAAACAACCAATTGTAGGTATTCAGACGCACTTTAGGCAATGAAAATGCAATGAAATTTTGTATGATATTTTCCTCACAAAGAGTCCAAAGCATTCACACAGCACAATTCAAGAATAATAGGCGTTGATTATAAGGCGCGAGTGTCAGCGGCGCGGGGTATAATAACGGTGTAATGACGGCAAATTATAGTGCAACGGTTTGCTTACAGGTAATGATAGAGACGGAGACATTACCGCTGATGGGATTATAGTTATAAGAATTAGGTTGGTGACATCTGTTACGAAGGTTATGAGTCTCTTTTAGTTCAGTTCAAGTCTCATTGTGCAACAGTGGAATGGTTAGGGAATTACAAGCGATTTCACACATACAAGTAATACATTACTCGTAAGGTTTCTCCGTTTGCTAAGCGGCGGACATATCTGTTTTAGACTTTTCAATTATAGAGCTCGTTTGTGTTCTGTCTTACATTGTGCAAACTCACGTTATTTCTGAAAAACATACATTTTTATTTCCAACTAAGGTTCAGATGTACAGTCGAAGAGTGTATATCGTACTCACCTGTACTGAGATATAATGAAATGTTGATTGTCATAATGTACTTAACAAAACGAAGCTTCGTGACCATGACTATTGTTATCATTAGGTATTACACGTAACCTTTTCATTTCCAGCTAATAAATAAAACTCTCAAGTAGCAGGTTATTTACTGACTTGATCGAGAAACTATATAGAACATAAACTATATAGTTATTAGTAAACCTGTCATTGAAATGTACCGTAGTTTCTGATATGAGCCTATACAACAAGCTAGCAGAATTTTAGGAAGACTTTAATTTGATATTTTACTCTTTGTATTGAAATAAATATGTAGCCGTGATGAGTAGTGGCTTATGTGTAGGCTTGTAACTCGAAACAATTTCCAGGTTGGACATTTAAAACTGGCGTCATGTTTAACAATAATGGGCATGTTATCTTGCAAAGTTTTTATATTATTTTATTGAAATCGATGAAATATCCAAAATTTTGACTATGAATAAATACAACTTTTCTTTGTGTATTGTGTCTTCTATTCCGCAGAAGAAAGAGATAGACATTTGTTTTTAGTTCGGCACCAGCATGAAGGAACGAGCCAAGCCTTGTGAACTGGCTCCATAAAATGATGGATACAGCATCAGATATCGTATAATTTGACGTATCAATCAAGACGTGGGCGGCATTGTCTCAGCCTCGGGGAGGTACATTAATCTTCCTTTGTGTTCGCTCATCAATTACACAGACGGATGCTGGGCACACAAAGAGAATTGGTAAGCCTTATATAAGGATGTATTTGGTAAGCTCGCTTACCAACCAAATATTGATTCTAAATGATGTTAATGATAAATGGGGGAGGGGTCTTGCCGTATGAAGCGATTTGTTCTAGACTAAATTTTATAAGGTAGTATGAAAAATATGCGACCACTCCGCTTCGGATTGTCCAATAAGCTCCCATTGGAAAAAAGCAGCTGTAAAATACATGAAAGTTCATGTCGATATGACGACGTATGTGAAAAAAGGAGTGCCGTGAATCGTTAAATTGATTATCATACTGCCGATGAAACATTTCAATTCTTCAAACGGAATACGCAATATTGAATTGTTCACGTGAGGCTCGCAATATGTTGTAACTCCACGTCTATCGATAGTCGCACATAATTTATGATGGTTGTCGGCAAGCGGCGATTATTCATATTTATGCTGCGCTAGTGTGGCCGCCCCTGATATATTGAGCGGAGGAAATTACTTTGCACGCCCGAGGTGCTTGGGTTAAGGCTTGGGAAGAATTGTGGCGGAAAGCAATGGACATACCCACAAATGTGAAGTTGATAATGCTTTTTCCATTATTTTCTCTATCTTACCTTGTTCCCACATTATTTGTGATTTAAAAAACACAAGAGTTTCTTTAATTTTATCTTGTATCTTCTAGTCTCTTTAGTTCTCTTCTATCATTATTTTATACTTACGAATTAAAAAAAGGCAATTTGGTGCTCGAGGTCCCCGCTATATATCAAATTATAGTATACTTTGGTCTAACACGAAGATGCTTTCTTTATTGGATCAAGTGTTTCATGTTATAGTAGCAATCTAAACCAACTTCGCACAGGTAGAGCTGATCGCCAGATGACGTAAATTACGGAGAAAACCTTCCGTGAATCAGACTCATCAGACTATCTGTTAATGAAAAGTATACCAAATCATTGCAGTAATTTCTGTGCCTAGCCTTTACAGACACTCGCAGATAAAAGCGATAGGGACTTCAGTTGATAACATGCAGTAATTCAATATGTGATAAAATATAACAAAATAATTGAGAAAAAATAAAGTAAAATATATAATATTATTAAAAAAACCCTAACTTCCCTACGAGTTAATATAAAATTCGTTTGCCTAAAGTGTTTTTTTTAAATGTTGGCTATTTCATTCTTGGTTATAAAACCTTTTTTTATAAACGCTGGTCGCTACCACCTGGGCGAAACCCCCCACCTGGGGCGACAAAATGAGTTATTCGGTAATATTACTAAACAGAAAATCTTATGATAATCGTTCACATAGTTACTGCCTAGTACTCAACGTTTCATTATGCACGCCTACATAAATATAAGTCTTCTTATTATGACGGATCATATAAAAATGATGAAATAAATTGAATCTTAACCTAATAAATAAATTCCCGACGTTGATAAAGCTTTCAAATTGAATATTTTCTTTTCCTAAATGCCACGTTAAGCTGAGTGTACTATTCGCTAGCTATGGCCCCTAAGTCGACTTTAATGACCGTTTGATTGACGAACAACTTATCTCGGCACAGCTAAATTATTAAGGAAAATTACTGGTCTCATAAAATTAAATTTATGTTCGCCCCTAAGCGAATACGGGTAGCTAAATGTAGCTTGAGCTTAATTCTGCAAAGGTTATGAAACTGTAATAGTCTCAGTTAAGACTAACAATTTGTCTTCATAAATGTCCTTTGCTTAGTTACGTAACTACGTGTACGACAAAAACAAGTTAGTTTTATGGATAAGTTTTGAAGAAATGATTTAATGGCAAAACAGTAATTGATTGACTAGCAGGAGATCAAAAGCAGAGACGGAACTCACCTCTTGTCAAGTCTACGTTATGATAGTAGTAAGGATCTCAATAGCCTACTAGGCTTATATTCCGTTTAACTACCTCTACTATATCCTGTATGATAAACTGAAAGTATAATTGATCAAGTAAGCAAAAAAAGTGAAGTTCTCTGAATCGGCTGATCGTTTTGTATGTTTATCCAAAGGAAACTCCCATGGCTTTCGTGTGATCTTTCTGAAATTGGCACAGATTGAAATTTTGTAATAAATTGCTTGGATTGTTGTTCAGATAGGGAGGTTCATATGGGGAGTAAAATAAATCAAAGAGACTCAAAACATATTTTCAATTTTATTATTACAACTTTTTCAAATGAACCCTTTGAAATAAATTGCCTATAAAAATATTTGGGCTACTCTTAATAACCCTAAGAAATTGAAAATTGCCATCTAATCATGAAATGTAACATCTACCAATCTGGAGTCTGGATACCACATCAAGTTTGATTAGCTAATTTTTATGAATATCTCTATGATAGTCGACCTCGGCAATATGCCAGTTGTAATATATTCAAATCCCTCGTAACGGGCTCATCATATTCATGTAATTCCGATTAATAAATTCTACGTCTTCCATAACAAAATATTTATTACTTTATACGGACAGATTAAAATGCTTCATCGTATCTCTGCGCCGTTAATAAACTACTTTATCACGATAATAAAGTTAAATTGAATTTATTATTCAATTTCTCATTCTGGAAAGTGAATTAAAATATGAAATAAGAGTTTTCGTGACACGACTCTAAAGACTGTTTAATTAGACACCACAAGCGTCGACTCTTTATATGATATTTTATACTTTTGTAATTGAAATTAAAATGTATTTACACTAACACATTACACTAACTTACATGCATAATATTAACAAAATACTAATGATATTGAGCAACTGAGCTATCTAAAGACAGTTTCCGACGATCTATAGATAGCTCAACTTGATAATGATGAATCAACTTGATATTGACTCTGAGCCAGATAAGTCGCTTCGATCAGACGCTCTGAAATGATTTTGAATACGTGAAGGGGGTAAAATATAATTGTCTTTTCCTGTTGAGCCTACATACCAACTGATATTAAGCCATTTTCTGCACACAGCATTCTGTTTTGAATCCTGCACTAATAGTTTGGGAAGACCCAAGTCGCATCGCACTGCACCTTTCAATATCTCTCTCTAATATCTGTCATAAAGGTAATACTGCACAGGCGGTAGGTACTTCTTCCGACGAACTTAACATATACAGTTAGTTCTACCAAATAACTCTTCTAATCGTTTCTTCTAGTACGGGCATGCTCACTAAAGTAGTAAGCAGTAAGTACCTTTAAAGTAGGAATAATGAACAATATCTACGTATAAAAATATTGTGTGACGCGCCGCGACCCACACACGCGCGAACGACATAAATCGCGACGTAATCGCGCGATCCGACATCGCCTGTTGAAATGAATATTCGTGATAAATCACTGTTTAGCTGCCGTGGGGGCGGAACAATACTTATGGAGAGTATTATTATATATTTATTTTGTAACACAAACCTACTTACTATTTACTTGTGTAACTCAGTGCTCGTGCTGTTCAGATAGTATTACTGTATACTCGATGTATCGAAATGATAATTATAAACTCCCTTGTTGTACATATTTGTTATGAATATTGGCTGTTGTTATTATCTAGTCCCAAACTAATGATAGAATAGCTACTATGGAAAATACGATAACTGATAGAATACTTACATAGTATTTGTAACTGCATTTGCACCCAGACAAAGAAGCGAAAACAAAAATGATTGTCACGGAAGGTAATCGAACCCGCGATCAGCAGACATACAGTATAGAAGGCAGAGTTGCTACCATGCAGAGCTGTGAGGCCAATGCAATTGGATGCAAAATAATGTACACGCAAGACAGCTCTACGCATTTCCTGTCAGCACAAGAGATACAATAATGATCCCGGCGTTCAGGCGTGTATCACACGACTGTTTCATTTCAGTTTATTATGCTAATACAAGATGTCATCAAGATTCATGCGACAACTTGTGACAAGTTGTGCCGATCTGTTACTGGCTGTGACATCTACACTATACATATATGTACAAGTAAATATAATCGAAGTATATGTTTGTATTGTCAAAATAATAGTAATACTGCATATGAAAGTAACTAAGGTACTTATAACAAAAAAATTCAGTCTGGTCCAGCAAATCTCCGAAAGGCTGGACTGATTTTGACGGGACTTTCACTGGCAGATAGATGATGTTATAAGGAGTAACTTAGATCTCTTTCATCTATATGACAAATGGGTAAAATGGGAATGACTGGTTAAACCGAATTCGACGCGGACGAAGTCGCGGGCAACAGCCAGTTGATTTAATGTTTTTATGGGTCTGAACCGAGCCAAAAATGCGTTAATGTGCTAATGCCAGTAATTTGCCGGCAACATAAAAAGAACACTGAATCATTGATCTGTTTTTATCACCTGTGGCGGCTCTCTGCTAATGTGTATTTTAGTTGCTATAGAGCCAACTTTATGTGCAATCTTGTCAGGAGAAGTACTGATGCCACCATTCGATAATGTTTCTTATTCCGTATATTTTGCATACTTCTTTCCACCGGAACACAGCAACACAAGTGCATAACTGCTTGGCGGCAGATTACCAAGTGTGGTGGCAGTACTTCTCCAGCCGAACTTAGCAAACGTTTTACTGCTACTTTAGGTTGCTCTTTTCTCACCACCCAGGGGACACGTGTAGGAATTCAAAGGGTTATCAACTACGGACGCGAGCAACTTGGCCCCCGAAGTAAGTTTATTGGGATAACACTCAATTGCAACAATGTCGGAATATTACAATATTACCGTGACATTATCACGCCACCAGTGATATTATAATCTACAGATAAGACTGGCTAGCTGTAAAATGTTATAAATTTATAGATCACAAAGTATTACCATCTGGGGAAATCCAATGTTTATAATTGAATTATGTATTTCCGATTATTTATAATACCTATACATTTTCATTCAATATGTAGATACTAAGTATAACTTTCAAACTATTTTCACCTGTAACTTTGCAAGTAAAATCAAAATATTTTTTTATAAATATTTCACTTATTCAATCAATAATTAACACATTTATTTGAAGTGATATTTTACGTTATCTGCAGGAGTATGATTTTTTATTGTGGAATCATGATAATGTATAATACAATAAGTTTTAGTCAAGTAATCTCAGTTTGTTATTAGACACTCAAAAAAATAACATTAACTTAATCTTTTACAGAATTATATCTATAAATTATTAAAATTGTATTTTTTATATCTAATTGTTTTAAAATGTGGTTAAAATTATTGTCTTACCAACATTATAGTAACTTGTCGGAACCCCAGGTGATATCTGGATTGAAGCGCGCTTATTAATTGTTTGACGTGAGTTATAATGGTCTTATGTGGCAATCATACAGTAGATAAACAAATAATTTTATGTAACGTTTTCCTCAATTAATGATAAAATGTTTGATTCGTTTGAATGATGATGCAGTCATCCAAGGTCTTAAGTACTTAGTTTTCTCTTTGTATGGAAATAAAAACATGCAAATTATTTTACAACTTAGATAAGATTTTGAGACTCTTTATTAACTTAATTTATTTTTTTAAGTGGTACAGTTACGGGACGTACAGATGCTCCACCTGGTTTTAGGTGGTAACCTCTGCCATAACAAGCAATACGATTCGGGTCCTCCCCTACATAGGTACGAAAAGACCCAAGTCACATCGCATGCGTCCGTTACTCCGAGACGTGATGGTGGAATGTGTCGTGTGCCTGTAATTTCACGGGCAACACACCTTCAAACCAGAACACAGTAACGGGAATGCTTTATTACTTGGCGGCATTACATCTCCGGACGAATTTGGCATAAGCGGCTAAAATTGAGTTATGAAATACAGTAAATATCAGAAAATTTATTGCTACAAATTTAAATGAACCATCTAGTTATTACTCATTATTTGGCTCAAAACACTCTAGGTACTTTTGTGAACTATGCATATGCATATAAATTATATATTTTGCAACCGGTGTCAACATAAATCAAATAAACAATGTATTATAACGAGTTACACGTGCTACCACATTTATATGCACGGTATATGTCAATATAAACCGAGTACATTATTATCGAGTACAGATTTCATTACTTTACTACTATATACTTCTAATCTTGTCTCTCTATCTCGAGCCAGTAAAATAAAGTGTGCCATAAAGAGGCTCCTTTTGTTAACTTCGTCTTGGAATTTTTGGTTCTAAGACGTATCTTTCCTCACGACGCCGACGTTTCGTTCGCCGTTCTGGGAACGTCAACAACGTCGAACATTTTACGAGTTAAATAACTCACTGGTGCATGACAGGATTAGAACCAGCGACTTCCGGATTGAAACTCGGCGGTGTGTACCAATCGGCCACCACACTTTAACCTCTATTTAATTCGTTTGACGATTTTTATGCACTCGTAACATTAGGTACATAAATACTGTTGCACATTTCACGCGCTATCTTGCACCAAACCGAGCTTAGATTGTTTAATGGGAACCATATAACTGATATAGTACTGGTTATTTATATATAGTACTTTCACCGAGGTCCGCCCTTAGCCCTACCATTGCCTCACTCACACTCACCAGATATACAAGTACTGGATTTTCTTTGCGAAATAAAGGCATGCGCCACAATTATATTATATTCAGAAAGAAAGATACTACAGGGAGTATTACTATATTGCCGTTGGTCTGATAAACGTTATCACACATCTATATTCAGCCACAAACCTCACCTGTATTTCGCAAAGGTTTAAAATGGAAAGTGCATTCCGGTAAAGTTCATCAGCGTACAGACACAAACAAACCACAATTAACCATTAGCATAATTCAATGGCCACGAATATAACAAACAACTTATTGTTTTGCCGACGGTACAAAGCCATCAATAATTCAAATGAAGCGGTTACACAGAACGCTAACTGCTCATTGTGTTGCTTTTGATTTATTTTACAACTGTACTTTCACCATGCTGACCGGGGACGTAAAATTGCCGGTCTGATTTATTTGCTGACCTTTCTTTCTGGTTACGATTTAGAATTATGATAAGAAAGTAAGGATACATTGTGCATTGCAATGGTCGCCAGTTCAATTTTGTAGGTTCTGGTTCTTTGTAAACATTTTCTGCAAATGGTTTTCTGAACTACAGGCGTGTATCCATTGGCTGTACTTCGAAAATGTTACCTTTTTAGATTATTAGTCAGTTTTACAATCTGTATAAATAAAAACTAAGTGCTTTTGGACAAACAGCAAAACGATCGTTTAGTATCTCTGAGTAATGCTTAATTGGCATATATGCCCGTAACAGGAAGAACAAAGAAGGCCTCGCAGGCACGTATTTTATGTTATTTTTAAATTTAATATTGGTTTTTCTGCTAACCGTACAGCGACCGCAGCCCATAATTACGGCCAATACATCGCGGGTCAAATTGACCGCGCTCGAAACAATAACCAGCCAATTAACCACTGTTTATAATACGATTTTCCAAAGTTGATGGATATTTGCAGATTGCAGAGCTTGAAATGGCTTTCCGATGGGGTTTCATTACTGCCCTTGTTTTATAATAATTGCGATGGATTACCTGATAGCCCCAACTACTGTCGCAGTACTTGTATACCCGACTGATTTTGACGACACCAATGGGAAAAATATTGGATGGGAAAACAACAAAAAAGTCGAATGGGATAGTCTCGTCACTCCGAGACATGAAGGTGGAAGTCTATGGCTGTTTTATATACGTATTTTCAGCGTGTAATAGCGTGTAAATTCGTTAGTTCGTACGAATAAAAATGATCGCCCAGGTGACAATTCTTATCTCTTAAGAGCATATGCGCTTTTAATCTCGTATTCCCTCTTATCAACTCAATTGGGAAATAAATAAATAAACGCAATATGCTGGATTCTATTAATTTCTATTGGAATAGGTGCATACACGCGCATCGATTGAAATGAGATTCCCATTCTATACGCCTACCATACAAGTATCAACATATGACCTTATACCGTTGAAATCGCCCGATGTGTAAACGCCCTTATGTGCCTCGCTTATAACTTCATCGGCGCTCACACTCGTCAGTCACAAACGAAACTACAATGCAACAGAATAACTGATTGCCACCAGAACTGTGTGATGGAAACGTTTAACCAAATCACTATCAATTGATAAAATGTCTATACCACGTTCTGAAGGCATTGCGTAATACATAAAAATGACATATTTTACACAGAGTCAGGTGGAGATACTACGAGTCTGTTAATAATACCAGTTGTACCATCATGTAGACAAACACGTGTGCAGTGGTGAGCTCTTTGCTTTCCCAAGAAAAACTAAGCGAACGCTTTGTTCTGGCATTTCAAACAGTTATTTTTGCCCTAATTTGTTTTCTCAAGAGAATACAAACGTAAATGGATTTTAGATAATGAGTGTAGAGTTTTAGAAGCAGTAGAACTTATGCCAAGTTTGTCCGGGTAAGCACCTCCACCATACACATTTACGTCAAGCAGAAATACATTCGCATTACTATGTTCCGGTTTGAAAAGTGGTTGCACCTTCACACCTCAGAGTTACGGGCGTGCATACGATGCGACGGACCCAAGTCTTAATGCTCGTTATGGGCAGAAGTTACCGCATAACACCTGGAGGGTCATCTGCTAGTTCCGTAACCTTAACATATAAAAAATCAGTTAGAACATTTAAAACAAAAGACAGTTCTTAACCTATTAAACTGTCTAAGAGGTTTATAAAATACGTCTAAAATGGGAGACGCTTGTATATCACAGACTATAATCGCTACTAGTATTTTATAGACGTAATAAAGTGCAACCGCCAGGGAAGTAGTCAAGCCATCAAGAAAATGGCGCACTAAAATTATTGAATCATAAGCTTCTTGACTCATTTTACGGCATAAAAAGGTAATTCGTAAGCTTGTTACAGCGCATAATGTAATACTTTAGTTGTATTTTGCATTTTATGCTGCGTGCTTGTACAATGGTTAATGTTATTGTACTTTAAGCATGTCTAAATATTGTTAAAAGGGGTTACATTAATATAAGGTACTAAGGTTAGGTAATACCTAATGGTTATAAGGTAAGGTTATTATTACCTTATGGTGGTTATTGATTCTATCTGCGAATGCTGTGTGCAGTGGACAACATGGTGGCAATTGCCGATTTAAATCGTTATACATATTATATGAAAATTTTGTGTACATAAATAAAACGTACGAAGTTGGTAAACTTACAAATCGGTTGAC
This sequence comes from Chesias legatella, assembly GCA_947359385.1. Taxonomy (NCBI): domain Eukaryota; kingdom Metazoa; phylum Arthropoda; class Insecta; order Lepidoptera; family Geometridae; genus Chesias; species Chesias legatella. Next base: position 6,648,296 of record OX375766.1, read on the forward strand.
CGATCCTCTTGAAATTTGTATAACTAAGTTTTTCATGGCTTTATTTAGCTGTCCATTTTACCTTTGGCAAAACGACATCTGCCGGGTTCTGCTGGTTGAATATAAATATGTAAGAATTTCCGTTTTAAATCATAATTAAATCCAAAGACAACCGTGATTGATCTGTTATGATTTATTCGCCATTATTACAGTATTTATTACAATCGAGGTCGTTTATTAAATTGATTTATAAATCGTTTGCATAGCTCGTAAATATAACTGGTATTGCATGAATAATAATCAGTAACCAGTAGCTGAGTGTCGTTAATAACAGGTACACCATGCTTAGGTAACAACGTTACATAATTAAAAATTGAACGTTTACCTACACATTATTAACAGCCCTGTCCTTTTTTGTGTCGCAGGTGGCAGGAACACAACACAAAAGATACGAGACTAAACTTTAAGCACTCACACGGTGGGCGATTACGATTACTTGCTGTGCTTTCACCGACTTTTTCTTGTTAAAAACTTATAGGGGAGGAGTAAACTTTGTATGAAACTTTATTGTCTCGTCCGACTTGCTTGAAGAATAGTTTTTGATGATAAATTATAAAGATTTGCATATTTAGAATACGTTAATAGTTTTTTCGTTAATTAATTCGTACCGATTGACAACAAGAATTTTGTGATAAAATCAACTTTGACATTAGCGAAGCCGCGTATAAAAACTAGTATCTATACATACCGGCTTTCCTTATCTAAACTCAACTACCTCTCCTGATAAAACAAAATTAAAGACGTTTCATCCCATAATTAGTTTTCAATCCTTCACATATATAAATAAGGCAGGATGTGAACAAACGTCCACATAGCTGCTGCACACCAATCTTGATGATATCTGTACCTACCACCGATTTAAGTATCCACTAACGCCATCAATCTCCATAACCAGCTGTACTGTCTATCTACACGTCTCAATTGTATCTCCGAACCCTTAGAACCATTTCAGAGTCAACTCTTCGTAAAACTGTTCCACCACCTGAGGCAACTCGAACATAGTGATTGAGATAAGGTTGCTTGTTGGACAACAAATTGTTTTTATACTCCGTGTACAGTTTAGAACTTTATCAAACTGAAAGATTCTCGGATCTTCTTGAGCAGTTGTTAAATTAGTGCCGTAGGCTGGTTTGATAAGGTTGTTTCATTGGGACTGGTTTGTGGACGGTGCAATTAAATTTGAATGGATTACCTGAAGGTGGGTCTGTTGTCATTTGTTATAAGGTTTGTGTGGGAGTGAGTGCTGATGGAATATAATGATAGGGGATATTATAATCAGTGTTGATTATAAAATAAATCGTTTTAGTTCAAAAGCGGATGTTAATGTAAAACTTGAAACACTGCAGTGATTTGCAAACCCTTGGAAGTATGTAAAATTTTACGTAGAAATAAATAACATGACCAAAAATATAATTAATCATATTTTATCTAGTTTTAAAAACTGCCCTTAAAATGTTTGTGTTCATATAATATTTTCAAGTTCAGTCATTACTTATATAACTAAAATACTATATAATTTATCTAGTATTTAGACAGCATAGTAACAAAGCAATACGATTTGGGTTCTCCCAGGCATAAGAAAACCCAAGTCGCATTTTATGTTTCCGTAACACTGAGACGCGAATGGACTGTCTCATCTGCCTGTAATTTCACCGCTACTCAATTACTGAAGGATACCTTATTGCTTTGAATATTTACAAAGACGAAAAGCAAAATAAGAAATATTTACGCATTAAATTTGAAATTCATAAATCTTATTGAATCAATTCGCAAAGACTTCTTAGTAATTTTGGTGGAAGTCGTTATATCCCGGCTGTAGTTAACTATCCCACGATAATGGGATGTTAGGTTGCACATTGAGGCTCTGCCTACTCCTTCGAGAAAAAGGTATTAATGTAAATAATTAGCTCAAAAACCCCTCGTTCCCGCAAACAAAGACTACGTAATGTGGGCAATCGGCTACATTGTAGTACTCTTCAAACAAAGGCATTCAGATGAGGCCAGATTATCATATTAAATGGGCGAGTCGTTGTTTATGCATTGCATTGCATTGCAACGTATAAATTGCGTCTGGCCACGCCCTTAGATCTCAATGTATGTGATAGCGGGAAATCACAGGTTCATCATAAATTACTATGTTTATTTAGCTGTAGTGAATGATCAACGATGATGAACTGTACCACTGGGCCACCACACTCGCAATTACTGAGTGATGGTTAATTTATATACAAATAAATAAAATTGGAGTGTCTGTTTGTAATGTTAAAATAACCGCTTTTTACTAAGTGCATATGGATGTATACACGGCACATATACCAAAACAACATTTTTTTCAATTTTTGTTTATGCCCGACCTTCGACTATTCGCACTATTTTTCTGCCAGCCAGATTCTGCAGATCATAGCTCTACATGGCAAGGAAGTATTTAAATTTTATATATTGGTGTCCACCAATATATAAAATTAGTACTATACACGCAACGCCATCTAGATGGCGTTGCGTGTATAGTAGCATTTGGGGCTAGCCCCAAAGTAAGCTAAGCATAGCTTGTATCATGGGAACCAGACAACTGATATAATATTTATATACTTTTTTTGTAAATACATACATATAATACATATTAAGACAGACACAGAACAAACATCTATATTCGTCATATAAATGTTTGTCCCGGGTGGGAATCGAACCCACGACCTACAGCTTAGAAGGCAGAGTTACCAACTGAGCTGTGAGGATAGGTAGGCTGGCAGTGCCAGCATACCTTATTCAATTTTATAATCAAGCAAAACAGTAATACTGGGCGGTATCCAGAATAAACTACTAAGTGAATCTATGCACGTTCACCGAAAACTTGAACCTCTATAGTGATGTGATAGTATTCGTAACAGCGAAACATCGAAAAGCATGTCTATCCTGTTAAGAGTTTCTTATTAAACCGACGATCCCGACAATTCACACCAATCTCACAGCATTATCAGCTATAATTTACGGCGCGAGGAAGGCGTAAATCAGGCGCCGGCGCAAGCTACATAAATCCTGTAATATTATCCTGTACCCGTTCGGGGGCTGCGATAATTTCGGTGTTAAGTTCCTGTGCCTATTCGGACACGGCAATAATTTGTGACGCGGTGGCTTTAAGGGTTGGGGTTCAACTTTGCGACTGAAATAATACGATGGATCTAACGACAATATTATGATTTTTCAGCTGGTCTGACATTGATCAAGCTAGATTTGTTTATCAAAATTATTAGCTTGAGCAACCTTTACATCATCTCAGGCCTACTGTCTACAACTGAGATAGAATTGTTTCATCTGCTACAAATTACAAAACCACTATCCAGATTGTTAAATTCTTAGAATTTTTTATGCTGTTTTTTCGTTTATGCACACTAAATATTTAATTGAATATAATACTACTACTCTTCTCTGTATATACTAGTGTGATACTACTAATGTCAAATTAATAGACATTACAAGAGCTTATCACGACAAATAACAATATTATACTCAACATTCTAAATACGGTACAACCCCACACATTCATAAAATTTTCTCATAACATAAAATGCCATACAGAAAACCTTAGGAGGCGATCGGGACCGATAGAGCCATATTGATACGATATCTTCACGACCGGCACTTAAGGGGGTCGTTACAGATAGAGAAAACCATATACACTGCATGTGCACTCATGATGGCACATTTCCATACCTATTGACTATCCAATACCTGATAACGATTTGCTAGGGATGGGGTGTTGTCGGTTTTAGAATTTTATTTTTGTAGTTAGTCCCGATCTTGTTAGTTTAACTTCTTTGGTTCAAAATTGCCTGGCAAAAAGGTAATGAGCAATGATGAAATTGTAAGCATAGAAGAATAGAATACAACACGCATTAAATGATTCAGATAATATTTTTGAAATGTATGTATTTAAATCCCAAATACATAACAAGCTCCAAGATGAGCCCAAGAAACTGTACAAAAAAAACAAAAGACTGTAATGAACTCACCCCTTATTACGTCTACAATACTCAAGTATAATCTACACTGATCTGAGGCTTCTTGCAGCTCTATCAACTATTAATTATATGATCTTAAGTATGTCAATCGCTATTAACTCAACCAATTACAAGTTTTTGAAAATTCATACAGACGAAATACGAAAAAAGTTCATTAAATATATATATAATTGATTATCTTAAATTGGGGGTTTTATAATTAAGACCGCTCAGTTATTCATGGAATAGAAGTGTTTAAAGTTTCTATCATTTACTTATATTTTTAATTCGTTAGTGATCACTCACAGACATATCTAGCAACAATAAACTTAAAAATATTCTAACATACGAAGCTCATTCAGTGGTTCTTAACTTACTTAGAGTTCAACTTGTTAAAGTACCGGTAAAGTACAGTACCAGTCATATAATATTTTACATAAAAATGTATCTATTAACACGAGAGAAGATTATAATATATTTAATTATTATATAATAATACATTTAGCTAGGACTGGGACTGTGTTTACTTGTCGTAATCTTTCCGTCCCTACTAAATGACATTGTCTTGTGGCCATTTTCCCACCACAATACTAGAGATAGTCCAGGCAGTACGTGCAATAATATTTTAGGATGGAACACCTACCTAATGCCATGTGGTAGGTGGTGAGGAGATTTCCAATGATATTTGCGGTAAGTGGTGAATGAACTTATGTTGAATTACTAATTATATTATTCTGTAATACTTGTTTATTTGTAAGTATTTGTATGTAATGCATCCATTAATTAAATGTAATATTATGTAGCACCTTATGTACACGTGAGTGAGACAGGTATATTCACGATATTTTATTTCCTCTACCTCCTTAGGTATATAACTCCACACTGGTATATAACGTTTTGGAGGTAGACCGGATGTTTAACGGTATCATCAAATTGTGGTAACTATGTAAATTGGTCAAGATCTACTTATGTAAATGTATCTTCTAAATTAGGACAGACAGCCCACCTGCAGTGGTAATGTTTACATCACATATATTATTCTGGAGACTCAATATCAAGAAGTTGGGCAATATAACACTTGCATCTCAGCATTTGTAGGCCGTCAGCACTAAACAATAATACGACACTAGGAGCGCAAACAAAAAGCCAAGAACTTAGGACATAAAGCGGAAAATTATTACCCTTTCAGCAGCGCATTTAAGCAAAACATATTTCAAAAGTTTCGGCGTATTAAGCAACATTTATTTTGGCAGTGAGTTGGCCATTACGCTGAGAACGAGGATAGAGCAGAAGTTATGAAAAACACCGCCCCTACTACTTACTATCTTGAATATTGGCGCATGTATGAATAAGGAATATCTTAACTGCGTTGCTGAGTATTTGCACGAAAGTGCGTGGAACACAAGAGGTTGACCATTTTTTTACTTGTTTGCTTTTTTCCAGATGTTAAAAAGAGTCTCATCGATCGACTTCAATCTTCAATCACTTTATTTGCGAAATAAGGGTTGCACGCCCTAGAAAATGATACGAGTACTTTATAACGGTACAAGGATAATACATGAAAAGAATACCAAACCCGTAACATCGTGCATTTTTTTGCAATGAAATAATTTGAATCAATGATCTACGCAATATCTGCACAATCGAGTTTCATTAGTAGTGTTATTTCTATAAACAGTAATTTCAAAGAACTATAGCTGTGTCTAACATTCTAGAACAATTTTCAGGCGGAAAGCCAGCATTTTATTATTTACACTGTACCAGTTTTATTCAAGTAGCTACATTTCTGAAAATTATGGACCTTTTATCTTCATATGCGACAGAATAGTTATTTGGAGTTGGCAGGGGCTTTATGCATAAATATTCTACATTTGGGAGCACTCGGAGGTTACACAAAATGAGCAATAATATGAAGAAATTCGTCTATTCGTTTATTTTTTCTGGTCTCCGTTTCAAACGAGCACAGATTTGTTTCATTTTATATCCTATGTTAAGTGCCAAGATTCAGAACTTCAATGTAGAAGCATAAAATTACATAATTACCTTCTATAATATACTTGAATCTACCTGAGTTCTGACTATTCAAAAATCGGAAATTCAAAATTATACCTTACAGTAATCTTAGTATCAAATTTTTAATAGAACCATGTAGGTGCTGCTTCGTAAAAAAAAATTGATTCCTTCGTCTTGATCTGAATTAAATGACTAGAAATTGAGAAAACATACAACATCGTCAAATTATGATAAAATTGAACAGTAAAAATTATAGTTTCAATCATTGTCTTGTTTCTATGTCGAATTTGTGCTGAAATAAATGTTTTATCTGTCTTCAATCCAAATGATCCTTAATTGTAAACCAAATTTAAAGCACCAAAAATTACTGTTTATGACGATACAACTAAAAAGGTGGACATTATCAATCCGACACAATTCAGACAAGTCCTTTCTTAACATACAAAAGAGCCACACGTATTCCGTAGCAGCTGTTATGTAATCTGTGGTACTGGGCGGTAATGACGGCTGTCAGGATGGGCGGAAACCTCACCAGGAGTTCTTGTTAGTGGAACTGCACAATGACAGGATTTGAATGTTTTTGAAGGAAGGCGTTGGCAAAAAGTGTTTTTATTGTGGAACCGAATGTTTGATGTCAGTTGTTATTCCTATTGAAACCAGTTGCAGCGTTTTTCCGTAACAACGTATGGTATAATACATCCGGTTGTTAATAGAAAAATTAGGTCAAGCGAGGCTAACGGCGTTCATCAACTGGACTTTTGAGCATTAGAAGCTCTTTACTACGTGGTATGAAAAAAATGCGGCCTTTTCGACCTATTAAAATTTCTACCCGTAAATAATTATTTGTGGCAAATCAACCCAACTAATTAAATTTCCATTTCATCCCACATCTGATTTCTTGATTGTAATATATGTTTTATTCCTGAAGTGTTACCAGTCCATTTCGTGCGACTGGATTCTTTAATGAAAAGCCTACACAAATCACCAATAATAACGGAAATTCGTTATCCCGTCACTCGACCCCGCCCACTGCTAACGAGCTCCTTTATTCAACGACACTTCAACCATCTGAATTATATTATGCGTTTTCTAATGGGGTGGCCATGGGCGTTTATTTTGTTGTATTTTATTTATTTCTATATAATAATATCCATGTATTTTAATGTAATGAATAGCGGAAGTATATTATATAATCCAGGCATTGCGTAGCGCCACCTATCATCACCTATTTATCATCAGGAGATATGTAGTCAAACGGAACCCTGTCTGAAGTGTAAAAAGATCATCGTCTGTTTATCTCATCATTTGCAAATTAAACAACAAACACATTATTAAAACAGTACTGCAATAATTTAACGTAGATCAAATGAATCTGGCACTAAGACAAAACAATTTCATTTGCCACTCTCAAGGGCCATTCCCTTAATATCTACAAACCAGAGATAATTGCACCAACATAAGGAAAACGTAGACCCTTCAAAGGCAACATCGAGCAGTCATTCACGGTTATTAAATCCAGTACGTGATTAAGGGTCCCCGACGCGGGCGTCCCCTTACAAACATTAATTTAACAAATAGGCGTCCAAATTGTGACGTCGGGGACTTGGAACCTCCGCCCATTTGACACTCAAAATGAGTGCTGACAGAACATAGAGAAGTGGTATGAATTGTGAAAAGTCAATATTTTAATTGTGAGCTATTGACATTTCCATGGAATCAATTCTGAAGATTTTATTGTTTTTACCTAATTTCTGAAGTTGAATCCGTGGAAACAACGGAAACTTTTTTTAGATGGATATATATTTTAGATAAAGATGCCAAATTGCAAATGGGAAATCCTTGGCCGTTAGCCTTTGATCCAAATCAACTGGAAATTGTCACTGATATTACGAAAAAGTTAAAATTCAAGGCAATGCAACATAAAAAGTAAATAAAATGATATCTGTAGAGTGTAGCCTTAGTTATATAAACATCAGCAAATAGACAACAAAAGAACTGTGTAGAGATGTATTCCCTTAAAAACTGTATCAATATTGTAACAAACAAAAAATAAACAATGAAAAGAATCCATTTGAAACATGAACTAGTCGTAAATATTGGTAAATGGGGAAACGTGGACATAAATAATACTTGTGTATCGGCAACCGTGAAGTGCGGTCGTGCCGCGGTAGCTGCGGCTGTGACCGCACGCTGCGGACCGATTGTATTCTATTATTTGAGTGGCACTTTCCAAAAGTACCTATTGGACTTTCGATTTTATGCCTTGAAGCCGATTTATACAGAGTCCGGGGGGTAGTTGCCCCCCGCGATGCATCCCGGGAAAAGAGGTCTCCTCAAAGTCCGCCCCTGGCTCCCTCGATCAAAGGTTGTCCAGAAGACCCCAACACACACAGGGTGTTTGGCACAGCCTGGACAAAGCTTCTGCTGCTAATTACTCCCGAGTCAGTCGATCAACACTTTTCACTCCACTCCCAGCTAATTCTTCTTAATGCAGCGCAAAGCTTGCACCTATTTATTTTTCTTCATTATACATATTTGAGACCTCATATTCTTTTCTAGCCTTCACCTTGACCACCCATGTCACGCCATCTATTAATTTGATAAAAACACACACATTTAGGCTCTCAATAAAATTAACATTTGCCAAATTTGTCCGCGATCGTAACTTATTTTAGTTTCAATGATGATATTTTTGTTCATTTTTCAAAATACATAGATATTTATTTACTGAAATTGTGGGGCCAAAGTCAAATTATTATATAATATATTGGTGTTGGTACTAAGGAGGTTGCAGATGAACCCATTTCTCCGCCACTTTCGTTTACCCAGCCGCATGCAAACAAACCCACCAATAGGTGGCAGATTCTAGCTAGACGAGTTAATTAAGCTGTGGTTTCTATCTCACTGTTTACCTTCATCGATTGCTTAGAAGATCAAAACTACGATCACATATCGATAAAGTTATTTAAGTTCAGATATAAAATCCATTTCATTTCGACTCTCAATTTTTATTTATTTTATTTTTACATTTTTAAGAAATCTTACAGGTAGTTTAATGGATAGGTTAATAATTTAAAGGCTTAAAGCTATTTAATAAAATAAAAATTGAGACTACAGTACCAAGAATAGTAGAACACTGAATGTTTCCAATAATCTGTTCATATTCAACATTGCCCCAGCTGTGAGGACCGCAGTAAACACAACACAAACCAATACTATAAGTAGCAACCATCCTCATTAGTTAAAGTAGCAATGCTCAAAACGGCTATCTCACAATGGTGTCCCGGGAGCGCTGCATGATAATCTCACCAGCGGTAAATCACCGGTGACCCCTCTATCGAGCATCGCTGCAGGGCTGCTGGCTGAAGATCCCAGATGAGGAATTTACGAGTAGGGCTCCTACTCAACTGTATGCTAGTTAACGATTATTGAGATCCTAAAATGTTTATTTTATAAGCAGGTGCGAATAGTGTTAATTTACATGTAATAATAAATCAGTGCTTACAAATATATTTGTGACTAGCTGTGCCCGCGACTTCGTTCGCGTGGAATAGTGACTTTTCGGGCAGCATATTTTGAATTAAAAATGTTCGCCGTGATTCTTTAAATTGACATAACTTTTTTATTTATGAACCGATTGACATGAAATAAACACTAAATGTTAAGTGAAGCTTACTACAATATATTAGTGAAAACCGTATCTAAATCGAATAAGCCGTTTCTGATATTAGCGTGCAGAAACACACAGACAAACAGACAAAAAAATAATTATTACAATTTCGGGTTCGGCATCGATATAATAACAACCCCTGCTACTTTTTTTTATATATTTCCATTGTACAGACACCACTTTTCTACAATTTTATTATATGTATAGATATTGAAATATGTTAGTTAAGTTGTACAAATATTCAGAAATATTTTAAACAATGATTCAGCATAAAACATATTAACAACATTGCACATGATAGTGTTTTTTTTTTGTATATTAGGACTGTTAGTAGCACAAAGAGCAATGGAACGCGCTATGCTCACCAGCCCGATGCTCCGGTGTGTGGCCGGCAAACAATGGTCGGACTGCAAATGCAGGACTGCAAGGAACTGTCAAGAATGGCGTCGTACAGAGTAGACCTACACCCAGCAGTGGGTGCCAAATGATGAATGCTGAAATGATGATTAGAACTGCTGGCAATGAGACAGATCACATTAGAGTAGGTACTTTTGTGTCGTCAGTTATTTGACCACTTTTGAAAAATGCGCTATGAAATGCGAATTGGATGTTATTCACATTATTGAAGTTTTTATTTGTAACTGGAAAAGTAAACAGTGCAAAAGAGTTGGAGAATCTAATTATGAAAAATTCGAATTAAAAGTTCATATACGTTACTGTATAAACAAAAATTACGAATAAAAAAACTGTCACAACCTATGGACTAAAAAATACACAGCTGTCGGTTTTTTCCAAGTCTAGAACTTAAATTTTGTTCTTTGTCTGTTTTTATCCTTGTTCTACTTGATTCGATAGACATTTGTGTCTAAATTAAATTCTAATTAATTTAGTTTAATTTTTAATTCTCATCTTCAATCCACTCCCTTCTTCTACACTGTAAAATGTTTTTTTCGTATAGTATCAACAGTGAGCAGCCCTATTCACGTGCAGGTCGAATGTATTCAATTTTGCATACCCCCTCATATCTGCATCGAGCCGCCATTGTTCGAGGTGAGTCGTATTTTATAAAATCACATCTGTACGTTGTGATTTAGAGCTTTCGCCGTCGATACTGAATAAACCCAGCGTTTCCATTTGCATTTGAAAATATAGTCGATATAGTTTTCAACATATGGTATCGTGTACTCGAAAAGGTCTCCTACAACCAAACAGTACAATCCGATGTTTAAATGGTAAAATATACTATAACCTATAATATTTACTCTCTTAAAAAGGTTAAAAAACTGTCCTAGAATGCCAGTCTACAATGTGAATAATAATGTGAATAGAAGCCTGGTTTTATATTTACACATGACACTGTTGGCTGATGGGTATATATACAAAGAGTTGAGTAAAATGAAAGCAAATAACTAGTTATAAATAAGTATAAAACAAAAATGTATGTAGTTAATTTTAAACCGCACGCTCACTTTAGATTTTATGTTAGATCTTAAGTTTTCTCTATAAGTGAAATGTAATTTTTTTTTGAGAACAATAAATATTCCTTAAACCGAAGAGTTACTGAATCTTCATCATTACTTTGTTGATTGACTAGATAACTAGCGGAGAAACTGACTAAAGCATTTCGAACCTTGTTATGCGACGCACTCCAGGCAAAATACTTCGTCACGCACCACCACGATTGTTAGTCGCACAGATCAGATCCAAACTTACGGTTGGACGTGTACCTAAACAAATGAGCACACATTGCAAGATTATCGATTGAGTGGTGAAATTTCAATTCGTATTTCTCTTTAAAAGCCGCGGGTAATTTATCAATTGGTCATCCATATCAACATAAACATCGGCTTTCATCATGGCCGTAACCACTACAATTTTATTCCAAACCAAAATATTCATCATCCTTTATCCCGAGCATCTTCTAAATGATGACCTCAGAGTAATAACGGGCCCGCGCTAACCACCGTATAATCAACCGATTTTTCCATCGACAGGTATACATTAATGGTCCATAATAGCAAATTGAAATCGTCCGATTGTGGAACGATCGTCGTGCAATTAAGGCGGGCGACTATAAATCGGTTGGTATCAGATACGGGACATGAAATGGGCGTTTAGGCCCCGTGGCGGGCGGTAAGGCGGGGGTACACCGAGCGAGGCACACAAGTGTGTCTTCTCTTTAATCTCTACGTGATGTCATTTTAATTATTTCGTGTATTTGGATAAAGAAGATTTTACAAGGCACCTATAAACTGTCACATAAATTCGGGAGCTTTTCTCATTTTTAAGGGAGTCATTATGGCAGAATGTATCTAAGATATCTGTGGCATTTTCTTCATTCAAAAGTATTACCAATCAGACCTTGACCGTTTAACTATTTACTAGATAAGAGACTCTCTAATTCAATGAGTACCTGGTTACGTATAAAACAATTGGGACCCGAAGGTATTTCTTACCCCAAAATGTGAGTGGGAACGGACTGGTATATTTCGCTCTCATTGTGCCAAGTGGCGGAATGATACAAACGCATTATGTCCGCACATGCATACGTCTGGATGACGTCGGCCGCGCCCCTGTAAGTGCCCAACTGACGTGCTAAAGAATATATTAGCGGAGATAGCCGCACCGTGTTGAATATATCACGGGAGATTAATGGACGCGAATTATGTCGGATACATCGCTCGCTGACAATTTGAGAATTTAAAATAGGAACTCGCTGAAGCTTCAGGGGTGCGGACAGAATAATTAATGGCACAAGTAGTGATAATCATGAATTTACTTATTTGAAGCTTTTACATTTTATTGATTTCCCTGCGCTAGCGGGAAGGTGTAAGTGATTAAAAATTCGCAGTTAAAATTTTGCCCATTTTACGACGAACACGGATACGTTTACGAACTGAACTATTTAAAAATATATCTTCGATTAAATAATCTCAGGACGAGGCCATAAACTTTCTTAAATTTTAACATTTTAACCAAATTGGTCAGATGTTGCAGTTGTACTGTTGATAGATCTTATTACTTTAATTCTGAAACAATTAATTAAGGCATTAATTTTTGGACTATGCTTGATATTGGGTTTACGCATGAAAATATGGAATGTATATTTAAATTTTTTTTCATTGAATACAGCATTAATTTAACAGTATACACCGTAAATTTCCTGATTATACAGCTCCACAGTAGCGTCCAAGACAACATTTAATTCCCGCGTCGGCCATTACGCGAAACATTAAAGAAAGAAAGGCCGTACGTTTTATTGGACCATAAAGCACAATACAGGCCGCGCAGGCCACCTATCGTAGTGCTATCGCAACAAATTGCAAGTGATGTATCGTCGGCTGAGCACGGGGTGAGCACGCTTTCCCCACATATCGGGATAGTCCCGTTCATCTGCACCTATTATATACAGTCGCTATAAGCTGACGGCGCGGCGCGGCCGGCAGACTGAACGTTTCATGCGCCTGCTTCATCGGCACCCACACTCTTACGAACAGAACACACCAAAGCGATTGCTATAATAATATAGAGACAGTTTTAATGTATAACAATGTACCTAATAATCGTTTGCCTCGGTGGCAACAAGGCTGAATATTATAAAAACCCTTCTTGTATTTGAAATATGGAAGTTAAAATGAATATTTCTCTTTTACAGACACGGTATTCAGGATCTAATAAATGTTTCACTCAGGCGAGACTTTGTAATAACCTGTCATAGATCCATCTTAAAATAGGAGCTATAATACTAAATCAACTACATTGACTCAACTACACTTCTGCCTAAGTTTTTGAAAACGTTGTTGCATGTAGCGCTTTGCTGTATAAGTAGGTACAGGTCAGTTTGATCTGCAACATATGAAACTACTGTACATGCGTACAAACTTAATAATATAGAACATGTGTTTCGTTTCAACAAATTGCTGGGTCGAAGGCTACACCTTATCATTGGTGTACGTTATATTATATACACACACAAGTAGCGGTTGTTATGTATGCTCAGTAACATATATTTTTAAGAGAGGTGGTAGCCTAATTAAGCGCGAATATTATATACATCATATATCATATAGATATAATGATGTATTTAAAATGGTACCTTACATAAATATCTACCTGAATCGGCAAGCAGGCTTCATAAGCCACTATTCACCGTATGAGTAACACGAAAACGTAGATGTGACAAATGGTGTACTTACTCACACTCGCATCGCGACTATTATTTTTAGACCCAACTTGAACTTTCATCCGGTAAATAATGCTTTAATAATCCGAGGGCCAGGTAAGAATACATCGGGTAAGATATTATAAATCATGTAAGATATTATTACATGGAATATACATCGGGTACCAAAATTTGTATACGTATTTTTTGACTTTCTAACATGCATGCCGTCGATCTAAATCCGTAAAAGTGTGCGAAACATGCCCACCTCACGGTCCGGCCACCAGCTAGATTTTATCGCTCCTCCGAACCATTAAACCGGCCATAATGAAGTTTCCCGGACGGATAATGCACTGAGGCATTACAATGATTTACAAGCGAGGCAATAAAAAGAATTTAAGGGATGACCCCGCGGAAAATAGCAGGCCTTGGGGGTGCGCCGCGGACCATTTAAGTGCTAGACACGAAACTGTCCTTCCCCGTATGAAATACAGAACCATTCCAAAATTGGTGATATGATGCCAGAATATGAATGCCAGATAGCAAAAACAGAAAGGAGGGATTATTTATTCGCGAGCGATCCTCGAGCAATAGAAGTATTTAATTCTATGTTACATTTATATTGTTACTTTGACTACATAATACCGAAATGCTGAAGATAGAAATTCTGTGTCGTGGAGCAGAGCGACATCAGACCCGAGGTATTTTATAATTTAAATAATCATTTACACCTGACACCTGAGCTTTCATTACTAAGCCATTCATTATACATGACTTGAATTTTTGCGCGTTTTTATAATGGAGTTGAGTGTATAATAGGTACTTTACAAATAGTTAACAACTAAACAGTGAAGTGAGTAGTGCCCCGTAGTAGGTGGCGATCAGTTTCTAGTCCAGAGGCAATCCCCTCTCACCCCGAATGGGTATCATAAAGAAGAAGAATGTTCCCGCAGCCGGAACCAAGTGCGGTACGTTACGCGGAGATGCTTTATGTACGTTTTATTTCATATTTCTGTGTTTTGACTCCAATGGTTTTTACGCTTTTGGAGATTTACGAGTGTTAAATTTTGTTATAACAAAATTTCTTTCTCTCTTTATATTTGCTTTAAATATTTCACATGACAGTGTTTAAGTTTTTCGTAATTGTCGTTACATATTTACATGGGCCTTTTCTATCACACCTTGTAAGAGAGTACATAGACTGTGCCTTTGACTCCTCATTAGTTCAATGTGGATGCCCGTTAGTCAAAACAAAAAGTAAAAAAAAGTGGGCCTATTCCAAATAACTACTGAGCGCATTATTCGGTTCTCCGTATCCATTTTCTACCAGCTAACACAAGCTACCAACTCACAAGGCCGAGGGGGTCCTCGCTAAGTTAACTATTTATGTTTAAATTAAAAGTAAAAAAGTGTAAGTGGCCACTTAACCACCTCAGTTTATTTATATGATAATCATCCTAATGCTAAACCGTCGGATAATTTATTTACGAACTGAATCCTTCAATTACATTATTAAATAGATAATAGCTTTTGCTCGCGGTTTCGCCCAGCGTGGTACCGGGGGTAATAGTGAGCTACGTTTTAGTCGAGGACAAGAGCAGTAGAACTCTCGCCAAGTTCGTCCGGGGAAGTACTGCCACCATGCACTTTTCTGCCGCCAAGCAGTAACGCATTCGCGTCACTGTGTTCCGGTTTGAAAGGTGTGGTTGCCGGTGAAATTACAGGCACATGAGACATTCCACCTTCACGTCTCACAGTTACGGGCGCATACGATGCGACTTTGATCTTGTCATACCTAGTATGGGAGGACCCAAGTTGCATCGGCTGTTATGGGCCGAGGTTACCACTTAACACCAGGTGGGCCGTCGGCTCGTTCCGTAAATGTATTACAAAAAAAAAAAAAACTCTGTTGCAGTCTAAACCGTTTCGTGGTTTATAAGAAGTAAGCGGAGAAACAGACAAATCATACGGAATGGAAGCATTGGTGGAACAGCAATCATCTATTGGTGCTTTAAGAGTCCAAGTTTCTGCACTTGCGACTACCAATATAGGATTTGGATTTGTCGATTTCCCAAGTCTTCAGTTTTTTGGTTCTAGGACAAGTCAATTTCCTACCTTGCTGTTTAATACTTATACATTTGTTAAGATCATGATGCAAAATACATTGTCACTGTAAGGAAAGCTAACTGGTCCATGTATAGAGCACTATTCAATAGAAGCGCGCTAGGTGGCAGCGCATTAATCTATTTCACGGTAGGCGGTCTTTTGTGAACAAAATTATGGTCTACCGAAGAGTTGCGTGTTGCGGTACTGCTACAATACATTATACTGTGCACTGTTAATGCCGCCACCTGCAGAGTAAATGGGTTGGGGGCAAAAATGCAAATGATTGAATGGTTATTCATTAAAAATGTATATTCAATCTGAATTATTCTCAAGTAGATTCTACCAGCAGCTTCGCTTACAAGTAACCTTTCTTACTTTTTTATACGAATTTTCAGCCAAATTAGCTAAGTGTTTTTGGTTTGAATGAGTATCAAATATCTATATAAATTTATTATATTTTATAGTATGACGTACTAATTAATGAGTGTAGAAGGTTGACAGAAAAAAAAATTTAAGACTTTCCATCCAACGTCTATGCTAAGCTTACAAAACCTATAATCTGGAACCCGTTAGGGGGTTACCCCTTGCCAATAATGTAACACGGTTCACATATATCAAGATATACGCTTAAGATTAACAAAAATAAGTTCAATCCATTTAAGTATTTGAATTGTTAAGGACCTTTCTCGCGAAAAAAATAGATAGGCCCCGTTTATGGGTAACTTGTTTGTTCCCCATGTTGGATAGGATTTG
Organism: Chesias legatella; assembly: GCA_947359385.1. Classification (NCBI taxonomy): domain Eukaryota; kingdom Metazoa; phylum Arthropoda; class Insecta; order Lepidoptera; family Geometridae; genus Chesias; species Chesias legatella. The sequence goes on from OX375766.1 coordinate 6,665,037, forward strand.
AACAGACATCCACACCTAGCAGTAATTAAATATGACTTTTTTGTGTTTAATGTTACCTACCAATTAGCCTTTCCCAGCTATTAATGAATTTTATGCCAATAAAATTAAAGAATTGGACTTTATCGTTTTTTGTGTAAAAGAATTGACGAAACGAGCAACTAGCATACCCCAATTCAGGCAGGATCCTGTGTCATTAAATATGTATATGTGACAAATAAGGCAGCATTCTGTCTTCCCCTATGTATGGGAACCAAGTCATATTGCAATTAATATTTTTGTACTGCTTTTTTACTGGCATCCACACCCTTCACAATGGAACAGGAATGTCCTGAAAATGTATGGAGTATTGCGACATAAAAATTCTACAACAAAGTTAATTTCAATATCCTAAGACCAAAAACATAATTTCAATACAATATGCGAGCTCATCATAATCATTTATCAACAAAACAGTAGGAGCCATCGAAAATATCCAAATTATAACTTTGGTAAAAAGTTCGATTCATTTGAAGCAATCAGTTAAAATGCACCGTCATTACAGCTAAAGGTTTACATTAAAGCAACGGGTAATAAGTTCGATTCCCGCGGGGGGCACTTTGCGGGGGTTCCAGTGTTACGCTCAAAGGTAAGCTGCCTGAGAATTAATGTAGATGAGACACTCTATAATACACTTGTCCGCAGACAGGCTACAAATAAACTTACAACATGCTTCTGAATATTGCTTAACCAGGCATCTTTGACCAGTTTACCAATATAATTTTGTGTAAATTGTCTAACACATTTTTTTTTTGGATGGTAAGATGTTGTTTATTATTTTTACCGACTGACAAAAGAACTCGTACCATTGGAAATTAATCATAAGGCTAATAGCTCATTTGGTGGAAATATTTCAAGAATCTTCAAGATTAAGATGACATGACAAATCCATGAGTGAAAATTATAAATAGCCCGCCAGTTATAACATAAATTAATCTACCATCTTTCTTCTACACCCATTCCCTTATCACACCAACTAACATAATCTTTGGTCGCGCCTAAAGTACGGAATAAAGGGCTCGTGCCTCAACAGGGGGTCAAATAATCTGGCAATGTTGTGAAATTGATACGAAAGGTTCGGATCAATTGTAAAGTATTAAATTTTAACTTTATTGTTATTAGAATGAGATGCCAGTCATGTGACTGTACTGTCCGGGGTGTGTGACGTGGTTTTGAAACAGAACTATTGTAATAAATTATTATTCAATATCCAAATCACTTCATTTCCAAATGAAACATTTAATTTGTATATTCAACTTACTTTCTCTTTTACGTGGGTTTGCCAACTTCAGATCTTTTCAATGATTTCATAGGAGAGCCTAACGCGATAACCCCTGTGTTGTAAGCAATATTATGTGACTGTGTAGTGTAACGTAACATATGCCTAGCTTACACATTGTTACATATTTTTCCCTGTCCAAAAAAAAGTGTTTAGTACGGTGCGTTTATTCTTGAAAAACGTGAGTGTACTGACATATTGGAATGGACCACGGGAGTATGGTAAAGTCTGATAAATGTCCCATGTTTTTACACTTTTGGTTTAAGTAGTCATATACTCGTAGGTAGTTAGTTCTCGGGTGTCTTGGATTATGTTTGTGTATCCACGACATCTACGAAACAAAGTATCTGAGTGTTGGGTTCATACCCTGAGTCTGGAATTATTTATTTCATTTCTATTGTGAAGTCAACTGTCAAGAATTTTTTTAGAGAAGACCGAAATATTTTCGATATGGTTATTCTATTTGTGTAAAAGTTAATTGTATATTACCTGTAATGACAAGATATAAAACGTAAAGAATTTAATCCCCAATTAAGTTCAGTAGCCATAATTCGACAACCCCTAAATCTGGTGTTGAAATGAATTCAGGTTGTGCGACGTAATGGAAAAGCATTCGGTCGGATTGTAGGGGCAACGCGGTCAGCCGACATGTAGGGGTGGGAATATGTAATTATCGACATCGACGAATTGTCGCAGCTTTTTTTCCTTAAAATAAAATGCACTCATTTTCTTCTCACTGTTTTAATGATGGTTTATAATTTTTGCATTTAAATTAAATAATATATAAAAAAAAAATGCATTTAACGAGTACACTACGTAATAAAAAAGCATGAGTAGAGTAATTTTTAAAAACAAACAAAACATGCGGTAGGTCAGAATAGATTATCTTGTCCCAGTCAGTCTTCGTTTTCTTGTGCCCAGACCATCTTTTCCCACGTGTTTTTAAAAGGAGCGATCCCTTTAGTGTGCTTAGGTATTTTAATTTAATCTCCACTAAACATCTTCTGCTGATTGCAGCAAGAGATATATTTAGTTATTTTTGTCTAATTGTTCTTGTGCAGGTCAGTTGTCTAATCCGAATTTCTCTGCGTATGAAGTTCTGGTGTTCCACCTGTTTTCCTTCTAAATATTATTTTAAACGGTCACGAACTACCTAAGTATTATTATATACTTAGCAGCCTTCAGACACATTATTAAAGATTCCTTGGTTTGGATAGAGTACATACACAGTTTACTAAAACATGAACAGTATAATTCGATCATATATGGCTCCGTACCTAGGTTGGTATCAAAAACAATGCTCGCAAAGCGAGTGTCCCTGGTTCGATCCCTGACAAAGATTCACAAAACATGCGATGAACGTAAAATTTTGTCTTAGGTGTTTGTATGGTGAATCTATGTATTTCCATACCACGTGCGACATGGGTCTTGATACTGTGGCATAACTATGTAAACTTATTATTCTACTTGTTATTCATAAATGTTGATTTACGCTCACAATGACAGCTTTTTGTTACACGTTACATTTTATTTGGTTCAACATTATTTTCACAAATTTTATACGCGAGAACCTCTAATTTGCTCCCCAAAGCTAATCCATTGTTATTATATTGTAACAGAGCTGTTGGTTCTCCATGTAATAAATGAATAAATAATTAAATAAAAATAAGTGATCGATAAAATAGCGCAAAAGTAGCATCACTAGCAATAGCAACCTAGTGGGTGTCAGCACCACAATGAGGACTAATCCCGCCGGCTGCGCCTTTTGTGATGTTACTTTGACATCACTGCTCTGATAATTGAACGTTATTATGCGACCGGCTCCTGGGGTGGAATTCTAATTTCATGATAATATCCTTGGGGTCACTTGAAAACTAGCCTTACCCCTATTTGTTATTGCTTTGCTTCCAAGTTCTTAAAACATAATTTGACTCGTAACTATTCGAATTTTCATAAGCGTAATACATATTTTTTGGTGAGGGCATATGTTTCAGTCTCCGGAGAAATGAGTAACAGCTACCTAAGAATAAATGATCTCTTTCATTTAATTGGTGGCGTATTTTCAATTGTTCCTTTTATGTCGCGAATAACTATACCAGCAATTATTTGAGCAATGCTAACGTCAAGAAGTAAAAAAAATATGTATAAACTAACGTTAGAGCTAGTTAGACTGGCATATTTTTTCAGATAAAAATGTCACTGTCGTAACATTACTACTTTTTTACAGTATAAAGCTCGTTGTTGATTTATTCCATCAAGGCTTTCTCTTTTATGTATAAATGATGATTGATAGCTCTATCTATGAAACAATGTTGAAAACAGAATGTAACTTTCCAACACCAAGCCGGTGTACTCGATTACAATAAAAACTCTAGAATAATGTTTCATAATAAGTTCAATAGATGGCTCTGCGTCTTGCACACCAAATTTGTTCAACACAATGACGCTAGGTAGCGTTGCTATATAACGTCACCTACCGTTATTATGCTGAACTAATTGTCGGTGCCAAATCTAAGAGCGCAATAGCTTGAAGCGCATAGTAAAATTATATATGGTTTTTCATAGATGGCGTCAATTTTAATTTATCATTTATTTCTAACTAAAAGTATAATTATGAGTAATTGTCAATTCATATTAATCACAACTTCTTAAATAATGGAAAATGGAAAAATATTTTGTACATTATTTTCAATGTGTCATTATTTAATGAAATAATTTTAATGGACGTTCAACTTATTGTTTTAATTGGATACCTTAGCAATACGTCATTGGTCCTCCCTCTCCTACTTACGTATGGGAAGACCGCAGTGTATTCACCCTTAACTTTAAGACGTGAACACATCTCATGTGCTTGTAATTTAATCATCAACCACACCATTCAAACTAGAACAAGTAAGAGAACTAAGAGTTTTACTTCGAATTAGTTGTTTCCAGCAATGTTTTAAATTATTTAATAATTTAGATGCATTTGCAAATTAGGTAAAGATTGATTTGCATTTAATACTAGCTTTCCTCAAAAGGTGAAGCAGGTGCAATAGAATCTTTGTTCACCGCAGGATCATATATTTCATGTAGGCCCTACATGATAAAAATGACATAAACTCAAGCAAGGTAAGTTATACGCTATAATGTAAAGCTATGAATTTTTCTTTGAAAAACAAAATTTGCCTAACCATTATAAGATTCGGAATATATTCTCTTTCAACTTGTTCTATAATGGCAAAGGTTAAATTTGTAAATATATGTAATAAAATGAAGCTGGATGTAGGTATACCATGGAAATCAAATAATATAAGTAAAGGCTTGGCTCGCTGTGTGCCCAAACAAATGTGCTGTTTTACGTCGCAACAAAAAATAACTTACTTTATTTTAAGTAAGTGTCAATTTATATCAAGAAATATATAAAAAAAATATTTTTTTTCCTACAGTGCTTAAATTTAGTCGATCGTTATCTTCTTAAATATATTACAATGTGCCATTCAAGGAAACATGGCCGTTGTCACGTAGATATTAGGAAAAATAAGAAATAGTTGTACGTATTTAAAGTGTCTATTTTAACAAAAAAAAATCTCATATACTTGGCATAATTTGTAAATCGAATCAGTACCATCAACCACGGTGACCACTGCACGAAAATATTCACTTGGACGAATATCAAACAGCTGTTTTGTCATTTTTTTTCTTTTTTCCCGCTAATTATCAGATAACTTTTAATCTGAATATTTTATAAACATACACACAAATGTGTGTTATCAGCTTTTTGCTAACGGCTTATTAAAATCACGATATTACCCAATCATTTTGGTATCATAATTAGTGCAATAACGACGTGTGACATAAATGGCGATAACAGGAATATAATACAAAAGGTAAGCTAACAGCAACATAAAGTAACACAAAGATCTGGAACTAAGATCAAATATCCAAAAGTAATCAAAATATTATGTGAAACAATAAAAATAAATGAATCAATTATTTTTAAAGTACTTCACATATAGTTGCTTGAATGGATAATAATTACAGAATGGCAGACATCAAACAAAGGACCAAAGGTCCAAAAGAAAACGGAACGGAAGATAAAGAAGATAAAAAAGACACGAAACCGAAGTACTGGGACCCTCTGACTGAAGGAGTAAAATGGATTGAGAACTACACAGAACAGTTAGAAAATTTCTTCAAAAGGCTGCCAGAGTTCATCAGCACCATTATTGCCACATTCGCAGTATTTACCTTTGGAGCAACTTTGAGAGGTAAGCTCCAATTGCTGCATAGCTTCAAAAATTTGACCGCAATGTCACCTGATGTTAAGTGACGATGTGGTCTACGATGTAGCATGCATGCCTAGAAGTAACCCACTCTCCTCTTGAAGCCCTGCAGATTACCAGATAAGCATTTTCACGTAGATAAGACCACGACTTTGAGTATCGACTTTGAGTATCACATCACTCAATACGTTAAGTTGAGCATTACAGGGACTTGGAATGTCAAGAATTGAACATCAGTAAACTATATATAGAGTAAATTAGATTTACTCTAAAGATGTTACGTGATATGTATTCAAAATTTCTGACCGAGCTAGAAAGAGATATAAGAGGATTGGCGGAGTTCACATAGGTTCGAGAAGTTTTGCTCTAGTTCGGAATAGACGATAGTCTGACTGTACCTCTTCTGTTATAATTATTTTGGCTAGTCAAGATTAAATTTTGAACACTTTATCGATATTTACACGGAACGTAACTAAAATGGAAGTATTTAATGTCTTTTGAATTTTTACTAATTGTCTAGGAAGCCGCAGTCGCCGTATACTTTAAGCGTATTAATTACAAATACAAAAATGTATTTATTCAATAATATTTAAAAGTTTATAATTTTTATAGTAGATATTTCAAATTGAATCATATTTATTGTAAATTTGGTAATTACCAATCATTACCATCGGCCATTGCCCAGACTAGACACTCTATTTAAAAGTCTATCTTCATTTATGAAAAGAAGCATTAAAGTACTGATGAATTTGTTTTTCATCTTAAAATCAAAATACACATTTTGATAAAGTGAGTTCTTCGAAAACCTGACTTGATAAATTGTTCATTAGCAACATTTTAAAAACGTTAGAAATCAGTGTTTTTTTATATTAGAGTTCTCTAGCCCAAGACTTGAACAAGAAAGAACGCTTCGAGAAAAAAATATGGACTAAAATATGAGCAATGCAAACTGAATTATTTCACAAAATAAATTACATATATCTCCCATAATATTTATGTATATATATATTATTTTATAAATTTATAATTAAAATTTTATTTTCATAATGATTTACTAATATTTCGTTTCTTAAAGCACATTATTAAGTTATGCCGCTGGCGCTGGCAGATCCACAAAACAACAAACGAATACATCATGCCTTTTTAATTATACTGATGACTAACTTGTACCCGTGGCTTCACGCCCGCCGTGTACTCCAGAGCTATCGCACATGAAGCTGAAATATATCTAGAAAATCACGCGTATTGTGTAAATTTATTCCTAATAAGCTCCATACCATCCCTTCATGAAGAAACCTAAGATCTAGCAACTCCTTTTTAATGTACATGATCCTATTTATAATCAAGTAAAACGTCGACAGTGTGTTATGGCTATACTATTCGTGTCGAAAACATTCACCTTTTTTCCCTTCACGCATCATAAACCTATAGTAGACCATATTCCATATATTGACAACCCCACAGCTCAGTCGTAGTAACGCTGCCTTCTACACTGTAGGTCGAGGGTTCGATACCACCCAGGACAAACATTTGAGTGCAAACATATATGTTTGTCTGTATCTGGGTGTTGATATATATGTATTTACATAAAAGTATATATGTATATTTATCAGCGTCTGATCCTCATGATACAAGTTATGGTTAACTTACTTTAGGTGCTAGATGGCGCTGTGTGAAATGTCCACCAATATTCATATTTATTTATTTATACGAGTACTTCTAGCCATTGTGTGTGGAATGCATATATTTCGTATCGCCCCGTTTTCTAGGTGTACCGTGGTCGCTTACGATTCTCTGCTACCCACTGGGCGACTAGCTTACCCAAGGGTTCTATATGCATTCAAGTCGCCTTGCCTGCTCAAGTTCACCGATTTGAACGTATTTGAAAAGTCATTATCAAATAGCCCTCCTGACAACAGCACGGTATCTATGGAATTAAAAGTGTTCGTACGATTACACCACTTGATCGATTGTGTGATAACGTATTTAAATTTGCCAGCATTTCTGTTTAATGGATAGATAAATATTTACTCCATTAACATTGTGATCGGTTACAAGCGAACTTTTAAAGTATGTAAATAATAACGGTAAATAAACTTAATGCGTCATAAACGGTCATGCTTAATTTTATTGATATTTCAGACATTATTAAATTTTTTGACATTTTGACACTATTCATAAATCTAATGCCGTTGTGTGCAGTCATTTATTCATGAACTAGCTGTTGCCCGCGACTTCGTCCGCGTGGAATTCAGTTTTATCACACACCCCTATTTTATCCCTTGGAAAAGTAGCGTAAGTTACTCCTTATAACATTAGCTATCTGCCAGTGAAAGTCCCGTTAAAATCGGTCCAGCTGTTTCGGAGATTAGCCGGAACAAACAGACAGACAGAAAGACATACAGACAGACAGATAGACAAACTGACAGACATAAATTGTAAAAAAATTGTTTTGGTATATGTACCGTGTATACATCCATATAGGTACACTTAGTAAAAAGCTGTTATTTTAATATTACAAACAGACACTCCAATTTTATTTATTTGTATAGATGACAGCATTTTAAATGAACTGTCCATTCTAAAATACGGGCAGTACCGGATATCTGGTTTATTACATTTATTATTATTTAAATAATAATCATTTTTCTGTAGCGATTCCCTCTTATTATAAACCTTATAAAGTAATTTTTTTTGGTAAGTTGTATTCATCAATAACTTTGAATATATACAGGGTGTGGCGTAATGAGTGGATAATAGGGTACCTGCGGGTAGGGGCCATTGTGGCGGTTCAGAAAAATATTTGTTATGCTCAGTAAAAGTGCCTCGGTTTTCGAGATATTCGACATTTTCGAAATTTAAGAAATATTTCACCCTTCGTCACTATTTTTGGCGCCCAGACTGCAAATGAATTTTTTTTTTCTATCTGTTTTTTGGATAGTATTCTTGGATAGCTGTGCTATCGAATGGAAACTATTATTTTTATAACACAAGCACAGTTATGTTTTTAAAATAAGATTTCACTAAAATTTTACTTGCTTTCGAATTTCGAAAATGTCGAATATCTCGAAAACCGAGGCACTTTTACTGAGCATAACAAATATTTTTCTGAACCGCCACAATGGCCCCTACCCGCAGGTACCCTATTATCCACTCATTACGCCACACCCTGTATATAAGTTTAAAACCCTAGTGTAAGATATAAATAGACAAATAAAAAGAACACTTTTACTAACGACTACCGAAAATGCACAATCAGTAGACAGCACTTAAAGTCACCCTAGGCCACCTAGGTCCAGGCCGTAGGGTCATCTCAAATAAAATCGATGATGGGTGATTTATTGAGTTGAGCATCCGCTGTTTAACATACAAAATAACAGATATGTTTAGTATATTTCAGCGTCCAATACATACATATATATATTATTTACATTGTAAATTTGTTATCTATCACTAATTACGTGAAATTATTATAATCCCTTGTGAATCATAAATGAAGATAATCTAAGTACGCAAGTAGGTACTAAGGCCTATGTACACCAGCGTACCTATCAGGTGGGTTTATTAGATTTTACAATTACATTATTATGAGTTGAATTTAAGTGTGGTAGCCGATATTCTTACTGACGCAATAATAATATATACTCGGATTATTTTTATTGCAAAAGTATCATGTCTCTGAAATCCTAATCGCAATCACATTCCTAATCATTATAATATACGTTTAGATAACATTTATCTACTACTTAATTTGTGGTATGTGATGTGAAATATCAAGAGTAATGAATGTTTACACAATTTTAAGAAAAAATTTTAAAGAAAAGTGTATTAATCGCCATTGTTTTCACTTCAGTATTAACTGATTGAATGCGACAAAATATCTAAGGATAGCTTAGCTTAAACAATTCTTCACCAGATGGATAAAATAAATACTATTAATTGATTATGATTGACAGGCCTCACAGCTCAGTTGGTAGTAACTCTGCCTTTTGCGCTGTAGGTCGTGAGTTCGATTCCCAGTGAGGACAAACATTTGTGTGACGAATATAGATGTTTGTTAACCGTCTGGGTGTTAATATGTATTTACAAAATAAAATATATCTGTATTCTATCAGTTGTCTAGCTCCCATAAGCTATGCTTAGTTTGGGGCTAGATGGCGAATTGTCCACCAATATTATTATTAGATAAAGACAGGTTAATTACATTTATATGTTATTTCTATCATTTGTTGTTTCAGGAGAATGGGTAGTGATTCTGGTGTCTGCCCTGAAGCAGATCACCGGGCAGACGAACAGCAACCAGAACGTGACCCTCAAGGAGATCGTCAACCAGCTGACGTCACAGAACCTCAAGATGCAAAACTTCGGGGTCATCTTCATCAGCGCGCATGTCGTCTCATTCGGCATTTACTTCCTTATGGGCGGGTTTCTACATGTAAGTATAGCTACAAGGTTAGGTGCTGGGTATATGCACATCATCATAACCGACAGGATTTGTTATAGAAAAGAAATGATTATTATTCAAGAAACATCATCAGGTGTATTTTGCGTGTCGTCCTGGTTAAGGTCAACGACCTTAATACCTTACCTATTTTCCTAAATAGCCTCCCAACCATTGAATTAACTACAGAGTTATTCTTCAAACTCATTAATCAAGTAAATTAAGGCCAATAGCCATAAAACTATTAAAGTGCTGATTATAGAATATTTTTTTTAAGGAAACTTCATATTTCCAGAAGTCTTAGAACAAAATCTTAAATCGTGTAACAGGTACTCAGTACTGAATAACGTAATGATTTTACATGGTTCATTTATTGTTACATTATTAAGTTGTATGCATCACATATCATCCCTTACAGAGGGTTATTGAATGAGAGAGGAGTCATGCCGAGTATAATGTATTGGTACGTACGTAGTACGTGCTCGTGAGTACTTGGTTAGTTTCGTTAATTCATATTATGTATTAGTTATATCACTTAGTTTTTCTTTTGTTTCCACTTGTAGATTGTTTTTATTTTTATTCTCTGCATTGGCCACTACCAATGCAGAGAATAATGCAGAGATCGGTCAGAAAATTATCAACTTTCCTGCTGTTTTTGAATAAAAACTCCAGAACCCCGGCTATAAGTCTGTTGTGAACCTGGGATGCATTAGGTTCCCGGGATAGAGGCCCATTTGCTCTCTTAACCATAATCGTAACAACAATTACAGCTATAAAGCGAAAACAATCTAGTTTTGTACTGTACCTTTCGTCCTAGTCTTTTTTAATATGATACTGTTACGGAACGAGCCGACGGCCCACCTGATGTTTAGTGGTATATGTATATATATATATATATACACACAATACCTCTGCCCATAACAACCAATGCGACTTGGGTCCTCCCCTATTAGGTACGACAAGACCCAAGTCGCATCGTATGCGCCGTAACTCTGAGACCGTAGGTGGAACGTTTCGTAGCCTGTAATTTCACCGGCAACCACATCTTTCAAACCGGAACACAGTAACGCCAATGCGTTACTGCTTGGCGGCAGAAATGGGCATGGTGTCAGTACTTCACCGGATGAATTTGGCGAGAGTTATACTGCTCTTAAAAAGTCATTCCAATATTATAATAAATTTGTTTCAAATTATTTAAATATCGTCTGAACGTAGCTACCTTCTATTCTAAGGCCATTATGAAAATTATAATAATGGATTTCCTGGAATTATTGTAATTTCATTCGCCTTGCTTTTTTTTCACCAATTTTTGGAATTATTTGCCGCACCTCAACTTCTTTACGAGTTTTTAAGAGATTCATAAATATTTGTAGAATTAATTTATGAAAAACAAGCTTAGGCCGCCCCATCCGTGGTTCAGGGATAAAAGTTGTCACCACAAATTTAGATGGTGGTTGGTCATCATCTAAATTTCAGCTGAATCGATTCAGTAGCTTTGGCAGAAAACAATTTATTCTTACAAAATGACGATTCTTTAGTATTTATTATATTAGGGAGATTATGTATATAATATTACAAATCTCAATGATGTATTTAAAATATATACAAAATATTTTTGGGGCGAGGCTTTCAAAGGTTTTTTCATAGAGTCCCAGTGGTTCAAGAATTATAAGTCAATTAGGTCCAGAATAATTATAGTGATTATCGAACCCAATTATATTTGGTGGCCTTACCATCCAATTTATTTATTGGTTTCAAGTTGACTGCTGCTAGTTAGGTATATAATTCAGAAGCTTCAAATACAATTCTTACTATGTTCTAATTATGTATTTTATTAACTAAGGAGCGCTCGCTCTAAAGTAATCCAAACGTAGACTTTAAGCACTTGAAGTAAGTTTTAATCTCGTTAAGCCATTTGATAAGGATTAAACACAGACTATAGATTATAATCATGTTTAGAAAATTTATAATCAATATAATGATGCAATGTATATAATGTAATCTAGTCCTGATTAAATTAATTTAGCTTATCTCCTACTTTAAAAAAAAAACAACAATGTAAAGAGATGTAACTATAAAAGGCTAATTTACTCACACTGTAAGTGTATGATTATTTCATGGACAATGTCTCTGTTAGAAATTTATCAGCAGGGTTAAATGCAACGAATGCACTCTTAGAGATATTTATTTAGATACCGAAAACTTACAAATATAAAAGAAATGCCAAAACTATGAAATAGTTTCGTTATATTAGTGCCATTTATTTTATGTTATTGTAATCAGTGATATGGAGTCAGTAGCGATAACTTATAAAATACAACCAAAAATAGCGGAACCCTAAAATCCATAATAATTAATAAAAAAAAAAACTGACATTACAATTGAAACTATCATGGTTAAGAACACTATTATAGGCAGCAACAGTCAAGGAGTCATAGTAAACATCCCACTAAATCTTAAAATAATGAGCAGACATGTTGGTAAATGAAATATCACTTATCCGCTATTGAGTACTTGTTGTCAGTCTCAGGTAAATACTCTTCAATTTGTTTCAGTGGTATTTCTACGTGAACCGCAGACACCGCGCTCATGAATGGAAGATCCAGCCAGACAAATGGCTGTCCCCGGAACTGGAGCGTCACGAGATCATGGTGGGAACCCTCTCCTTGCTGATCACCGGCACTTTCTCCGCTCTGCTGGCGTGCTACATCTACAATGAGAATCCATCAACGGTTTACTTCCAGTTCGACGAGTATGGCTGGCTGTGGTTCTTCCTGCAGTTTCCTGTAGTTTTCATATATTCGGTTAGTTACTTCTTTTATGGTCAGGTGATGGTACACGTTGTTTTATGATGTGGATTATGATGTTTATTTATACTGATGATTCAAATCATATTATAAAATACTAACTCGCGCGATAAAATATTTCCGCGCGAGTTTATGTGAACTACAGTACTGTAGTCAAAAAATTCGAGCTCATATCGCACCCGCTCTGTGCCTTTATGAAATATAAACAGGAGTCGCAAATATTTTAATATTTGTGACTTTTTGCATTGCATAAAAGCTACTCAAAGCGGCAGAATTTTTTTCAGAGAAAATTTCATCCAGTAATGTGTTTCATATGCCCATCGTTTAATAGCCGTTCTCCGAACACCAACAAGTGATACAATCAATTTGTTATAAAATTGTATCGCTTTTACAACGGACAGAACCACTAAACCAAGAGTTCTTCTAATAATATATGTTTAATGTGTTTTAATTTTATCTTATGGTTAACTTTATCCCTGCTTGTGGTGCACCATATTTTGGTTACTTGAAATATATTAAACATTTAGACTTTGCCACCATAAAAATTCAATCATAATTCACTATGCTAAAATGTATCCATTATAGTTACTTTTATAGCTGTTACAAACAAATTGTTGTAATATACATGAAACAAAAAATAATACAAAAAATTGATCATATAAAATACCCATTTAAAACGAGAAGTACTCTCACGTAGTACTGACAGACAAATGTCCTTGGTCTCGTCGGCAATCTCAACTTTCAATCCGGGGTCGCTAGTTCAAATCGAGACCTGTGAGATTATACCTTAAAAAATTATATTCGTGATATCTTCCCAGAACGTTGAAGACACCGAGAGGAAACTGTGTTGAACGGAACTAGAACCAGAAAATAGTAGCTCTGTGACATCTGCTAATCCTGGAACATCTGACCTTTTCCAGGACTACACGACCTACATCCTCCATCGGCTGTACCACACGCGCTGGCTGTACAAAAACTTCCACAAACTCCACCACAAGTACAAACAGCCGACCGCCTTCTCCGTGACGGCCATCCACCCGGTGGAAATCATGCACGTTCAGCTCACAATGTGTCTTCCACTCTTCACTGTTCCCGTGCACTGGCGTAAGTTGCGATACAGTGGAATGTCATCATCCTCATCAGACACCCAGCGAGGTTATGACACTTGAAAATGAAGTGGACGTTGCGCTACTAAATCTTTCTTGCTGACTGTGGCTGGTTCTGGTGACGGTTTTCCTACTCTTGAGTTAGCTGCATAAGTATTTTTCTTTTGCCGTCTCCTGCCTTTTTACTTATGAAATACCAAAATATCCCCTTTTCACATTATGTGACTGTTTAATAGTTTTATGTTTTGCCAGAGATGTATATTCGATACTTTTTGGAATAAATAAATCATGTCTTTTTTTTATGTGATATAGTTACGGAACGAGCCGACGGCCCACCTGGTGGTAAGTGGTAACCTCGGCCCATAACAACCGATGTGACTTAGTTCCTCCCCTACTAGGTAGGTACGGCAAGACCCAAGTCGCATCGTATGCGCCCGTAACTCTGAGACGTGTAGGTGGAATGTCTCATGTGCCTGTAATTTCACCGGCAACCACACCTTTCAAGCTGAAACACAGTAACGCGAATGCGTTACCGCTTGACGGCAGAAATGGGCATGGTGGCAGTACTTCCCCGGACGAACTTGGCGAGTTCTACTGCTCTTCTTATAATATCATGTCCACATTGCACTAAAATGCGATTCGGATTTGCTGGTTACCTCCGGAATCTGATTCAGAGTTGGTACCTAGTGTAAATGCTAATTGGAGGGTCAGATGAATATAAATTAGATTGATTCCAATTTACGGAACTTGCCAGGGTTATGTTGATTACAGTTTGAAACTGTACCGTACATTGCTCTCTTGATTTTCTCTCGACATCGTCACCTCTTCGATGTATTTTTGAAGTTACTCCTTAAGAATCGATTTCATTTAAAGACTTGGTACGAAATTTTTATGGGTATTAAAGTCGAGCGTTAACAAGAAGTATTATGTTTTAAAATAACGACAATCGCATTTAATCAGTAAACATCAGTCGTGCGTCGGAACAGACTTCCACATTTATTTAAATCAGCCGCGGTATTCATGTTCGAACGTGCTATTTTTGCCTTCAAACTCCCATTCTACAGCCTTTCACCGAATTCTTAGAAAAATTGCCAGTTTCTAAAAAAGAACTTATAAAGTGAAACATGTATCTATTGCTAAGTTTCAAAAGTTTTTATTGGCTCATTACCCTGAAATGGTTAGTAGGAATGAATATTTACACGAAACCTAATTCGCATTAGTCTACCACATACACACCAGCCTCCAAACTAATGATTCCAATTTGGAGTTAGTTTCTATTAGAGAGGCCTACTTTCGGCTCCAAAGTCATGTAAATTGCCTTTGGACTTATTTGATAAAGCTTCACCCACGTAGTAACGGAATAAAAAGTAGCTTACGTCATCCACGTAAATTATTTATATGCATAAATCTAAGTAGATTAGATGTTCCGTTGCTGCGTGAAATAAAGAAAAATCAGCAAACACATTTGTGTATTTAATACCCGCTCGCCATGAACTGAGATGCTGCGAAAACAGCGACATGTGCTTCTGTAAAAATGAGCCTCTTTAAGGCGCACTTTTATCTTTTCACACGCACACGCAAACGTACGCGCCGCGCACACGCACACGCACACGCACAGCCTCGGTCCTCCGACTAACCAATGTGTATATCAACAGTGCCATTCTACGCGATAGCGATATACAACTACTACCACGGCATCATCGACCACTCGGGCATATCGTTCAAGGCGCAGTGGTGGCAGCCGTGGCAGCCAGACGCCGAGTTCCACGATCAGCACCACGAGTTCTTCCACTGCAATTTTGGCTTCAACATGTTCCTTTGGGATAAAGTAAGTATTGCAGAGTCTACTTCTGACCAGGAGCAGAAAAAACGCGTCACCTGTGCTATCCGCGCGCCATCTACATCTTCATGCCATCTTCTGTCATGCACCCATCTGAGATATCCATTAACTAGCTAACGTAGTCCACAATGAGGCGTTTATTCGGCTTTGTCCTTTCCCTTGATGTGTTGGATTTGTTTTTGAAAACTAAAGGTACCGCCACGTTAAGAATTTATGATTAAAATTCTTGAAAACATCATCCTAGTTATATGTTTTTCCGGACCAAGAATATTTCCATTCCTTGTGTAATGCACTGCTGGCTTTATGCCACGCGGATATAGCAAATAATATCATCAAACAGTAAGACGATGTAGATTCAAGTTTCGTATACTTTTTACCCGATTACTTTTTGCCCATAGGGGCTATGTTTTTCAAGTGTTTGTATGTGTACTTGATGAATAGTCATTAAATCTGTTTTGATGAATACACCCATAGAAGATCTTAATTACTCGTATCGAAAATTATTGAGGTTTCCAAGACATTTCTCTGTAAATGCTATGGAAACAAAGTTTTAAACTTTCCCTTTGAAAATATTATTTAAAATGTAGATATATGACATCCAATATGGCAGTTGTAAGTCATGACTTATTGTTGTTGCAAAAAATGAAATAAACATAAAAACCAGACCAATTTTAATAAACTAGGTGGTAAATGTTCGGATTTATATTGATCAGGTGCAAAAAGAATTCAGTTTTTTACAGTCAGTTATATTTCAAGTTATTGCCAAATAATATCTATTGCTTATTTCAAAAAGTTAAAGCTTGTACAGAACATAAAACTTTGGTTGAAATTAAACTTATCAACCTTGCTTGCTTGATTTCCAGATGACTGAAATTACCTCCAAGCATCTTTACTCTTACGATCCACACTGTGACTTTCTTTATGCATTGGATAAGTGGCCAAACTTGCAGTCGATATCAAACTGAGTATAAAAATGTGTTTAAAAGTTTACAAGGATATCATAACAGTTGGAGATACAGCTTCCATTTCAAATTGACTGCTTTTATGGCATATATAGAAGAATTTGGAATGAATTTTTATATTCGTAGTTCACGTGAGGTGGATTTAGTTTGCAATCTTAAATATTTTTATAGTGGTTACTTCAATAACATTATTTTCATTGGAGTCGTAAAGTTTATTATTTTATATAATAAACAGGCCATGCATTAGTTGAACTAAACAGAGCCTCTACTTTGATCTGAAGGACTCGGGGTCGGATAAAATTGCAGTAGTCGACTTTAAACGGGAAGATATAAACTATTGGCAAGCCATAACTTAGGGAAACCAATGGGAAAAGGATGTCATATGGTATGGTAAATTAAACTCTATTTAGTTTGGATTTTTGAGAGTATTGCGGTGTATTTTCTAAAGGAACATCATAAATCTAGAAGATTTTAGTACGAACAATATTTAGAGCGAGGCACAGTCTCGTGGGGATTCCTCATAAATTTTGTTTCTGTTGTGTAGATGTTCCAACTCCAAAAGTAAATTTAAAGTTCAGTTCGCTAATGCAAACCGAGTATCTGAGATAATAAAGTTATACGAAATTGTGTTTGAGATATTTGAAGGGTGGATGCAAAATTGTAAGGCAGTTTGTGACTGGCCCCACAGCTCAGTTGATAGTAATAGTAACCCTGTCTCCTGCGCTGTAGGTCGTGGATTCGATTCCCACCCAGTAAAAATATTTGTGTGACGAACATAGATGGTTCCATCTAGATCTGGGTGTTAATATGTATTTACAAAAAAGTAAATATGTATTACATCAGTCATTTGGTTCCAGTAGTACAAGCTATTCTTAGTTTGGGGCTAGATGGCGATGTGTGAAATGTCCACCAATATTTATTTTTAGTTTATTTTTAAAACTACTCCTTCGTTGAAGTACTACTTATGGGTGTAATTTGATTTAATATTAATTTTATAGTGCTGAAACGAGGTGATGGCTCTCGTGATGTAAAGGATCTATCCTAATACCAAGCAGTATGACTCGGAACATCTGATAATACTTTGCTATGCAACTGATTATATGATAATATATGATGCTATGTTAAGATTCACCAAAAAGTGATAAGCTGGTAAATAATATTTATTTCATTTGCAGTTACATGGTACCATGAGAAGGAAGAACCTTGTGTACACTGAAGACACGTACCACGGGGAAGCCCCGTCCCTGAAGACGGCGGAAGGGAAGCAACTCCTCGACAAGGATCCCGAGCTGAAGGACGCGTACCAAAAGACTGAAAATTTATCGTCAAATAACAAATACGTCATGTAGTAAATTATGCCTACAAGTGTGTGGATATACCTAGAACAGAATTGTTCATCATTGAACTTTATTGGGAATATCATTTGATGTGAAATATTTCATTAAACTGCGATTCGGGATACCATCTAAACCGTTGGTAGATTTCCATAACAAGGGCGAAAGACTACTATGTAAAACATTTAAATTTCATAAAACTTGCAAATTTTAAATATTATACACAAATTTAATTCTAAATAAATCTTCCTATTTACATAGTCTTCAATACATTAAATCTCATTTCGATGTTATTTCGTTTCCTTTTTTTATGTACGTAAATATGCAGCGGTCACAAAGTAGCCGCTCCATTTGCCACAAATTTAAAGAACTAAGTTCCGGCAATAAATTGGTCATTCCGTATCTATCGCTTGAAGATATTTACGAGTTCCTATTATAATATATTCCTATATTCCTATTTAGTGCAAGGAACACGACAATAGATTGTTTGCAATATTAGAAGTTCTAGATCGCACAAGCAGTTTCCTTGGAGTTTATATATATTATTTATAAATTTTAGATGTAAGTGGTCCCCCGATTATATAATATATAGGATTCTTACCAACTGAGAGACTATTGCTCTCACCTTAAATCCGCCGATTATAAGACAACAGATTAAAACAGCGGTCGGTGGGAAATCTTCCCGTTTTAAACAACTCAGATTGTTCTCTAAAATATCTGTAAGGATAGCAGAATGGAAACTAATTAATCAACTTCTGAATAACCTTGTTTGGAATACAAGCCCATTCAGAACTTTGATTACCCTTACCCTCCAGTGGCCAAAACTTACATTATTAAACAGTTTCTTCAAAAAACATCAGATGGTACTTGTGAAACTTCAACAAAGGCCAGATTGAAGCGATGTTGCTAACGTAGTAAGTTTTGAAACACGCCTGAATCCCTCCCTTACTGTAACGCTTGCGTGAGGATTTTTTCCAGCGACATTTTATTATCAGTAAAGTATGAATGTAACACGAATCTAAGAACTACAATTTGAAGTTCGTCGATTTGACAGTGACACTTTCCCATGAAAATTGTCTGTAAAACACACCCACAAAAACAAAAAACATTCTAAGGAAACCAGCACATCCAACCACAACCTAAACATCGAGGGCGTATGAAATCTACTAGTCAAATGACATCCAGACAAATGTAAGAGGTCATTATAAACATGGTAGACTGTGTGAATATGGTGGACTTTAACACGGCAGTTCACCCTGCAGCAGTCATCAGCCCTGTTTTTCATAATATGTGTCTAAAACGTGTGAACATCATATGTGCGGCTGAAGTACTTCGCTCATTAAATTTGGGAGTAACTCTGTGAATAAACATGACGATTATAGTATTTTTTTTGCTCATTATATTACATATTTTTATTAATATTTAGAAAAAAAAAATACGGTTGATTGCCTGTCCTTTAATATATCAACTTTTCTTGCAAGAGTGCACTATTAAGTTACTTCTGATTCGAGATAGCTAAGTAGCAGTTGTACATACTCGTTCTAGCCTTTGCTGACAAACATGATGTCATAAACAATTGCAATATTTGGTTTTAAAACAAATTTAATAACCCCTCATTGCAATAACCTTTAAAAACGTTAGACCAATATTTTTTCCTGTGCCGTTACGAATCACCCATTCAACAATGAATTCAGCCCTCGATCAACCACTAATGCATTAATAACGAGTGAATTTGATAATAACTCACGCTTGGCGAGAATTCCGCTGCTTCACGTCTACCATTTATCACCCTCGTGAGGCAGAAAAAATTGCTGTGGCGTTCAGGGGCCAAGAGTGTCTTACACACCACGCAGCATAGACGCGGCATTCCGTTATTGTGTAGTTCAAAATACCTGCGGACTTTTTTTCAATCAAAGAAATATAAATAAAAATATATGTAAGTTTTTTTAGGTAAAAAATGCCCATTAATTTTTATTCACTCCCTTCAAATAAATAGTAAAAAGAGTGAATAATGAAATTTAAATGATTATATTAAAGTAAATAATTATACAATGGCTTGAACATTTGAAATAGATGCTGTTACGTTTCATTTTTCAATATAAGATAATACACAATAATAATGATCTAATTGTGAACAATGAATAAAAAATATTGCGTTTCTTAAAATCTATCACTATTTAATTTGACGTTGAGTAATGAGCGGGTAACAGTAGCATAGCGAACAGCCCGTCCTGGATCAGCGAGAACTTTGGAAGGTGGCTGACAGCCAGTAGATGTGAGGAACTGACCAAAAAGCTCAGCGGCTGTTGGGCTAGGCTAGGTAGTCGAAACAATTAGGTAAACTTGCTCAAAGTGTGCTGAAAATGTAATTTAATGCACACAAATTTAATTACCGACATAATCTGTTCATGTTATACTGTGGATAATACACATAAGTAAATAAAGATTGTTTTTATATATTTTCCCAATTATTCAATTGAAACACCGAAAGGGGCAGAAGACACCTGATTTTAATGCTATTCTCAACAACAGAGCTAATTAGAGCTACTAAAGATATAACAAAAGCACCTGAGCTTATACCATCTCGTGGAATTATCAACAATATTAAATCTTATGATTAACAAGTGCGGCGCGCAGCGATCATCTGCGAGAGCCCCCCAGGGACCAAGTGAAATAATGTGAGAACTAGGGCAGGCGGTTTGATTTATATCTGCCGTGTCTGAGCTTTAATTAAACATCTATGGACGCTGGTCCTTTGAAAACTTCTTCACTTTCTTCACCTTCCAACTATAAAGTCCCCCTTTAGAAGTTTGACAGTTTATGCTGGACTCGGATGCAACATTATCATTTATGCATGTGTGTGTGTGTGTGGGTGTGTGTGTGTATGCGTGCGTGCGTGCGTGAGCACGTGCGTGCGTGCGTGCTTGAATTTCATTATCCATAGTGAAATGCAAGTAAAGGAGGAGACACACATACTTTACTTTGTATTTAAGTATAAAAAGTAGGTATACACAAAGACGACGCCAGACGTAATAAGCGTAGGCACATTATTAGTTTGTGTGTACATTTGTGGAGATTATTCGACAACAGGTAAATTAAGTAAGTAAGGTAATTAAGTAAGGTTTGTAATAATCTTTTATTACAAATATATAAATTCTTGGATTAACACGGAATATATACATTAATTATTAACACAAGTGAATAATACGAATAACATAAATAATCTGTATTTCGAAATGTTAATAAAACAAATCATCAAAAAATCATTTTCATTTTATGTAAAACATTTATATCTGTATCTCCAAAACCAAATACACAATCAAATTATATAATTACCATTGCAGATTAAAGGTTCTTATAAAAGGTTTCAAAAATGCCGTGATTATCACAGACGCCGTTATTGACAGATGAAAACGGAAACCCATTGTGGAATAGCGGAAAAAATCAATTCAGCATTTTTGACGGATCCATTGTGTTTCTGATGTTAAAATTGTATCTGAACGCAGACATTATTTTGCTTTTCATTTTCAGCGTTAATTTCACGATTCATATTCAAAAGAGCTGCTTTAGATAAGTATGACGAAAACAATTTCTGTTATGACTTTGGCTTTTTCTTTTTATAAATTTTTAGGAGGCACCAATATTATCTACTCTTTTACATAATATATTAAAGAGAATATTTATTTATTAATAGTACATAGTAAATTAGATTAGAATTAGAACTCGATAGCAATAGTTTCATTGTATTTTGTAAATGTTATGTTGATAATACACATTTTTTTCGTGATATGCGCCAACTAAGGGCGTTAGTTCGTTTTGTCACTTAATCTCATATAAAAAAAGATATTCCTTGCGGGAATGTTTATACTTTATGTCTCAGTCGGTATTTATATTACTTGTAATCGCAATGGTCCTTTTTTGTGTGTTCATTTTGACGTTATAATAATTAAGCAAAATAAAGCTTGGAAGCAATTTCAATAAAAACTAAAAACTTATTCTCATAATGCTCACTCTTGAGTTATCATTTTTAAAGGGTCTATGTAATAAATTTATCTCATTTCCCTTCATCTATCAAACTGAACGCTTGGACATAAAGCAAATAATAATAAAATTTGGAACCTTCTTCGTAATTAAGTAAAGAATCAAAAGCGAATTCGCCGAAATAAAAATTCTCCCTTCAATTTTTTTATTGAATGTGTTTTTTATGACGTCTCATCAGCGAGTACTCTTACCTACCCTATTAGTCATAATGGAATTTAATTGGACACTCTATCCAGCCTACCCTTTCTTAACAATGACATCAATTTAGAGCATCTTTATCGGTTTTTACCTTTGTGTAGTTGCTTTGTTATACATAATCTAAATGATCTGTAGTCCTTTTCTCAATCTTCAGTTCATTGAGTGGTGGTGGGTAGGTAGGTATAATACATGACAAGTAGATCTGTCCAGTCGAACTATTAAACGGCAATTCGACTCAGATCCTTCCGATCTTTTCTGCACAACTGTAATATTGCTATTACAATAAGAATAATTTATTATTTTGTATATATTACTAATATACATGATTTATGTATTTAGTCCGTGATTTCAATATATTCAGCAATTTATGGTTATTATTTAGGTATTTCTGACATTCGTTTTCCTACATTCTACATTACTTTAGAATTATTTTGTAATTTTTTATTTTGCTAGGAATCGTATTATTATTGTTATTTACACGACATATCTGTTCTTCTACCAGTAATGTTGACTGGCAAAAATGTCCCCATGTTGAAGGTATGCTTACATTGTTTGTTCTGTGGCAGAATGTCCATTTTAATAATAATATTCGCCTTTACCTTAATATAAGGTACACCAAATAGATTCGCATCTCTCTTGCCGATAGGAATAAGGAAGTGAATTACATATTTTGTTTCAGCATTTGAATTTCTCCCCTCGGAAATAATTTCACATCTTGTACGTGCATTTGGGATGTTTTTTCACATTTCCGATATATGAATTAGCCTTTTATTTCAACCCAAGTATTATTATTTGAACGTATTAGAATGTTGCTATTTCTTTAGAACAAACATAAATACGTTCGTTATTTCCATTTTCGCATGCATAATGTAATAATGTGGGAAAGTGTTTGGCATTGTAATTGGGATTTCTTCATGAACTCCAGACCATAATATATTAAGTCTAACGATCATAAAAGCGAAATCACAAACAAATAGGTACATTGAAATTTGGACTGAATAATATCTGTCGAGTCAAACTTTTACCCACTTTCATCCAGAACTTATCACAAGAACAGTTCTATTTCAGATAAAAATTTAATTGTTGCTTGTTTACATAGCTGCGTAATAATAATAAAAATATCAGCCGGGCCTTTGTGGAAGTTCATCTTGTTCTAGAAATGGAATCACTATCTTACTAGATACATAGAAGCGAAGAATAGTAGATACATATAAGCGAAACTTCTATATCATGTTTCCGAAAATGTAATCTTGAACCGATCTCTCCGTGTAGTATCTGTATAGTATATATACCATGTTTTCACAACACAAAATAAAAATGCTGCAACTTAAAAAAGAAACAAACTAAAATGCAAAACGCACCCACTTGAAACGACGACGAAGTTACACAAAAACTTCCAGTGAAACCATTTACACTACTCCAAAGTTTAAATGTACAGCAACTGGACAAGTTAAATAAAACTGTTAGGGTGCGCGTCCACTGACGCGACTGTCAGTACTGCTCGTACGGTAAGTAGCAGTAAGTAACCTACGCGGTCTTTTCGTTAAAACACAATAATCATAATTTGTGTTTGTAATGATTAAAATACAATATTATGAAAGAAGTAAAGTTATATCAAATACTTAGTATATATATTTAGTATACTATATACTTAATTAGTTCTTATATATCACCGTTTTATTGGAAGTATTTCATGGAAAACTATTTCCACAAAAATATTAATACATTCACGGGGTTTAAATTTCACAGCTATGAATCAATTTACAGGCATTGTTCAAAACATTGTCTTGAAAAATTTTAAACAAGAAACGTAATTTGAAGTATTTGCTTTACCAGAAAAAACTCTGCTCCGACTCTTTTGTAGTGTTGGGAGGAATGGAGTGTTGGGAGGAATGTAGTGTTGGGAGGAATGTAGTGTTGGGAGGAATGTAGTGTTGGGAGGAATGTAGTATTGGGAGGAATGTAGTGGGCTGGTGTGCGACGTCTCTATAAGCGAACGTCGAACCGACCGAAGAGTTGTTGTAAACTTGCCAATTTATTGTCTAGCAGCGCTTGTGCTGCGCTGTCAACATGATTTGTTTTACTTAGTTCACATTTTTTGATTAAAATCTGCAGTTGTAACTTGATCAATTTTCACGTGCTTTTTTTAAGTGCAGTACGAACACTGTGTAGCAGTCAATAAGAGTAAATAGAATTACTACATGGATACATGGAATTAAACAGAAAAAACTTGCCATACCCAAACCTGCCACTACCTAAGGTTCCAAGTTGGTTAACACTTAGGCCATCACTCGTATTCCGATATTCCAGGAGCTTATATAATTCAACAATTTCATTTCAGTCATCTCGTGGATTTGTAAATTTCAAATGCTAGCTCAGTGTATTTTTATTTACAACCATTCATTGGTACATTTCAAAAGCCGATACGCATTTTCAATCAATTGAAAGAATTGTAAATAGTTAATGTACTGAAAAAAACTCTTTACTGAAAATTTATGAAAAGCTTTAAGAGTTTTTTTTTCAATAAGTTGCTTGGTTGCGTCTTATTCTTGAAAGCTTTGGAGTTGGTAGACAAAAATACATTATTATTATATATATTAAGGTTTGTGTAAGCGGAAAAGTAGCAGTAGTAGAATTAAAAGTTCTTACTGGGAAGCACTGCCACTATAACAATTTCTGCCGCCAAGCAGTAGTAACAGGCATCTGTCCTAGTCTCAATATTGTGGGTGCCAGTGTGAACACGAGAAGTTTCATCAGTTTATTTTCAAGTCTCAGAGTGATTTTCCTGGCTATATGACATTTTTGGGCTTTACTTTTTACTATTTAAATTTGATTATTATTACAAAAAAAAGCCATGAAAACACTCAAAACTACAGTATTGTATTCGCTAGAATGTCGCAATCTTATTCTTTATAAATTGATAAAAAAGACCTGAAAAAAAATAGGACAATGGTAAAATATTTTTTTTGATCTAAGAAATAATTTTACTCCCTTAAACACGCGCAAGCCCAAATAGAATAACAAATCACAACTAATTACAGACAAAGACGGCACAAATAAGAAATTACGTTCCCAGGAAACTGTAAAATACATAAGGCTGCGCTACAGTGCCCGGAACAATAGAACGAACTTTGAACGGTAATCACATGAAATTTACTAATTTTAAAATTAACATGTAGATGTATAAAATAAACAAGTACATTAATTTAGAAATAAAATCTATAAGATTAATGGTTAAAATAGTTTTCTGTATTAATTATGTACAGTTTTTTAAACACATTTCTAATCGTGTTTGTCTCAAAAACTGCGCTATAAGTCGATACCCACCCAGGACAAACATTTTCAATAACAGTCGTCTGGTTCCCATGAAACAAGCTATGCTTAGTGTGGGGCTAAATGGCGCTGATATGTCCACCAATATTTATCATTTTCATTACAATTAAACAGTGTGCCCTTTCATTCAAATTGGTTTGGCAAACTTCAATCACAAAATATGTACTCAAATACTAACTGGGAAATGTAAAATAACATAACGACATTGAACAATCTGACAAAATGTTTTTATTTACACAGTAAGGATAATTAAAGTTTTGAATACATCAGAATACTTTTGCCCGGACAGGACTCAGCACCAATACGAAAGCAACATCACTGTGACATTCGCGTGTTCGTTCGGTGAGTTTGGAACATCATGGCTGGTACTATTTCACGAATAATAGGGGCCACGGGCCGACAATAATGAAGTGGGCCCACTGCGGGCCCTAATGAGCGATAACTGGGACATTACGCGACATAATTACAGAAACGGACGCGCCGGACGGCCTTGATCGACCGGTTAAATGTCACAGGAATTTTGTGTCTCAGATTTTTTGAACCATAGTTCACACTCATGAAAAGTCTTCCCTTGTGTCCTAGCATGGAATAACAGCGATACACAGCACGAACATCCAAGTCTGTAGAATGAAATTTATACTCATTTTCCCTGGCTGGGGATCGAACCCGGAACTCTTCGCTCTGCAAGCAAGATTACTACTTAGCTACGTCCGCCACGACGCTGTGAAGGTCAATAGATAGTAAAGTACTCAAGCCTGAGATGTGACTGAGATTCCCTGTGTTGCTTGTGTGTATTGGTGGATGGAGAACAATGGCTCTATAAGTTATCAGATTCTTCTGGGAATCGATATTGGAATTCTTGCTTTGAAATCAGGCTATAAATGTGTAATGAATGTGACTCATTTTCTTTTAAATTATTTAAATGATATTATTTTGTGCGAAATCTATAATAAAATCAATTGCCAAAACAAAAGTCATTTCAATCATAATAACTTTGCGCAGGAAATCGACAAAACCGAATTCTTCTCTAATGAACGAGAATGATTCCTCGTTCGACCTATTTGAAATTTAAAATAAAAATAGAATTTTTCAAATCGTTTTATAATGACGGAGATATGAAGTAACAAATATATTAAAAAAATAATGCAACCGAATTGATAACCTCCTCATTTTTCTGAAGCTGCTTAAAAATACATCCATAAAAAGATAGCAAAAATGTAATCACGTAATCATAAAGAATAATAATTTATATTTTAACTACAAAATTGGTGTTTTAACTGTTGAAACACAATAATATCTTTTCGCGTTTTTTATTCCATGAAATTCTGGCATATTTAGACCAGTTATGTAAAATTGTACAAAAATGTATTGATTGTTCAAAAGTATTCTACGAAAAATGTATGCTGAATTTATTACACGGTTGCGCATAAAATGTTCTGGCTGAAATTGCGATGTTGGAAAGTTCAGTGGGAAGTGGGAAGTCCAGTGCTCTATTTCAGTTTATATCGGTGGATTGACAATCGCTTTTCCAAACTTTCTGAAAGATATATAATATGAGATTTCCGATTTGAAATGAGTTAAGCTTTTACTGGAAAACGTTGCAAGAAATAAAAATTATACAATAGTTTATAGAATTAGTGATTCTATTCGATAAACCTATCACATCCATATTTCCATAACTTACACTAACTTTAACTGACTGTTGTCTAAATTACACGGTGAACGTTGGCCTTTACCACCACTTTTCTTTTATAACTATTTTCTATATTTTTTTTTATAATTATTCTATAACTAGCTCTATTAACTTATGGTTTGAAATATTAGCCCCTTACTGGAGAGGAACTTGAAACCCATGGTTAGTTGGTTACCGGGGCCACTGGAATCCTTCAAAATAATTTAATATGTGGCGAAAAACTAAAATGAGCCAATGAGAGTTGCTGCAACTGTAACTAAACGAAGTGATTCTTGTAAATCAATACCGCAAAGTAAAATAAAACAAGTCGAAAGGTTCAAAACACGTCAGGCAGATAATTCAAAGAAACGAAACTGCTTTCGATTACACAATTTTTATATGTATTGTATGTATGTACCCCTGTTGCTGTTTCCAACTAGGTAATTATTAATATTCCAATAGAACTTTATTTACTTCTCATTTACGTTGCTTTGTAGAAACAAACTACAATTCTGGTAAAAAAAGATCCATTGCCGCTGCAAATTCTCTGTTGTCTTTTTAATCGTTCTATTATCGAGCGATGTTCGTGTAATATTCCAGTGGGAGTCGTCTGGAGACTCGGACTTGGTTTCGTCTACTAAGTGTTTTTGCAGATGCATTTATCATTTTTTATAGTTCATTTGACCTCGACCTTTTTAACGTGTTAATGGGACCTAAGAGTTCCATTTAATGCTTCTAAAATATACTTACACAAATGTCTTAAATGTCAAGACATAATTTCATCGAATTATTCATACCAAGGTACTACGCGTTTCAGTTTTTTGGCAAAGAATAACATTAAGTGAACAAAGTGTCGGGTAGGAACGTATTTAATATACACACTACTTTCGAGTAGAAGTCTGTACGTTCTTTGGTCAATTCGTGAAGTAAGCTCGATAGCTGTCTCATTACTGTAATGATAGTTGTATACTATAATTATTACTCCTTTTATATCCCTACCATAAACAATAAGTATTTAATTGATGAGAAATTTATAATAATAATTGGTAGAATTTTTTTGAATACCTACACGCCTGTTCAGCTATATATATAGCGCATAATACGTTCTCAAAACGTATGAGAAAACAGGTATAGCCTACAATAAAAAATTCAAAGACAAGTGTCAATTACAAGAACGGAGGTTTCAGGCGCACTCTAATCCTTTCCTCACACTGACACACTGACACTTCGAGGGAGTAGTAACACGATTAGTAGTAATACATACATTATGTAGCCATTTAACGGTAGATGCCGCGTTAATATAACAAATATTACGATTCAAAGTTGTAAAAGTGTATGATAATAGCACCACTACATTTCTTGAATATCTTTGAAATACATCGGAACTTGTGTGTCATTACCATAAACTAGACTTTACTGAGCAAGTTCGGTCTAGAATACTAGAGTTGTGTTTGCAGGCGGTTACTGTTGAACACAGTAGGTTTAAATTTATCTGGGGCTTTTATGCTAGGTCTGAAAACTACATAGTTTTATGCATAAAACGTAAGTATACACACAATTTTATGGGTGTAAATTAAATGACACAAAAATTAGTTATTTGCTAAGAGATTTGTGGGCGTAATAACAAAAATAATGACTCAAAGTAAGTCATACTCAAAACGGTGAAGAAAAAAATCGTGGGGAAACAGTCATGTCCTTGAAGAAAAGTGGCGTTTACCAAGCTGAATCAGATTGCCGTGATCGATTTAATGCTTATTCACTCTCGCATATCGATTATAGGCCTGCGGGAAATGTGCAGTGGGAACATACTGGTAAGTATAATAAGATTTTCATCTTTTCATTTTCATCAAGAATTCATATCGATACGTGATCTGATTGTTAAGTTATTAGGGCATGTTATTACTCAGTTTGGGGTTATTTTTGTGTCGGGTGTTGGAATATTTCTGAATAACGGGAAGGATAAGAGAATAAGCTAAGTCAAAGTTAAACACAAACTTTGTTTCGATATAATTCATAAATAAATTGCATGGAAATGTCACTTAATTCACGCATAGTACTTATTGCAAAGTTATCCGGCTCTTCTTCGGGAAGAACAGACAGAAACACCTATTGGAAGGATTCCACTATTTTCGTGGAGAAGAGCGTCTACAGACCTATGGGTGTATCATTATTTAAATAATTATCATACACTATTTAGTAAATTATTCTTAATAAATAGAGAAATAAAGTTCCTTAATCACATAAATTCTAAAAAATAACAAGTTTTATTCTATTTTAGGTCAGAACTTCGGTTATTTTTTCAGGAAGTGTTATAAAAGCTTACATAATGTCCCTCCACACAACTTGGTCGTTATCTTGAGATTAGTTATATTTCTGAAAAATATAAAAGTTTAAAAATTACATGTTTGTACAAGTAACTTTTCATCTCTTTATTAACTCAAATATACTTAGGGCTCAATAACCGAATCGAATTTCACCTACGTTCGACGAATAAACCCATCTAAACCTAAAGTTATTAAGATAACAGACTAATCTTGATGAGGAAGACAAATTATCACACACACGAACCCAAAGGTCATTTCGCGCTCAAAGGTCATATCGGACCCTAAGGTTATCACCATCGACCTTCGTCAAAGATCCACATCAAACGACTTAACGTGCACCAAAACTACCCAGAAACCACATTACCTATTGAAACATTACACTTATCTCAAGGGCCTAAGGTTACAATTACCTCGAGTGGTAAAATGTCACGTAGACGTAACTATTTTGGAATCTCATGACTCTTTTAAATAGGACTGTATAGTTCTGCTGTAAGGTTGATATTTGGGTGAAGGGTGGGGTGGGGGGTGTCTTGAATTTAATTTGTCTTCAGTACCGGAAAGGGTTCATTTTTCATTTTGTCTTATATTGGTTTTAGATAAGATTTTTAAGTATATTTTGTCATATCCTGGTGGGTAAATAATGATTTGTTTTCTTAATTAATTGAGAAGTAAAACTCGAATACTTATTTACATAAAACCAAACGGAGGTACGCCGACCCTGTACAAGAACTCTTGTATTTTTAATTGGAAATAAAATAGCATAAAACCATTGAAATAAATAAATAATATTTAAAATTTCAAAAATTGATAATTCTAATTTGAAAAAGAAAATTATCTTACGCGATAGAATGCCCTGTTGATGGAGGTGACAGGTGTGATGCACATAATATATATAAAACATTCCCATCCGCGTGAAAAAATGACGTGCGAATTCCTACAGGTTTAAATAGTATTAGGAATTTATTCGGGAGACGTTATTATTAAGCGTTACAGAGCGTTAGAGACTCGTTAATAATAGATAAATAAAGTATTTGGGGAAACGTTTTTCTTTGTACAAACATCAACAGTGTATTTTCACAAGGTATGCGTGTACAGCCGCCTACATAGATGGGCTTATCCATTTCACCGGTTTTATCCATTGGTTTATCGTACAATTTATTTGCCTTTCATCGAGTCACGCACATGTCTTGAATACAAACGGGTTGAGGCTCAACGAATTTGCAAAATTGGATAGGTATTGGTGATATTCAATTATGAGAATGTTCATTTTTGCAAAAAACTAGCTCTTTTGAACGCTTTGGGGAGTTATTGGGTTATGAGAATCAATTTAAGATATTTGTATTGATTATAAAGAAAAATTTATATTATTCTCTAGAAAGAATAACTTTGAGATTTATTACGAAGACAGTCTCTACTTATACAAATCAATTAAATTGGAGTGTCTGTTTGTAATATTAAAATAACCGCTTTTTACTTAGTGAATATGGATGTATACACGGTACATATACCAAAAACAATTTTTTACAATTTTTGTCCGTCTGTCTGTCTGTCTATTTGTTCCGGCTAATCTCTGAAATGACTGGACCGATTTTGACGGGATTTTCACTGGCAGATAGCTGATGTAACAAGGAGTAACTTAGGCTACTTTTCCGAGGGGTAAAATAGGGGTGCGTGATAAAACCGAATTCCACGCGGGCAACAGCTAGTATCATATAAATTTCAATTATATTCGATTATATCAGATTTCAAAAATCTTGGTGAGTCAGTTTTATTCGTCGTTTTCTTTCACGCTTTACATTTAACAAGGTGATGATAATCTGATGATTCAGCGATATCTGTAGGAACCCTGCGTGTGAAATGAGAGTGAAGAAATGGGATTCAATTTCCGGCCGGGACAGTTTTTTGGTGGTGAGGATAATCTGTTCTCGGGTCTTGGATGTTGGTTATGTGAGTCTGTATCTGTACCATCAGCGACTCGAGAAATTCTAGTGCAGCTTCGTATGAGTGTTTAATCTTTATTTATTCAAATTTTTTATTTCTGTAGTTTGTACGTTTTGCTCAAATTAATATAGGTATATTAAGAATTAAGAAACGACTTGTTTTTTCACTTCCTCTAAGCTATTTGCGGTAAAATACCTCAAGTTCTTTCTGGTTTGTAGCTTTATATCCTGTTCAAATGCTTATCTTTTTTCCGGCAGGAATATTACATTCAGACAAAGAAGAAAAACATGAGACAAAGCCGTATCAAAATTTAGCCACAACTAACACAGATTGATCTACCACAGCATTAATCAGGGGAAAAATCAGCAGGCTTGCACTTAAGTTACTATTTTTAGCTACAAACAGCATCTTCCTAAAACTATTGTGGCAGAGGCTTACGTCTCAGTAATGTTATTTCCAACACCGACCGACGTAATTCCCTGTAATTCAATTCCATCTGAATTCGTTTGTTTCTTTTATTAATCAAAGTGAAAATTGAGTTTATTTTGCTTATTATCGTTTTGAAGGGAGGCGGACGCGAAATCTACCTTACTTAATTCAATTTTCTCGGAATGAATTTAATCAAGCCTAGATTTGAGAGCTGAATTTTGCCTGATGGCTTATGGCTGGACATCTGTTGATCGGCTGCGTTGTTTTATATTCGGAAAAGAAAATAACAGGTTATGGGCAAACAAATGCATTACTGCAATTTTTTTTTCACAATTTCCATTCCCTGGATTCCTGGATTTTGTACAATGTGGAATTAAATATTTCATTTGTGTTACCCATATAGACACATTCTAACAATTTATTTATTTCTAATATAAAAATATACCCAATAAAATATTAGTCTACAAAATTTATCAGATCTTCATGATAATTGAACCTTCGCGACTGAAAGCTGACCATATATTCAATTCATAGAAAGTCTGGTCTCGAAATTGTTTTAACAAAGCGGATCGTTTGACGTCGAAACAATTCGAGTTTAGGGTCCTTTAACTTAAAGCTTTCTCAGAATCGATAATCAATTTTACTGGTAAACAAAATAATTTGGGAAAATTAAATTTCTTCCCAGCCGCAAAGATCAAAAGGCGAAATCATCGAAATTCTATTAGCCAGGACTTAGATGGGTTTATGGAATCACAATGGAATTACAGGAAAAACAGGAATTAAAAACTTTCCTTAGAAAATAATAATATCAGATAATAAGCGCTCTTAGGATAGGAAGAATGCAAAGGGACCATTTTTAAACAAATTAATCTCCTTTCAGGATATTATTGCTCAAATACTCGTATATGGCAATAGCCAAGTTCTGAAAAATAATTCTCAAAAGCACCATCACTTTAGCTACCTTTCGTGACTATTATTTTCTAAAGAAACGATTAGTGTTAGTGTTAAAAAGCTACACATACAGAGTTAACCCTAAGACCTCCACACATCGAATCGTTTGGTGCGTTGCCTTGGCGCGTTGACGCAGCTATACAAAACTCGGCAGACCCGGCCACCGCACTGTGCTGCCGGCGCAGCCCTAGGGCTTCGTTAGGTTGTTTAAAAGTGACGATAATTTTACGGTTCTCAAGTTTATTGTAAAGTAATATTGTACTTGAGATTTTTTAATAAGACAATAATTCTTTTTTTTTATATTTGCACAAGTTTAGTAACTCTACAATGCTACTTATAACTGTAGTGTTATAAACATTCGGGTCAATTGAGGAGAGGCATGAATGTGATTCACTGAATTTTCTACAAACGTCAGTTCTGATGAGGGTACAAATTAGAACTCCAAAGGGATGTTGATAATGAAATAATAATTCTGATAACAGATAATTGGAGTGGTTTTACGTGGTAGCTTACGAGCGCGGTAGTCGTTGATAAGACTGAAAATGAGTAGGGTTTTTGTGTAAGTGACAAAATACGCAGATTGTGGACCTCATAACTAAATGGTATTACATGCTCGTAAATATACACAGCACTCACAGCCTCTCTTCTCTTGCGGAATTATAGTAAATATAATCTGTGATTAAATATAGAATCATTCAAGCTAAGTGTATTTTTGCTAGGGCGGCAAGGTACTGACATAATTCGCGCCCCCATCTGAAAATAAAATGGCAGCCATTGGCCACCGTTAAAGATAATATTTTGCATAAAATACTGGTGAGATCCAACAACGAAGCATTAACACAATAAGACGTAATATGAAAAATTCATGTGTTATTCGCTTCGATTCGTACTGAAAGGGCCCGCGGGTGGCATAAGTAACCCATGTATTACATTACAACGGGTACCTACAGGTGAAGTGTGGAAGAAACAGAAATACAACTGAAAATTGTAATATTTTGTTTGTTCGTATAAAAATCATAGAGAAAAGTTTGACTGAAAGTAAAATCGAAGATGTTATACTCTTACGCATTTTGTCCTAATGATACTTCAAAACATACATTGGTAGACAATCATTACTTTTTTTTGTTGAATAAACTTTCTTTCATGCACATAAGTATTTGTATTTCAGGATACAGTTTATGCTTACCTCACGATATTTCTCCTGAGGGGGTAGAATCAGTAACTCCGGCTGCAAGCAGTTTTATTTAGCTCCAGATGTCCCCATCCAGATGCTGTAATAAAACATTCGATGACTCCACAGCTAGTATGGTTGTAACCATGCCTGCAAATCGAGATGTTTCAGGTTTGATTCTCGTCCTGAGTTTATCCTAGGATTTTTGTGAATTGAGTTGTACTCTATATGAAGCTTTACGCACATAATAATATTGAAGTTCATAGGGTTCTTAGAATTTAAAAATAAATTGAATTTGCTTTGAGGTACTGCCATATCCCCTTACAAAGGCACAAGACCGACCCTGTTTAATACAGGGATAGAAACAGGGTGAATATTGCTGCCCTAAGGGTAGTCTGAGAAACACCATTATAAAAGACAAATTTAACAACATTATTAACATCAAGATTTACATCTTTGTACCTACGCTTTCCTATATTTGGCAAAAGGCTAAAATTTCCATTCGTCTCTATTATTCTCGTCTTTATTTTTGATTATATCACTTTGATTTATAATATCTACACATATTTTTAATATTTGTTTTTCAATTTCCGTACATGGATCTAAAATTGAAATTGGAGAAACCGAGCGAAACAAAAGTTACTGAATCACTTCACCAGTGACATGTAACGAAACATCAAGCTTAGCTTCGTACGGGCAACAACGATTTCCATAAGTAAATGTTTTTCAATAACAATATATTTTTATGACAGAATGTTTAAAACGTGTCGTGTTTACTATTCCATTTTGGTTGAATATCCCACAGAATGCTTTTCATTCGTATTTTATTTAAAAAAATCCCATCATTGTGTGGTTTGATATGAAGCATTTTTAAACCTACCATTTAGCAGCCAACCATTCGGCATTATATTTTGTGATTCAATAGGCAATACAATTCGAAACGCTGAAAATTCGAGCATGGAATTAACATACGTACATACATTAAATTCACGCCTTTTTCCCGAAGGGGTAGGAAGTAATGACGCAGTGCTTATTTCTGCCGTCAAGCAACAATACACTCGCATAATTGCGTATGGAGCCAAACGTAAAAGTGTAACTTAAACTTGTAAATTTATATGATAAAATGGTCCATCCGTCTGTTTGATATATTATGTGGATACCGGAAAAATTGCGGGCATATATTTATATTGATTTTATAGCTACATATATTTGATGTCATTAGTTTATGTACATAAATATATATCTAGGAAATCTTGGAATGGATCAGATTATCATTTAAATAGTAAAGGGTATGTTTCTATGTAATACCCATCATAATGTGGTCCATTTAAAATTTGTCGTGAAGCGACGACCTCTGTTACCCTAATGTAAATAAAGTTTCACTTTAAAATATGAACGCTTCTTATGTATCTATCTATCGATCAATGTTCATGTCAAACTAAAAATATAATCTTCCATTTCCTGTGAAAAAGTGTAAAGTATACACATAAAATACAAGTAGGTATACAATAAAGTGTACATGCTAGGAATATAAGTGTACATCCTATTCACTTAAATATTCAACTAAAATGTCCGCAAACGAGACTTTGTTTAGTCAGGAAACAGGCGATATTTTCAAGAACCTCACTATATAAGGATATACGTGCTCGAAAACTCATACATGTAAATGTATCCAAACTTAGAAGGGAGCTGCCGAAGTTCTGAACTTCTGAGATAAAGCCAAATGCGTGCGCGGGGCTGTGCGGCGGACTAACGATTATGTTAAGCTCAACGGATAATACAGAGTTTTTATGAGCATTTAGAAATACATAGATTTTAAGCACTGCATTCACAAAAAAATAAATATACGAAAGAACGCTTCAGGTAAATGTGTTTTGTTATACGCAAGAAGTTCTTAGAATAAATAAAATGATATTTTTCTCTAATTCTTAAAATGTTTTAAACTTTCAAGTAGTTAAAAAGTCACATACCTACCAAATTATTTCATAAAATCTCTAGCTCAATTTACCTAATTTTGTTTCGTTGGTAGCAGCAGTAAACCAATTGTGCAATGTTCGATATCATTCTAACTACGAGTTACGTGCGCATAAGTTCAGTCTTCGGTTTCTCAGAGGGCACTTAAGTCGTATCGCTTTATTATGGGTTTGGTTATTGTTAGTTACTACCATATCGAAACCATACAATTAATACTACAACAAAGTCAATTAAATTCATGACTACTTGGAGAAAAACATATGGTGGCATTACTTCCTCGGATTAACAAGGCATAAAGTTCTACTGCCCGAAACAATAAATAAATAAATATTGGTGGACATTTCACACAGCGCCATCTAGCCCCATAGTAAGCTAAGCATAGCTTGTATAATGGGAACCAGACAACTGATATAATACTTTTATCATTTTTTTTTGTAAATACAACACCCAGACACACAACAAGAATCTACGTTCTTCACACAAATTTTGTCCTGGGTGGGAATCGAACCGACGACCTACAACAACG
Organism: Chesias legatella; assembly: GCA_947359385.1. NCBI lineage: Eukaryota > Metazoa > Arthropoda > Insecta > Lepidoptera > Geometridae > Chesias > Chesias legatella. Next base: position 6,701,667 of record OX375766.1, read on the forward strand.
CAGAAGGCAGGGTTACTACAACTGAGCTGTGAGGCCAGTCTGGACAATGGAAGATGGAACTTCTCATGTGTTACTGATGTAACCGGCAAACACAGTTTGTTTTACTGCTTAGTACATATTCTCTTAATAATATATAAACAAAAAACTGTTACTTCATAAACTGTTACTAATACTTTCTTGATAAGCACACTCGTTACGTTAATTGCACCAGTGCAAAGCCCGAGCGGGTCGCTATTAAAATATAAATCAACTATTTGGTAAACAGTACCGCATTACCGATATAGGAAAAAAAAAGAAATTGCATAAATAACCTTCCGTGTAGCCCGACCCACGCACGTCGCAACAGAGCAGCGGTTCGATATAACTAAGTTCGTGCGAGTTACATACAGTTTAATACGCTCGCATTTTCCAACAGATGATACAGTTCTAGAAACTTGGTTTTAGGGCACGACTAACCACATTAACTGTTTTTTTTTAAATAAAAACAGCTTTTATCAATTTTGACTAGTATGTCCAACATTTAATGCTCCTTCGTGCTTCTTTAATCACGATTTTCTTAGTTTAACCGGCAAATCAGGAGACATGATAATAAACGAATGACGAGTAAAGCGACATATACCAGCTGTTTGGGAAAAAAAAACTTAACAAAAATACTTAACATAAAAAAATGTTTCCATAAAGGTACAATTATACATACAATATTGAGCAGTTAAATGAATTACATAATATAATTGCTTACGATAAAGGTTCACTAGTCCCCACACTAGGATGTGTTGTGGGTTACTAGTCCCTTCTAGGAGAAAACAGTATACAGGTCTTAGACTATATATAGACCAAACATTTAAAGGGAATAGATAACTTTAACAACCTTAACACTCTGAGAAAAATGATCATTATTGCTCTACTGAGTTTGACTGCTGTTTCATTGTTAATCTACGTCCATATTCCGTGCAGCGGACGCGGCAATTACATCAGTTTTCAACGCGAAGCAACATTTTAAATCGCATCCACGCCAGTTTTACGAGCCTCGACCGAGTCGGACGCGGGAATAATAAATTTTAGAAGTGACAAATATTACACAATACTTTTGAACTATTGCGACATCGAGACCCGGGAATAAATATATTATGTATTTTAATTGGATGACTCCGTACGTACGGACCTCGTAACTGTGCTACGAATAGACCCGACTGGTTCCCAGCCGGGGCGAACGTGAGCTTACCATCTTCTAGGTCGTGGGTTCGGATCCAACAATGAACTCGATCTTCCGATGAAGTTAAGGATCGTGAAGAAACTATAATGTGGTGGTAAAGAAAATGCCTAGCAAGCCACTATCCTGATGTTGAAAATCAGCTTAACGTGTTCCGGCAGCATCACTTGTGCCAATTTCTAATCTAAGCGTTGTGTGGCGCCCCCATGGCTAAATAGTTGTTGTCAACACAAACAAACAGACAGATAGACATATTTGAAAATATTTAAAAACCTCGTATCAATGTCTTAAAAGTCATTATTTTGTCATTAGTCATTATATTGCAAGTCACAATTTCTTAGCCTATGTGAACAAACCTTAATTTGACTGCGGTACTGCTGGGCAGAAGACAGATACTAATTTTAGTTTTGCTTATATGTAATGAATAGTCCTCTAAAACTTCATATAACTGCCACCTATTGAAGTACTTACACCGGCGATTCGCTTCCATTCAGTTTATTATTTCTGTCGTCTCGTAATAAGCACTTCACAGCTGAGATACTTTCTTGCATTTTATTGCACGCCGGAAAGAGATAGTCGTTACAAGAGAGATGAATTAACGAACTGCTAAATAAATCATTTAACAGGCAGTATATGTATATATACCACAACTTTAGTCAATATCACGAATAAAGCCTTTATTTTTAATGCCTGGAAGAAATCGTTATTAGCGATAAAGCTGTGTTATTTCTATTGAAATAATGCATCATTTAGAATACGTATGTTTAATTCAAAATAAAGTGCTATGTATCCATCTCTGTTACACTTATTTTAGAGTACGGTAGATATTTGCATATGCATAGTTCCTAAATTGCGACTGGTCTAGAATAGTATGAATGAGCATCAATAATCGTCTGGCCTCACAGCTCAGTTGGTTAGTAACCCTGCCTTCTCCGCTGCAGGTCGTGGGTTCGATTCCCAGCCAGAACAAACATTTATATGACGAATATAGATGTTTGTTCTGTGTCTGTGTTAATATGTATTTTATTTATGTATTTACAAAAAAGTATATAAGTATTATATCAGTTGTCTGGTTCCCATGATACAAGCTATGCCTAGCTTACTTTGGGGCTAGCTGGCGTTGTGTGTATAATGTCCACCAATATTTAAAATTTAAATACTGCCTTGCCATGTACAGCGATGATCTGCAGAAGCTGGCTGGCAGAAAAATAATGCGAATAGTCGAAGATCGAGCATAATAGCGTTTCCTTTAAGATCGGCTAACGATAGCGAGCATCAATAAATTTCATATTGAAACTTATTCGAGGCAATATGTCTCTCAATTCCCTCCCTCTCTCCCTTAAATACATTTAACATTCAAAGATCAGAATCAGGCTCTGTGTAAAATAATAATTTGTCATTCAAACGCCATATCAAACTATTGTTGCCAATTGGAAGCAAGCTTAAGTGGGAACGCGAACGTATTGAATAAATAATTTCAGTTGATATTGAATTATTTGAAGTATTACGCTCTGAAATTTTGATATAAGTTTGGATTGATATGATAGGACGAGGTTTAAATAGTCAAGCTAAGTCATTTTATCTTTAGTAAAAATTCGGTTGTTGGTCTTGTCCCTGATAATAAAGAAAATGCTTAAAAAATCTTATCTTTTACTTTTCTTGATCATTGAGTATCTCAGAGATAGGAGTAATGCGTGATGTGCAAAATTACTTTCATAAACTTTTTAATGCATTTTTCAATATTTTAAAAAGAACTTTATGTTCACAAAAATCAAGAATGCTTATCAGCTATCTAATGACTGTATTAAACATTCTATTGATAGCTTAGGTACAGCCTTGAAAATTTACCTCCCAGTCCTAATATGAGAGGCATCGAAACATGTGGACTGACGATCGGCTGTTCTTTATTATGTTGTCCAATACATCAGCTCACTGTGTTTCCAAATTTGACAACTTCTTGAAACTGCATCCTAAAATATTGCGGAGATTCTTTGGTTAAAAAACAGTAAAATTTCAAAATTGATGTTTTTTGACCAAAGCATCTCTCAATCACCAGGAAAAAAACAAGAGAAATTTCAATACAGAGCACCTCTAAAAGCTCCACCGGTGATTCTTTTAGCAACATTATTGGGACATAATCCGAGGGACGGCGCGGGTGGACCGCACAGATACGGAAAGCCCCTAATTTGCAAATCGGAATTAGAATTGTACTAATTAGCATGCTACTCTGGTAGATACACTGATATTGTGATACTATTATAAGTTCCTGAATCGGAGACTGTATCTACAATTATTTTGGTTTGTCGGTTTTTTAATATAATAATAGCTGTTGGCCTCAGATGGCCTTGGAAGAAGAGTGTGAAGGAAACATAGAGTGGTGGTTGGGTAAATGCACGACTAACAGCACGATCACCCTTACGTCCGAACTCTGCAGCCAAACTCCTAACGCTCCTAACTCTAAATAATTCATTAAAAAAAGACCCATAATTTCTGGTCTAGCTAAAACTGTCACAAATAAATAACTCAAAATTAATTGTCTTCCCTACACAGTAATGAATAAATTATTGTCATGAAACTGAACAAAAAGTGTTAGTTAATGTTATATGTATACGATAAGATGGTCAGTGCATACTATAATGTAAACATATAATTCTAAGTAAGTTAAGCTGTTTTTTAAATGAACAAATAAACTACATCTTATCTTTATCTTTATCTAATTACCCAAGTAATCTGTTGCGATGCAATTACCAAGGGAATCCAAGCCTCCCCTCCCGAGGGTAGAAAAATGCAATGTTTCACCTGAACAATGTTTACGATTAATGGACTGACATGGTATATTAGTCGTTTGCTCTAATAAATTGGGGAGATTATTTTTTGAATAATGTTCGCCAACTTTTACCTGTTTTTACCAAATTACATGGGAGGCGGGCTATTTTAGCTGATTAAATTTGTGTTGCAACAAAAAATTACGGGTTTTGTTAATTGGGACAACTTTGCATTTGTATTGCAGGTCACACGTTTGGATTGTCATTAGTTTCATTTGTCACTATGAGGACAGCCACCCACACCATACTTATTTCTGGCGCAAAGCAGTTGTGCATTGGCATTGGTACGTTCTCCGTTTGGTGCCGGTGAAATTACTGATACATAAGACGATCCTTCATCAATAAGGAAATAGGGTAACTTTTATTTTAGTTATTGCTTAATAATTTCCATGCCATTTTAAAAATCCATCGTTTACTTGAAAGTAAATAATAATTGTCAAAACGTACAATACAAATGTTATCTGCAGGATATGCTTTGAATTTTAACATCGATGGGCCATCTGCTTTTCCCATCAACAGTATAAAATAGCCCAAGATCGCAAAAAATATTTTCTTTGGCTTTGGCTACTCAATTTATCTTCATTTCAAATTTTACTGTATTTTATTCAAATCTGAAACATTTGATATACACAAAATGATTCTGTAAAAAATGATACAGGCATTCATTATATGTAAAGATACATGAATGAAAAGGCTCCTATATTACCTTTGATGAGCGCTAGTATGAAAATTCTTTAATAAGTTATATACTTGTATAAAAACGTCTCAATTTCAAGAATTTATGGAATTAAAATTACCTTAATGAGGTTTCCTTTCTTAAATTGCTTCTTAATTAATTGGGTGCGCTAATTATTTTTGTAATACGTATTTAGTAAAATAAACCTAAATTTTATACTTGCTCGCTTTGGAGGTAATGATGTTGGACATAAAAAAATATTCATAAATTCATCTAAGTTTTTTTAGTTTAAGAATAATATATTTGACATAAAATTCTGTTAGTTTTTCAGCTGAATGGGTTGGAGAGAACTATTTAATATTCACTTGCATAATTTACCCTTCACGCATTCACAAATTTAACACAACTGTACAATTTCATGTTAAATATAGGCAATAAGTGGGAAAGATTTGCGTTATCCTTTCATTAAATTTCATCTTATCACTATAAAAATAAAAATAATAATGCAATAATTATTCATCTCATTTCAGATTGGTTTTGTACCTCTAGTTCCTTCAAATACACGTCCCTTTTAAAGACATGAAGAAACGGAATCCAATATGGTTCAATTGCTTAGATGTAGTAAAATCAATGACTTACAACGTACAAAACTTCACTTCAAATATGTTCCTATATTCCTACCTCCAAGGTTGCTAACGAAGGCAGTATTTGATGAGGGCTCCTTTCTTGGCATTTTCCCTTCCCGGTAATGAATAGACTACAGGCGGGTATAACATTTTAATTATTACTTGTTCTGGATGTTGTTACTTAATATGCCTATTTGACGGGTTTAAATGGAACGTAATTTCATTGTTACTCAAAAATTAATATCTAAAACCGTAACCAAAAACAAGCGGACTAAATTTAACGTAAAGACAGATTATTATATTATGAGTGTCTACATTTAACATTACCACTAATAATAATAAAAATAATATTGGTTGACAATTCACACAGCGGCTATCTTGCCCCAAACTAAGCATAACTTGTACTATGGGAATTATTATTTTATTATTATTATTATATACTATTGAATCACAACTAATAGAATACATACCTACTTTTTTTTGTAAATACATACATATTAACACCCAGACACAGAACCAACATCTGTATTCATCACACAAATGTTATATCTCTATTATCCACTAGGTAAGTATGAATACATTAACAGTAATCTTTTAAGTCTTTAAAAGTCAATAATAATTATGACACACTCATCTGCTTAACGTGCCATTATTTTTCTTGCGTCTTTCAAGAATTATTTTTTTGCCATACCTACTATGCTTTAGCCATGTTACTTACATGGGGCCAGATGCGAGATATTATTTCCTTCCATCACCTCCGATTAGGGCAAAAAGGAAGGAAATACCCATCTGCTACTTCAGGGGGCACATTGGTGAGGAGTTGAGCCATTTTTAGTGGAGTAATAAAATTGCTCCTCAAAAGAGTAAAATTACCCAACTCAAATTCTTGTACTCTGTTTTGCTTGGCGCTGTCTCTGGATAGCAAAGTGCAGTTCTTCCCCGAAACTGTTTAGGAGCCGACTGTTAAACAAGCTTGTGAATATCATTCATCACAAAATCAGATAACTGTTTACATAACTTTTGATTCACTTAGCTTCTATGAATTTCAATGGCAAATCCTTAATATAGAAAAACTTTAAAAAGTAAAGTTAATCAAAAGTTACTAAAACGACTAGTTTGAAGAGGTAACATTTAAAAAATAGTGGCTGACATTATTTTGTGAGACTTGTGTTTTTGTCCTACAGCATTGGATGTTTTGTCTATATCTGTGAATATATATGTCTGCGGATAATTTAAAATATATTTATATATTTACTTGGGATGCGTACTAACTGGATCACAGGAAACAAAACGTGCACATTGTAAGTGTGTAAGGGCTTTACTCGCCCATACTCGTCAAAATACTTAAATTATTTAACATGAAAAAGTATAATAACACAAACTTAAAGTCACCTTTAACGACATCGTTACAATACGGATCTATTAATAATGCAAGATCATTTTCTTTTCTTTGTTCTTTTCATTCTTAGTATTCAAGATTAATTTATCAGAAAGGCGCTTTGAAAATATGCAAATTCAAAGAACTCTAACGAAAATATTTTTTATGTTCGTCCATGTTTTATTTGTTTATTTTTACAACGCTTTCTTCTATTCATTTTTCATAAAAATTTCATTCAACATCATGATTTGGTATTCTTCTTATTGTGAGAACTTAACTGGCTAGAGTGAACACTAATTAATATGAACACCAGATGAATTTTCATAGCAATAACTTGGATAATACCCAACTGAAATCACAGATCTTATAACCTATAACCGTCAGAACCTATCTTAACTTTTTGGTTTGTAGAGTCGTTAAAACTATATATGTGACATTAGTACGTCATATTATATAAAAGGGTTTTACAACGATATCCGAAGACGTCGATATTGGCGACACACAACATTTGGAATAAAAGCTAGAATATGCCGGCGGCTTCAGTTTTACTGTTATACCTTAGTTTCATAGCCATCACAATGGAAACAACAGACAACGGAGGAGACATGTATTTATGTACAGGTGTATAGCAAGCAGGCATCCAAAATGTAAACGTAAAATTATTCGAAGTAAATGTCATCACAACCTTCAGCATCCACAGTCAAGCTTGGGGAGATAATGTGTGCGAGAAGCGTGTCATAATTGAGCGTAGCGCTGGAACAATTGTGAAATCACTCAAGATTGTGATGCGGTACGCAAACTGAGATAACATTCCGTTTTCAATTTTTAACACAAGAGATTGCTTACAATCGGAATTGACCGAGTGGAAAGGAGCTTTGCACTCTGATATAACCTGACTGCCCTTGACGGTACTAGAATCTACTATTATTGTAATCGAAGTCAGGTTTGCTCTTCATCTACTTCTTGAAAAATGTTCAATCAAATCGATTTGATTTCAGTTTAGATTATAATCTCTATTTGATAAAAAGGTCTGTAGGTAAGGTAAGGTAAGGTATATTCTAGAGTCAGACTTAAAATTTTTTTTGTTGTTCTGTGTCAAATTAAGAAATATTTGGGATGAATTGTTTGCAATTTCCCAAAATACTAGACAACAAGTTAGCGATTGGTGTGGTCTTCCGAGTTTCAATGCGAATGATGATTGTGCGACTGCAAACCTGTTAAGTCTACAGGGACTTACATTTTACAGTTTAAAATATTTTCGCATTTTTTAGAAAAAAATTGGATATCCTAAAGTTATAAAAAGAATAATCATTGCAGGCATTTTTATGATTTCATGACCATATATTCCAATTAAGAAGCAAGTTCTCACTAGAAGGCAGTCTCCTTTCAGTGGGCACATTAAAGTGATTCAAACGCAAAATAATTTGTAACTTAGGTCTTGTAAACATCCCGTACATGCCTTTCTTAAAGTGCCTAGTACTTGAGTACTAGGCATTTTTTCTTTTTGACAATTTAAAGAAAATCAATCCGTTAATTTAATCACATCTTGTAAACCGTATCTAAAATATATAAGCACCTTATAATATCCACGCTTTTGTATTCAAAATACCTTTTAGCTAAAGGTATCGGGTATGCTCTTCTTTGCGAACGCAATATGTTTCAATTTGTAAGAAAAAACACGAAACAAAGTAACTTTTGGAATGAAGGCATTTTATATGGCGTCTTAGTCAAAGGTTTTTGATATTAAAAATTCACGTTCATTTTGGATATTGAATAGTATTACGTCGGAGATATTTGATGGTTCTAACGGTACAATATGGAACTCTTACAGTGTTTTTATTAGAAATTAATAGCTTTATGATATCACAAAAAAAAACTATGTTGCAAAGTATGAAATCATTTCCAGCTCAGTGACTAGGAACAGTCTAATACAAATTCATCCAAACATCTCGGTCTCTGCGTATATCTTTTGTATTTATCTATCACAATATATTCCGAAAAATCTAAATAGAGAAGCGACTTCTAAACTACGATAATATTAAACTTAACTCTTGGCTGAGAGTTATCACATAAATACTCGTTATCTCAATCTGTTATTAGGTTTGATCTCTTTAGATATACTCTCCCGTCTTTCTATAACAATAGAAATTATTGTCATGAAAAAGCTCTTACTCGAATAACAACTGCAGTAGGTGTTTCCATAACAGATGTACTAAGGTTATAAGTGAAGCCCGAAGGGTATACTCATTGCTACCAAATCGAACAGCACACGAACGAAATGAAACACAAAAGAAACAATTTCGTCCGTAATTTTCGCCGTCAAACAAACGTCCTCAGAATAACAATTATTTCTTCCACGTGTGGATCGCGTAAACAATTTGGCTCAGCTTCACACAAAGAAGAGTTTCTTTGTCCCAACGTCACCTTTGTCCCGTGTGATACTCAGGACCCTTGAGGACGTTAAGATTTTGAGAATAGTGTAATGCAAAATAACGACGTAGACATATTCACACAAGTGAGAAAATAGCTTGGCTTATGTGAACGACTCTTTTGAATATCTAGGCGCATGTCAGGCGATTGAAACAGCGCTTCAATCCATATTTAGCCTTAATTGATACAATAATTAAAAAATCGAAATCCAGTTAATTATTTTCCTGTCGTTAGTAATCCTTGTTCCGAAGCAAGTTTTCCCGGGTTCCATCCCTGGCTGGGTCAAACATTTATGTGATGAGCACACATAATATTATTCTCTGTCAGCAAGTCGCATGTTGTTTTTTGCACAATTAGAAACATTCTTAATTAGTTCAAGTTTAGAAATATTTTTATGTAATTTTGTCAGATATTGATAAAATGGTAGCAATATCATTGCGAGGTAACTAAGGGCTCACATTATTTGACCTCTTAGATTGGTTTAATTATGATACGTGTACGTAAGTAATTTCAAACTCCAATTGGATTCTCATTGTAAAGTTGAAGTTTCATATGAAAATTAATTTTGAGCTTCAAATTTATGGCATTATGGCAAAAACTATACCGTTAAACGTCTAAGGTATAAGTAACATCAAAAGTGTAGATCATTCCCAGTTAATTTAAGGGGAAAATCATTGGGAGCTAAACGCCCGGATATTGGGCCGAATGGAATAATCCATTTGTTTCTGTCTCTGATTTAATATTAAAATGAGTTGGGTCAGTTCGGGTTCCAGTCCTTTTCATTTCGATTTATGATTTAGTTGTTGTTATGGTAGGAATGGCTGTGTGTCGATTTATTTAAAACATTTTTATTTTAACAAACAATATTTTAATAAGAAGAATTTTGAAAAAAATACCATCAAATACGTAGTGGTATAAAAATTCTAAAATCAAAAAAAATTCACAATTCAAATTAAATTTGATATGTTTATGGTTTATTTATTAATAGCTGCGCCCGCGGTGTTACCCGCGGTGCATAAGTAATCCCACGGGAACACTGCACTTTTCTGGTGGTTAATCCAGGATATATCCTGTATATATGCTGGATATATAAGCTATCTTGGTACCAAATTTCATCCTTTTCCATTCAGCCGTTTGTGCGTGAAAAAGTAACAAACATCACATACAAACTTTCACGTTTATAATATTAGAAGGATTAAATAAGGACTAACTAGGGTTCAAGCGTAATTACTCAAATATTATATTTGTCATATGTAGGTACTTAATCTAGTTCAAACTTGAACCCTCATTTTGTAAATTGAGGCATTGTGAAATGATAACTAAACAAATTTGTGACATAAAAATACTCTGACTTAAATAAAAGTAACTATAAAACTTTTTTTATTAAAACGAAGAAAAGACAAACTGACATACGTATACTGATATACTATGACATAACTTTGATAATTATTCGTAATTTTTCTCATCTGTTGCGAGGTGGGAGTTTCACCGGATATTTATCGTCGATTTGTACAAGTCGATCTTTGCTTACATCGCTCAATGTGCGCATTTCTTGTCACGTCTGTGTCACTGCGATGTATATAGTCACAATTAAGCACGTTGTGATATTTCAAGTGGTTTTAAGCAATATTTCGGATGTCGCGGCCGAATAGCGCAAACACTAAACATATAGGCTTTTGGAAATGAAATTCCCCGTGAATTACTGAACTTAATATTAATCTATACTATCCTGAGAATATTATTCAAAGCCGTGACAAGTTCTTTCAATCCCAGGAAAGCCATTGGGCTCAGTTGTACCGGTTTATAGTGACATTGGATCGATTAGCGGCGGATCACGTACAGAGGTAAAACCGACATTGTACACCTCACTGCTTTGAATGGTACAAGTTAGGCGCTATAGCGTCTAATAGTTTACTTAATGAATGTCTGGATAAGAACTCACTTTTATTGGTATATTATTTTTGATATGGTTGTTGAGGTCAAAGACAAATTCAAATACTTAATTTCCGTAGAATTCATAAAGGCTTGGGAATTTGGGAGCATTCTTTTATTCGGGTGTGATGGCAAAACAGGTATATAATACTCTATGTTCTCAAGGTGCACAGTGCAACAAGGCCCGTCAGGTCTCATATATGTATAAGTAAAGTTATAGTAGTTTTCATCGATATTACTCATTATTAGCCAAAGGGTAAGCTTGTGGTCTTTCTCAAAAGCTTAGTAATGTTCCGACATGGATGACCATTAATGTTCAACAACTGACCACATTCATGCCTCCAAGGAGCAACAGCTCTCGGATACAGCAATCGATTAACAATCACGCTTACTGGAATTTATGTCTGTTTTTATTCGCAAATGGTTGCGAAACTTAAATGCAATCAAAGAGCTCATCCACAAAATAGATGCAACACTCTGAAGATTATGCATAGTGATAGAATGAACTGTGAAAGCTCGAGTTAGATTCGCACACTATCCGTACCACCATATTAAATCATGTAGGTAGTTATGTTATACCCCTCATCCCCCTGCCTTAGATTAAGCATAGAGTAGTTATAACATACACTGATGCATTTCTCAGTAATGTTTTTATAGCAGACTCAGCCGTCTCCAACTCGCCGGCTGTGTCCTGCCTATATAAGTGATGTCATTATTAAAACGCCTCAAAATCGGTGTGGACGTAATCATGTAGTTTTTATTTAAATTCCAATTTCAGTTTTAAAAAACTCTCAACAACGTTCCCCAAATCATCAGTAGGTATATGATGACTTAGATAAACAACAATAATAATATTCATTACAATTTTCGTTAGGCTTAGTAATATGGTGGCCTGAAAGAACAGAAAACTTGAAAAAACATAAATTTTTAGATAATTTTTTTCTTAGTTGAAATGCGAACGGGTAAAATAGGAAGGAAGCGACCTTGAAGAGTGAGTAAGTGAGGTATTTTCAGTCAACACTTTTGGCTTCTGTTGGTGGATCTTCTGCTTGGTGACGTTAATATGACTTTAGTCTCCATAGTTTACCTTCATGATAGCGGCAGCGACTGAAGCCACTGCGCTGGTGGTAAGAAATCTTATGATTTACACCACCCATCAAACCAATACTATTGGAATACAACACCTCAGAGAATTTCTAATACCCTGCCTATTCGAATCAATACGTTGCCGACTTTAATTCCTTTACCTTTGGAGCGAGCTGTTTCTTTTTATTGAACAATCAATGATATTTTACGCGTTGCTCTTTACAATTTTATTTCATGTCTCTGAGCTCGGATTCGAGAGCAGTTTAGATGATTTGAGATTTTTGAGATGATTTTTATCTCAGGTTAATTCTTTTAAAACTTCACGATAAATTGTGGATGTGCTTTTCCGGACGAATAATGTACATGGAGATATATATTGCTAGGGTTTCCCATTGGGAAGAAATTCTGCTTAATCTAGCAATTCCATAAAACTTATTCTTTATACGATACCGCCAAGATTTACAAAGATTACGACTTCAAAATATCACCCCTGTCTACTACAGGTATATTCAATGAATCCTTCCGTATTAGACTCTTCAGGAAGAATTGAGGTTCTAGTGAACAGTGATTTGGATAGCTGTCGCCACACAGATGTATTACGGGTAGAAACTATGACTAACTTGCTTCAGATCATGGCTTTTCCCGCATGTACCAGGATAAGAAATATATCAGGTAATATTATATTTTGCCTATATTACAATTTTTATACATAACATTGCATATCAGTTTGGTAACTTTGGTATGAAGGAATACTTTATATCCAAAGAAATTTTCTCATTTATCGTTCACTAGATTGTGTTAAAGTTGGTAAGATCGGTATACAAGATTAACATATAAATGTTAATCTTGTAAAATAAACTGAAAAATAAGATTACTGAATCGAAAAATATTGAATAGATTATTCAAACTGAGATCACAAATCAAATTTACATGTTACTCGTGTCGTTTACGTTTAATTCCTGCAGCAGCTATTATCCGGCGTAAGCTTTCCTATCCTTATTAATCGTACTCCTATTATCATTATGTTTATTTTAGGAGCTAAGATAATAAAAATTCTGGGACCAATATCAAGAAGTCTTGAATGTAGTGAAAGTCAAGAATCCTATTTCCTCTGAATGCGCATAGTTTCATATACCTTTGATCACAATTGTGTTTAATTATATTGACGCCTCGTTTCTTATATAAATAGGAAACATTGTTTTGCAGACAAATTCACCATTAAATTAAATCGCGTAATGAGCAAACATCATCAAACGATTAGACACGAGGAAACAGAAATAGCATAAGGGTGCTTCCTCACTCGCCAAAAGTATTCTCTAAAATTATCTGAATGTTCATTGTGTTCATTGGGGAAAACTAGAGGCTGCAGGCGTGCCGGCTGAAGTTGTCTTATTGTTGAGACGCTGGTATGGTTGCCAGCGGAATCAGGTGAGATGGGCGGGTGCACTGTCTGAGACATACGGCATGGAATGTGGGGTACGGCAGGGCGGGATAAGCTCTCCTCTGCTGTTCAACCTTTATGTCAACGACCTCATCGGCGAGCTCAGCAACACTCATACGGGTTGTTTTATAGATGGTGTTTGTGTGAACAACATAAGTTACGCGGACGACATGGTGCTGCTGGGACCGTCAGTGGGGGCGATCCGGAAATTGGTTGAAATTTGTGAGGTGTACGCGGTGGAACACGGACTACGATACAACTCAAAAAAGAGCCAAGTTCTTGTGTTCAAAAGTGGTTCAGTCAAACCAGTAAGTGTTCCGCCGATTATACTTGGTGGGGTAGCTCTACAGGTTGTGAGAAGTTTTAGATATTTGGGGCACATCTTAAATGAAGACTTAAAAGACGATGCAGATATTGACAGGGAACGCAGGGCGCTGTCAGTCCGGGGAAATATGCTCATACGTAGGTTTTCACGCTGCTCGAGTGAAGTGAAAATCACCCTTTTCAAGGCGTACTGTCAGTCCTTCTACTCGAGCAGCCTCTGGATAAACCACACCCGCCGGGCTGCCAGCGTGCTGCGTATCCAGTATAACAACATTTTCAGGATGATGATGCGTCTGCCTCGCTTTTGTAGCGCATCCGGGATGTTCGCGGAGGCGCGCGTAAACGACTTTCATGCTATTATTCGCAATAAAGTCACATCTCTACTTCAGCGTGCCCGAGCCAGTAGCAACACCATCCTGAAAATGGTTGTTTCTCGAGCTGACTGCCCATTTATCAATAAATGGGTACAAATTATAACAGGATCCAATATTAGTTGATTATAATAGTGAAGTAGATTTAAATTTGTTTGCAATGTAATTTTAATTGGTTTTAGTTTTATAAATTTATGACATTATTTTAATTTCAATTTATTTTAAATTTCTATTGTACTCTATTCATTTTTATTGTACCTACTGTGTGCTATGTACTGTGTTCTATGGAAAGTTTTTTCTGAATTAAATTATTATTATTATTATTATTATTATTATTGTGCTTCGTTTGATTAAGAGTCAGAACAACATTTTTGAAAACTCCTGAAATCAATCAAAAGTTTTTTTTTAATACTACTTTAATTTCAATGAGAAACAAATATTTCTTTCTGTGATATTGTCGATACTTCAAGACGTTCTTGTTCGATAACACACGTCCTTCTAAGACTTCCACTCAAAAATGTGAATGATATTCTGAAGTTTGTCTAAAGTGCGACTGGCATTAAAACTGTATTTCGAAGTACAAATAATAAAGACAGCTTTATAAGCAAGAGTACAATTCTACTCTGAATTATTTCCCTTGGACTCTATAAGATGTCAAATGCCCTACAAAACATATAAACCCAACAAATCAGCCTACATGACATAACCTTCACAACCTACCTAAGGCTGTAACAGGACACGCCAATAATTGCTAAAGCCATATAATTCAGCTACTCGTACCACCATACCAATGTAAATTGAGAATAAAAGTTTCACTTTATGCACCCATTTCACTCACACTCACAGTTGAACGGCTACCAATACGAATGTGTCCGTAGCGTGTTCATTCCGTTCAAATGATACAGGTCAGTGATCAACTGCATAGCTTTATCCCGTTGCTGCACTGTTCGAGCGTTAAACAAACGTTAACTGTCATACACCAAACGGCCATCTTCTATGTACGGCAGTGTATAGGCGCCTTGTTCTGTGTACGCAGCGTGCGCTGTTGCCTCGCTTCTCCGTTATTATCTATTAAGAAGCTTAGAATTCGAAACTTCCAAACGTAAGACGATGAAGTTTATGTATCCTTACTCCAAACTTGTGTAGACGATAATATTGTATTACTATAATAATGCGATAAGAGTTTTATTACAGAAATAAATTATGTTTTTAATAAATTGAGCCAAAAAACTTAATACAAAGCATCGTCTAGGGTAGTAGGATGTCGTGTATGAAACTGGTCACTATGGAACAGAAACTCAATTTCAATTTTTATTCGATATCGGCTGTCTTTTGTGAGAATACGAAACTACAGAATAATATTAAAGTTTTGCAAAATCTTTAGAAAACGCTCGTCAGTAACTTTCTAGGTTATAAACAGATCATCTACAATAACATCTCGTGTTGTTGATCATTGTGAACAAGTATAATGCTCACCACATTAAATCTGCTCGTCTGGGAATAGTATCTGGGACAGCTTGCAGGCAAGGCTATTATCTACTTAGTCACGGAGCAGCCAAGATAGATCTAATAACACCAAAATTTTACTGGAATTGGAAATCTATCGCGAATCTAAGCGAGTGCATTTTATGACTTTATTGCACGCATAAATCCACAAAGTGTGCATGCAGCGTGCAAGCATCTTTAGAGACATTATGGAAGTTTCACAAGAACAATTTTTGCTAAAATACAGTCAATGTTTCATTAAACTCTTAAGATAACATTTAATAACTGTTCCGTTATTATATGACAATATCAATGGCTTTCATAGGGATCGATTCCCGGCCTGTGCAAACATTTGTGTTGAACATTGAGTTTGTGCTCACTCGTCTTGTACATGGAAACAGGAACCGTAATAGGAATATAATTGACGTATTTTAAATGCACCAGCTTCAAAATTAACGGAACCTTGCCATAGGGCAAAGCAAGCAGTATACAAATGTGTAATGTAGTCCATATCTCTCTTCAAGTAATTGTTTGATGTTATTGTGTTATTAGGCTGTAGTCCTTAGGCTATAGTCCTTATATTTATTTATAAGAATTTAATTAGAATTATATAGAATTAAATAGAAATTATTTAGAAGAAATTACTTATATTATTGAAGGATGCTTTTAATTTTATACGTTGTATTTTATGTTTTTAAAGACTATTTAAAATTCCCATTAAAATTATCACATAGCTTTATCAGATTCAGCAATCACATAGAATGTAACTTTCTTAAACCATGTTATTATTAAGTTACAAAAAAATCTATATCGTAGCGCGCCGCGCCATCTCTCCATTCGAATCGGCTCTTCTTCAATAAATACATTTTACTTCTGATGCTTAAAATAATTTTGCAGGGAAAACAACACAACAAAATGAGATAAGATAGCTGAGCTAGCAAATTGATGAAAACTTATTAAGTTACAAGTTTTCATTGTCTAATTATACTGTTAGTTACTGGTACCAATTCTCATATTAAAAATGCAATTTTGGTGTGTCGGCTTTTGTGTATACTATAAATACCCTTGTATGTTAGATAGGGTACCTTCTCAAATACGGAAGTCAACAAAAACAGTTCCTTCCCATGTTTCAGTCGATGGAATGAAACCTGATGAGGCCACGCAATGATCCGTGTGATTACCCGTCTCGTTTTTACCAAGGCTTATTTGTGGAGCTTAGAGCGGGATGGAATGCCATTTTGTCAGCATCATTACACGAGACTTTCGAGTTTTCTCAATCTTTCAGAATAAATAAATTGTTTTGAGTAAATCGAATAAAAAATGGACTAATATAGCATAATGGAAGCTTTTCGTATGTTATAAATTCCTGTTTTGTTTCAATGTTTCGGCTCCCCGTTGACAATATAATGAAGGCCATGTTTCTTTTTTTATTATAATGATATCCCACGCATACTACACGTACACATACACCACATTACGCATACACAACATAAAATCCAACACAAGGAAATTTAAGTTCAGCGTTTGACCGGGCAGGAATTGAACTCGGAACTAGTAGCTACTAATTAGATAGGTGGTCGCTGAAGTTAGTATCTTAAAACCCGCCGAAAATAGGACAACGCTACACTGTCACTCATACCGGAAGATTCGCATTTATTGATAGTCACGATTGCTGGCAATCAGGCCTTATCGACACTGGAACTGAATCTATCTAATGAAAATACATCAAGTAGCATTCACAAAGGCCTGATGTAGAATAACATGTTGTGGATCTTGTACTGGGAACTTAAGAAAATAAGCTTTTTGTATAGGTGTGTGTCATATTTTCTCCCACCAAATTCATCTATTCTCATTTACTATCAGGACATAATCACAACTTCCATTCAGCCTACCTTCATACTGTTTGTTGTCGGTTCCCTGAGAGGTTTTCCTTCGCCAGTTCGAAAATACGGCACAAACATTTTCAAGCGGATACTGATGGTACATTTTGTCCCTAATTTCGGTCACGATTCGGGCAATGAATTTTGGGATACGTACCTCTTAGTCATCATACACCACAAGTATAGACTGTATGTCGATTCATATCGAGTATGGCTAATTTGAGGGCCACGCACATTCAGTTAAATAACTGTAATTGCATATGGCTGAAAAAGTTGTGCTGAACATTTACACAACAGTACCACCTCAAATTAAATAATAAAAAAACCATTTCACTTTCAGAGTAATTTTAAAATTCAAATTAATCCTACCGCTTCCTTAAGCGCTTTCATATTCAATTGGATGGCGCCTATATTCCACGTAAACGACTAGGGGTTGACGGATTTACATCAACTTTACATAATTACGTGAACTCACTGCAGGTGGCGTTAGTTTCTAACAAAAATAACCCTCCAATTTTGAATTAATCTGATTCGAAAATGGAATAACTCAGTTGTGGTTTAATAGAGTCCACCGATGTAGATCCTCCTTTGGGAAGTGTACGCCATCACGACTTTTAACATATACCGACTTATCAGTGTAAAATGTATCCAGCAACTGTCCCATCAAGCAACATAGTTAATGTGAAACAAATTTAAATTACCTTTTCAACGGTATCACATTCAACTTTCTCGTTTTTGGGGTCCAGTACAGACTCGTAGCTCGCTTAACATATTTTAAAGCCCTACACCTACCTTACACCCTTACTACTGTCGCATATAAAATTCTAAAACAATTTTTATTGCGAAATGAGCACTGCCTTTGATTAGCCATGAACAACTCTTTGTTTTCATGGGTTTCAATGCTGAAACCCATGTTTGAGAACTCTGTATATAACAGTTCAATGTTTTAGTATAACGGGTTTCCAAATACAGACATTTTGCTCATTGCTAGAACCCTAGTTGTTAATATACGAAATTTTACTTAATAAATGCGAATTTATATAAATATAAAACTATTTACTTAGTTAAATAGAAACAAAAACACACTCACCACATTTCAAATATCTGTTGCCAGTAGTTAAGGTTGTACTATTAGTCATGACTTATAGAATGACTCCATATATGCAATATACATGTATCTATATAAGACTCCAGATTAAAGTGTTAATCTTTAAACGGCATTACGTTTCCGCCAAATAAGCTCAATGTTCGTAATTAACGGCATTTAACGCTTCATTAAACGGAAATAAAGTGAATAAGCATTTATTGGCGTACCTATAAATTGGGATAAGTTAGAAGTAATGCTGTAATGAATATATTTTAATTTTCCGTGAAATTTTTCCCGTTAAAAATAACAAGATTTTGGTCTGTTTTAAATTTACTTGAAAAAGTTTCTCTTTGTTTAAATTGTTATTTACATTGAGCGTTTGTTAATATGCTCTGTTCTTAATAACAACAATACAAATTAAGTTTTCGCTTACATAAGTATGAATTGACATTTAGTAGGGCAATATGCTTTTTCCGTCAATTTAAACTACCTATTACAAATTTTACGTGAATATGAAATCGATAAAATACCGTGGAATGAATGTTAAGCTTTGTTAAAAAAGTCAGAATTTACTAGAAACAAAAAGATGAAACAAATACAAATACAAAACTTTGTCCGCAAAATACAAAAATAACAAGGGAACAAAACAAAGTGGAACTGTTTAACTCGTGCAATAATTTATAAGTTGGTGTATGGAACTAAATTCATTCGTATCCATTTATGCTCCGATATCAACTTGAATAAATAATAAGTTGCCCGAGCGCGGTTGTCGCTGCTTTTTAATTCAATAAGCTCGATGTATCAGGAGTTTTAGTAACGTGTAACAATATAAGTTGTTTTACTCATTCCTCATACGGAGAACAGTGGTGAAGTTACCTCTTTCTGGAAGTATTTTTCCGTGGCATTTAGGTAGGTTCGTTCTGAAATTCGATCACATGCAAGAGCTGTGACAGAAATGACCAAACCTTATAAGAACTTTTAAGAGCAGTAGAACTCGCGCCAAGTTCGTCCGGGGAAGTACTGACATCATGCCCATTTATGCCGCCAAGCAGTAACGCGTCCGCCTCACTGTGTTCCGGTTTGAAAAGTGTGGTTGCCGGTGAAATTACAGGCAATGAGACATTTCAACTACACGTCTCAGAGATACGGGCGCATACGATGCGTCTTGGATCTTGTCGTACCTAGTAGGGGAGGACCCAAGTCACTTCGCTTATGGGCAGACGTTACCACTTAACACAAGGTGAGCCATCGGCTCGTTACGTAACTGTATCACAATTAAAATCTGAGAAGGTAAGAGAGAATGAACCATTTGTTACATAATTAAAGTCGATAATTATTCTTACGGCTGCAAAAGCATGACTGCGTAGAAAAGCCACAGCCTCGTAAGATCAGACACCGCTTAATTGCTTCCAGCTCAGTAGGTCGGAGCGAGCTTGTCACCGCGGGACATTCAATCCGTTCTATTAAATCTAATTCTCTAGGACACTGACAGATGCCTTTGACTATACTTAGCAGAAAATAGCGATAATAAATTTTGGACCCGATTATAATCATTATTAATTAAACATAGGCAGAAGTTTTTCATATTTTGTATTTAAATTTATAATCAACACTTTCTTTGTATATTTATAGTTTGTATTTATAAATTTTAACTAAACATTAGTAACTAGATCCCTCCGCTGCTTTTTAGTTAATTTGAATCTTGCTTATATTTAATTAAGACGCTTTTAAACATCAGATCACAGTCTGAAAATATTTTAAATAGTAATCATTTTATTTATTTGAAATCATCAATATAATTTCGAATGAAAGCAGGAAATTACGTCGGTAAGTCCTTTAGAAGACGCGCTTTGAAGACGGCTCACACAATATATATAAGAGCCACCAAAGCGTTACATGAATCTTCCTAACTATTCACCCCGCTCCCCCACTCGTGAACCACTGAGTACCGCTACGAAAGTATCGTCGTGTTTTTGTGAGAGTCAACGGCCATTTGCTCATCACGCGCGCGCGTACATATTTTCCTTATCAGTGAGATATGTTGATATTTACCCGCTTTCTAAATGTCCATGTATCAAGTCGATATCGGATTATTGACTGACTTGAAACTGTTGCCATCATATTCGCAGATCCTGAATGTAAAGTCCGAAATCATTTTAACTCCGTGTCTCTATCACTTACGTCTCTACCTACAGGATATCTAGTTAGAGTAGTAGTACCTAGTACGAGCACTTTATATATAATATGGCGGATCAAACCATGTAGTTGAATTTTTATCCAGTTTCTTAAAGACAATTGACCTGGAGTTCTGCAAACACAACTAGTTTTTATTTAAAAGAAAATTAGCTACTAAAAGTTTTTAACACTTAGTTTAAAAATGCAGATGTTTTTTTTCCTCGTGAACACGATTTTGAGCAAAGCATTAAATGCATTTTTGCTTAAAAAGAAATTATTGCATATAGATAGCTAAAGATATCCGGCTATCCTTAAAATGTAGCTGTGACGTGACATCACTTTAATGGAACGCCTAACAACGACCGGAATACTATTCGGCAAATGTTTTTGGAATAAAATCAAATTTAGCCCAATAGTTGTGCTCAGTTTTCGGTATCGGAATATGTAATAAGGTTATCAAATAAACCAGCTTCTGGCAGCTTGCGGTAAAAACCTTTGTATTGTTTTAGGTCTGTTGTGTTCTGTATTGAATATTTGATGAGTAGTGAGGAGTTTATGAGAGATGTGAATACACAATGGCCATTAGAATGACAGGAGTGTAAGGATCTGTATAGAGGTGTGCTCCAGAAATCAATTGTAAAGTGCAGAAGTTGTAGAAGCACGTGACAGGTTATTGTATTATACTTAATCATGTTTATAATGATACTAGTAACTATTTCTACTTAGGTTTCTCAATAGTTTGTCGAACCTTGCATATGAAATAGTCCATATTAGATTAATAGATAGTGTATGTCTGTAACCAATGCCTGTGATAATTCTTCTATATGATTTATTATATTCTGTCTGTCTGGTGCCCATTTAGTCCCATTACATTTTGTAGACGATTTATTATGTGATCATTATCCGATTGTTTTATACGTATATTTATCTAAAAGTTAATAATATTAAGCCCTCGTTCGCTAACGTACTACCCCCCCCCTCGCGCATCACTCCCGGCAATGCCGCGCGAGAAAGAAGGTTAAGCTGTTGGCAGCAAATCTCTTGTATTATTTATGAACTAGCCTTTGCCCGCGATGTCGATCGCATTATTTTTATATCTGTAGCTGTAGTTATACACCAGTATTTTAGAGTAATTTTAATCTTTAATACAATGAAAATTATTAAACACTGTATAATACCTTGTTTTTGCCTAGTCGAATAAACTTACAGACAGATAATAGCGTCATACCAGGTTGTTTTAATTAAAACAACGTTTGCAAGTGAGCTAGTTTCGTACAGCACTAAGCCTGCAAGCATATTAACTTAGGCGATTGATAATTATATTTAAAAATGCAATATATTGTTATGTCCGTGAGCGCGTAAAACGAGCAAAACAGATTTAGATCGACCATTTATCACAAAAAAGCAGAAAATAGCAAAAAAGAGTTTTAACAAAAATGATTGGTGCAAACTGGAGGGCGGCTATTTCACAATAATATTACGGCACCAGTAAGAGCTCTTACATACAAGCGGCATTTTAGCGAAGGAACATAATGTACGAACTGCGTGTGACTGCAAACTTTTCCCCGATAGGTTGGTCAGTTAGGGTTGGAACAGATGCATTCTAAGCAAGTGAGACTCGTTCCATGAATGTTCATTGTAATTTGACACACCCATTTTTGATTGAACATCAAAGTCAACAGTCAAAGTCAAAGTTATATAAAGATTATTGATATTGTTGCAGCAAACAACTTTCAATAGAAATAGGTATCTCATATGATATTGCTCACTGTTTTGAGTCTATCAGCAGCGTCCTACTTAAAACCAACTTCCTGCTGTACGCTGTACCCTGCACGCTGCACGCTGCACGCTACACACTGCACGCTGCACCCTGCACGCTGCACATTGCACACTGCACGCTGTACGCTGCAGGTTGCTACAGAGCGTGGATGTCCATGTCACGGATATCATCAGTCAAATACTTAGATATATATTCTCTGAGCAAAGATGTGAAAGCTACTGACTTTTTATTTGCTGTGCAGTACAAGACAATGGCGCGCCCAACAAAGACATTGTTCCACCATTGTTGTAGAAAGGTTTTAACGTACATACAGCTAATTGTAATCACATTGTGTTTACTATTAGTTGCTGCCTGCCATGGTTACACAGGAAACTAATTTATTTTTTGTTAAGCGGGTCAGTAGTAGGTAATTCGATTAAGTACATGTTTTCTAGGTAGCTCTACAAATAGCTATTTTTTGTATATGCGAAAACTATTATTTTTGTATATACGAAAGCGTGGATGATAGATGAATTATTCTTAAAAGTATTTTTTTACTATCAAAGTCAAGACAATCAAAATGTATTTCGAACAAATGAGATGTACACGTTAATTCTACATCATCAATCACTTAGTGCTGATCAAAAAGGGACTGTGTTCTCGCGAAATAGACGTGATGCTGAGAAAGATATCTTTTATTTTTTTGCTTTATTTATTAAAAGGAAACTATGTTACATCTGATGTCCGTTTGTAGCACGTTTTGAGTTTAAGAGCCGTGTGTTTTAAATAGTGTAGTTATTGGTATAAATGTCAATGTGTGTCTAACGTCATTGAGCATCGATTTGCATTTAGACAGGTGATTTCGATCAATATTTCAAGCATCATGAGTCAGAGGCTAGGTAGAGAACTTTTCAATACATAATAAGTAAATCAAAGCTGAAACACTTATTTAAGAGTTGGCAAAAACATTTAGTTTCTTTTGATGGTAACATATTCAAGAATATCTACGCAATTATTGGCGTGAACACATAACACTTTATCATCGCAATAACCCTAGACTGTTCAAACGATTTATATTTCTCTTTAAGTGCAAACCCCTTGCAAATGACCGAGAATCTTGCACTTTTTGCAAACAAGTGCTAAAAAACTAAATTTCTTGTTCATTAATCTCTCCGTATATTAATGAGGGCCTTTTAAATTTAATTCAGTTAATGGACTTTGCTCCAAGTTTTCTCCTAAAGCCGTTTGCAAAAAGTGGTTGCGGTCAGGTCAGCCTTTACTACGCTCAAATGAGCGCTGTTGAATTTGAACTTTATTTTCGGTGAGATTAAGTTGAATTTGTCTGTAGTATCTGAGGAGGGCTCAGTATTTTTGGAGAACATTTGAATGAAAAGGAAGAATACCTTACTTAATTTAATTGTGTTTCTTTCAAAATGATGTGTCTAATTAAAACTCGAGTCCTCTTTATATACATTAAACATACATACATAAGTACCATAAGGGTACCATAAGTCTCGGGGACAACAGATGGTTTGTGCCGGAATCCCAGCGACTGAAAACCCTACTCCTGGTAGATACTCTGGGACGCCTATGCTGGGGCAAGGGGCACGTGAAAACCATGCGAAAGCATTCCTTGGCAATTACAAAATCAAAGTCAAAATAGAAGAAAGAAAGAAAGAAAACATTTATTTTAGCCACTCAAATACACTCTAATAAGAAGAAACAAAAAACATAAACAAAAAAGATAGAACAAAAAATACAAGTACATATACAGGTACATATGAATATCAACTTAGTATTTAGTGGGGCCAAAATAGGTCCTGGTCCTGGTAATATTGTAATTTTTTTTCGTTGAGAAATAAGTTATAATTTATAAAGTCAGTATGCAAATAATAAATGGACATAGAACCACCAATTTTATTACAATAACAAATTCATTCCTTGACAGATTTGATGCGAGGTTTAAATATTTCAATATAAATAAAAAAATATTTTCATAAGCTTTACAAGTTGTAGATGCGAATATTGAATTAAAGATATTTTCTTAGTTTCGTTAGCTTAGTGCGTTCCTAAGTACATAGAGCCAAAGAAAAACATTGAAATATTTTATTTAGATGTTTTATTTAATTATCCTTCTTGAATTTAAGAAACAAACTGCCCCAGTTTGTTAAGAAATGTGATTGATATGATTTTTATTGTTATTTATTTCAATAGTTATCTCAGAAACTAGACAAGGCTCCCATAAATGACCAATAAAATGATTGTATTTTGGACAAACAAATAAAAATGTAAGATTCAATAAATAAATAAATGTCAATACATTGTTATTTATATAATATTTCGATTAAAACAAAAAAATAATTGCGAATGTTATTTATTCAATATTAATTCATTTTTTATTTATATTAAGTTGGCATCTATGAGTATATATGAGATATAATATAATCCTGTCCGCGGTGTTGCCACAAGCGTGAGGTGCGGATATTGATATTATTATTATTATTAGTCGCTCCAACCTAAGAAGCTTAACACTTTGCAAATTAGTTGAGAAAAGCCGCTTGGAGGATCGCTCAAGTAATTAAATTATGAGTGGACTTTGACACGTAAATGAATTATTTATTATTTTCATTATTTTAAAAATAACATATTTAAAGATAACAACTAGATAAAAATAAATTAAGCCGAAAATTAGAACAGATCAGCATATTATTCAATCCCAGTGAAAAAAAGTTCTGACAAAATGGTCCAAATGGCGTATTAAAGAAAATAATGAAAAATATATATTATAAATAATTTACAAGTAATCCATGTTGTCTTATTAGACATAAAGGGTTAACACTACTTTTAAACAAAATACAACATGTATCGCATTATATTTAGCTATATGCGTATAATGAGAACCCAACTAGCAATTAGCAAAAAATATATTCAAAAATGACGTGTGGCACTCGGAGACTGCCGCGGTAAAGCTATTGCGCGTGATATTTCAAAAAGTCATTAAAAGTTCTGGTATTTATCGATAGATGGAAAAACTAAAAAGTATCACCGCTGTGCCGGTCGGAGTGGGGGGTGTTAGGTTTTTTCGTTACGGAATTTCTGGATTCGGTCTCCACGCTCAAGGCCCGCGATAGAAGCTATGCAATAGCTTAATAATCGTAATTATCTAGTGGTGCAAATCAATGCAAACACAACCATTTTTCAGGCTGTTCAATCACAATGCTAAATATACCATCATATTTTGACCCTCAATTTACCCATTTATACAATTAATCCAGTACACGTCAAACAATTTCATCCCACAATGAGGGCCTAATATAAATTAAAAAGCATCCTTCCTTTATAATATAATACAAGTGACCCGATTTGGTACAAAATTTTAAAGGTATACTTTCCCATAATTATTATATATCCAGTTTGGTATAATAATAATTGTCATACTACGAGTAGCTATATCGAAACAGTTTGGTGAAAGGATTAATGTGCGCCTCAACGAAGCTCCTTTCGCGCACTACACACGTCTTCCAATGTTTGTTTAAAATCGACACAACAAATACTGTTTAACATAATATTTTTTTTCCTGAAGTCGATGTTTTGTATAACTCACTTTAATTTTGTGTTTAATACATCACTAGTTGCGCCCGCGGCTTCGCCCGCGTCGAATTCGGTTTTGTGAATTAACCTTAATAAAAGTAGCCTTAACTTAGCTAGTAGCCTTTACTCTTTATAACATTACCTATCTGCCAGTGAGTCTTTATTCATATATATGTATGGAAAGTATTTATTTATTAAAAATAATAATAATAATAATAATAATAATTCGTTAGCGCCTAGAAAGTTTTTATAGTACCGCGACTATAGTAAGCTGATTATTAGACATAATTCACGCAAACATTATGTTACCTCTATGGATATTATAAACCCAACCGGATTGGTTCTGCAAGTTGGGCCATCTGTAGAGCCTCTGCTCCATCTAATGAAAACAATGGAATAGCTCCGAAATTGCAATTAATTTCCACTTGTTTTGTTAACGAATATCTCGAGTGCCAAGCAATGTATTAGCGCTCGTGGCGTTGCCTGTCTGTTACAATATAATTGAACGATTAGTTTATGCAACCTTCACAGCGAACATAACGGATGGACGGCGCTATAATTCAATCATACTTTTCATATCACATAATGAGTGTATATTTGGTATATACACTTTGTATATACAGGGTTACAGGAAAAGTCGTGCTAGATCCGTTAAGGGCGTGGAGTACCCATCATTTCTGACTTATTTCACTATGAAACACCCTACCCTAAACTTAACCCTTTTCGAGATATTCGACTTTTAATTTTTTATTGAATAATGCCGATTTTTAGGCTACGAAATTTATTTTTGTTTATTTTGTGTATCTTATTATTATTATTATTGCATTTTTACATGTGTAATAAGATGCTTTAGGACATCAATCATTAAAATAGTGCATAAGTTAATTGAATAGACCGTAGTAGACAAGTGAAAGTAAAAAAATAAAAAATATATTAGCAAGCTTATTTTTCTCTAAGGGATATCTAAAAAAAATATTATGACACTTGTTCGGCAGATATTTTTTAAAATATCTACGTTTCATCAGCTATCTAACGAGGTCTAACAATCTAGGGTTTGTATTACATTTCGTGGAAAAAAGTAGTTGTGTCTGCGCAAGCTCGTAACGAATACATAACTCGCTACCCCGGTCGTCGAGTGCCGGATGTGGCCTGTTTTGACAGAGTTTATCGAAGACTTAAAGAAACTGGCTCTGTTTTGAGACGAAATACAGACATGGGAAGACCACGAATTGACGACGAAGAACAGGACAATGAGATAGTGCAACGCTTTCGAGCGGATCCGACTACTTCCACTAATATTGTTGCCCGTGATCTGGGACTTTCGCAATGGAGAGTGTGGTTTACAGTGCATACTGCTGGCCTATACCCGTACCATTACACGCCGGTACACGTTATTGAAGAAGGAGACCCCGCGAGAAGATTGGACTTTTGCAGATTTATGCTAAATGCTGACGTAGAAGACCCAGATTTTCTAAGAAATATCTTGTGGACGGATGAGTCCAAATTTGATAAAGATGGCATAACCAACTATCACAACGTCCATTACTGGGCCCCAAAAGAACTAAGGAATCCCAATAAGAAAAGAGTGAAAGGGTCCCAACGAAGATTCAGCGTGAATGTGTGGATGGGCATTATCTCTAATCATTTGATTGGACCTTACTTTCTCCCGGATAATCTAAATGGGGAAAGCTACGAAAATTTCCTGAGAGCAGACTTGAGTGATTTGCTGGATGATCTGCCACTCAACCTGATCAGGGACATGTGGTTCCAACACGATGGCTGCCCTGCCCATTTCAGGAGAAGTGTCAGAGACTGGCTGGACACAAATTATCCAAACAAATGGATAGGACGAGGTGGGCCGTTGCCATGGCCAGCAAGAAGTCCGGACCTAACTCCCATGGATTTTCATGTATGGGGGTGCATGAAAAGTCTTGTGTACAGCGAGCCGAATCCAGTTTTGTCTGTGGAAGACTTAAGAGAAAGGATTGTGGATGCAGCAAATAAAATGAGGACCACGTTGACCACTGGAGTAGTGAAGACTGGTCTCCGTAGAAGGATGCGACAATGTTTCAGAAATAGAGGCGGCCATGTTGAACATGAACTGTAGAATAAGAAAAAGTTGTGTGAAAACCTTTAATAAATGACATTTCATGCATACCTAATGTTTTATTTTACTTTTTAGGGCTAAGTATAAATTTTCTTCTCCACTGTCGCCTATGAAACTAATTTTTTTCCAATGCATTTGAATAAAACCCTAGATTATTATACCTCGTTAGATAGCTGATGAAACGTAGATATTTTAAAAAATATCTGCCGAACAAGTGTCATAATATTTTTTTTAGATATCCCTTAGAGAAAAATAAGCTTGCTAATATATTTTTTATTTTTTTACTTTCACTTGTCTACTACGGTCTATTCAATTAACTTATGCACTATTTTAATGATTGATGTCCTAAAGCATCTTATTACACATGTAAAAATGCAATAATAATAATAATAAGATACACAAAATAAACAAAAATAAATTTCGTAGCCTAAAAATCGGCATTATTCAATAAAAAATTAAAAGTCGAATATCTCGAAAAGGGTTAAGTTTAGGGTAGGGTGTTTCATAGTGAAATAAGTCAGAAATGATGGGTACTCCACGCCCTTAACGGATCTAGCACGACTTTTCCTGTAACCCTGTATACTATCTGGATTTAGCATAATTGAGGAATTAGTCACCGAAAGTGAGTATTCATTAGCCTAGTTATTCATTGGAAAAACGATAACGGCTAGTAGTGTATCCCGCTGACGTTCCCACGGTTGTGAAACTCAAAAATGACAGTGTAGACCTGTCTACGCTTCGGAGAAAAACGCGTAAATCCATGAAAATAATGCAGGAGTGTATTTATTGATGCCAAAAACAGACAAATGAGATTTTATAAAATTGTATAAAGCCGCTGTAGCCTGCGGCGTTATTTTATATAATGATGTGATGGTGTAATTATATTTCAAATGGTGTGTACGTTCAATAACTTACGCAAATAACGGATTTTGAATTTAATAATAACTTATAAGGGTAAGGACTCCACAACATGTCTTGTTGCAAAATGCTGAGTAATAAAATAAAAATAATAATATATAAAAATAAAATAACTCATTGACCCTCGTCAATGAGTTATATTATTATTTGACTCCTTGGAAGGTCGAATTCGGAGTGGGAAATAATATAATTATGAATTTTAGCGTTTACACAGACAACGATATGGGCGCTTCTGAGAGTGAGATGGTCTGTTGGTAATAAGAGTACGTAATAAGCATCCCGACTTACAATCAGTGGATCGAATCAAGATGACGCCAATGAATTAAAGCTTGCTAAATAAATGTCATACATAGAGTCAACTTCAGAAGAAAGAAAACGTATTTTATGTTTAAAAAACTACATTAAAAGACTCACTCACTCTTGTCAAGAGAAGGGCTGCATATTTAGTATTCAAGGGGACCATCCATAATGTATAGAAGTAGTAACATACTATCAATCAGAAATAATTATTCTTTATATAATTTAGTATCTTTTTAAAGAAGTCTTTTTTCCGTTATATAGATAAACATCTTCGAAAGTAAAGACTGAAAGATAAATAGTTGAGATTGTGCTCAGCTTTGTGTTTCTTTTCAGATATTCGCTTTAAAGGTAATGTGTTGTGATGACCGTCTTAGGAACAGACTAAACTAAGTATAGCTGTGTCATTTTTGTTATAATTATAAGGTTACTAAATAAAAACAATACCGACTAACCAGAATTAACTCACAGAGATTTGTAAGTTTTCACAAAGTTAATGTAATATTCTGAAAGCACTGCTACCATACCAGTTAGACTGGCTTCCTAGCTGGCTGGCACAGTTGGTAGTAATTCTGTCTTCTGCGCCGTAGGTTGTTCGTTGGTTCGATTCCCACCCAGAACAAACATTTGTGTGACAAACATAGATGATTGTTCTGTGTCTGGGTGTTGTTAGAATGTATTTACAAAAATGCTTAATTTGAGGCTAGGTGGCGCTGTGCGGTATGCCCACCAATATTTATTTATTTATTTATTTAAGCGGTGCGTTATAGTAATGTAGTTTGAAGGATGCCTTGATGTCTCGCCTTGTAGTGTGACCGACGTTTAGGTGTCAGATTTTGCAATGGCAATCGGCTTCACATCAGGCATACCACACGCTCGTTCCATTGCTACTCTAATGTTTTAAATAAAATAAATAAATATCTCAGAGAATGACCGAAATAATCCTTACCAGCTGTTTCAGATTCATCTGTCGCCTTATCTTAAAAAATATCTTAATTAAAAGAAGACAGTATCCCACCATCCCTAAACTTACTTTCGCCAAACACTTTTCACATTAAGGTAAATGTGTAATTAATTCACAAACGAAAATTTGGGAGCTTAATTATTTGGAGTTTCACTTAGTGGAGGCGAATTATAAATTAGGCTGTGGCAAGTTGAACCAATTTGGCCAAAAATAGGGGAAAAATATTTTCTTGGCCAAATATATATTTTGGTGGTTTAATATATACCTACTTCAAATGACAAGTTTAATATTTATAATTAGTTTTAAGTGTCTCTGTTTCAAGAGCATGGGAGTTGAGTGGTAAACCGCCGCATTTTAATGAAAAAACTCTTACTTATTACAGAAAAATTGCGCCGATGAATTTTATATTTTGAAAATCTATTTTTAGATTCGTTGGGTTTACTTGGACCTCGTTCACTATTATAAGAGTGGTCGTGTTTGCACTGTCGAC
Source organism: Chesias legatella (assembly GCA_947359385.1). NCBI lineage: Eukaryota > Metazoa > Arthropoda > Insecta > Lepidoptera > Geometridae > Chesias > Chesias legatella. Next base: position 6,732,719 of record OX375766.1, read on the forward strand.
ATTGGGGTCGTTGACCTACTTACCTATTATTACTACTATTATTTATTATTATTAATATTTTATTATTACTACTTACTTACCTACCCTACTTCCTGTCCTGCTAAACATATAACTCGCTTGTTGTTTATTTTTATAACACAACACGTAAATAAACAACATTAAAGCAATGTAACGAAAATACATAAATTATCTCAACTATTGTACCAGAAAAAGTGAGTGCTTTCAGTTATTTTGTAGAGATATATCATTTGTAATCTCCAGATACCAAGTCAAAGCCAGTGTTTGCTTCAAGTTTCACTTCATAATCGTATCTCTGGCACTTGTTTAGTTTCGTCGTACTTCTCCATTCTGTGGTACAACTTTGGAATCACATAAGTATACTGCCAGAGTGTAAACTTATGTATAATCTCAATCTTGGTAAAACAAATGCGATAACGTTACTGAAAGTGAAGTGATTACATGATTACGTTCTGAAACAAGCTTTTTTGAGGCAATTATGTCGTGGCGTTCGATTGCGTTACCGCGGATTACTTAACTAGATACTGAGTAAAAAAGGTCATTTTTTTAGCTTTAGCTGTCATTTCTGTTTTTGGTTATCCATGCCACCTACGACAGTGTCCTTTTATATATGCTAGATAAACATTAGCAGGATAAATGATTGAAGTATGGACACGAAATAGCGTTGCTCGTATGCGTAAGTGATTACCCTTTGAACCCCTTACACGTGTCCCCCGGGGGTGGTGCGAAAGAGGCAACCCAAAGTAGCAGTAGAACTTGTGTTAAGTTCGCCCGGAGAAGTACTGCCACCACACCCGGTGGCAGTACCGCCAAGCAGTGATGCACTCGTGTGGTTCCGGTGGAAGGGAGTGGGTGCCGGTGAAATTGCAATTTAATTTAATGAACAAGTGTTGTTAATCTTATCCCGGAAAAGCGCAAGGTCCCTTTGGAATATATCTGGAATATATCAATATTAATTATTAACAATATTAATAAATTTAAGAAAAAATCGTACTGTTTGCAATATACCTCACTGCAAAGAACAGTAGAATAGTTCCCAGAAATTCCGAGTGCGGATTTTATCTTTCAAAGAGATCCCACGAGTCGCCTCGGCATTGTTTTATAGCTCCTGCTTTTGATTTTATACCGATTTGTAGGTGGAAACAGCTCAGTTGGATAATCTAACACTGTACAACCGTATCTGTAAGAAACTGGCCGTTCACATCTTCTCAACCAACAATGTGCATCTTTCGTCCTGGTAAATACTGCCATAAATAATTACCCATCTCAGCTGCCAAGCAATTTGGCACGCACTCATGTTGCAAAGATGATTGGTTTTCCCAAAATTTTATAGTAATTATAGTAATATATATTTATAGTAAAAAATTCATGCCATGAAATATTTTGGATCGCACTCACTAGCAAATTAGCATATTATTGCCATATATAAAATAACCAGTACCTAGTGCACGTAAGTTACGAAAAATATGGCTAACATTGTTAAGCAGTTAGGATTTTCTGTGTCGTGGTTGGCACATTCGAGAAAAACTAGTGATGATATTTTTCTTTAATACACTTGTCGAATGTTAGTAAGTATGAATCTAACTTAATATGTTGATAGACCATATATTTATTTAGTATATATTATTTTCTCTGTAGCCGGACCTTCACTGTGAAATAAATGGCATTTGGCTTATATCAAGCCATAAATTGTCGAGATAAGTCTGCGGGTGAGATATTAAAAATATGGCGTCCCTTGTCTTATATAATTCATGAAATACTTTTTATAAAGCAGATTTTGTTCTTCTTACGAATTGGAATAGATAAGAATTGAAATTTTATATTGTTCGTTCGTGCAGTATATTCTCGTTTAAATTGTTTCAACAAAAAATATACTTTGATGTGATTTTGTTTATTTTGATTTTGTACCAGATTATGTGAATAAATAATAAAGACATATGCAATATAGAACGCAAACTACTGCGCTGATTTTCAGCTGTCTTACTATTCAATGATATACAAAATTATATCATCAAACATTTCAGAGATCACACCGCAAAACGGGACACTGAATATATAATGAATATATGTAAGCTTGAGTATATAAAACATTTGATTGAAAAAGTTTAAGACCTTAACCTTAACACTTCTAAGGTCAAGTGTTTATCAATATCCTTTTTTAACACATTTGACACGTAAACACATTATAAACAATCTTATGTGTGTAATGACAAAAGTTTAGACTGTTGTGTGTAAGTTTAGACTAGTTTTTATGAATGAGATTGTTAAAACAAATTGTTCTGAAGTATCATAAATATGTTTTATTACCGTTTATTTATATTACAAGCTTTGTTTGAAATTTTTTATTGTCACCCTCAAGTTGCAAGAAATTATTTAAGGTATAGTTTTGTCTGTTGGCTATTGAAGTTATAATATGGTATATAAAACCTATCTGTCGTATCTTGGTGAATAGTATACAGAAACGCAATAGTATAAAATAACAGTATTACAACCACTTCTTATAGGAAGAAAGTGCATTTTAGAAAGTCGTACTTTTTCGTAGTCGCAGAAAAATTGAGGTTCAATCATGAGGAATCAGGAGGAATCAGGAAAAAACACTAAAAACACTAAAGTAACATTAGGAAGGCTCACCAATGAAAATAGTCTCATTAAATTGCGTTAGTGTTTCTTTTTTTAATTGACTAGGGATTTAACAAGATGTGACCTGATGGGATAGCGTATAAAATATTATATTTTCTTTATTTTTGAAAATAAAATGTTTCGACGGTCTGAGTTTCGAGTCAAGGCTTAATTCCATGAAAATGAAAAAGGCAAACAAGAGCAATTCAACGCTACCACTGAGTTTCCCCAACTAATTTGGCAACTTTTGCTTAAGCAACGCCGTCGAGGCAGGTATCATGTACAAAAAAAACTTTGTTTTGCCGGGTATAAGCAAGCAATGGTGAACCAGTAAACTTTTAGCTTTTTCAGTGGCAATTTTTTAAATGGGAACAAATGTGCTGTTCAGTTTTAATTGGTTATAAGTGTTTGCGTTTCTAAAATTAAATGCTGAGAATTTGATCGGAATTTGAAATATTTAGGTTGAATTAACTTAATATTTGAATCATTGTCAATATTTAAGCAACATCAATAATTATATTGCATGTGTCACCTTCAAAGCGATTGCATACCTACGTTTGTAAACCTCATTTCAACAAATTCAACCACTGTAGAAATATTGTTTTGGACCACGCAGATGGCAGATTTAAATCAAAATACCAAATACCTTCCAGCAACTTTAAAGAGCTGTTTTAGTGAACTTCACTTATCCGCCTTCACTAAGATTCTCTATAAGAAACGCAACATAAAATATCTATGAAACTAGTAAACCATTAATAATAATAACAACTCATAGTTTCTATCAAAGCCTCCAGATCCAATTCCAAATCCTTAAGTAAAAGCGGAAATAAGGTTTAAGATAAACGGAAAGGATCGCCTGTTAATCTTCTTAACGCCCGTAAGACCGTACCAAACGGTCGTTGAACCTTAATGTTGGATCTTAAAAATGTACCCGTATAATTTTATGGTCCACTAATGAATTTGAGGTCAATTCCATTTTATCTGATCTTTTGGAAAAGTAATGCTGAGGTATCAGGGTTTATGGGTTTAATATTCTCTCCAATTACGCCATAAACGAAGGATGTCTTATGTAACCATGGGGGTTTTAATGACGAGAGGCCTAAATCCAAACATTTATATGAGACACAACTTTTATTTTAATTTATCTATTTCTTAATTTATGTTGATAATTTGTTCGCTTGTTCTCAACAAAATATCACGTTCTCAATAAAGAAAACATCACGAGGAAACCAGCGTGCCTTATAATTATAATCTAACGGTGTAAGGCATGTAAAAAACTATATACATGAAACAACAGTTAAGCCACAGTGGATCTTATGGTAGCCATACACGTAACGATATAATTGCGCAAGTTTAGACTTGTACAAGTATGCAGTAACGTGTGTTGGAAAATTATTGCGCAAAATACTAGACTTGTACCAGTTTAAAAAAGTTTTCGATTCCAAATTTGTGCAAATTTCCGTTTGCGCAAGTTTACTTGAACGTGTGTGGCATGCCCAAGGCATGCCTCAGTAGTATACTAACCGTCTGCTTGTACGCACGTCCTGTGGTCGCCTCAAACGCGCTAAAATGACGAGTGAGAGACATGGTGGAGTTAAAGACCATTTGGAGGAATTTATAAATATTTACAGAAATGAAGTCTGTCTTTGGCAAATAAAAAACAAAGATTATCACAATAGGAATAAAAAAACAGCTGCTTATAATAAATTAATCGAACAATATAAAAAAATAGAACCAATTGCCATGTCTTTTTAGTTTTTTTGTAACAAATATTAAGCCAACTATTGCCAAAGCGTCATCCATCGACACACCCGTATGCTCCGCTCACTTTCATAGAAATGACATCGCTCAATCATACTTGAGCCGTCTGTGTTCACTCGGGAATAACGTTTACTTGTACAAGTCTAAACTTGCGCAATTATATCGTTACGTGTATGGCTACCATTACGGCCTTCTCGCGTACAAACTTTACATATATATATAAGAGTAGGATGGATCAATATCCTAAGAGTGAAGATTATCCTCGTAAATCACATTTTGTATAGTTTCAGTATTCAATCTCTAAGGATTTAGACGGCATCTGTGTACAAGCGCGAAGCTACCAATCTTCTGATAAAACTGACACAACCATCCATTTTATCGACTTTCCACTGAAATGAAAAGATTACATGTTGAAATTGTGAACTTAGAAAGCAAAACACTTTTGCTTTAGAATATTTTTCTGTATTAAATAATTTGCACATTAAAGTATAAAATACTATACTACTATTTTTTAAAAGACTTTAGGTTAGAATAAATGAACTTTTTCTAATTTATTTGTTAATTGAAATTATCAAATAGTGGTATACGGACATATATTCCAAATACTTGTACAAATTTTAATAACTCAATAATATTCTGGAAGATAAGAAAAAAATAAAGGTCCATGGTTCCATATTCTATTTTCATTCTTGTATTTTAGCAATAAGTCCTATTACCAATCTTTTACAATATACTCAACAGAGATAGCAAAAGAAACCCTACTACTAAAACATTGCTACAGTTAGGGTAACGGACTCCTGTACCGTCCAATAATTTCCTCTGTTCGTCACCAACTTGTATTTTCTTATCAGAAGCTTTATGGATAAATAAATCTGAAAACTTCGACAAAAACATGTCATAAAATCTATCGATATATTACTGTTACAGTCAGAGGACAAATGCCAGTCATAACAATATTTGACTATTCAATTTTCAGTGCACAATGAACACAAGTTGACAGACTCCGTGTTTCAATTGAAACTCATAGAAAAACGCTACCTAAATTTATGTTCACACAAGCTTACGTTATGAAGTTTATCCTACAATTTCTGGGCACAAGATCGTAATAATAATAATAATGAATGGTCCATTTTTGCTTGTGAAGGGTATTTTAGGGTCCCTCCTGTGTACATCTAAACTTCAGACTTTAGCTGGAACACTGAGATAAAAGCAATTTCTAGTAGACACCGACTTGAGACGGAAATATCTCCGCCCTTATGTTTTGTAACGGAATTAAATAAATCACAGTATTAAGATAAAAGATGTCATAAATAATATTGTTTCAGATGTTCTTTGGTAGTTTTGCAGACTGAACTTTCTACGTCATCGCTTCTATGTTTCTAAGAGAGAAGAAAATTACACTCGCTAGCCCAAAACTTGGCAACGTCTACGCCTTTTTCGTTGACCTCACAAAGACTTTGAGTGAGCACGTGTTTAGGCATAGCGGACAAAAATTGCATGTGACCTTGTCTTAACGAAACTACATTGTTAAAGCATACTATTGGAATAATATCCCCATTTTACTACACTATGCCTGACCCCTCGGTTCATAGATTTCCGTGATCACGAATGGCCCACTGGGAGCGCTTTAGCAAGCTTATTATTATATTTAAAACAGACAGAGAGAATAGGCAAATATTAAATTAAGGCAAACAAGAGTGACACCACGTACTCCAAATGATTGGTGTATTCTTTACATATTTCTTTTTAAACTACATAATCAAAACTGACTTCGCTTATCTTTGCTTAGCCGGGCATTTTTAATGATTTTTCATTATAATGTAAACTTTTAATATTTATGAAAAAATATAGTGATGGTGTAAATATGTTCCATATATTATAAACAGCACAATGCCACAAATATCAGCAATAATACGCCGCTAAACGGCAGGAGCTGGCCCGGGGGAAATCTTAGTTGCAAACGTTTGTACCTGTTTACCGCAATACTTTGGTGAATTCCATAACAGCTGTTCTGTTGATACAAACTATACTTTCATGATCACAATGATATTGTTATGTTATTGTTATATTGCACATAAATATGAACAGAAAGACTAAAATATCGAGATAAGTACTCGGCAACACTAAGAGGCCAAGACAAGTGCTATTTGTCCATGACTTAATTATAGCTCATGTTGAAAATTATTATTAGAAAAGCTTATGAAATAGCCCGAATAAACCTTAAATTTATTCTTCATTAAAACTTCCAACTCGTAAAGTTATGCTCCCGACGTCTACTCAAGTTAAAAGAATGAATTTCCCAAATAGTTGGGCAGACGGAGCAGAATGCCGCAGGGTGCAGGTGAAACGTCATCCAAGGCAACGTAAGTTATGCTTTGAAGTCAGAACGGATCCCGTTAGGACCAGAGTATTCATGAACTGAGCGATATACCCCGCAGGCGCGAATCAGTGAGCGTAACGCGTAGAAGTATCCTCTACGCCGTAGAAGATTAAGCCATGCATCGCCATCATCTACATCTACTACGTCTACGTCTGACAAACAGAAAAAAACGGTATTCATAAAGACTGGTAATACATAATACAAATAAATAAAATTGGAGTGTCTGTTTGTAATATCAAAATAACCGCTTTTTACTAAGTGCATATGGATGTATACACGGCACATATACCAAAACAACATTTTTTAAAATTTTTGTCTGTCTGTTTGTTCCGGCAAATCTCCGAAACGGCTGGACCGATTTTGACGGGACTTTCACTAACAGATAGCTGATGTAACAAGGAGTAACTTAGGCTACTTTTCCGAGGGGTCAAATAGGGGTGCGTGATAAAACCGAATTCCACGCGGACGAAGTCGCGGGCAACAGCTAGTTAAAGAATAATTCTCATTGTGTGATTACAAGCAATGACTATAGCAGCTGAACAACTTAAAGAGATTAAACAAGTAAGTAACGTCTATCTTACTAGAAAGAAAGAAAGAAAACTTTATTTGTAGCTATAAAAAAAGAATTAACACTGCGGATACTTAAATAAAAGAATAATAATAATAATAATACTTAAATTAATAACTTATAACGATTGAACATTTACGAAACTTATAGCTACAAATTGGCGTCCGACTCCGCATACGTTGTAGTAGCCGTAGGCTACCACAACGCTCATCTTCCGTCGGAACCATGCGGCAGGAGTCATTTACGAAGATAACTAGATGTGATATCATTAATTGACGCGCAACACAGATCTGTGCATTCAGTGTAGCACGTAGCGTGATACCTTAAGTGCTGTGTTGTAGTACCTACTCACTCAGCTCAGTGTGAACATAATTAACATAGCTATTGTAATAAGGGTTTCAAATGCGTTATTATTATTAGTTAAGACATGCGGATTAGACGAAGTTCAGCATGCTGTTGAGAATAGTAGAATTAGACCAAATAATTAAAGATATATTTAAGTGGTCACAAATCGGCACGCATTGCTTATTGCAGATATAGAAGCTACTTAAGCATTTTTCATTATTTAACCATTATATATAAATAATAGTTTTCGAGCTTATAAAAATAACTTTATGTCCGTTAACCAGTTAATGTGTGATCCCATTGTTTGGCATGCTGTACGCGGCGTTGCCGAGACGACCATCCGTTAATTAACATTAAACATTTGCGAAAGCCGCATTGGTTGCAGGTTACATATTTATATAAAACGAAGTTATAGAAGAGAGAAGCGTATTTAAAAACCTTCTGGTTAGTCTGAAAGTGGAACGGTGAAAGCCCAGTTGGAAATTGAATTAACGATAAAATGAAGAAAAAATACAGCATGGCGTTAGGGAAAATGCTACCAATACCACCATTAAGATGGAAATCTGCTACCAAGCGCGAAACAATAAAAGCGCCTCTTAAATACTGTCCCTAAAGCAGGTGTTAATTAGCACCAACCTTGACGACTTAAGACAACACGTTCAGATTTCCCTGTCCAATGGACAATACTACTTTATTCATATCACACAAAACTTTGCGCTGATCGAGGATCGAACCCGGGACTTGCAGACTCAACATAAAGCGAATAAACGCGACCCTGATACATGATTACCGGTAATATGATAAAAATTCTTTTAAGACACCTACGGATGTGAACAGCTGACATTCGAGTTATGACAATCTCATAATTTTAGAAAAAAAGAAATCAATGTTCCAGTTTAAACTTTGTTGCTTATGATATACATAATTTAATACACTTCTAAAAGCTTTTTAACTGAAAATCATGTATATAAAAAATCTTAAACTCTCTTCGTCGCTTTGTTCATCACAGTGATGGCCTTATAAACGGAAGCTTGGCAAGAATTCGAGAATGGACAGAAGGATGGACGTGTGAATGCGCTTTCAGTTAATTTTGCCATTACAAAGGATGCGTTGTCTGACGCGACTGCAGCATACCGATGAGGTTTATTACATATTACACGTGTAAGTTTCAGTTAGCGTTAGACGTTAGCGTTGGATGCCGTCACTAGGAGATGCCGGATACCGGATGTTAAACGGTATAATCTGCCAACAACGCTCTATACACACGGAGGAGGTAATGCAATACTAACGAGAAGATCCCTAGTCGCATTGCTTTGCAATTATGTTACATTATGAAGACGGATCATGTGCCTGTAATTTTACAGGCAATACAAATTATTACCAACGGAAACACAACAATACGAGCGTCACTCCTGAGCGGCAGAAATGGATATGATGTTAGTAATTCCCAGGACTAACTAGTCCAGGGAAACTGAACTAACCATTATGTGCAAAATTACAACATGACACATAATGGTTAGTTCTGTTTCTGCCAGAAAGTCAATATTATTTATTATCTCTGATAAGGTGAGGTTTGTAAATATCAATTAATTCAAATCAAATCAAAGTAACAATATTGTATTAGAGGAAAAAAACACTGGATAACGATACAGTTAAGAATTATTCAATAATTGAATAAAAGGTATGGATTATCTTTTAAATTATAATTGAATTCTTGAAAGACTGTATTGATTTTATACTGCTCTTTGAATAATTTATTACAAAATGAACAAGATTGATGTAAAATTGATTCAGAAAGAGTGACTTAAGCTCTTGAGAGCTCTTAAAATAATTGCTAACCACATTTCAATATTCATAGTGTTCGCAATAAAGGTTACCGTCTACTAAAGCACAAAATTATAGAAGTTCTTTGATAAGACCAATGTTCAATGTTTCAAAACAGTTTTTCTTAGTTCAGTAAATAAGTCATCTCACGAGAATGCTTTATTTTCTCGGGATAATTATAGCCTATGTCATATTCCACACTACAGTCAATCTCTGTGCCTTTGATACAGATCCGTTCAGCCGTTCTGGCGTGATTGAGAACAAACCTCCATCCATCCAAACTCTCGCATTTATAATAGTAGATGAGAGAACATGCAGATTGCTCAAATTATTTTAACACATGTACATAAAATGAAGGTTGAAATTGTATTTACCTGTAATATTATCGGTTATTCTGAAACCCCTTCTGAATATAACGCATCAAAGCAAAATTCAACACGGTTACGGCTACATAAGTTTAGTATTTATAGTCAGTACTGCAACCACACCCATAAATGTAAATACATGGGTGTGTTTACACTTATACACACGTAAACTGAACACCACACTTCAATGAAATTGGTGCTTTGGAGAAGTTACATATTACATATACTTCATATTTTCCGCACATGTTGTAAGTTTATTCCCAACCAATATTAAGTGTTACGTACAAAGGTTGTTCTTTTCTGCTGACTAAGTCTCACCATATTGGTAGATAAATGAAAAGCAGTGGTTGCTCTTTAAGCAATGTCATATCCCGAGGTGAGCTTTAACTAATTTTTTTCAACTGCAACAAACGTTTACTCTCAGTTATGAGTAGCAGTAAAAGTATATAATAATTATAATCTGGTATAACCATTGAATGCACGTATATGATTGTAAAGTCAAATAAATCTTTGTCACTCTCTCTCTATACCCTCGGACTTATTTAGTGCGTAAATTGGTTCTACTGCTACGAATAAAAACATTACGTCAACATAGTTGTCAAATTACAGATACACACATATCACAATACACAGCCCCCCCCCCCTCACTTGAATATCTCAAGGCATAACTAAATGAGTGATATCATGTAATCTAGGATGAGAAGATATAAAACCCCCTTTTAAATAAAGGACGAAACTTAAACATGATTTATTAAATGAAAAGTTTCATTAACCACGAGCACAATGAACAAACTAGCAAAACTTTGAAAGAAAATTAAAGAACAGGAATTATTATTCAACTTTATTCTGAAGGGGTGCCGAGCTGTAAGTTTAAGTAGAATTTTCCTGGAAATCTATTGGGACTTCTCTGTGCCGTATATAAGTTAGTAGTAGAAGTGTGTGGAGAGAAAAACTTGAGGACTAACAGCTTTTGGATATAACATTTGACAACTAAGCCTGCTTCGAATTATTTTCCATAGATCCAGGGATTTACTCCCTGGATCTATGAAAATCTGTGCTGGACATTCCAAATATAACAAGCTTGTATATTATAGTGTCGTTTATATCAAGGGAGTCCTCACTTAGAAGACAGGCTGAGTAGTACTGAAGCTGCGCGCTCTCGGAAATATAGTTTTTCCAAAAATCCAATGTAATATATTAATTGTAGCTTATTTCAAGTACCTTACCTGCGTCCTCGTCAGTACTACAAAGTTTGAAGCCTTATATAAGCCCACCACCAGTGCATTTTACAGCGCGCTATTAATTGCCCTAACTTCTCCCACGCTGTACATCTAAGGCAAGACCAACCCACTTTGTACTGAAGTTTGAGGTTAGCAACTTCGTTTGTACTATCATAGTGCATAATTTGCTACGTATTTCAGTTTATAAACTATGTGCAAACTTTGATAGCCCTTGTAGTGTTTTGTAGCCTGACTTAGAAAAAGCTACGGGAGTTTTCAAGTTTAGAGGTCTATTTGATTACAGCAAAATAAGTATTGTGGGTGTTCTTACGAGTATTTTTATGACGGAATGAATGATCTCACATTACCGGGTTCCATTTTAATGGCTGTGGGTGTCGGTGACATTCCAGCCATAGAAGTCTTTATTTATCAGGGTCACAGGCGTAGAAGATGTGACTTTGAACTTTTTGTAATTAATTAAAGCAGTGGATTTAATAAGTATATTTTATAATTATATTTTCGTAACACAGCAACGTGAATGCTGTTTCTGCTTGGCAGTAGAAATAGGTAGGCATCGGTTCTGATGTTCAAATTGGTCAGAAGCTATGAAACTTTCTCTGAAGTTTATGTAACCTCCAGAAATCATGTCTATTAATTTTATTTGAAGCTTCTTCAGGTAATATTTCATGTAGGTATCTTATCTCAACGGTTTTTGGACTCTGAAGTGGTTGAATTGTGACATAGGATACTATTGACCTGCGTTACAGGTTAACAAAAGCCTATTTCAAACACCAGTCTCTGACAGAGAAGGCTAAACACATCCTACTTTATGATATGCGTTTTATTGTGCTTACCTGTATGATTTTGAGTTAAAATCTATTTCGTGTTTAATTATATATTTTCTAAATAAATTTCTTATTGCTCTTACTCGCCATAAAATACACATCCTCACAAATTAAAAATCCAGAAGAACCAGCAGTTTAGACCATTAAGATACATTAGCCTTTACTTCACCTTTAAGTCTCGGTATCATATTCACGTCTGATATTGCTGTACTTACGTAGGAGTGTAGGATTTCATTCCACCTCTGGTGGAGGAGTCATCAGCATGCTCCGTAGCTTGATTCAAGAAACACTTGCATTTCAGTTCAGGACTTTCGTTTAGGTACAAGCTACTCTAACCATACATAGCACCGGACAGCACTAATGAAACATGTGAAGAAATAAAAAACATTCGCCGATAAAACTGAGACATTACTTTGTCAACAGATCACAAAACTAGGGAGGCAATAAAAACAATCCAATAAGGACAGTCGCCAACACGCCTCGACGATGAAAGAAATGGTCCGGTACAGTCAACGTTACAAGTATTTATAAAGATTAATTTGGAATCGTTAATACTTGTATCGTTTTTAGGGTTCCGTACTCCAAGAATGGGGCCCTGTTAATAAGCTTACACCGTATGTCTCTGTCCTAATTTTAAAGGACATATCTTAATCGTGAAGTAGACGTTTGAAATATACATACAAAATATATTAAAAATTCTCACTGTGAGATATGAAATTTGAACGTTGTTGGAATCTTCTTTCTGAATAAGATCTTATGATATACAATCATATCATGTTAAATATAATGCCTTGTTCGTGTGCTTCATAATATTTTGTGTATTATTTTTTTAAACTATCTGCAATTGTCCGTTGAAATTCCAAAAATAACGTTAAAAATATAACATTCCTCATTTCAATAGTGATACTGCGAACAGTGCGTCTGGTCTGTCCCCGCGCGACCCTTTCCAAATAAACGTTGCATATTATTTGAACGCTTTGTGAATTATTTCATGCACAGTTCCTGGATATAAAGTTATTTATGCCATCGACAGATTTTTCCCGCACACTTAATATAGGAAAATGTGGGGTTTATAGGCTTTTATTGAGAGTAAGATTTTTTTAATAAATAAAAAATAAAGTTTTTTCTTGATTCTGTTAGATCGTGCTCTTATAAATAAATATTTTTTTAAGGAATACCTATAACACAGAATACAATCGATACCAATTAAAATGTTACAGGCAAAAATGGCGTTCCAATACTATTTGTTATCCGTGTATCAGAATGTAATTTTCACAGGTTTTTTGCTAGTTTGGCACTCCATTGAGTGTACACGAAATCAAAATGATATTTTCTGGAAAAGTAATCAGTGAACTCGGAATATACAAGTGGAAATTGTGTTATTTTAAATATTAAACTATCACGTTAATAAAAGAAATTAATGTAACTTACAGTGATAGGAAATAAAAGCTCCTTGGTTTTTGTTATTTGTCGTGAATATCATTTATCGTTTATAACTAAATTAAGTATTTTAGTTGTATTAGTAAGTCATGTTAGATTATTGAAATGCTTTGTGTTTTTTAACGACAATCTTATCTCTTTGTCAGAGAAAAAAAGCAAATAAGTGCTAAATTACACAATATCCTTTGAACTAAGAGTACCTATGTCATAGGTGGTATGGCGCAACACAAACGTCTAAGACCACTTAAGAATACTTAAGGTTAATCACACAGGCAGCAACCTTAGCTAGGCAGGTTTAATACTAAAACAGATACGAACACCCTCATGTAAGAATGTTTAAAACAAGTTCTCTCAAATCCTCTCTTAATGGCAAAAACTGCATCCAACTTTTGGTCGGGGTCAAACACAATTTAAACCCCCATTATAAAGTTATGACTTCTACAACCATTATGTGCATGTTATCACAATCTAATGGGTTCTCGGATAGAATTGTCCTAAAACAGTAATGTTTTGGCAGACGGACCGAATGAGTGAGCCAACTTGTGTGCGTTTGTCTTGGCCGAGATCCATCATAGTAATTGTTGTTACTGGTATTGCGTGCAAAAGCAATTAGTGATATTCCTTTCTTTTTTCAAGAAAACTGTTGTCTATTTCTGCGGGCTCCTCAATTTGCCTACTAGATACGAGTAATTCAGACCCAACATCAATATTTACAAATAGTCAATATTGAGCTAGACATGTCATATTATAATATATCCATGTAATTTCGGACCATTTCATCTCTGTTGAAATAAATTAATTTGTAGTTTAAGTTGTAGTATTAAGTAACCCAGAACAATGTTCTACTAAATCAATGGTGCCAAACCAAACTAAAAGTGAAGTGTAATCTGATGAAATTTCATCATTATGAATTAAAACAGCAACTTAACTTACGTGTCAAATAAATATTAGTTTAGATTGATATCAACTGTATACACATTCCCGTCGCTTTACTCCGTGTGCGATCTTAGAAGTTTCAAGATGATGTTTAAGTATTTATAAAGAGCAAGTTGCGAAAAAGCTAAAGAGGGAATGTGGAATGAAAAATACGAATAATAATAAATGCATTCACACGAACAAAAGTGAAATAGATTATTGTTAAATGTAATACGCTACCGCACTATCCGTAACCTCCCCCGAACCCCGGGGCGAATGCGAGCAGTGCCTGGTGTGTCCTTCCATTGTTACCAACTTTTATATGTGAACGTTACAACAAAGCTTGTATTTTTCTAAAGGATTTCATGCCAACGCCGTTGCGTTTATTGTAACGGTTTTATTGAAGCGTTGTTTCCGTCGGGAAACCAGGACCAGAATCTTTGATACCCTGGGGTGCTATTGTGTCATACGTTGAGTTGTCAATGGTTTGATTGATTGCCGATATTGACCAGTAAAAATGTGATGACAACTATTATTTTTCCAATGTTAACACTAACCAGTTAACTCAGGCCTATCCTGCAGATTGAAGGAGATCTTTTTTTTTTTAATAATATAGTGTAGTGTAGGTTTGTAGTAATGTAAATAAGTAATATTATTACTTCACTGAAATGTTTGACTTTTAAATAATTCACAATCATTATTTTTGAATTCATAGGAGTCTTAGTCTTAAGAGTCACCTTGAGAAGTTTTTGTTTTGTTTTTGTTTAATTAATTGTATTAATGTAATATTAGGAACAGGTTGATTAATCCACTAAATCGATGTAAATTAGTAAGTATTCTGTATTCCTCAGAACACCTAATTGAGACACAATATGTAATTTCCTAAATTGTCCCCATAATAAGTCCTCAGAGAATTAGATTATAGCAGCATGTCTTAGTTAATTACTTTACAGTGTCTAAACTCAAGCAAAATAACCATTAAAGAAAATTAATTCTTTAAATTCCAACCCTTCTGGTTCAAAGTTTCTTTTAAGCCACCCTCGGGTCAAGCCAAGGGAAACCGTTCACTTCGAGGAAAATTAAAAAAGTTTCCGACTCACCCCTCGAGGCGGAGTTCATTACGTTTTGGGGCTAGTTTTTCAGATGCACATCCGGTTTTCAAAACCACTGAAAGTTGAATTTAAAATTTTTAATTAATGATACATTAAATATGGGAAGGCGAATGTGTTTGTGTGTGGCTGTTCAGACACACGTCTGTTTGGAGTTCTGGATATGTATTCTAGTTTATAAGTAAATCCAGTTATCTGGCTAGATACAATTGCTTTTCCAGTAACTATGTCAGTCGTAGGTATTTTCTAATGATTATATATGTATTTATATAATGTAAAACACTCAAACCCGGCTTCGTGTTTAATTTATTATTTATCTATGTTCGTCACACAAATGTTGCCCTGGAAGGAAACCGAACCCACGACTTACAGCGCAGAAAGCAGGTTTACTACCAACTGAGCCGTGAGGCCAGTCATCGAACCCACGACCTACAGCGCAGAGGAGATGTTTGTTCTGTTAATATGAATTAAAAAGTATACAAATATTATAATAATCGTCTGGTTCCCATTATACAACCTATGCTTAGTTTACTTTGGGGCTAGATGGCGCTGTGGAAATGTCCACCGAATTCTATTTATTGTATGTAGTTGAATAAAAAAAGAAAAAAGTAGAATAAAATAGTTATAAATATAAATTTCTAATTGCAACTTAGTTTACCGAGATGCTCGTAGTAAAGCTAAACTATACTGCTGAACACAGGATAACATGACCAAATAAAATCTACTTGTGGTTACAGTTCATAATATGTGACTTCATACACTCGCACTAAAGTGACATTGTAGTTTTTGTGCGGGGAAGTGCATAAACTACACTTTTATTGCAAATATGATATTAAATGTCATAATGTATTTCATGCTCAATAAAAGTGCTTGAAATGATATTTTATACGAACCGTAACGAATAGATTTTGTAGTGTTACTTTTTAAATTGAAGTATAAATTCATGTTATTAATATATATAAGAATCAAAATACTGAATGTCTGACATATAGACAACGCACGGCTTAAACTGAGGGTGATGGCCCAGTGGTACAAACTCAGAGTTTCAGTCCAGAGGTCACCCTTTCACTGTGTACATAAAGAAAAGGATCCGATGGTCTAAAACTCAAAAATATACTCTGAGAAAATCAAGTGCTCTAAATCCTTAATTTAAATCAATATTCAATGAATGGTTAGTTGATCGATAAAAAGAATAATGGACAATTTATGAGAATGAGGGCTAACATTTGACCGCAATCTCGCCTGATCTTTCCTAAGTGACGATGCGTTCTACGATGTAGTATGCGTGCCTAGAAGTAAGCTATTCACTCTCCTCTTGAATGTATATACATTGTAAAAAAAACATAGCTTTCGTTTTTTTCTTAAGAGTCGAAATTTCCTAATGAGAAAAAAGTGCTCGTTTAAATACAAATTTTAATGAATTATATAATAATTATACATATGCATAATGTTATGGATATATTTTTATTAAATATTTAATCATATATGCACATTCCACGGTTCATAACTCTCTCATATTTTACTTCAAACTTACTGAACCATTTTTATTCGAGAACTGTTTTGAACATTGCGGCTTACAATGGCCCATCGTTTTTGTCGTTGGGCTCTGCTACAATTGTTTTCATAGTTTTTGTGTAGCGACATAAGTAATGCGTAAACTTCTAACGCTGTAATTATTACTACACCAAAATAGCTTTGGGACGACTATATTTTTTGTATTCCACGGACTATGTCTATAAACTAATCAAAACTATTTTCAAATTTTTATCACTTTTTCGTGGTGTGGATGGCGTGTAAATGATTTTAATAGTTATAATTTCATGTGTATCAGAAATTTGTAATATACTACAAGGCTGCAGTGGTAGATTTGAACTGATTCACTCTCGCATGTAGAGAATAGGCTATATTATTATTACTACCTACTATAACTACAATATATTATTACCTTCTATATCATCAATTGATCACTTTTAAACTTGGAGACAATTTTAATGATTCATCAGCATTAATGAAACTGTTTCCGTGTTGTATAAAACGGATCCGACAATGTCCACATTTGTAAATTATACAATATCCCTTACTCCAAGGAAATGTATGTCTATTTTAGAAGAAGACGATCGATTATATTGGGATAGGCCGGAGACAAGAGCAATCCCATGTCTGGACTCCACGCAGCTCCGTACTTTATACTGAAACCTCACTGCAGGCAAATCCATTACACTCAAAACAATTTAGATATGAACCGTTTTTTTTGGAAACTATTGTAACACTAGCCTTAGTTTCCCAGACACAATACTAGAAGAAATAACACTTTTCTACACCGTCTGCGCCACTTTTGATTTTGTTTTGATGTGTGTCGGTTTCTTTTTTGGTTTTAACGATTCACCCGGTCTACCCTGAATCTCTGTTTTTTAATATATTTTTTAGTTTTGTTCACATTGTGAAAAATGGTTCCAAAGGCCTTACCCGCTACTTCGGGGCAGCAACGAGCATGTGTGGGATTTTTTATCCCAACTAAAAGAACACTACGGTGGCCAACCTCTGCGCAATCGAGGAGTTCCGGGATCTTCAGTAAACGGCGAGGCCCCCGACTCCCCCGGGCCGATACCCGGGCACGCCGCAATCCTCACGCACTTATCCCTGGACCTTATTCATGTGGGCATTCGCAGGACCACCGAGGTATATCCGCCCTTGCGTCTAGTTGACAACACTGCTATAGTGATCTTGCCTTCTGTACTGTAGCTCGTAGATTCGATTCCCACCAAGGACAAGCATTTGTGTGACGAACATAGGTGTTTGTTCTGTATCTCGGTGTTAATCTGTTTATATTTAGAAAAGTATAAAATAATATAAAAGTACATATATACGTATTATATCAGTTGTCTGGTTCCCATGATACAAGATATGCTTACTTTGGGGCTACATGGCACTGTATGAAATGTCGGGCAATATTTATGTTAAATTAATTTAGATCAATCACTTGCAACAAATGCCTATTCTGATCTTTTAGGAACTTAGGTCAAGTGAAACTTTAAAATACTATTCAAAGTTACTAATAACATTTTAGTAGGCAATTTTTTCACCCAGTCGGAAAGAAACTAGCTGTAACAGCATTCAAAAGATGCAGCTCTTCAAAATGAAATGGTCTGGAAGATGGTCGTACAAAAGAGGCCGTAGGTTATAGGGTCCCATTATTAGAGTACAAAATCATAAAAATAACACAATTATCCAGATCAATAAGAAAATAAACAATCAATATAAATCAACACCATCGTAGGGTTGTTTTTCCTGGCCCGACGTGGTCGATCATAATACATTATTTTCTCAATTCCTGACCAGGTTTTATCGCGTCGTCTTCTTTTAGTTTTTGTGATTGTTGTGATGTGGAGTGGCCTCCGGGGAGTGTACACTCGCACCGGACACATCTGCGCGACCGATAACTGTAATTGGGATTCGTTGAATGAAGATAACGCGGGACCGTATGGGGACTAGTTTAGACGTTTTGTGACACAACTTTATAGCTACGAGTATGTATTGGTCGGATTCTGTTACTTGTATTGTTTTTTGGTAAATGTTGCTCTCTCGACTTTAACAATCATTTTCACTTTAATTCATTGTACTGCCTGCAGGGCATATTGTCGACATATGAATTGTGTCCATGCGTCATATGCAACCATACAAAAGCTGAGAACAAATTTCACGTTTATCATACATTTTTTTGTCACCGGGGTGCGTAAACCTGGACCCAAACCTAAACCCTGGAAGGTATCCACACTGTATCAGTTTTACGGTTACCCTATTAACAGTGAAATTTCGTGATTAATCATGCATATATCCAGAATAAAATTAATTATTCAATAAATATGATATAAATGTAAGCTATTAAATTATTAGAAGCCGAATATGGCCCAAACCACCGAACGAGTTTGCCTGTTCTACAAACCATATACTCTGGTCTTTATGTCCTTGTCATGGAAATTAAAAAGGCTGGAAACTCCGATGACATCAGGATGGCTATGGACAACAGGTCACTCACTATTCTAGTGCTCCTGGATTTTAGCAAGAGAGTGTACCTTCTTGTAATTCTCTGTGATACCTGCTTCTTTTATCATGACTCGAAATATATATACGTACAGATACTTTGAAGTCTGAACCATTTGTTATTTGGATGATATCATATATATAACTAATGTTCTTTGCCACAGATGTTTTTAACTGCAAATACGAATTACAATTAGAATATAATTTTTTTACGAATTTTACAGCATTAGATATAAATAATACCCAATACATTTGTTTTACAAATCACTCGCAGCCATAAAGAACAAAGCGTCGACGCGTCATAAAACGTGGCGTACGGTTTGAAGGCTCATTTTAGTTTTGTCGCCGAAGCGCGAAGGTGCGAATTCGTGTTCAGCTGAGAGTTGGAACTTCGTGGTATCGGTATATTTTCGGCCAAATGTATTGTGAATTTCGATTGAATTTCATTTTACCGACAACTTGCTGCTTTATTATCGGCATAAATTTGTATACGCTTCTTTAACTTAAAAAATATTATTAATTTTGTTGCTTTATTATTCTTAGGTTTTATAATAATCATTATGTTAATTAAGAGTTATAATCATAACTTAATTACAAAATGTCTTTCTAGTTTGTGAATTAATTCGTTGTTTTATAACAATGATACCGTATTTTTAGTCAACTTCAAAAAAAGTAGGAGGTTATGAATTCGGTTGTTTATGTTTCCTCATATCTTAATCATTAACCGATTTCAAAGTTTTTTTAAAAATGATATTATTATACTCTCAGATTTGTCTCATACAAATTTCATCAAAATTGGTTCAATAACTGGTTTTATAAAACATAATAACAAAAAAAAGACGGGTACCTACGAGATAATAAGGAATCATTCTAGTTCATTGGCGATGAAGTCGATTTTTTCATTTTGCTGCTCAAAATAATTATAATATCGTTAGAATTCTCGAATTTTTATGCGATTATATAACTGAACATCTCAAACTGTCAATTAAAATGTACAGCACTAAGCTTCCGTTGGAATAGCTTATAATCAAATTCGGCGACCTTTCAAGACGAAGAATAAGCAGAGATACATTTTCTTTGTCATCTTATTAAAATAAAATCTCAAAGTGATAAAAGTAATCAAAATATAATATTTTACTTTTTTACCGTAATAATTGTTTTATGTTCCCACTACAGAGTCACATGCATACCCTCGACTTGCTAGAAGGTATGGCTTTTAATATAAATATACCACAATATCCAATCCATGTCAGTAAGCAAGTTAAAAGTCTTTGCATTTTGGTAATATGGTATTGGTTATATTGCCAGTTTGCTCAGGCTTTTCATTGTTTTATCAACGTTGCCTCTGTTCAAAGAAATATTTATTAGCGCCCCTGCACACCACTAAGTATTCAACTTCCGTACCTTTCTGCCTTAACCTTAGAAACCTATGATTAATAATAATTGTGACACTTACTTGTGACAGTAAGGTAAACGATTCCGCCGAAGTGTGAGGAAGCCGAATACTCTCTCGAACACCGTTTAGGTACATCACCGTTCTCAAAAAGGGTCCGAAGTCGTTATTTTATACCGGGCATTTCACGAGGATTTTAAACAGCCGTTTTAATACAATGTAATAGTGCCTGTATTGGCCTGATTTATGATCGGGCCACTTTTAGGCCCATATTTATGCCCAAGCCAATTTTAAGCCCGTATTTCAAATTAAATGCAAAGGGTAGATATGGTTAATACTGCGTGTTTGGTTAATTTGGCGATATAGTGGGCTTATGTTTGTGTTTATTATAATTAAGGATATTATCTGGGTTGTGAGTAATGAAAGAAGAGGGCATTCCGCCATCATATTATGTCTCCATGTGGATATTGAGCTAGCTGAGTTAGTGCATACATTTTACTGTCAAGCTTTAATCTGTACCTACTCGAATCGGATTAAGCCGACTAATACTAGTAAGCTTTATTTAAGATTGAAATCTACTGTTAATTGAAGCCTTTTGCAATACTAGTTGTAACATATATTTATATGTAAGCCCGTCGTTCAGATTTTGGCATTCAACTTCAAGTTCGAAACCGGAGATGTGATGAGAAAAGTTATGATTTTTTCTGCTCTCCAAGCCACAGTTCCCGAGTTTCCAAGCTAGATTAAAATCCACTCACTCTCACTTCACATGAGTAGGAGTTCAAATTTAGAGATTACTGGTAAATACGCGATGAATGTATCAGCAAGTTCGCTATAAAGTGCTTTATATAGATTATGATGACGAATGTAGCGATACCTATAAAACGATTTATGTATTTTTTCTACAAAATTTGCAAGACGCTCGCAGTATTTTACTACAATTCCAAATATTTGATAACGACAAAGTGATTCTCGTTGAGCACAATTAATCAATATAGGTGCACATTTCACATAGCGCCATCTAGCTCCAAATAAACACAATAGTCAAACTTAAGTTATTTTCATCAAACCTGACTCTGATACCATCTAAACGGACAGAAAGCTACCTGGCCCAATCAAACTGACATCGTAGTCGAGACATGATCAGAATTAATTTACGTACGGTACAGTCAGTGGCATTGCCATCAACTACATAAATAAATATTGGTGGACATTTTACACAGTGCAATCTAGCCCCAAAGTAAGCTAAGCATAGCTTGTATCATGGGAACCAGACAACTGATATAATACTTATATACATTTCTTTTGTAAATACATACATATAATGCATATTAACACCCAGACACAAAACAAACATCAATGTTAAAATGTCACATAAATGTTTGTCCTGGGTGGGGATCGAACCCACGACCTGCAGCGCAGAAGGTAGGGTTACTACCAACTGAGCTATGAGGCCAGTCAACATGAAATGGGAGAAATAACTTTATTTTCTCTTGATTCCAATGAAATATGGACGAAAGCATCGAAGAATAAGAAATATATAATATATTATTTTGACCTATCTTAAAATAATAAAATTAATTGAGTTACTTACCATCTACAAAAATGACTTCTGACGGAACAAGTTTAATTGGATATAAAATGAGTTTAAATTCAAATTTTCAACACGTTCTTTATGAACCATAATCTAATAAAATTTACACATACGAACCCAAGGCCCAGTGGTTATTAAAAAGTCGTCAATACGCTCCCCTCTCAATTACATTTCAGGCCTGGATCGTCAAATATAATATTGGAATATGCATATTTATTTTGAAGTCACAAAAAATGTGTAGTCCATTTTATCGACATAGTATTGAACGAGCCTCGGGGTCGACACGTACGTAATTAGGCAACAACCCGACCCTGATAATTAAACGGGCACTGAAATTCATTTGGGAATTTAAGTTGCTGAAAAATAGCTTGGATGAAGAAACAGTGATTCTGGAATAACAGGAATTTAAAAGACGTTACAAACACGTACATTTTTAGGACTACATTTCACCTACGGTACCTATAGCAAATGGTAACATAACACAAAGGTTTTTTTTTTAATTATTGTGTTTATAAGTATAAAGATAACTGAAACAAAAAAATCTTTATTTCAAATGGAATTATTAAAGAAAATTCAGTAATATATATATCCCAATTATATATGCCCAATCAATATTGACACGTGGACATAATGCATAATGTGTAAAGTAATAGAGGATTAGTACATGAGTAAAATATCAGTAGCATTCATAATAGTTGGGCGGTTGCTAGTAGCTAGTAGGCTAGTAGCCCTGCCTGCGAGGGGCGAGGGGCGAGGGGTCTCTGGACGTTTTGAGCACAAATGATTGGATGAGAAACTTCCACATATTATCCGAGACAGTCCATCGCTTGGTATATATAAAAGAAAAGTTAGAGCACTTTCTTAACTTGTAAACATTACCTTCTCATTAATGTGGTTCCTACAAGTTGTAACAGTCCTCTTGCATCCTCTTCCAGGACCGTCTCCGATGTTGCCGTGCGCGCTATAACGTTTCATTGCTGAAGAAACTAACACCGAGAATTTTTGGAATCTCATTGCCTTTCTCCACGCTCATGCAATGAAATTATTGCTCCACGTTTTACTGACAGTGAAATAAAGATAATTTAACACTTTTTAGCCAACAAAAAATATTAAATAACGCCGAAGAGAGAGATATAACAAAAAAAAGTAAACCCAAAAAATTCCTTTTTAAAATTCTACTTTTTCATTTTGTCAACGTTGTTTTGGGCCACGGTATGCATCAACGACGTAAATTCATTCTTATTTAAGTAGGTGACACCTAGCAGAGAAATGTAAGAATAAGTAATTCAAACAGCAATATAACTCAGGCACTTACTTACTGAGATACTGGAAGACATGGTTGTGTGTCTATTTGTATCCGGTGTAATTTCACCGGCCCTCACACCCATCGAACCGAAAAGTAAGCGCCATAATCGTGTAACCAATGACACTTTAGGTATGACACAAAAACGAAAAAGGTAAGGTTCCAACATTTATATTTGATCCCGTAAATTCGCAGCTTTGACACCCAATTACGCCCGAAGCGGGAGCGGAAAGTAATCACGAAGTTTCACTCGGATTCAATAACTGTGGCTGTTGTTAGCATTAACTATTCAAACTTGATGTTTCGATATACATGACAATATATATGAATCTTCATATATTAAGATTTAGATATTTGGTTATCAAAACATGTCTAAGTTTTTAAACCGTCCATTAATCAACATTTTGGTTACATAAATGGCGACAGGAATTACATGCACACGGTATCTACCTACGTCTCAGAGTCTGGGAGGAATTAATGCAGGTCACGTAGGCCTAAGGAGGTACATGCATTGCCTAGTTTAAGACCGAAACCGGTGGACGATACACTCGATATGCTATATGCTAGGGTATGAGTATTATATACATCTTGCATTTTACGGATTGGAAGTACGTAGTTACTTTTGAAACATTAATAATAGAAAGGCTCATTATCTAGTTACCAAGTTACGGGCCTCACAGACCCTCTCATCTCTCTGCTCTAGAAGGCTGCACTGAAGATTTCGCTGCGCCGGCAGATACCTATAAGCCTTTCAGTAGTAGGAACAAACGGAAAAATTACTTGAAAATTTGAACCATCGCCTCTTCCCATTCAGTGGGCTACCAGCCGGAGTCTACAGCTTTATATTACCTTGGCGAGCACACCGCGGGACCAGACGAAGTATTACAGGCAAACATTGCCATTGTCTTTGTCAGTCGCTCTGGAAATAAGCCGAAGACAAATACAGAATTAGTTCACTCATCAACTCAGGTCAGGCATGAACTTAAAGAAAGATCACGTTAAGAAGCACAGAAAAAATTAAATACCCATCATATACCTACATATATTCAAGACCGCACAGTTTGTGTTACATCCAAATCCAAAAGTACTGAATAATGTATATTTATATTCAACGCTTGGATTTAGTACACCGGAGTTGATATTGTCGTTGTTAAAAAACTGTTCGATTATTATGAATATGTTATTTGTGTGGAACAGTGGTTTTTGGTGAGCTCACCACCTGTTACGTCTACGATCCCACGATATGTAGCCTACGGGGTGAAAATGGTAATCTATATAATGCATTTTCGTAAAGTGGAAACCTTCAAGTTGCAATAAAAACGTCCAGGTAACATTCCGGTCACAAGACACTGAGTTTAAAAACTGAAAGAAAATTGGCCTCCTTAACTGTCGTTGCAGCGAAACGATAAGCGCAATGGCCGCTCTGCAATTTCATTAAATTCATTTTTATTCTAGACTACCTGTTTGCTTGGCTTTGCTGCATAATTGGATGTGAAACGTTTTTCACGATCCTAAGTGCGATTTGTGTACTTTTGCTGTAATTACCATGTACTGCTTAATTCAATTATTTCAATGTGCAATACCTAAAGGGTATTCTTTGGTAATACTATTCGGTTTTCTAGGCACGCAAAACAGCTATATTTATGAAGAAATTATTCATTGAAGAGAAGTACTAACTGCGCCCCGCGGTGTTACGCGTGGTGAATAAGTCATCCTAAAAAGTTTCATACTAAGTATGAAATTCATGCATTTCTTCTTAGGCTAACAATAATACTTTCAGACCTTTCAGTACCTACACCAGTTTTATAAGTAGAATATTCATGATCTTAAACTCGACTTAGCTTCTATTTTGCATTTCTGTGAAATTATATTTAATGTCTCTTTTGTTTGTATATTTTCATTTTAAAATCCGGCGAGATTTTTAATCTGGCGGTGTTAACCGTGAAACTGCGCTTTACAGTTCAATTTAAGTTTTCTTTGTTTCGATGCGAGTTTTCTTTTCTATTTATTAAATCCTGCAACCGAGTCACCGTTATAAGAAGCTTTACGTCTGAGTGACACATAAATATACCTGATTCGGTTTGTAAAGTTGTAAAGTTATAGGTAGGTAATGTAACTTACCAAGGATCAGGCGCAATCTTAATACCTACTACCGGCGTGATTATGTAGTGATATATTTGATTTCAAAATATAGTTTGAAAGGCCTCACAGCTCAGTGTTAGTAAATCTGCCTTCTGCGCTGTAGGGCGCGGGTTCGATTCTCACACAGGACAAACATTTGTGTGAAGAATATAGATGTTTGTTGTGTCTGGGTGTACGTATTTACAAAAAGGTATATAAGTATTCCGTAATCTTTATGTATGCTGGTCCTGTTAGTAGGTACATGAGTATCTATATGTAAAGTAGCAATGGATGTACAGTGTTACCACACTAGGTACAATCCAGCATCTCAATAAAAAATTTGCTGTAAACAATTACCGAAATTTGTTCCAATAATGTTTGAATATTGGGGTTAATGTCTCCTTCAGCTAGCTTTTATTGGTGCCCATGATTAATGGTTATGTCTGCAGACGGCTCTCTAAAGTGATTTTTAGTGTTCCATTAATCTATCGTGTCACGACGGAACATTATGAGATTACCTATAGATATATCGATCACTTCTTACACTGTTGCTATTCTGATCTATTGAGCAAGTTTATTTCGATAGTTTCTGCACAGCAGCTTAATCGGTCAAGTAGCTATGCATGAGGCTGACGGTAGGTAGGCACATTGTATTGCGACTTCAGGCCTACCTCGTACTAAAAATGTGTTTTTTTTTTTACCTATATTAGAAATATTCCCTTTAATGATAAAAGGGGAATGCAAATATTAAAACTATTAATTAATTATTTAAAACGGGGAAATCTGATTATTTTCATTAAAATTAATATTTTAATAATTATTTTATTATATATTAATTATTATTTTTATAATTAATATTTATGTGATGTAGGTGATAGAACGAGCTAACGGCCCACCTGATGTTACGTGGTAACCGCCGCCCATGGACAACAACAATACGACTCAAGTCCCTCTCCACCAGAGTATGAGATGACTCAAGTCGCATTGCGTTGCGTCCATCACCCCGAGACGAGGTATGTTACGTCTCATGCGCCTGCAATTTCACCGGCAACCACTCCCTTCCACCGGAACACAGCAACACGAGTGCATCACTTTTTGGCGGCAGATTACCAGGTGTGGTGACAGTACTTCTCCGGGCGAACTTAGTACAAGCTCTACTGCTACTTTGAGTTGCTCCTTTTGCACCACCCAGGGGACACGTGGATTCAAGGGTTATCACCTACGGACGCGAGCAACGTAGCCCTTCTACTATTATATGAATATATTCCTACTATTATATGAACTACAGGTTTAACTAGTCACACCGTCAGAGACATCAGACAGATGTACCCCACGAGTAGGTACTATGTATGTGACTACCCAACTCAGATCAAATAAAATTCTTCTACATAATGAGCGTCTCAATTGGATGCGTGACGTAGGCACGTGGCACGTTATTACCGGGGAATTGATAGACTCCAGTGATTTCGTTCCTTAATGAAGGAAAAATATGTTATTTTAGCTATAGTTAATTTTATTATTATTTGTAAACATGGTATACACTAGGTACTACATAGGTAGCTATTTGGCCTTTATTCAGCAATAAAACTCAGTCTTTATGTACAAGACAGCCTAAAATACCTGGTGACTTTTCCAGTTACCGAGTTTTTGGTTAATCAGAATATCCTCAGAGGCAACCGATATTTCCAGTTCCCACAAAGAGCAAGACGAAAAGATGACGCTGAGGTGCGCAGAATTTATCGTCCAGATGCAATAAATAAGACGGCAGCGCCATTAGCCCGAGATAAGTCTATTTTATTGTAATTTTATGCGGCACATTAGCTGTCCCGGAGAAAATGCAAAACGTTTCTGATTAATTAGTCTACTCTACTCCACTCTACACGGTAGATGTATCTGCCGAATCGTTTGGAATGAATTTTATTGGCGGGAGATCAACACTTTTATCTTTATGGGTTTCTAATTGCTGGGGAGGGGGACTGGGGGTCATTAATTTATGAGTTTCCGGTAGAGCTTGTGCCATGCTCGGCCGGGGAAGTACTGCCATCATACCTAGGTACTTCTGCCGCCGGGTAGTTACGCGTTACGGTTAGTCACGTTGCTGTGCACCGATTTAAAGGATGTGGTTGCCGGTGAAGTTACAGACTCTCCACTTTCACTCTCAAAATTACCTAGTGTATGGTTCTTTCTATAACTTCTGCGTAGCGGATGACACAAATTGTATCCCATTTTAGGGGCACAAGTTACCACAACATCAGTCGAGACTAACCGTTTGTAAATTAAGTATTTAAAATGACTCATTTACAGTTTGAACTTTTCCGTCAAAATATACATTAATTCTATTTAAATGGTAATGAAAAATAAAAATACATTAAATACTTTAGAAATTTTATTTTAACAACCGGCCACTAATCGTTTTGTTGGGACCATAATTATCACATAACACTTACAGGTTTGGATATACAGATTGTTTCAAGTCAATGTAACATCAAGAAACTTAAAGCTAACTAGGCCGAAAGTTGCAACGACAATAGAAAAACAACGATTTCATTTCAAAAATAAAGTGGCGAAACTTATTCTCTAGTCTTACTATGGGTTTAATTATATTATTTACAGTGGCGGTGTCTACAAATTTGATATGACTAGCTTCGTGCAAGATCATTTACAGCAAGCTTAATATTATTTCGTTTATCTAAGAAACACGTTTTCTGCCTTACCAGGTACGGATGAATTTGAATAAGGATAAATCGTTCTTCAGAATGTTTCTTGTTACTGCGCGAGTTACTAATTATTTTAATATATAATTTTAAACGCTTCAACAGCGGTCTATGAATATAAATATTGGACGACCACTGATCTGATCAGTCGGGCAACCGTTTCGAATAACAATATTTATTTTGTTTTCATACCAAGTGAGGGGAATGAAAAGGTGTCTCTTTGCTAGTATTTCATTTTAATTAATTTATTCCTAAGTATCGTATATACAGTTAAATATAAACGATTTAAATGGAAACACAGCAGTCGTCGTTCAATTAATATTAATGCAAATTTACAATTCATTTATGCAAAACACCCAAAATTACTCGATACCGTTCAAGAAATAACGAATGACAAATTATTAGAATAACCAATAGAAAACATTCTTCGCTACACATATATATTATATACAACTCGTGGTTAATCCAACGTTTGGGGAATTGTTTTGTGTCTGATAAAAACGAGCTGTAACGATTTGACTAATATTATATGAGTTTTCATTTGAAATGGTGTTCAATAAATAAGTAGTGTTAGTTTGTGTTTACAAGCATCACATAGTCCTGTTGCAGTAATGTCACGCGACCACCAGGAGGAGCGCACACAACAGTATAGTCCAGTGACAGTGGCACAGGTGACACAGGAGGGCGGGAGGCGCGCGCGCCGGCTGCGGCGGCCACCCCTCCCGCCAGGGCGCGCCGCCCTCGCCCGCGGGTCACATAGTCGTCACCATTTCTATACATAACATATGTATATTAATCATTACTTATAACGATACTTGTTATCACTTACCCTAATTAATAAATACAAAATCATACATACAGATCTGATCAAGTAAATACAACAAAAATACATGGAAAAAAACGTTTTCAATATTGGTTAATATTTAAAAGAAGTTCATTTTTTTTTATTGATACAGTTATGGAATGAGCCGACTGACCACCTGGTATTAAGCGGTAACCTCTGCCTTTGCAATTTGTTAATGTTCCAGTTTGAAAGGTGTGGTCGCCGGTGAAATTACAGGCATATAAGACATTCTACGCGTCTCAGAGTTACGGGCGCGTAAGATGCGACTTGGCCAGATGAGCTAGATGAGCCATCAGCTCGTCCAGTAAAAGGTCACAAAAAAATGCACTTATGAGATCTGAATAAGAACTCTTATATGTTACCTAAATTCTGCATCTGATGTTGGCTCAGAACAATGTAGGGGTTCTCTAGTGCGGGGTCTTCCATAACGCCGCGGTGCAACTGCTCCAAGTGCCTCTCCACTACATCTGTACAACAAAGTTAAGTTATCAACTGCCAAAATATTTACAGGAGCCATGTGAATGAAACAATAACATAACGCTATTTTGCTTCATATTTTTATTGATGTTATGCTATAGCTAGATGTTAAAGATCTTTTCCAATTTATTTAAGTGTTGATGTAATTAAGTTAAAACCTTACTTGCTGCATGTGTCCGTGCACACTGTTAGTGCAGTAAGCGGTTGATAATAAATAAATAAATAGCTAAGAGATTTATAACAATAATTAAACATTATCCAATAAATAGTATTCATTAACGTAAATAATACTTTTTTCAATACTTGATCACACATCAAGCAATGATTTATTGCGGCGGCGTTATGTGGCGGCTGCATAGATGTATATATAGAACATGACAATGTGGCGTGTTCTTAAACAGTATTGTGTAATGTATAATGAGTACAGACCTGGCGCGGCGGCGGTGTCGGTGTCGGGGGCGGGGGCGGTGTCGGCGGCGGGGGCGGCGGCGGGGGCGGGCGCGGGAGCGGGCGCCGCCGTTGTGGACGTCGTCGTTGTCGTACTCGTTGTGGTCGTCGAGGTGCTTGTCGTCGTTGTCGTTGTCGTTAGTACTGGTAACAGAACTATACTTCAATCTATGTATACATACATAATATAGCAAATCAGCCTACTTTTAATACTTTGAATGAATGGACTGGAATTTACTATTCCTATTCCCTCCTACGTGTGGAAGAATGATGTTTTTATTATTTCCAATTCCAAAGCGATGTTTTTCGTCGATGTTTTGTTAGCCGTGCAACCACGAGTAAACACAGAATGGACAGAGAACATCTCTTCGAAATTTCAATCAGGCATCTTTCGTTTAAAAGCCGGAGCGGTACCAAGATGAAAGGCTCAGACGAATAATTAAAAAAAATGCACGTTTCTGTTCCGCGCGGCTGGAGTTTACTCTTAAATGCAATTGTAATTGAACAAATTAATGAGTCGAGCGTTAACGTTAACTCGTTATATTTTGCTACCTATCAAATTATCGCACGTGAATTCTTATACCCCAAATAAGCAGATACGATTTCAAATCTGTAATTAACTAAAGTGAGCTCGTTTAAAAAAAATGCATTACATAAACAAGGCCAGCAGTAGAATGTATGAGGCCGTTACCGAGCAATTATGTGATGTAGAGTCCGTGTCGTAGGTGTCGTAGGATGGGTAAGGTATATAAGGTAAGGTATATACTGACGGTGCAGGAAGAGCTCCGCCTGCGCCCTCCCGAGCGCGTTCTCGACGTGACACCGGTACGCGCCCGCATCCGCGCGCGACACTACACTCACGACCAAGCTCAGCGTGTGCCGGTACCCGCGGGAACTCATGCTTATACTGTGTTTTGTGCCTAAACAACACACAGATACATAACATTATATAACTTTAAAATAAGGATCACACTTAACACGTATCTCACATTGAGCAGTAGAACTCTCGCCAAGTTCGCCCGGGGACCCAAGTCACATCGGTTGTTATGGGCCGAGGTTATCACTTAAGGTGGGCCATCGGATAACATGGGTAACTCCAACAAAAAAAAAGTGGCAATAAACAACTGCGTTATAAAAGTCGACAGAATATTTAAAATTATATTGGAGTTTTCTAATTATTGTTCTACCCGATTCTCAAAAACGCAATCTAAATTACTAAATGTTCTGTGAACAAATATACTAATTTGTCTGACACGAAACTTTGTTATTGCAATTCGATGTTGAAATACTGAAAATAAATATCTGATACGTCCATTAAGGTGCGCTTAACGATTGGCAAACTTTAGCACTTGCTACAAATGAATTACAATATAAATTTAATTAAGGTAATAATTTCAAGATTTTGCAAATAATTTCAAATCTTTCATAAAGTTATTGATTACGTGAGCGCTTACGATTATAAAATAATGTTTTAAGGTACAGTTAAGTTTCATTGTTGAAATACCAAAGCAATCAATTATTAATTACTTAATATACTACAAGTGCTTTAGGAGCTGATCAAAATTTTATTTTAAAAGTGAAGCGTATTTTATGCGTATCGTTTGTTCTTAATGATATCATATTAAAATCTTATAGCTGCTGTTATTTTCTCAGTAATGTATAGTGAATATTTTCGAGAATGAATAATAAAAGTGGGAATGGGCATTTATATTGAATATTGTACCGTTGACGAGGCTGCGTTCTCCGTTGAGCGTCCAGTACGCGGTGGGCGGCGGGTGCGCCTCCGCGGTGCACTGCAGCGAGACCGCGCCACCCGCCGCCGCCCTGATAGCGACGCGACCCGCCCACACCGACGGAGAAACTGTACCAGAAACAAACAGTTACATACAACCTTCTAAACGTTATTCTCCATTTAAATTGAACATTCAAAGAAGCCCCCGATACAGTCTCCAGTGGTCATATGAGTCCAAACACAAGGTAGATGCCGCACACCGTTTGACAGTTCTGGATTCTGCTGGATCCAGGTGATGGCTGCGCATCAGCTCAAGGCTATCATGTAATATCACTGACAGTAGGATTTCAAATTTCCAAACATCAGACCTGTTGAAAGACACCTTTCAAACGAATAGAACTTAATCAATTGATATGTTTGAAGCTATGATCCACAGACAGACACACTATAAACTTATAACATCTCTCTTTATCGTCAGGGTTTAAAACAGCTTAAGTTGCATTGGAGACGTTGTACAAATTATATTTACTTTCTTATCTTTTTGAATTTTGTATCGCGTATGCGATTCAAGAAGTATATAGGTAGGTAGGTATATTAGGTGTATAAACTGACACATCACATTGATCTGTATCCTCTTGCTGACGGAGGGCGGCACTCCGTTGGTGGCGATACAGAGGTACGCGCCCGACGTCACTCGCTCCACCGCACTCACGTTCAGCCAGGGACCGCTCCATCTCGATACTGCACACAGACACAACCATTATACTATTTAACAATACTCGCTTACTTATTACATATAATTATGATTTTTTTTCAAAAAAGGTTAAACTCTGTCGGTGTTTTTCTTTTTTTTTTCAATATAACTGTTAACTTATACTTAACTTATACTTTCTTGCTACGAGCATTTCTCATTTACTTTATAAGTAAATTGCACCCGTGGGAAGGCGGGGTGGGTCGCTGGTTTTGTATAAATGAAACCGAACTGTCGACGATGTATAAATATGTTAATAAATGGATCAACATGTCCATTACCTACTTAAAAATGATGTTTTATTTTTCAATTTCACTACTGCAAAATGACATAAGGCAAATATAACATTGTAGCGGTAGACACAGTAGGTAGCGGCACCGTTTAGTTTCTGATTTTCTCCCCTTTGTGTCACCTGAACAAATAAATTGTCACTGTGATCATTCCACAGCTTGGAATATAATGATAACATTACAAAGGCGATACATTCAGTATAATTTACTAAGTTATCGCAAAGTACAACAATTCAAACTAATCGTGTAATGAGAACATCCCAATAATTTCATAAACAATAATTATCAGAGACAACGTGATACTGCGTTTATTAATTTAACGTATGAAATACTTTTCATAAATAAGCTTGTGTAATGACTACGATGTCACAAAGTTGACTTAAAAATGTAACCTGCCGCACCGCCCTATAAAATGTCCTCTCTGCAGAACAAAGACCTATAAAAAAGCGCCCATTGGAAAGATAATTACATAAAGCGGTGATTTAGAAAGATAACAGTAACATTTGGACATTACAAAAGGACATCAACGAAAATCAACTGTCAAACCAATTTGTACCCGGGAGGATTGCTATTTGATGTGGTTGCGACAAAGACGGAAACCACTTCGGGCCTCGCCTGTAAATAAACGCAACAACATCCACACAAAAACATTACCGTTTTCATTAAAGACCCCAACCAGATGGAGACAAAACATTAAACCAAATCGACATTTCGGCAAATTTGCCCAAAATATAACTACGAACGAGATAACTTCGAAACAAAACATAAACGGCCTCTGAATTGCGTCACAAAAGCAAAATTAGCACAATTTCCCTTCATTCCGCCCGCACCGGGGCCCCTATTCTGTATACACTTAACATCACCTACTCACACTGAACGCCACCGAAAGCGGAGCTGTGTATTCAGAATTAACAAGCGAGGATTCACAATCCTGGCACACCCAATTACGCATAAAAACATACAAAATGTTATATTTAAACTCGGAAACTGGCTTTATCTGTTATTCACACCACCGCACGCTTTCGAATGAAGCAGCAGTAAAAACTGTCACAGTGGTGCACACAAGTCCCGCCGGACAATGTATACAACTGCGGGCGCACAAAGAGAAACTTTTGCCCCTGTGCCTATAAATCCAATGTTCAACTCCCTTATTTGCATTGTAAATACAACTTTCTATGAAACTGTTGGAGTATCAAGCCCGGAAATTAATTATTTACACATAAACTGACGAGCCAGTAAGTGTATAGTCATATGAAATACCGACCTGGGCAGATTAGCGATTGATTAGTTAATTCGTATATTTACTGCATTCTATTTTCTATTCTAGATCTTTTGTTCTATTTCTAGCAACTCTACATTTCAAAGTACAGCCCCATTAGAGTTGCACACATTACAAAGGTCCCATTACACTATTATGTCAATGTGTACCTTTTTAAATTTAGGTACGAGAAACAATTTACTTTTCGATCACAACACTTGATATGAATCGTTGTTCAGTCATTGAGTCATAATTTTCAAATAGATTATTGTTTTGGAACTAAGTACAGAAGTAACTTTGGTTTACTTCTTGCAAGTAACTATCCTTTTACCAACAATATTCGCGTGTACCAAAAGTTTATCGGTAGGCAAGAACAGATTTCGTCAAGTTTGT
This sequence comes from Chesias legatella, assembly GCA_947359385.1. Taxonomy (NCBI): domain Eukaryota; kingdom Metazoa; phylum Arthropoda; class Insecta; order Lepidoptera; family Geometridae; genus Chesias; species Chesias legatella. The sequence continues at coordinate 6,767,486 of OX375766.1, forward strand.
GCGACAGGATGGAATCCTTTATATCTTGAAGTTTTGTTATGCTTGAGGTACGCATAATGTTGGAATCACAACCTCACTTTGAAAAGTCGATTGTTAATTCCCTTGTACCTTTTTGGTTCCAAAGAAGATTATTTACGCCAAAGTGGTTTTCTCTTTTCAACTACGAAGATGTTCGTCTCGTTGTTTATAAAACTTTAGGGATCTTCGAGCTGTAATAATCAACTCTTAACCAAAGTTCTAACCACAGCGCGTTCTGTGATGTCATTTCAATTGAAGTTAAAATTAATCTCCTAAAACATATTCTCTAACTTACGCTCAATTTTTGAGGCCCAATCAAATGTTAATATTACTTATTATGACTGGCCTCACAGTCCAGTTGGTAGTAACCCTGCGTTCTGCGCTGTAGGTCGTGGGTTCGATTCTCCCCCAGGACAAGGATTTGTGTGGCGAACATAGATAGATACCTATTTGTTCGATGTCTGGGTGTTAATCTATACAAATAAATAAAATTGGAGTGTCTGTTTGTAATATTAAAATAACCGCTTTTTACTAAATGCATATGGATGTATACACGGTACATATACCAAAAAATCATTTTTTTTCTGTCTTTCGGCTGGACCGATTTTGATGAGACTTTCACTGGCAGATAGCTGATGTAACAAGGAGTAACTTAGGCTACTTTTCCGAGGGGTAAAATAGGGGTGCGTGATAAAACCGAATTCCACGCGGACGAAATCGCGGGCAACATCTAGTATGGAATATTTTTATTATATTGAGAATTGAATTGTTATATCGTACATGCATAATTTTGTTTTTAGTCAATTTTCCTTTATCTCATCACTAGAACACAAGACGTATATTTTCCGCAAACTTGGATTACCTTCTCAACAAAATTCTCTGATCAGATTAATTCCTGCGATAGGTGTATTATAAGGAAAAATACGTGAGTAAGGGCCCGTATCAGCAGATCAGGAATCGAGGGGAATCACATCAATAAGATTAAGAGGCTTAGCAAACCCTCGTTACGTGGAAAAAAGATAGCAAAGTACATAGGTGTCCTTTGAGCGCGTCGGGAGAGGTAAAGATTTGTACGAGCGAATCATTAGGTTTTTGCCTTTATTAGGGAATTCAGGTGGGCTTAGGTACAATCGAATGTGGGAAAAAACCTTTGTCTTCCCTAATTGTGCACACGATGTGGCAATATGTTGGTACACGAAAACGAAATGTTAATACTAATACTTCGTTTAGCACTAAAGCTGAACTGTAGTTTTAGATTTTTAAAACGATCAATAAGAATTAAATGAGAAATAAAAGATTGTTTTTTTTTTTCGCATCGGATATTATGTAAGAAGGAAGGAACACGACTAAAACAGGCTTTTTCAAACTTAAAATATGAGATCCTGACGAAATTATTGTGTATATTAAACAGATATTTTTGGTTTTGTTTGTTTCCCTCGGACCTGTAAACGGTCACAATTTTTTTTATGTTCCTATTTATCTTCGTCTTCTAGTATTTACTAAAAATGTAAGTGCTGACTACACAAACGGGTCTTCGAGATATAGATTGATTTATCTAATTGTTATAAGAGTTTATTGTCCTGTTTATGTGTACTGTTGATACACACTGACATATACGTTGTCATGTTACAATAAAAGTCACCTAGTGTGTGATTGTCTATCTTGAAGTGCCTGGAGTCCTCTCGCCTCCACGCGATGTTGGGTCGTGGCGTGCCGGACGCGACGCAACGCAGCGCCGCGTTCTCACCTTCCTTGATGAGGACCTCACTGCTGCTCACCTCGTCGTCTATATCTGGCGGCACTGTGGCAACACAACACTACTTATCTTATGGCTGGTATAGTTTAAAGGATTATTCGTTCAGTTATCAAGCAGCAGTGAATTTGCATTGCTGGGTTTGGGGTGTGGATGCTGGTGAAGCGATAACCCAATTGGACATTAGGACTCAAGAGTTTAGGGCGCAATCATTTTAAATTATTATTATGTATAGTTATATAATATTGAAACCAATTTCAATAATTAGCACTTGTATAAGGGAAGGAACTGATTTCCACAGCTAACACTAGTTCGGAAATGAGGGCTTTAACAAACTGTAAAATGTGGTTTATACAAATAAAGTTTTATTATTATATAATAAAAAAAGCATTATTATATAATAAAAGCAATGTGGCTTAGGAGTAAGTTGTGGTATCCATGTTGTTTTTATTCCTCCTGCTACTCCCGAACCGGTTAAAATTGTGTGGATAATGCAGTCGTGCTTCGCTGCCAGTATTCAGGGGCCCTGTCTATGTCCAATATTGGACGTGGCTTATGGGACGTTGTTTGTGTGTTGTGTGAACTTACCGACGACGTGCAAGTAATGGGTCTGGCTCATCATGGGCTCCGTGTTGACCTGGCACATGTACCGTCCGGCGTCGGGCGCGGCCACGCCCCGCAGCGACAGCGTCCACGCGCCGTCGCCGTGACCCACACTGATGCGGTGATTCTTCGTGATCACGTGGCCGGCTATCGTCAGGATCGTCTGAGTGTCCACGCGCAGCCACGCCACCTGACAACATACACTCTTAAACTAAATGGTATGTCATTTGGACATTCTATCTTCACGTCTCAGAGTCGGGGCCGACATAGTGCTACTTGAGTATCTACCTACATCAATGACATTCTATATACCCAGGACAAATCACGTCATACAAACTCAAAGACAAAATATGGCACCCGCTTCTAATTTCACCATACTAAGCATCGACTGTGTGTGCTTATAATAATGATAAGCACACACACAGTCGATGCTTCGTTTTGCTTTAAGCACAATTTTGCCGTCCCGTCGACAGCGCGCCGATGCGATGTCCAGGGTATATAGAATGTCATTGACCTACATCAATATAATATCGGTCCGTAACAAGGCAGACAAGGAGCCAACTTTTATGAGCAGGTTTCCTGCATTAGTCAGGCTTATCATACCTTCTAGTCGTTCTGTAATTTAAACATATAATATATGCATTCAAGTTCTGCGACACCCCTATTCAGATAAAACATTTTGTCAAGGATATACAATAATAAAATAATAGACATGCCGTGTGTGACATACGTTAGGAATAAGTAAAAGAATGTAAAAACAATTTTTAAAATTTTTGTCTGTTTGTTTGTGTGCGCATCACACTCAAACGGCTAAATGGATTTTAATGAAATTTGGTACCAGGATATCTTATATCCTGGAACGCGGGTAACAGCTAGTTACTAATTAATCTGTTAGTATTAAAAAAAAACAACATATGAAGACAAGTCACAATGTCACATTATACATTATCAAATTTAAATTTAAGAACATGTGCTTGAACATTTAGAGTAAATAAATTAAATAAAAACAACAATCTTCTTAAACCTAAATCGGTGTGTATTAGACATCATTAATTAAATCCTGATCGTTAGAGACAGCTACCGTCCCCTACTTGCACAATCAAAGTAGCGTTAATATCATGACAGTAATATTGTGTGTCGTGCAACATATTGTTGAGTTGGTGCGGCACGAATTTATCGGCACGAGGTATGCAATTGTTTTGATAACATTCATGTTTTTGGCGTCGAGTATAAACTTTACGTAATCGCCCAAATTATGTGAATACAAAATAACAAACACAGTCTCCGCCGGTTACCGTATATGTATGCATATATACATAGTAGTATCGCGGTTCGCAGCCGATCCGTCGGTCTCACAGTTATGGTTTATTCAATGTATCGCCGGCTGGTTTTATTTCGTTTTGATCCCGTGTAAGTACGTACTCCGAATCGGTCGTTGGTTTTACTGCGGAATTATAAAAATATTTTTCGTGTTTTCGTTTTAAAATGGTATTTATTGTCTTCAATGAGAACGATTACTTTAACGACAGTGGCGTAGTGGTAGCTCAGGATATAGTTTTGCCGAGAGCATGGGGCTCGAGGGGTACGTACCCTGACTTTGACAAATCACTTCTGCCTCAACACACTGCTCCCTAGTAAACAGTTATATGAAAGAGCGCTTTGAATAATGTATCAATATGACTCTCGCTCCTTTAGACGTATTAAATCTATAACGCTCGATGCATTGCACACCAGTTCACATAAGTGGTTCCTACAAGAGTTCTTTAATGTTTCAAGTCGTCCTGCTATAGACCGCACTGCCAGCTTTAATAAGGAAGCCATCTTCGCTAACTCTCTATAAACTCGATTAAAAAGTTTTTATGTGTCTGTAAGTTCGTTATAATTCTTCGTTACTTTATATTTAGTAGCACCGTGTATTATCAATTCATACTGTATGTAGCAGCTAGTAATGTTATTTCTATTATTATAGGGATTTTAACATTTATAAAATATGTTCTTGTATGTGTAACTATAGTTTTTTAGTAGGTTCGTTATATTATGTATTAGAATATTATTACTATCCATTTATATTGCACTTTTTTCCTTAAATTTTCCTTAACTTATAAAATCCTCTCCATCCGAAGAATTTCTGGAAAAGATCATTTTTTAGCATTTCGTAACAAATTGTAAGTGTATCTTAAGAAGTTTTAATAATTTTTTTTAAAGTGGTGCACCATTTAAAACTTTCGTCAATCATTCAAAATCACGACAACCTGGTAAGATGTGTATTGTACTTTAAAACGCACAGATAGAACTGCGGCGTGCGTTGGGTGGAGAAATATACCTATCTGCGGACATGCCATAAAAGCCTTTAACGAAGAATTATTAAATACCTCCAATAAAAACTTTCGTCGTAAATTCCAAGTTTATAGAATAATCTGGAAACGATGAATATCATCATAAAAAGTTGTACGAACTCATTTACGTCTTAAATTTCTTTATACCGAGGAAATCCTTTGTTGTATTTTAATTATTTATTACTCATTTGCATTTCAATGCTTTTACAAATAAGCAAAGAGAGTTTCAGGTTTATCTAGGGTCGTAACAATTGGCACTTAATTATTACTAAACATGATAATGATGCGTTGCTGTTTGTAATAGCACACTTTTTGATTACAACAGCCTTAATACTTTGGCCTTCCTCTGCTTAAGTCCGCCTACCTAAGGAAAGCAGCAATCCACGAACTACTGCTAAGTGGCAGAAAGTGGTATTAGGTCAGTGCTCCGCTAAATCACGTTGAACGATTTCTGCGGAGGATATCTTAACAACATACATAATTTTTCCCAGTAATTGAAGTGCTTTTTACCATAATTTTGCCTTTCTTATGATTCGATAATGTTGTTGTGTCTCTTCGCTAGAGAGCGAGAGTAAATATAACACGAGAATCACTGATGATAAGCGATTGTGGTTAGCTGTATTATGTAAGGGATGGTATCTACCTCCACGCAATGCCTTAATTATTCTCTAGTGAGTTTACCGGAATACAATGTTACGTGTGCGCGGTAGATTTTCAGATTGAGGCTGGCAGTTAGCTAGTCGGGCATTCACCGCGCCCTCCCACTACGCTGTGGTTTTTTCACGATGCTTTCGTTCACCGAAAGTTTGAGCTGATAGTAGGACTCAAACCCACGACCTATAGATCGTATGTCAACCTCACTACACAAGAATGTCACTATAGACAGTGGGCACTAGAAAATACATCCTTAGGAATCTGACATCTACCGGCTGGGGAGCCTCGCCTAACGTCTTATGAACCACGGGCATGTCGCTTATTGAATGTCGACGGAGCTCGGAATGACACATCCCTTATTATTTGGGGCTGTTTGAAGCCACTCGATCACTGTGTGGACTCAGACCCATCCCAGTGTAAATGTAGAGCCCCAAAGCAGGATATGCTACAACTCCAGGCATGCCCACCTTGGCCGATTACTTGGGAAGACGTTGTGAAAGCAACGGAAAAGGATTTCGTTACTACCACTTACGGGCACAAATATATATAAAACTGCTTTACTTTCACTGGACGGAAAAGAAGACTACAAATTATTATATAGGTAAAAGTTATGTAATATGACATGATTTAAAAAATAATTATTAATATTTTGAAGGATTGAAAGTTACGAGCCCGTTAAATTCGCAATCCCACATATTTCTAGTTGACCAAATCCAAATTAAAGCAAAATACAAATAAACTTGTTATGATCAGCAAGCGGGTTGCAACAGCTCACACGATTTCAATTCAAGTAAACGTACAGTACGCGAGAGAAATACCTAGTTAGAAAGCTCAACAGTAAACCAGCCAATTTCATAAATAAATCAAGCGACCCAATGGACGCCCACCATTCAAATTGGATCGTCCGCCGAACACTTACAAATGCAGAGATGGATGATTGCACGAAATTTACTGAATTGAGACGAATGCCAATGAACTAGATACAAACTAACTATGGAGTCTTATTATAAGTCTTAACTGTTTAAAATTAAATTGCCCAGCTGTCCTAGTTTACTGTCTGACAATTTAAATGTTTCCACTCACATGGCTTACTCTCGGCAGGTCATAGTAGATGGGTTTAACAATACGAGCCTAATAATGACACGAAACAACCGAGAACGTGTATCTATCATACTTTTATTTGTAGAAATGTTTTACTGCGGTATAATTGATTAATTCTTTATTCAATTCAGGCTACATCTATCCTTACTTGATACGTTGGAAAGTGAAAGTTAATTGAACGACACTTTAGAACTTCTACTTTACTCAAGTATCACATAAATAATCATAATGATCTTGATAAAAAAATGACACATGTAAGCCAATACAAATGGAACTGAATAAATAAAACTGTCTCAATTTAAAAAAAACTTGAAAACACTAGACAAATAGTGAGAGAACTCAACAGTAAACCAGCCAATCCCGTGAATAAATCACCCCGCACCCGGCATTCAGATTGGATCGTCTCCCGAAGACGTACGGGTGTGTCGATGGATCACTGCAAGAGATTTATAGAATTGAGACGAATGGTGCACCGAGCTAGACAAACGCCAAGCTCTAAATGAGATGGATACTGCACTGCAATCGTCATTTATCAACGTCAAAGGATTCCATTGATTGTTGGAGAGCTTAATTGCATTTTTCAAGTGTGAAGTTGGTGTATGGAGTTGGGAGCGTCCTTTGTTGCAATTAATCAACAGTTTATATGGTTTTTCGTGTAAAAACAAACACTGCTTGACGAACCTCGCACTGCTCATATTTTCGCATAACGGTAACCATATCGCACTCAACCACCATTGAAATGCGTAGTTCTTGGCAAAGAAACTTATTTAACATTATTTAATTTTATGAAAATTAGAAGAGATTTTTCAGGACACGTTTTTCTTGTTAAAATGGTCTTCTTTTCAATCCAGTTTATTTATTTGGTGATAAAACTAATATGCATTTAATAAAATATCCATATAAATAAATAAGCGCCATGAGGCCGTTCTTTGAATATCAATAAAATCAATATTTTTAGCCCTTTCACATAGCGCCATCTAGCCTCTAGCTAATTTAATGTAACAATAACAATTTAAACAAATAGAATAAAAAATTACTTACAATTTTATTTTATTTTCACCTGATGTTAAGTGAAGTGAAGGATCCACGATGTGGCATGCATCTTATAAATAACCTATTCATATCCCTTTAGAGACTCAAATACAATACGCTACCGAGGAAACAAATTCATTGACTGACCTGAAAGTAGAAGCAAAATGCTTCGTACCGATGTTAGTTTACTACAGCAAAAAACACTTGACTATCACTTGCAAAATAGGTACACTCTTTCGTTCATATCTCACAGGTTATGAGAGATACAGAGGAGAGAGAGAGAGAGAGAGAGAGAGAGAGTAGTTACGTTCCTAGTTAGCGGGTTGATGAAGAGCCCTTAGCCACCGCCTCACCCCCCTGTACCAACCCGTATATACCCATTCACAGTCATCAACGCCGTTAGCGGCATTCACGCTCTTAGACTTGTTGACCGCGTTACGTGACTTACTTCACAATATACATAGGGAAGTGAAACATTTTATTGCGCGCGACATATTCGTTTCCTTGACGTTTTTATTGTTAAGTAAGGGCTGGTTCGGATGTGTAACCGACGGTAATTGATTTGACGAAGGATATTTACTACCACTATTAACTATATAATTTAATGTCGATTCTGTTAGCATATCAGTAAAGCGTATTTGCTCTGAAAATGTTGCTGCCTCGTAATCTCTATTTGAAATAAGATAAAATTAACGTTGTATATTTGTGTTTAAGTTTTATCTAGTATTTGCCTTGGATCGGCCAGATTTCGGACAAGTTCAGTCAAAAATCTATAATGATCATGCTTAAAATATTTTACGACAAAAAAACTCAATTCAGCTAACTTTATTCCAACTTGATACCTCTGACTTGAATATCTTAAATTTAATTATTATATATATTATTACGCACATTACGCCCACACAGAATACGTCGCATTACATTTAAGTATTTAAATCTTATACTCTATGTTTGAAAACCAAAATGTGTTTACTAACAACGTAAGCATTTTCAATAGTAGTTTCTCTAATTCTAAGCTATTATAATCATGACTGAATAGAACATAACAAGCTGATGAAGAACCTTCCTCTCAACACAGTTGGCGCTTTGAGGCCCTCGCACCAATTGACCTCATTATACGACTCAAGCTACTTCAGGCTTCGACTTTGCATCCAAATGGTACTGTATTTTCTTTTGAATTTGCAATTCTTCACAGAGCTGTTGTAAGATTTTATTTCATAAGGCAATGAGTTTTTAAAACAAATAAGTAATATTGTGTTTAAGAAAGTAATCGTTAATGTAAAAATATTTGGGGAAAAATATTCAGTAAAAGGTTGTTCTATGGCGAGACACATTCTACTGGCCTCACAGCTCAGTTGATACCGTGCCCGTGCCTTCTGCGCAGTAGTCTGTAGGTCGTGGGTTCGATTCCCACCCAGGACAAACATTTATGTGACGAAAATTGATGTCCGTTGTGTCTGGTGCTAATATGTACTATATGTATATATTTACAAAAAAGTTTATAAGTATTACATCAGTTGTCTGGTTTCTTTGCTTACTTTGGGTTGATGATTGTCCTTGTAATAAGAACTCAAAATAACTGGAACTGATAAATTCAACTTAGGAAATATAATTGTTCGTACAGTTTGGCAAATAACAGTAGGCAAGTAACGATACTAACGACAGAACTGAAAAATCACCGGCCGGATAAACTGTAACTGACTCCCGTCGTAAGAGTGCTGAACAACGAAGTGTTCAGCCAATCAATCATCATCTCAAAGCATCTCAAATTCCGTCGCAAACTCAATTCAGCGGAAGTGACGCTGGCGCGGCCAAACGCGACTCACTCGAGTCGGTCGGCGCGGCGCAATTTATCGGATGGCTGGTCCCCGTATGTTAATTACAGGTTTGTTTAGCGAGGCATTGATGTGTAGCGTTTTATTGCCGCGTGTATTTCGGCCTTTATTTGTGTGAAACTTCGAAATTCGTTTGGATTAAATTAGTTGGTATGTCATCATTTGTAAAACTAAACTTTATTAGCTAGTTTTTGGCCCTTAAACGCTTATATATGTAGTGGTTAGTTCTGTATCACACACACACACACACACACACACACACACACACACACACACACACACACACACACACACACATATACACGCACGCACGCACAGTGAGTGTGTGTGCACTCGTATGCGCCCGTAACTCTGAGACAAGGTGGAACGTCTAAAGTGCCTGTAAGTAATTTCACCGGCAAACACACCTTTCAAACCGGAACACAGTAACGCAAATGCATAACTACTTAGCGGTAGAATTGGGTAAGGTGGCATTACTTCCCCGGAGGAACTTGTCATATGTTCTACTACTACACACCTAAGTTACTCAACATAATACAAGCAGGTAGGTATAATCCGACAATCCTGATAGATCGGCTCAGAAATAACACGACGATAAATTCCTCTATGATTGAAAAACTTTGCTTCGTTCATGAACAAGGAGTTTCGTCATCGTTGTTGTGGCTAAGTATTAATATTATTTGGCGTGCAGACCGGCGGACGGACGCGGAATACTAATATATAAATGTCTGCAAGTCAGGAGAGACTACATTATAGACACTGTTAGGTGAATTTTAATTGCTGTGATTTTGAAATCTGTGAGAAAATGTTTCAGCGAAAGATACCATGGAATGAAAATTCTTCTAGTTTTGTCGATTTCTGAATTCGATTCAACTCTGAATCTTCTATTTAACATTATTTCAAGTAAATAACAAGTTCAAGTATTTTTACCTTTGATATCTACTTGGCCCACATCAGCCTATTAATTAAATAAACCATATAGCTACTTTTATCTCGTAGAACAATTGCTTAAATCTAAACATCTACGCATTAAAATGTAGCAGAAGTAATATATCTGAAGCCAGCCAAGTTTTTATATTATTTATGCCCTTGTAAGATCTCATATTATAGGAATAAGCACGTCTGATTACCGATAATATATAAACACATCTTATGAATGAAAATAAGAACCGAATTAAAAAAAAAGATTAATTTAATTAGACTTATGATCAGAATTTAATTTATAGCCAAAAAACCTTCAGTTGTTAATTCGTAGTGTGGGATACAAAGGTATGCAGTGAGCTCGTGCACTGGAGTTTTCTACATTGACGCGTAACGCATGACATGATAAATGATTTTACCATGACACGCACTAGAATTAAAAAATAATAAGCGGTTTATGTTTTGTATCTGAAATAAATAGTTTTTATTCGTGTAGGTGTGACTTTTGATCTAACTTTCAAGACAAATGCAACAACACCCCTGTTATCGCTCAGAAGGCAGGCCAGCTGCCGCGCCGCCCTGGAGAAGTTAAACGACCCCGTACAGTTCCCTTTTTCCGCTCGGCGGCGGACACTTTGAGTCGTGACGGCGCGGCGGGCGCGGCGGTTACCCCTTGCTACCCCGCACGCATTACTTTGGCTTATGCCGTAGACCCTTACTTGATCGTGCATACGTATTGCGATAGCTTATGAAAGAATAGCAAAAAAAGTGCCAAAGAGAGTATGTTAATATTTGCATGAAAATTGTTTGTTTTTGGAATCAAACCCATTATTACAGAGTGTCTGTATGTGTATATGTATGTATATACAGAATTCTTTCAATTCTTCAAAGCTCTGTTATTTGTAAATTTTCACTTTCGCAACTAAGTTGACCCTGACTGCGAAGTGATCCAGTCCTGGTGTACCAGGGTCTATCTCCCAATGTATCAGGGTCTATCTCCCAATGTATCAGGGTCTATCTCCCCACTGGCAACATAACCGTACTTATAGTTTGTTCTCCAATATTTGTTCCATCTATATTGAAAAGTTCAAAACTCAATGCGTTATATACCGGTCAATATAAAAGTATCATTATTACAACAAGGTTACTTGTGGCTCTCGTTCTGCCTAAGTAAGGCAAACTCAACACGTTTTGCTTTTAATGGGTCGAGGATACCATTTAACACGAGATGGGCAATCAGCTTGTTCCATAGCTTTATAACATAAAAAAACTAACACACACAAGTTAAAATATAATTCACATAAAATTCGTTTAACGAAGGTGAAAGGCGAATATCAAACAAAAAAAAAATTACAACCTTATTCAAAATTAGTCTATAATGTTAAAATTGCGTCTGTTCCAACCGTAACAGTCCAACCTGAGAGGATGAAGATATTACTATTTATATCGTTGGTCGGATTCATTATCGGAACATTTAGTATTAAGAGTGGCAGCGGGACAACGAAATAAACTGATACTGAATATGAAGAGATCACTAAAATCTATTTTTTTTTTATCGGAATAAGTAGTGTTCTGTCAATTAGAACTAAAATTTGAGTTATGCCGTTAGTGATTTGGAAAAAATATTCAATTCCCTACCATTCTGTATACTTATCTCTAAACATGTAAATTCGGAAATGTTCCGTTAATGAATCCGACCGACGATGTGTGTGTGTGTGTGTGTGTGCGCGTGCGTGCGTGTGTGTGTGTGTGTGTGTGCGCGTGTGTGTGCGTGTGCGTGCGTGTGCGTGTGTGTGTGCGCGTGCGTGTGCGTGTGTGTGTGCGCGTGCGTGCGTGCGTGTGTGTGTGCGCGTGCGTGCGTGCGTGTGTGTGTGCGCGTGCGTGCGTGCGTGCGTGTGCGTGTGCGTGTGTGTGTGTGTGTGTGTGTGTGTGTGTGCTACCCTATCTGTGAGTCAAACATCAGTGCGGGCTACGATTGTGTAAGCGTTCTAATACGAAACTAAAAAGGCTCCAACTGTGGGTTTACCGAACGAATACCTTGAACGTGTGCAGTTTGTCCACGCGGCACGTGAGGGCGGCATCTCGCCCCACGGCGACGGTCACGTTTGACCCCGGACCCACGAATCTCGGAAGATCTGGAACAATTGTTTAATAACGTGGGTATTATCTGTATAATCAATGTTGCAAATAAATTGTTTAAACAAAAATAAGAGTGCTTTTAGCAATTCATACATACAGTACCTGGATGGCCGAGCTTTGCTCGGTATATTTTGTTTTTTGATAAATTGTGTTTTGTAGAAATTATATTTAAGTACGAAGTACATACTGATAAAATGATGAAATATGAATAATATTTTTCGATCTTACCGACAGAAGAAACGCCACCTTTTTGTTAATTTCTTTCAATAAAAAAAAATAAGTTTATGTTTAAGTTGATTTTCTGAAAATGAATCCTAGCTAGATCGATTTATCGCCCCCGAAATCCCCTGTATACTAAATTTTATAAAAATCGTTAGAGCTGTTTCCGAGATTCAGATTATATTATATATACATAAAATATACAAGAAATGCTCGTTTAAATATATAAGATACAAGGTGTGAAACAATCATCGTACTCAAAATTTTGTATTTCGAAGGTGAAACATATTATATTATAGGTATGATATTGAAATGATGCATGAAAAAATGTATCTAATGAATAGCCAAAGGTTTAGAATCTCATTTTAAGAAAGAGCCATCTAGCGTTCAGTAGTGAGACTGTAAGCCGCGAAATTTCCAGAATTCACGCGTTTTTAGGTATAAAAGGTTTAAGGTTAAGGTTTTTAAGGTTTTTAGGGCGTTTTTAAGGTTTCGTTATTTCTTGCAACATATCCTTTAGCCTGCGCCCATAACAACTCAATGGGATTGAGCTCACAGTGGTATGGGGGCAGACGTAAAACAATTATCCCATGCTGCGCTGCCATCTCGTCTACAACATACTTATCGCAATGTTCCTGGTTGTATATTTATATCAGAGCACTTTTATACATTTTAGGTATAAAAGGTTTAAGGTTAAGGTTTTTAAGGTTTTTTTAGGGCGTTTTTAAGGTTTTGTTATTTCTTGCAACATATCCTTTACCCTGCGCCCATGCCAACTCAATGGGATTGAGCTCACAGTGGTATGGGGGCAGACGTAAAACAATTATCCCATGCTGCGCTGCCATCTCGTCTACAACATACTTATCGCAATGTTCCTGTTTGTATATTTATATCAGAGCACTTTTATACAATTTTATTGTAAAATAGAAATAATATTCTTTTATAGCTTGAAATGATTAACTACTCGTATTCACACTCATTGTTCACTCATCTGTATGAACGACAACTGAACGCATCACTATTACTTTAAATATGTCAACATTATTTTACAAAGTGACATTAGCTACTGTCAGTTGGCCTCGTCTATTTAAAAATACGACTATAGAGTTTACGTTCAAGCAGTTACGCTACTCGACAAGAGATGGCGTTACAGTCGTTAAGTTGATTATTGAAAACACGAATAAAACAACATTTTCTGAAAATGAATCCTAGCTAGATCGATTTATCGCCCCCGAAAACCCCTGTATACAACATTTTATGAAAATCGTTGGAGCCGTTTCCGAGATTCAGATTATATATATATATACAAGAATTGCTCGTTTAAATAAGTAAGATAAAATCACGCCTGTTTCACGGAGGGGTAGGCAGAGATCATGGTATTCCACCTGCTACGATCCTGACATACCTCCTTAGCTTCATCTACTCTCATCACATTCTTCATGCATGCTCGTCGGTTTAGGGTACTCTTGACCTGTCCTTTTTCCAAAACGTCACCGATTTGGTATAAGTATGTACGCCGAGGTCTACCCCTTCCACCGGTTTCATTCACACTCGCCTTATACACTTGTTTCGTCATTCTTCTTTCATTCATCATCTCTACGTGTCCAAACCATCTAAGCATACCCATCTCAATCCTCGTCACTACATCTTCATTCACTCCACAACGCTCCCTTATCACGCTGTTCCTCACTTTATCTTTTAAAATTCACACATACTATACCAATTATTCAATGACAGATTAAGATGATGGATAACTTCATAATGTTGAATACTGAAAACATTGTGCGGTGGGCAATTGTTAATTCAATAACACTATAATAACAACTAGCTGTGCCCGCGACTTCGTTCGCGTGGAATAGTGACTTTTCACTTTTCTTTATAACTGAATCCTTATGGCAGCGGCGCGGCTCTCAGCGCGCTTTATATAGCCACGGACGCTCAGGCGCGAGGCGTGTAGTACGTACTCTGTACGTTAAAAATGTTCGCCGTGATTATTTAAATTGACATAACTTTTTTATTTATGAACCGATTGACATGAAATAAACACTAAATGTTAAGTGAAGCTTACTACAATATATTAGTGAAAACCGTATCTAAATCAAATAAGCCGTTTCTGATATTAGCGTGCACAAACACACAGACAAACAGACAAAAAAAAAATTAATTACAATTTCGGGTTCGGCATCGATATAATAACAACCCCTGCTACTTTTTTTTTATATATTTCCATTGTACAGACACCACTTTTCTACAATTTTATTATATGTATAGATAAGCTTTTGATACATTACGGAGGGCTATGTCTGAGAAAACTGGCAAAAGTGTAATATCCAAAATAACTCCACTTTACATCAGATCAGCTTTCCATAGAATATAATTCACTTTACATATAAATACCACGCTAACATAGAATCACGATTTTGCCTCAAAGGAGCCCAAATAGGCCAGATTCCACCTCGCAGGAATACTGCAGGAACGTAGATGTGAGAAATCTTTTTCACCAATATGTCATCTAACACTATTCGGGCAATTCATTCCCAATACAATCAGATAGCGACAGAAACTTTATCCCAACGAAATTAATAAGAAATGTATCTTATGTACTCGTTTATTATTTTATGTCCCATTTATTACACAAATAAAAAGCTTTTTTATTGAAGTTGTATAACTAGTGAAGAATGATATCATTTAGAAACCAAAAATTTATATTTACCTACCTAATTCGGATACCAGTACTGGAATACAAACCCATTCACCTCGCTTGTAGTAGGTAGACCTTTGTCTGTCTTCCTAGGGAGCAGTAGGGACATACAATGCTGGTGCGGATTTCTATTTTTTTTATCATTAAAAAGTGATTTACTTTTAGTGGATCGAGCCGAGCGTGACTATTTACGTTTACAGATATTGTGCAGTTCGACACATACAGAACTAAAGTAACCTTTTGAAACATTATTTTCCAAAGTATTTACCAACTTTCAATTATTTTCGACATCGCTTGTAAAAACAATTTTATTTACCTAAGACATTGAGAGCAAATGTTTCCAATGAAAAAGGTTAACATAGCAAAGGGTCTTTCTGAAAACTTGCTGAATAAATTCACCAAGGCCCTAAAGTTGACTGGTCTAATACATCTACAGGCTGACAGTTTATTTTCATAGGACAAAATAAATTAGGTTCGTACAAAGCAAACTTGGTATGAATTTAGGCTGTTTGAGCTAAAAGCGCTGTTTGATGTGAAGAAAATCGAATAGGTTTTTTACATATTGTGGCTGTATTATGTAGTTCCAGTTTATGCCTATTTTCCAACCTATTTTCTTAAAAGTAGGAATTATAAATGAAAAACCGTCGATTGAATGGAAAAAGCTGAAGCGAAATATTTGTAGAAATTTCCAGTACCTATGCATATTTCGCTATCGCATATTACGTTCCGGGATGGCGACCGGACGCCGAAACGGCAACGGATAACCGGCCACGATTAAACCGGTTTTATTAACCGGTATAAACCGGATGAACTGGTTTCAGAAAAATGCTGAGCTCACTTGCATAGAAATCGCTGCGCTTTTGTGAACTTTTATATGGAAATGAGTTCATTTGGTACATGAATTAATTCGTATACCTAATTAGATTTCCTGAATATTCACGTGCTGGGTTTTTGTTTGTAAACTGTGGTTTAACTTTATATAACAGTAAAATTTTGTATGCAATCCACACTTCGGTCAAATAATGTTTCTATTTGGTGCATTGCAAATGTGTACTGTGTTAAGAAAATTAAAAACGTTCATTAACTACGGTGTCTCTATGAGGAAAGTAGTACATACATACCCATAGTGATAATTTTTCCAAATTGATTTAAGAAACTACGCTAAATCAACCAATATCATTTACTAAAAAACAATATCACAAATAAAAAAAAAAGTTTTTAATTAATAATAATAATAATAATAAATCTTTATTGGAAACTACTATTGGTACTTAATACTAAGTAATTGAAGTTCTTTCGTCACTTCTAAACTAGATTTAGGGATTAAACTTGAATCTCAGCTCACTGAGCTGAGATGAGCTAGAGACTTGAAAGTTTCAACTCTATAGCACATAGAGAAGTGCGTTTACAAACCGATTGCAGCACAGAGACAAGAAAGCGAGTTTATTAAAACGTGTTAATAATTAAAATACATTCTTATTTCAGTATTTATTAAATACAAAATGAAACTGTATCCGTATGTCGATGTAACCGTTACCGATACCTAGATCTAACCCGGATAAACGCGGATTAACTCTTTGAAACAAAAGAAACTAATTCACGGTGATGTTCTTATTGCGAGAACACTCCAGACGATACTATAATTCCTAGTTGAACAACGGAGGTGTCGATATTGCGCGGGTTTGAACGCCCCCAAGACGCCAGCGGTCGAACCACACTATTCTATTCTTCTGCGTATGTCTATAATATATTTAATATACTCGAGAGAATGTTGTTTGTGAAAATGTGTTTTAATGGCGTAGGCTTCTGTTCTGAAAAGTTTATAGGACATTACGCCTTATTTTTTTCACAGTATGTGGGTTCAAAATGGATTTACTACTTGTTACCGTTAATACTTAGACCGTGGGATTAATAATTCTTTATTTTCTTCAGTCGTTATTTAAAATACTGTTATATGTCTGAGGAAATGGAGAAATTGATTTCAATTCACACCCCATACAGAAGCAAACAGTGTACTTGTCACCAAGTGAACCAGTACCTACTCAATCTATATAAATAAAAAAAATGAATCACCGAAATGTTTGTACGCGCATAACTTCCAAACGACTGCACCAAATTGGATAAATATTTCTTTTGTGTGTTCGTTATTGTCAGGAGAAGATTTGTATGAAAAAAAGAATAGCAAATAATTAAAATAAAACTCTTGAACTTTAGACAGTATTGACGGCAAAAAAATATGGCGGTACGAAGTTCGCCGGGACAGCTAGTTTTTAATATAAGCAGATTGATATCCACACAAAGCAGTTATAAAATTTCTTTTTCTTCTTTAGAAAAACGTTTCGATACCATCCCATGAAATTGTTTAGCGTTTAATTGAATTGTCAAATGTGTGTATTAAGCTTGTCATTTTAATGTACGAATTTTGAATGGAGATAGCTCTGTTAGCAATAACTGTGTAGATCTTGCTCTTCTACGCTGTAGGTCATGGGTTTGATTCTCATACAGAACAAACATTAGTAAGACAAACATATAAGTTTGGGTGTAAATTGTATATACAAACCAGTTATAAATTTGTTATTTCGATAATCCTATCTTATCTTCCAATATTATTCCAATATTACAAGCTATGTTTAGGGCTGCATGCATGCTGGTTGCATGTGAAATGTCAGTCAATATTTGTTACTTTTTTATTTCATTGGAATGCCGGAACGACCCTCGTATGCAAGAAGAGTAAAATGTCCCTTGGCAACAAGGTGAGACTTTACAAAGCTTGCATACGCCCCATCATGACATACGCCTCCGTGGCTTTCGCTCATGCTCAAACCCGCCCCCTACAGCTTATTCAAAATCGTTTCCTACGGAAAGCCACGGGCGTTCCCTGGTACGTACGCAATCGCTCCCTCCACCGAGACGCGCGTCTCGAGTCTATAGCCCGCTTCATGAAACTCGCCTCCCAGCGATATTATGATTCGGTCGAGTCCCACCCGAACCACCTGGTTCGCACCATACCCGACTACTCGGTTGTCCCCCCTGCTGGGCGCTCTCTCCGTAGATCAAGACACGTACTTGGTGACCCCCCTGACGAGATAACGGCCGCCTATCCGGAGTTATTTTGGGGGCCGAGTCATCCACGTCCGTAGGTGAGAACCCTACTTTTTTCTAAACCCTACACGTGGCCCCTGGGTGGTGCCAATCGGATGACACACTGGTGGTAGGCATTTGCCGGGGCTAGTGACCACCCACTGGACAAAACCGCGCCGCCAAGCGATTCTTCGTGTTCCGGCGCGATGTCTTGTGACGCCGTTCGGGAAGGCGGGTCGGAACAGTGGCGTCGCTGGTGAAGACCAATCTTAACATGCAGGGATTCTGAGACATCGGGTGACTAGTCGCGGAGGGTAGCGGGATCCGAGGCACGGTGCACTGCTGGCCGACCGCAGGTAGTAGGGGGCCCAAGTAGTGAGAGAGCCACTCACAAAAGGCTGCCCCGCCAACTGACGAAAAATCCCGGGATGCGCCATCGTGCCGGTTGGCGACCGGATGAGAGGGCCCGATGGACATCCCCGGGGGGGCTCGGGCGTCCCCGCAGTCTCCAGGCTAGTCCCCCAAAGGTGTTTGAGGTCTCCGAATGTTTGCAGGTCACCCAAGCGACACCTTGTTT
The DNA here is from genome assembly GCA_947359385.1 of Chesias legatella. Lineage (NCBI taxonomy): Eukaryota > Metazoa > Arthropoda > Insecta > Lepidoptera > Geometridae > Chesias > Chesias legatella. The sequence continues at coordinate 6,786,456 of OX375766.1, forward strand.
CACTTCCGTCGTTCCACCTATCTTCGCTCTCCAATAAAATATGACCAAAGCTACTAAAAAGAGGAAGTTTCGACAGCGGCTGCACTCCCTCTCATTAAAAGTGCACCTCTGTAATATTAGAGGGTTGCACTCCAATCTCGTCGCAGTCCACCACCACCTCGAGACTGAAAAACCTCATTTTTTGTTCCTCTCGGAGACGCAGATCGGGTGTCCGCCCGACGTGTCGTACCTATCGTATCCTGGGTACACCCTGGAGCACTGCTTCAGGCCGCGTGCAGGCGTTTGTCTATACGCTCGGGATGACATCTGTGTTTTGCGTCTCCGGAATCTTGAAGACTCCAACTACTCGGTACTTTGGGTTATGGTGGACACAGGCATCGACAAGATTATCTATGCCTGTGTTTACCGATCGCACAAAGGAGATCTAGAGACAACCAGGCTTGCTAATTATCTTAGTGAAACGGCGGATGTGACCCAACAGAGATATCCCACGGCCCAGTTGGTATTACTGGGGGACTTTAACGCCCACCACCAGGAGTGGCTGATCCCCTACCAGTGTACTGACCATGCTGGTAGAGAGATGCGCAGCTTAGCTGTATCGTTAAATCTCAACCAGCTGGTCCGTGAGGCGACCCGAATTCCTGATGTTGACGGCCACACAGCCAATTGCTTAGACCTTCTGCTGACAACAGATCCAGACCGCTACTCGGTGTCGGTATCTTCACCCTTAGGTAGCTCCGACCACTGTCTGGTGAAATCTGTGTCGACATACTCCCCACCTGATCCTAGTTGTAAAGGCAACCGGCGAGTGTGGCGATACGGGTCAGCAGATTGGGATGAGATGCGGCATTTCTTCGCGTCTTACCCTTGGCAGCCAATTTGCTTCTCCTCAGGTGATCCTTCGACTTGTGCGGAGGCCGTTACAGACGTGCTACGTCAGGCGATGGAATATTTTATACCATTCTCTGACGTACCACCCTGTGGCCAAGCTCGCCCATGGTTTGGAGCTGAATGTAGCCGCGCGGAAGCGCTTAAACATGAAGCTTACCTTGCATGGGCTGACGCTCGAAACCGAAAATCGAAGGATGTTAGCCGGAAGAAAAGAGCCTATAATAAAGCTGCCAAGTCCTGCAAAAAAGTTCTTCGGAAGGCTCGATTCGACCATATTGGCCGAATAGGGAACAAACTGGTTTCATACCATATATACCATAATCATATCTTACGCTGATGACACTGCACTTCTTTTTTCGGCTGATACCGAAGAAAAAGTCTTCAAGCATGCGCAGTTCGGATTCAATATGGTAAATAAGTGGCTTCAGCACAACTTACTAACATTAAACTCAGATAAGACAAATTTTATCAAGTTTTCAATGCGCAAAATAAATTCTACTGAAATAACCTCAAAATTGTATGCACATATTTGTAAAGTTCCTTCTGACAACCAATGTATGTGTCCTGTCATAAAAAGCTCAAACAAAATAAAATACTTGGGTGTTATATTAGATGATACTCTTTCTTTTAGACAACATATAGAGGCCTTAAATAATAGAATACGTAAGTTAATATATGTCTTCAAAAAACTTCGTTACATTGCAGATCAAAAAATAATTTGTCAGGTTTACTATGCTCTATGTCAATCAATTTTATCTTATTGTATAACTACATGGGGGGGAGCGGGTAAAACATTATTACTAACAACAGAGAGAGCTCAAAGAGCGATACTCAAAGTGGCCACTTTTCGCCCTTTCTTTTTCCCCACTAACCTGCTATATAAATCTTTTAAAGTGTTAACAGTTCGGCAGTTATTTATAATGAACATAGTACTAAAGCAGCACGCAGCCCTTCCCTACACCACTGAACATACTAACAAAAGACGGAAAGATAAAGTCTGTCCGCAACAAACAGGGTTAAAACATGCATTTACATCCAAATTTTACACATTCTTAGGACCGCTTATGTACAATAGACTGAATGCGTTAGCTAATATTTATCCCCTTAATTACAATAATTGTAAAAATATCCTTCAGGATACCCTCCAGAGTATGTCTTACCATGATACAGAGAACTTATTGAGTGTGTTAAAATAAATCTTTTTAGTTTCTATACATTTAATTAAGTCACTTAAGTTATAAAAAATTTGCAACTACGGACTTTGTTATTCGGTCTAGTTAGTTTTTGAAATGTTTACTTTTCGTTCAATTCCAAATTGTTTACACGTTATGTATAACTTGTAGCTATAAGTAGGTACCTATAATAATAACAAAGTAGTGATTATTTTACATTAAATGTTAACACTAGAGTCACTAGAGTCTAATGAACTTGGCACTGGAGGCTGTCTCCGAATGGGGTGATGCCAACCTTGTCAAGTTCAACGCTTCGAAAACCCAAGCTTGTCTGTTTTCTGGGAAAAGACTTCAATTCGAACTGACTCCCACTTTCCGTAGTGTGTCCTTACCTATGTCCGACCATTTGGAGCTTTTGGGTGTTACCTTAACGTCCACCCTTAATTTTGGTTCGTTCATAGAGTCCAAGGCCAAAATTGCAGCGAAAAAACTTGGCATTATTTCTAAGGTGAGGCGGTTCTTCACACCGGGGCAGCTCCTTAATTTGTATCAAGCACAGGTCCGATCGTGTGTGGAGTACTGCTCCCACCTATGGGATGGCTCTGCCAAATGTCATCTCGCTGCCTTGGACTCTCTTGAAAGGCGAGCTAAAAGGCTTATTGGGGACGATACACTGGTTGAGGCTAGACTCCAAAGTCTCGAACACCGACGCAAGGTAGCCAGTCTATCGGTATTCTATAGGTTACATTACGGGGAGTGCGCGGCTGAGTTGCACGATCTGATTCCCCCATCTCCATTCTACCACTTTACATCCAGACGTACAGCATCGCGTCACCCTTTCTTGGTCAAATTACCTCACATCCGTACGAAGCGTTTTGCTTCCACTTTCATAATGCGGACAGCCCAAGAGTTGAACTCCTTGCCTGCGTCTGTATTTCCCGAGAACTATAATCTGGAGGTCTTCAAGAGGAGAGTGAATAGGTATTTCCTAGGCAAGCATGCTACATCGTAGACCGCATCGTCACTTAACATCAGGTGAGATTGCGGTCAAATGTGAGCCTATAGTAATTTAAAAAAATAAATAAAAAAACAGCTTATTCCAATCGCCAGCCCCCCACAGAGAAAACACTCAACCTTCGCACCGACCCCGCCGGCGGGGTCGAAGTATCTCCGTAAATGCCCGCGCGGGGCGCATTTTCTCCAATTCCTCCCGACTCGCAACGCCCCAAGCCGAGGTCCGAACCTAAGTGGTGCCCTTGGTGACGTTGTGTATAATATTAAGTTTTACCGGTTGAGAGCCGTCTGCTCTCACCAAAAGCCCGTGTAAACGCTGTCAAGGCCATCTGCGGCCAACAGCATAATGTCCAGTCATAAAAAAAAAAAGACGGAACGAGCTGACGGCCCACCTGATGTTAAGTGGTAACCGCCGCCCATAGACAACAGCAATACCACTCGAGTCCTACTACTTTGTCTAATAACCACGAAACAAATCTATAATATTTAACTGCTGCATGAGCAATGAGGATTATATAACACAACAAAAGAAAATGTTAATATATATCTCACTTTACATAAACATCCAAAGCCATTGGGACAAAATCCGGCGGAGACGAAATCAAGATAAAACGAATATTCAACCAACGAGAAGTTCTACAATTTTAGTTCATTGGGAGCTCTCTCCAACTATACAGAATGGATATAAATGTTAGCCTAAGTTCTCGTTTGCTGGTGTCGATATTCGTCTTCGATCGCCCTCTGGAGACCGAGAGTCCAACTACATACTGGTATTGTATACAGGTTGCTTTAATAATATTTTACGTTTTATCTACAATAAGCCATATATTTCAACATGGTTAGTATTAGGAAGATGTTGAGCTTCCTAATAGCTACATAAATTTAAATATTCAATAATTTATGAAGATCCAAGCTACTACCTAAGATCTAAGTACCTAAGCTTTGCTTAGTTTATATACTCAATATAATAAAATGTTAGTAATGACGCTATGTGAAATGTCCATCGATATTTACTACCCTAAATGAAGTGTGTCTTAGTTTAGCAATGTCTAGCCTTCACAAACACGTTCATAATAATGTCAAGGGGTGGAATAAGTAAGCCCATGCAATGTACAAATCCTGTTATGGCTCTTTTTACCACATAGGTGTAAATATGATGATTATCCATTTGCCATTTATGTTACAAGTGTTACGAAGTTGACTGTAGTTGCATGTTGAGATGCCCACATATCTAGCAAGTTTGTCCATCTCCATATTTAATTTAACACCCTATACTGTGTGTTTCTGAGCAACTGCACTCAGGGAGCTGTCTAGTTTAATTTTGAATCTAACTGTCTCCAAGTTGTTTCCTTGGATAACTTAATGCTTATCTTGCAATGTTGACATTAAACTGAGACGTGTATTTGAAATGCAGTAGGTAATCAGGAACATTCTGACTATGATTACTAAGAGCTAGTTCATATCAGACTAAGTTCAGATGATTATCGGTTTGCCAATCATGTGATTAGAGGTTCCAGTTAATAGAGTTAATACAAACGTACCACGAAGATCAAAATGCTTAACTTGTGCCAGACCATACTTTCCTATCTTAATGTCTGCTATACTTCTTCTAAATCAGAACTGTTATTAATTATTGCAGATCTCAGGTGCTGCAGCAGATCTGGATGTCAGGTACTCTGAACCTGAACCTTGGAATTGGAATGGATTCTCTGTATCCGTGACAAAAACTTTAGTGCCATCACCTCTACTACCGCCAAATAATCTTACTATTGAATATAATCTCATATGCATTACCTTCCAGTTAACTGCATAATTTTAGAGCTTTCGAGGTCTTCTTTATCCATTTTTGTGATATTTTTGACGAATAACTTAAACAAAAACTTATATCAGCAGCGTAACGGCGAAAACCCTATTTCAATCAACACGTTGACACTGACAGTAATGGACAACAAATGTCAATGATAACGTAGAATATAATACGACAACGATGCAGTCTAGAACTGACAAATTTATTCTCAGGCACCTTTGGCATTTCAAATGTTATCCACAGCTTATAGATCAAAAGAATCACAATGTGTGTAATCTGTTGATAAATTTTACAAATCACTTTTAGACCGCTGTGGACCATTGTACAATTATTACCAACAATTTTAAACCATAATTTTATTATTCCAATGACAGTCTCTCAGGCAGAAATAAAAGGACTGCGGATTTATGCGAAAAAAAGATATGGTTTTATTTGTTGATTGTCGTGAGTAAAATGTTGGGCTAAATGCTCGTAGTTTTGGTTTGCAAAAACGTAAACGTACCTAACTTCGTTGTGTTCAACATGTTCTGGAGGTCTGATGCAATTGTTGCAGAAGTTGAGATAGACTGTAAGTCTGTAGGTACCCAAGCATTTGGAATCATTTGCATTATAACACGTCCGGCTCCGGTGACTCTCATACAATAATAAAGGCAGCGTCTCGGTCGTGTCGACGTTGTATTCCTAACAGCTAGGCGGCGATGTCCTACGCCGTACTGCCCTCACTGTTCATAATGAAATAAAAAGTTCCATATCACCCACCATAAAAAAGGTGTTTATTCGATATCAAATGCTTTCACTTAAATCTTCGATATATAAAAGTAATATATTTACGTTGGTGTCATAATAAGAATGCGTAAAGAAGTAATCTAAACCACTTTTCCCTTTACCCTCACAAAACATAACGAGAAACAACCCTAAATAACCCGATACGACGTTACCCACCTGAGGACAGTATAACCGTAGCAATAGAGAAAACAGAAGCGAACCCCAGTCAGGCTAAACGAGACCGGCCAGGATGGTAACTCAGGATATCAGCTTAATAAATTGTCAGGTTGATAACTGCTGAGTTTCATCTATCAAACATATTTTTTGGTAGATGAAACTATTTTTTTAACTTTTTAGTTTAATTACACTGTTTCTTTGTATTCTTCTTTTTTTAATGAATAATTATTGTATTGTATTCTATTTTCTACGGTTTATTTCTGTATTAAATACAAATTTTATGCTTATGAAATTATGTCATATGGATGGAATTAAGAAAACTGTCCAAATTGTCCATTGGAAACGTTTCAGTGTTCCGTGCCTGGATGTAAAAAAAAAACATTGAAAATTTCCCTTCGTTTAGACGGAGAGAAAGTAATTAGTTTGGATTAGTTCAACATACCAGTTAAATATTTCTAACAATTCAAGTGACATTTTGTTTTTTTTTCCATTCATAGGGCGAAATATAGTGCCAGCCAGAAAAAATAATGTGATTGTTTGGATGGATTTTTTTAGCTGGAGGCAGCAACATTTATGTTGGTTTTGCATAGATATGATGTAATGGTTTGCAAGTTTTTGTCGGACAAACATATATATTATATTTAAAAAAACATATCTATACGTTTTATTCTCTAGTGGGCACAGTTGAGACCAACAGCAAATTTAATCAAATCTAAACTAGATGTACGAAAATTTAACTTAGCGTAAAGACTCGTTCGGGTGCGATGACAGGTAACATTAATTTGTTAATTACGTTACTCTGTCTGGGAAAATGTCTGATGGTGAAGAAATTATCGTAATCGCCGGCGCAAATTTACATACGTCAAACTATTTTTTTGTTATTTACCTCGCACACGACCACGCCGGTTATTTTAGAATGCATTTGTATAACGGTTATAATTATTTTTCCCTATTTAATTTGTCACAATAAGTCAAACATACAGTTTAAAAATACCGTGACAAACGTATTATAACGGAAACTAATATTGTTACCTAAAGCTTATTCTTAACATAGAGATTTTGTTAATTAGCAACATGTAGGTAGCTATTACTTATATTATATAATTTATTTGTAATTATTTTATTATTTATTTAAATATTATATTATATATTTTACAAAAACTACCTTAAAGAAAAAACATATAAACACTCAAAGATGAATATATTATGTGCGTGCAACACAAACCTAATTTTGTATCAATGGAATAGCTGACTGTGATGGATAACCGTTTGAATTGACTACTGTTATTTAAATTTCTTTAAAACTATGTAATTGACAGCTATTATTATTTTATTTTATTGTGATCAAATAATTTTATTGTACTATACTTCTGTTACTTCTGGAAGGAACTAGCCATCCACAACACAGGGAATCCTAGTGTGGGGGCTAGTGCACATTCTTGCACCGTTTTCACTGATTCAGTTGTGTATCAAATACTGTATTACCTATTTAAGTGCTATAATGAAATGTTTTTGTTTTTTTTTGTAACAAATTAAATAATTTTATTTATTATTATTATTATTATATTCAGTTTTATTTAAAATTATTGGTTGTAGTAAGCGCTGGTTTCTGCCGATGTTTTCCATCACAGTTTTGGGAACTAAGTAGGTATAGAGAACATATATTATTATCCCGTCAATTTGAGACGACTGTCAAGTTTGGAGTATATTCCTTCGAAAAAAATATAATATATCCGCCTTGTTTGTACCTGCCTGCCTGCCTGGGAGATAACGAAAATGTTCATTAGTTGACAAGCAGTAAGTTTGCCGAGTTTATGTTACAGAACGTTTGGCGAAATCTAATCTTGTAGGAAATTCATGCAGTGGTAACTTTCCGTGTAAACATACTTAGATTATTGTGAAACTTTTACCAAACGAATCGCTTTCACTGCCGCAATAGCTATTTATATCTTAATGTAAAAAATGGAGGATGGAGACGTCGATACGTCTGTCGAGTGCCTAATTAACCGTACAGATGTACTTTAATGTGTGTTGTGTTTACTACGGATTTACGAAGAACAGAAAGGGAATTTGAAAAACAAAGATTCGGACTCAGAACTACGATTTACCGTGTTAAGATAAACTACCAAATTAAAATACGGTTTAAATATTTGAACTTCTGCACTGGACATATAGCCACATGAAAGCAAACAAGTATCATGCAATACGCCTACGAGTATTGTAATGGCCATTTAATTTTGTTGAAACCCCTAATATACATTTGCAATGCAAAGTTATGTAGGCATTAGGTAATTTTATCAACCTCATAAATATATTCTTAGTGTTTCTCACAAAATAAGGTGTTCAAATCGTCGTTATTTCAATCGTTCAATGATTTTTCCGCTAACAATATCTTTTTACAACCCCACGTTACGCCAACTTGAAAGTTTCAAATTTTCCAGTGATAACGTTTCGAGTTCCCAAAGTAATTTCAGCGTTTCCTTTGGCAAGCGATGTGTGAAGTAACGGTAAGTGCGAGGAGCGACGATTTGTCGTTCAAGTGTTAATGGGCGTAACAGCTTGTCGTGGCATATCTTGCCTGTTTCAAACGTCCTTAACTCATCTCTTAGCATGACGGCTCTGTTGCTGCTGTGCCAGTAAACCGATTGCGAAACTAGAGTTCAGAGTCTGAATCCCAGCCAAATTAAAATCAACAAATATTTTTGGTGTGTGTTTTGCGTGCGGGAGATTATGCGTGGGGGTTAATTACAAGTAATGCACGGATAATAAAATAAAATGTTATTGTTATTTTGTATTAGGGTAGTATGTGTGTGTGTTTGTGCGTGCGTGCAACATAATGCTCGGAGAATTAACATGTTAAAATAATGACAGTTATAATTAAGGATGTCCAAATTCGAACCATTAACCGGATAGATAGCCTTTAACCGTTAACCTAAGTTAATTAGCAATCATCTTTTTGGTATTGGATCACTCACAGAAATAGGCAATCTATTCAAGATTCAGACTGAAATTGTTTCAATTTAAGCTTCTATCGAATAACATAGATGCTAAATATGTCTTCAACGGGCTGAATTTCTAATTTTAATCATTTTAATTGAAGCTTATTCGTGTAAATTGATATCAAAACTTGATGAAAAGCGTGAAAATAGTATATAAACATGTACAAAAAATCTGGTTTGGGTTAAAAAAATGCTGTTCTGTTATTATTTTTTTGTTTTGCGTGTTTCTGTTTAGTCTCTGTTCGTGCTGTCACTGAAAGGCCCCGTCAGAATACCATCGCCGCGCACTGACGCCAACTCCCACAGTGCTGCATTATGCTGAGACTATTTTTGCCTGCATGAGGTACGGAATATGAATATTTTGTGTTGTAATTTATTAAATTGTTTCTTTTCCGTCCTAGGTGTAGACAAATAAGAGTCTTTTCTTTCTTCCTCCCTAATAAGTTCAAAAATCCTAACAGAAAGGCTAAAATATTTAATTAATATTGACAGAAGTTGTTTCTATTAAGTTTCTATTATTCACTTATAATGTGTTAAAATAACTTTTAAGTTAGTTCCAAAGTTGGAGTGAAATGAATTGAAATCCAAACAATAATTTGAATTAAATTATGGTGAACCACGCGAGTATTGTAAAACTGATTGATTATTCTCCAGCGGGTTGATACTCGTATTACCGCTGGCGGAAACTGCAGCTATTTGTCACTTTAATAATTTGAGATAAAGTTTGCTGAAAATATATTTCCTAAATGATATTCTCAGAATTAAGTTTTATTCGTAATTTTTATATAATAAATCATGATGAAAAATTAAATATTTTAACATAGGATGAGGGTAATAAGGTACCTAACTTTATTAAATTATTAATAGCCCATATATTGGAGAAAAAATTTTTTTTTGTTAATTGAATGTCTGCTTCGAAAATAAGTATGTAGTATCTATCATACATTTGAAAGCTCCCAGGTTTGACTATTGGCCAAAAACATTAGTGATGAGCTTAAAATTCGTTCTCAGATCTTGGATGTTTGTTCTGTGTGTCCATATTATATTGTGACACAGGGAAGCCAAAAAGCCATAAGGTATTTATTTTTCATTACTGACAGCGTTGCGTTAAACTATATATAGATATATAGATCACATGAAGTTGGAAAATATATAACACATAAAATAAATAGTAAATATGTAGTATCTGGTATTTTATTATTGCCACAATAACCGTTAGCTGAGTTATGCACATGGAAACAAGACCATTTCAGTCTACCAAGTAAAAAACACCGAAACCTTTGACTGTAATGTAATAAATTAATTTAAATGATACCTAATACGTTTAGGCGACTTGTTCGTCAACTGGCGAGCGTAAAACTCGCGAGTGCGCGCGAGTTGGCACCTACTGATTTTACCTATTCTTTTGGTCGTCAACTCGCGCGCCTGTATAAAGTATCGTCAAATAAAAACGGATTGAAACCATAAACTATAAATAACTATCTATTGCCCGCGGCTTTCCCCGCGTTGGCTGATTCGGTTAAATACCGACTTTCTACTTAGATTTCGAATTAGACGTGCGGAATGAGGCGAGGGGGACGCGGCCGATGACGCATCGTATCTCGTATGACGTCGCGTCGCCCGCGCGCAACATAGCTGTAATACCGCTATCTCCTTCTAATTCATTTTGCAAACTGGTTAGGACGTCATTATTTTAGTGACATTAGTGTTACATAAGCTAAGCTAAGCTGACGAAATAGGAATAACAAAATCTGCACTGCTGAGAAAACATATAAAGAGGTGTATAGTTTTGGCAAATTTGCCCAAAGAAGCTACTGAGAGTGGTTGGTTATACATTATGTCTCAATGTCAAAATGATAAAAATATTGTCAAATTCAATGATTTTTTTGTAAGGACTTGGTTAAATGAGACTTCGTTTTTTGCCGACAAATGGTCTTGCAATAATATGCATCACCGCACTACAAACATGGTCTAGAGGCACTCTACGGTAAACAAAAAAATCAATAGTAAACCCAAAAGCATTGCACATTTTTTGACCATCTTAAAAGAAGAAGATAATTATTATCAGACTTTATACTTAAAAGAGTTCATTATAACTGTAAAATTAAAGGAAACCTGCGCTATTGGTGAACACATTACCTTCACCATTAACGAATTTATCCACGGGGTTATAAATATTGATTTATGTATCGAACTCTTAATATTGTTTTAGTATAGTTTTACATAGTAACGTTTGTTGTAAAAATCATTTACAACAGCCCCTGATCTGTGATTTTATAGTTCCTAAGACTGTGATTGATTTTTTAGTAAGTAATAATTAGCCAATGGGGGCTACCGTTTTTTCGCTCACCAGTTGGCGCCACCGGTGTCAAGGGTAAGTTGGTTTTTTTTTAAATATTTTATTTTAAAAACAACATTTAAATGGAAAACCGTAATATCTGCATACTTCTCCAGGAAGAAGGCGTTATTTTAGGTTTTTATTTATCAAAACAGACTAAACGTAATAGGTTAACAAATTTTGAATCTACCACGCTACTATTCGCTCGCTGAGCTCACATTATGCTGGGGATCATTTCCACGAACACAATTTGTTGTTGCACATATATCAGCGGTGATGGCTTTATGCATATAGGGTGGTGTACGTACTAATTAGAACACCCTTTATCCAATTACTTACCGTGTCAATGACAATAAAGAATTTGTGCAAAAAAACGGAAATAAATATTTTTACAATCGTATCAGCCTCTATAGCTCTCACTCCAGGTCTACTCTCAACAACCGAATCTGAAAAGTAAAACATGTTTTTTGCGGTTATGATGATGAGGTTATGATATGAACTACGCGTCAAATCATATTGGAAAATAAACAAATGTGATGTTATGAATAACCCTGACGGTTCTCTGTTTTCTAAAAGTCCAAACAAATGGATAGGACGAGGTGGGCCGTTGCCATGGCCAGCAAGAAGTCCGGACCTAACTCCCATGGATTTTCATGTATGGGGGTGCATGAAAAGTCTTGTGTACAGCGAGCCGAATCCAGTTTTGTCTGTGGAAGACTTAAGAGAAAGGATTGTGGATGCAGCAAATAAAATGAGGACCACGTTGACCACTGGAGTAGTGAAGACTGGTCTCCGTAGAAGGATGCGACAATGTTTCAGAAATAGAGGCGGCCATGTTGAACATGAACTGTAGAATAAGAAAAAGTTGTGTGAAAACCTTTAATAAATGACATTTCATGCATACCTAATGTTTTATTTTACTTTTTAGGGCTAAGTATAAATTTTCTTCTCCACTGTCGCCTATGAAACTAATTTTTTTCCAATGCATTTGAATAAAACCCTAGATTGTTAGACCTCGTTAGATAGCTGATGAAACGTAGATATTTTAAAAAATATCTGCCGAACAAGTGTCATAATATTTTTTTTAGATATCCCTTAGAGAAAAATAAGCTTGCTAATATATTTTTTATTTTTTTACTTTCACTTGTCTACTACGGTCTATTCAATTAACTTATGCACTATTTTAATGATTGATGTCCTAAAGCATCTTATTACACATGTAAAAATGCAATAATAATAATAATAAGATACACAAAATAAACAAAAATAAATTTCGTAGCCTAAAAATCGGCATTATTCAATAAAAAATTAAAAGTCGAATATCTCGAAAAGGGTTAAGTTTAGGGTAGGGTGTTTCATAGTGAAATAAGTCAGAAATGATGGGTACTCCACGCCCTTAACGGATCTAGCACGACTTTTCCTGTAACCCTGTATAACTTATAAGAAAACAAGTTAAATCACCACAAACATCTCCTACCCTGATGTAAAGTCGCAGGAGATGACTCAGTTATCTATCAAGACGTTACCCAAGCTCACTTTAATTTTGCCACAGAAATAAAGTTTTTTTCGCCTATTCCTTGCATATGTTGGAAAAAAGTTGTTAAAAATATTTTCTCTTCGTACCGTCTCGTAAGGGAGATTTAGCAAGGAATAATATATGCTCAATCCCAAAACTATTTTTTATTCATTCTTTTCCCTGGATAAGTGCCGTCATACGTTTAACAAAGTGGGTGAGGAGTGAGAGTATATGATGATCTCGGAACATTTGTTCTAGTTGGAACCCTGATTTTTCACGAGATTTTCTCGACACTCAATTCTTATAAAGATGAGGCTATAAACTCATATTATAATTATGAGACACATTTAACATAATTTGTTACATTTGAATATTTCTGTGTTAGGCAAAGGTTATGACCAAAACTGATTTTCTGAAAGTGTTGTGATTAATGATTCAGTTAAGCTAATAAACTGTAACCGAACATCAAAATTTTCTTTACTGTTCTTAATTATAAGTATTATAATAGTCTACGTCTAAGTCTTTAGTGCTAGTGAACTGAACGAATTTAGATTTATTCTTATGTGTATATATCACCGGACGAATGGCCCACCTGTTTTAAAGCGGTGTTTCACTGTCTAAAAATCCTCATACTATTCCAAGCATTAAGTTGCTCGTCGAATAATAAAAATATTAGGAAAGGAAATATATAACCAATGAATAAATCAAAAGACAATAACAAAGAAGAATAATTTACCTAAAAGCTACAAATCATAATCTCTGTATCGGCAAACAATCTTTAACATTGTATCGACGGAGGAAAGTCATAACTGCCACACCATACCACTGACCGCTAGGGATGTTTTCACACACAAGCGAACACCTACCGATACAGCCGCAGAGAGTCCACAGAAACGCGAATCGGGTCGGTCAAATATCGGTATCAGCTAATTTGAAAACAGCGTTTGAAAGGTCAATCGATTTGGGTCCGAGAAGCATCAATCATTGTACGAGTACGTCCGAGCGGGAGTTGGATGTGACGAGTTCGCAAATTGGCTGCTCGGAAGGGTAACTTGGGTGTAAGTCGTGCTGTTTTTATGCCCAACATAATATTGGTTTTGAAGCCTATGATAATATTATTCTAGGGTTCCATAAATCTTAGGCAACGAGATCTTATCTGCTTTAAGCCAATATTAGTCGTTTTAGTTATCTTTACATAGTATAAAACAAATTCGCTCCCGCTGTCGGTACGGTTAGATTTTTTCAACTACGCAACGGATTTTAATGTAGTTTTCAGCAATAGAATGATTCAAGAGGAAGGTTTATACGTAAAGTTTAATACTGTTTTTATTAATTTGTTGAAATATGACGATAATTGTTCAAGATATCAGAAGAAATCAAGCCGACTATGAGCATTACTGGTGTACACCGCGTACATTGGCGTAGGTAAGTAGGTAGTAAAAAGTAAAAGTAGGTAGTAAAGAAGGGTCTGGTAAGTAAAGCTTATTACACTGTAAATGATTATATAAATGATAAATCCCCATGGTCTCTTGTCGCTCTGCTCAACGACACACAAAACATCCTGTAATAGTATATTATGTAGTCATAAATGTAACATAGACCTAAGTACTCAATTGTTACAAGGATCGTGCTCGCGAAAAAAAAGGAATCCCTCCATTAGGGGTTTCTTGTCTGTTCTTCCCCATGGAGGGTCGGATAGGGTTTGAACGTCAAACTTATCGATAAGTACGCGTGACCTTATGTTTTGAATATTGACGTTTCCAAGCCATTTCTTTATGAATTCTATGGAAATAAAGTTTTGACTTTGACTTTGACTGGTACACCGCGTACACAGGCGTAAGCCAATTGAGTTGTACTTATATCCTTATTAAATTATATAAGAGCAACGTCTTCTTTTTTTAGGCGTATAATGTTCTGCTACCTGTGCGAAACCCGGGCGGGTCTCTAGTGTTTACTAAAATGAATACACGCTGTCGTAGTGATGGGTAATAAAAATCATTTGTTATAGGTACAATGCACAGAATGTTTTCTTACTTAAGTATCAGAATACTCCAAACGTTGCAAATGCGATGCAAATGCAATTTCGCCGGCACCATTATTAGTACTGAATGCTGTTTCGAAGGAGCTACAGTACCAGATTGCTTTGTCTTTTATTGTGCCCCGACAGTAGTGGACACACCCAGATAGACCAGGTGTGCCCGAGAGTAACTGGGATGCCTATAATCTAGCCCAGTCCAAATTGTAGAGATCTTCATAATTTTGATTCGAGGATATGCCGGTTTCCTCATGATGTATCTTTAACTATTTTGAGAACGTCGAAAACTCATTGCTCTCTCTCATTGCTCTAATATATATAACGTAAATTCTATCAAATCAATTTCACCAATTGAATATGCTTGTGTCAATTAATTCTGGCGGTGTAGTACTGTTGTAATATGTGGCGGCCGACCGTGAGGCCGTGTTCAGCCACCGGCCACAGAGTATGCAAATCGGAGGCTCTGTAGGATTATCGTTGGATCAGGAACCAAGGTTTTATTTATACATTCGGCTCGCAGAATGTAATTTAGTTTTTAAATGAGCTCGTAATACATGGTATACCTACAGACTGGTTTACTTGAGAACAAGTTCCCGAACACGAGCCGGCGACAGTATCATCATGTACGTAATAGTATCGCCTCCTAAGCGCTGGGTCACTCTGTGAACCAACAAATGCTGACATGGATGTTGCTGGTGGCAGCCTATAGCGTATGAGCTATGCCGCCAGGAAAAAGAAAATTTAAAACAGTGACTGAAGAATCTTTTTAAATTGTATAGTAATTGTTTTTGTCGATGGTGTGGCCTCCATTTATACCTACGCATAATATAATAATAGCTTGGCTGAATGTGGACACTACCAATTAAATATATAGTATTACAAGCGTCAATCAATTTCAATCATTCCTTGTATTATGCACAAGACTAAGGGAGGTTTTCTTTTTTTATGAATGGACTATATTGCTGTTGGCCGCAGGTGGCCTTGACAGCGTTTACACGGGCTTTTGGTGAGAGCAGACGGCTCTCAATCGATGACTCAGCGTGGCCCTGATAGCTCTGATAGTCTGACAATAGTAGTTTGTACTCAACATGTATTGTGTCCAGTTGTGAACAATTTTCTTAATTTCATTTCATTGTGCCGAAAAATCAAATCAAAACATAATCTAGCCATGTCGCATTGCTACGTACACGATTATGCATTCCATCTAACCGCTAACCGAATAAAGTTTTCTCCAGTTTTAATACGCTATTAACATTTTTTTATCGCAACACAAATAGTAAAATATCTCCATTTCGCTATGAAAGTTTAATTTGAACCGTAAAAATACCTTATAAAATGCTTTGTTGAAATGGCGCATTTAAAAAGGACTCCGCTATGTCAATAAGCATTTTATTCTGTCATTTTCTGGCAGCTAAGTTTCATTTAATCCGTTCGTTAGCTCTTTTACATCTACGCCTCGCGCGTTTCCTTCTGAAGAGGAAATTAAAACAGACAGAAGATATTAGTTCACGTTTTTTGTACCGGGGTGAAATTGAAACTTGATTTTATTTGGTTTTTCTTTTCTTATTTGCAACTTTATTTCGATTTGCAATCCGTTTCACAGTTTTTCTTAATCGATAATTTATTATTACTTAATTGTTGATCAAAATTGCCGAAGCCGACCGATGGTTAGTTAAATTGTCGTCCTTGGCCTAATTTGTCCTTTATTATGCAAATGTTATTGAAATGACTAGAAATATAATTCTTGAAAAAATACAGTTAGATAGGAGTTTGGAGTCGGATTGATGTAACTAGGTTTTTCTGAAAAAATAATCAATAATAATTTGACGAGTATTAAACCACTTTGCAAGCTACTAATTAAACTTCGCTTCATGGGCACGTGTATCAAAATACGTGTAAGACACATGGAACGTAAAATATGTTTCAATAGTGAAAGCTCCGTAAAACGTGAGGCAAGATAACCAATCATCGATAAAAAGGAAAAGGAAAAATTGACGACTGCAAACAAAATTCCGTTGTTTTCATAAGAAAATAAAAAGGCTTACTTTGTGCCTGATTTTATCAGTTTTGGAGGTTTTGCTGAGCAAGCAGGGTCTATTGGGTCACTACTTAATTTCTCTTCGTATTATAAATTATTCTTTATCAGTTTTTGTGCCTTTTGAGCTAGATTTAAATGTTTTATTAACGTCGGGCTAAAATTCCAATTTTAAAACGTAATTACTTATGTAAATAAATTGGAATTCTATTTTATTTGGATTATTGGACATATTGGAAAATTTTAATTAATATTTGGCCAAATATTGGATTTATTTAGCCTAGACTGATCGATAATTTCGGTACAAGAGCAATGCAAAATAGTCGTTATTTTAAAAGCAACCTCAATTTAATTAACTATATGTTGCTTAGAACATATCAGTGTAATTCAAAACTAATACTGAACATTAGAACATTGTGAACATTCAGAAGGTATTTATAGATATCAGAAAACCACAGGATTTTGGATTTTGCTGTTTACGTACAAAAACGATTGAGGTCTTAAAACAATGATTTCGTCTCAACCGACTGTTTTGAGAGACTAAATAAGTTCCCTGCTTTTTCAGTTTTGTTCTAGAAGGTATTAGAGGGTTCAATTAAAGATTATAATCAGTAAAATTGATTAATATCATCGTCACAAATGTTATACAAGCTCATTATATGAGATGTTTGTTGCGGTTTCACCCCAAAACTACTGTGCGGATTAGACAGACAAGAGTGTATCATACGTCGGTAATAAATAGTATAAATACACTTTATTGTATAAAACGGGAAAAATGCTTTAATGGAAGTTAATTAATCATACTGAACATTCATTTTATCCATATATACTTCAATAAATCTGATTATAAACTTCGTAAAAACAAACCCGTATAAGAGTAGGTGATATTCAAATCATCAAAAAGGCAATACAGCCTCCAGCCTCTTTATAATCTCTCAATTAATCCGACAAAGAGCCCCTTTGATTAAAACGAAAGGCTTTGGTTCATTGTTTGACTGTCAGATTATTAAGGATGTTCTCAGATTATGCCGGATATTCCGTTGACTGATCTTCGAAGTGGAGGTCTGCCGAAGTATCGCGCGTTTGGTGTTTATTGTTAAAATAATATTTATGTTTCCTGTAACAATAAGAACCAGTTCTTGCGCATAGCAAAACCGTGCGAATATATGTCTTCCCAAGAACAATTACAATCATTCACATGATCGCCAGTCGGCGAAGTCGGTTGTAAGCTGGCGACTGCGACATTTAGAAGATGAGATCATGTAACGGAATCGGTCGTTTTCGCGCGACTATCTGAAAAAGCTTTTAAGTGCGCGTTATGTTTTTTTGTAACGGAAAAACGTAGTATTGATAGCACGCTCATGAAAAACTGTTGTCTCGGATCATTCAAAGCTTAAAATGTTAAAACAAAATGTTTGCTTGGGCTACGAATACGTACAGGCCGAGAGATAAAGACCACCAAATAACTATCCGAAGGTCACTTTCCCAAACAAATCGAAGACATCTATTAACTCGGAATCGACTTCCTGATAGATTGAACCTATTCATTCTCAATTCTTGAGAGTGGCTTGTGCCATTTTATTACGTGAGTATGGAATGTGGCGGCTGGTATCGAAATTGAAGTTCCCAGTTTTGCAGACGAGGTTATCAGTACATGATAACCTCGTCTGCAAAACTGGTCTGCAAAAGCTACGTAGTTAGCAGAACGAGTTGTTCTGCAACTGACAAACGAACTTTTGACATGAATTTGGTTCCAACTTTTGTTAAACGTTTAACGCTAAATGGAAAGTTCTATTTTTGTTTGTAGATTTGCGAGTTAATATTTCAGCAGCTATTGGGAGCTCATAATTAACTAACAGTACAGAATATCATGTGCGTTTTAACTGAAATATTTCGAACGCTCGGGTGTAGCTTCGTAATTAAGTAGTTAGTGTCTTCGAAGCAGGGGTCCCGGATTCGAACCCCAACCTGGGCAAACATTTTTGCGAGCAGCGTACAGTTGTGTTACTTGCGATATAGTGTCTGAGAGGGTGAAGATTTATTTTACAACTCAGAACTTATGACATTGGACTGAGTTAAATTCGTTTTCCAACGTCGAGACCACGGTTATTTTATATTAAATTGTCTAGTCATATATACTTTTGAAGAGTAATTCGTTTGGAATGCGAGCCCTCGTCAATAAGAGCACATTCCACCGAAAGAGAAACAATTCACAACAGAATTTATCCACTTGCCAAAACTGCCAATACCTACTTAAACTTACTTTCCTCTGTGTTCTTTTAAGGGTCCGTCAAAGAGCAAACTCCATTATCTAAGTTCCTTTGTTCATCGTCATAGCTTAAAACTACGGCGCGATGGGCGAAAGTTCCGATCTATACGTGCATCGGTGAGTATTTTACTTAGAAATTATATAGGCGTCCGACAACCTTCTCGAAATAGGGAATATAGGGACAGATGTCACTTTATATAGTCATAAATTAATAGTAACAATATTACTTTTATTCGATATAAACTATATTATAGTTATGGTGAGCTCTGATTTGCGAACTAGCGTTGGCCATGTGTCAGAACCCAGTTTCTTCCCTTACATACGTGATAGTAAGACAAACCGCCATCAAAAATTTTTCTTTGTTGTATAAATTAAGAGCGACTTGACGAAGACTTCAATTCAAGACTTCCAAAAAATAAAAATTATAAATTAATAACGTAAGAGTCTCGCAAATCAATGTTTCAAATATAATAACGAGCCCTGCTACAAGAAAACTGAACTAACAAGTTATCGCCTACCCGTTACAACACCAATCCGCCTTAGATATCTCATCCCATATTGAGAATATAATTTAATACCCCTACTTGTCTGAAACATGCGCTCTGCGTGTACTTTCACCGGCATCTACAGTTGTCAAACCGGAACACAGCAATGCGATTGCACTGCTTTGCGGCACTTATAGTGCAAACATTATTATACTTTATTTGGAAGGCGGATCGTGCAGTGACTTTCAAGAGCAATCATGTGATTGTTCACTCGTGTCGCACAACACTTGCGGCGTCTGTGGGTGACAACAAATGCTTCACAAACCGTTTCCCGCAATATACAGGGAAATGTGTTCGTATGAAGTATCACTCTTGTATTGCCGTACAAAATTTCACGCAGTAAATCATACGCCTACTAGCTCGTATTTAATTCTGAATAAGTCACATTTGAAAGACTTGCAGGACCAGAGCACTTAAGGTTAGAAAAGTATAAAATAACTCTTTAGGGTTTAATAGCATTAATAGTGTTTCCTGCGTTGCTGACAACAAAAACCTGCTACGATGACTGCATAGCTCTATATTTTATATAAAAGACTAGTTAAATGAGGTGTCCAAACCCGATAATGTATTTCAGAATAAGAAATAGGAAACTGAGAAACAATCAGGTGTCACATCACCACAGCAGCATCGAGATTTGAGGATTGAAGTTTAACTATCAAAAAAATAAAATTAGAGTGTCTGTTTGTAATATTAAAATAACCGCTTTTTACTAAGTGCATGGATGTATACACGGTACATATACCAAAACATCATTTTTTTAAAATTTTGTCTGTCTGTGTGTTTGTTCCGGCTAATCTCTGAAACGGCTAGACCAATTTTGACGGGACTTCCACTGGCAGATAGCTGACGTAACAAGGAGTAACTTAGGCTACTTTTCCGAGGGGTAAAGTAGGGGTGCGTGATAAAACCGAATTCCACGCGGACGAAGTCGCGGGCAACAGTTAGTGTTAAATATAATATTAGCAAGAACATACAGTAAATCTGTGAAGTTTTATGATATTCAATCCTGACCAGAATCTCTGGGAATTGTTCGCTTGATTTAGACCAATCAGTGATTTTATATCAGATTTTATTTTTATTATTATATATTTTTTATTAGTTACTTATAAACGAATATAGTAAAACAATTCATAAAAAGAAATTAAGTTCCATCTTCTAAAAACTCATCCCTATCCAAACAGCAAACGAAAAAAACAAATCTGATGAAATTTGAAGTCATTCCATGTTTGCTAACGGCATATCCGAAATGGTCTGACCAAGTCGTGCAAAAACCCATTTAATAAAAGAATGCACGTTCACATTTCACAGCCATCGTTCTGGGCTATTTGGTGGCGGGAATAAGGCTTTATGAGACAATTACTTTGTCAAACAGTACTTTAAACGCTTATTAGCCTATTTTATAAAATATAAAGAAAGAAGCAACAAATTTTTTATTGGTCCAAAGCAACGTTTAATATGCAAAAAAGATATAACAAAAAGTACAAAAATAACTAAAAAAAATAATTATGTGTTGTGAGTGGCAAAAGGGGCCTAATCTCAGCATTGTCCTGCACAGTGAAGGACCCATCGCTAACACACATCACCATATGGAGACCCGATTTCACCCACAACTCAATAAGAGAACTGTAACACTTACGCTAAGGTCAGTAAGAGTTAAACGATCATAACTACAGCCAGATTTAACAAACCAGTAATAAAAAATCAAGATTAGTGAAATCACAGAAACATATACATATTAAACTAACTTACGTTTTGTTCCACTTGTTAAATGCCTTCGGGAAACTTAGTAATTAGGCTATATATTTCCGTTTGTGAAAATGCTTTACTTAAACTAACAAGACCACCATGAAACGAGAGTTATTTACACACTGAGAGTCATTGTTTTGATTTATGTATGTTTATGTTTTTATTCTATGAATTCGACGAGGACTACGTGACTACGCGGGCGTGTATAGGTTGAAATTATGATTATGATTTTGTATTCGACAAAATATTTTGAACAAGAATGCAACTTAGATATATCCAAATACATATAACTTTGACTTTCCATAATTATCTACCGGATACACGTGTTTATTTTGCCTCCGTGTGACGACAAAGAGCGGTCATTCAATGCTGACATACATTAATCTCCTCTCATTGCGGACTTCGATGTCCCGCAAATAAATTCAGTTGCACAATGAATCATGCGTCACGTATGTTAAATACAGTTGGAATACACAGTTTGGAAAATACAACTTTTTGAAAACGAGTTTCGACGTGGAACTAACTCGGCAGATTCAGCTCGCAACATCAATGCTGTGATTGGGGAGGACGGGGCTAGTGAACGCGCTGTGCGTTATTGGTTTAATCACTTTCGTAGTGGAAACTTCGACCATGAAGAACGATCCACAAGGAAGGGCAGCCACTACAGTAAAACAATGATGAATTTGATAGTGGAAACCAATCCGACAGATATATTACAATATTTCGATACGGATAAATATATTAACCCCTAATATTTTTATTTTTAAGTGGAGCCATGCAAGAAGCTAGCATATTTATCTTTTTCATGTCTTTTGTTTTTAATTTAACATGGTTTACGCAAATGACAATAAGATCAAGTTAATATCTCAGACTTTATTTGATAGTAATATATACTCAAAACTATTTAACACTTTGATAACATCCTTGTCAATCTTTAAGTTTTAATATTATGTCAAAAAATCTATCGTCAAGATTGAACGCCGCCAAGTCTCAAAGTAACTCAGCTGTTTTACTTTTAACTTGGAAGGTTTACAAGCTGCTGTCAGACCACTGTGTACGCACGCATTGTTCACGGGTATGATATGAGTGATAAATGAAGGTGAGAGCGGGTTCGGAAATGGACGGGCTGGCCGGCCGCTAGTCAGGGCTGCACATTTTTCAAACATATTTGGGGTTGGAGTTGTTCAGTTGTCAGGATTTGTCTACTGAACGGACGAATTACACTTATAATACGTGTAATATGTGGTTCTAACCCTCTACCGGATGTTTCATATTAAATACCCCAGGATATACTCTCTTGTCTGTGACGTTACGAGATTATTATTAGACGTATGTTCTGCAGCGCACAAAAAACCCAGGAAAGTAAAATATAATTCCACATGTGTTTCGCCTCTCCTCAAAGGAGCCTCTTTGAGGCGCACTTAAAACCTTTCACCACACAGGTTCGAGAGAACCAGTGACTCGAATAATTAGATAGATAAAAAGGAACCTCGTGGATGTTGACACAAGATAATGATAATGAGGTTCCCTATTTTCCTGGTTTTGCAAGGAGATTATTAGCATACGAATTAGCCACAAAGCCGTCGAAGTTATTGACTTGCTTGAAAGATTTTATCGGTACCTACCCGTCCCACTAGTCTAACCCATAGTAACATTATAAATGAAGAAGAACCAAGAACCCTTCTCATCATCCAAGGAAAACCAAACATCAATCAACCATCAACAAAAACTACGTTCAGACACCGAAAATTCAACATACCCCATCTCTTATCTTGTTTAAAACAAAATACAGAATACTAGTCAGTAAGAACACTCTGGACTCAGACCAAAGAGGTTTCATAAAAAAAAACTTTATTATCATCGAGGTTCTTCTGACACGGTTTCGCCCACTTTGGTCACATAAGTAAATGAAAACAGTTAACATGAATTTATTATAAAGTTTAAATAATTGCACTTGATATGGATAAAAACATTTTACCCCAAGATCTTTTACATTGACTATTCTATTCCAAAGTCTCCTATTACATCTTCGGATCGTTGAGAAACTAGATATATTTAGAAATAAATAAATTTCATTGTCAAATTCACATGTGCATTTGCCTTTCCAACAATACACCCCTATAATAGTCTTAAAATTAAGTAGGACCGAAGCTAAAACTTTATTTTAAATTATGGACTGAAATAAAAAAATAATTTATGATATAGGTACACATTGAATCTATAAGTAATTCATCTTTTTAGCAATACCAGTCTAGATTTTTGTTTTTAGTTTTGGATTTAGTTTTGAGCTTCTCAAAGCTCTCCAAGTAGATAGTCGAGCAAAATGTACTGCTCTATATTTGCATTGTGATATGGGTGAGAAGTGAACTATAACCACGGAATAGCTGGTAATTTGGCCGACACAGAAAGGGTGGGCCGCGGCCGTTTTGATAAAAGGGTCTTTTTATGGTCGACGCTCTTAATATTTTATACCAAACCTAAACAGCCTTTGACACTACAAATGGATATGTACACTTTCAGGATCGAATTTCTGCGCAGAATTTCGGAGAAAAGAAAATTGGATGAAGTATTTGGCGGTTAGAATATCTGGGATTCAAATATTTATAGCTTTGAAAAAGACTTTAATTGTTGAAGGAGGCAAGATAATTTACTTATAAAACTAACAAGAATGTAGGTTTGAGAAAACTAAATTATATATTGAGTATTTATCTATTTTATACCGAAACAGAAAATTTGGTGAAATAACACTTTCTTACCCACATTTTAAATGTAACGTGACATAATTAGTTTTAATCCGAATTTTAAAGAGACCACTACATTAATTAACTACTTCATCTATCGAAAAATAATATATAATAATTAAAATATTGAGTACTTTAAAAGCAAAAATTACCGAGAGTTGATTTTGTATAACGCAATCCAACGTTCTCAGAATCCATGAATAAATACTGCACACATATAATTCACAAATCTTACTCAGAAATATGCTGTAATCATAACCTGACTCGCATTAACCGCCCAGAGTTTATTCGAGAATTTTCATAAAATATAAACATGTCTGCGACAATTTTTCCTGGTAAAGCTGCCATTCATCACGCGTCGCGACCCGGGATTCGGGACTCGGGACCCGGGAACCGATTCGGGACGGGGTACCGCAACGAATGAAGTCGCGACCGAATGAGCAACAGACGGATTTGTCAACCGTCGCGTAATCAGCCCACTGATCGCTGATATAAAGAGTAACTTGGGGAAATATATATTTAGCATCAATTTTATAAATTCCACTCGCTTGAACTTTTGGGTAATTTCTTAGGCAGAAGACAAAAAATGACTTGAAATTAATGACAATATATAATGTAAAATTAATTTTTAAAATCAACACTAATACAAAGATAGGGTGAATCGCAGACTTAATTGTATGCAGCGAGACTGTGTATAATATCTCATAAATTATCAAATTAAGATTCTTAGTTACTCAAATTTACACTTGATGCCTACAAAGGTTTAAAGTGGAAAATCTAATTTGTAAGACAAACATACAGTCCTTTACAGATTGGTATTCGTAACCTTATCTAGGTCACCACTAATCTACATGTTATTTGCATAAGATAAATTTGATAATGAGCGACATGTGAAAGTATGTCGGGAGGGGTTGGTAGCAGTCAGGAGTCCCCCCGATCAGACTGAGGATCACTCGCGCGTTATGTGACGGGTAAGCTCAAGTAATCAGCCAGCGCAAGATATATCTTTATACAATCAACTAAACAGGTGATGTCTGTGTCATTTTCGTGTCTATAGGTACGCCCAACATACGTATTAAATTTCTGTTTCCAGAAGTCTTGTACAAATTGATATTTCGCCAGCTCGTATACAAAAAAATTTTTCAACAGGATAGATAGATAGATAATTTTAGATTAATAGATAGGATTGATAGTATTCATTATCTTAACCAAGACGAACGTTATTTGGAATGATTACAAAACAAGAAAACCTCGACGCTATGTTATCTCATGCCCCCAATGATAAGTTGAGTAGATTTGCGCGTTCCCATTAGTCGGGAGGCGAGCGTAATTTCCACATCAATTACGCTGACGTGAGTCTGCGTAGGTAACCTTCTCTTTTGCTAATTGTTCACAGGGTGGTTTCAAAACAAAATATAATATCGCATAAATTCTGGTCAAAGAGTCCGTAACTATGTCGGTAGTATCCCTGCCTGCATAGTGAGGGGTCGAGGGGTTGAGGGTTCAGTCCTCGGACGGGGCAAACATTTTAAATAAGCATGAAATTTGTTTACAATGTATATGTGTATGTACACTTGAAACTCAGGGGATCCTAGTAGCGATCCTATTAGCGATCATACTTATCAAGTTATATGTGTTTGCTTTTCAACACAGTACCTAGTTTTGAGTGCCTAACAGTGATTAGATGACAGTACTGTAGCTAATTAAACTCTGGGGTGTTGATCCAGATCTGAAGTATCTCACAATACAGCAGTGAGGCTTGCAAGTGCACGTTCTCAAATCTGTGACGAAATATATTGCGAGGCTATCGGCATGATAAACAACTCACAATAGGTCCGAACGTTTTAGAAAAAAATATTGTATTATGTCCATATTGTAGGACACTCTGTATACTATAGAAATTTGCTCTAATTGCACGAAAAATCTTCAAACAACGTAGATTTGAGTGGTAAGTGGATTAACGTTCTCTTATTTACGTCAAATAGGTTTGAAATTCCGTTACATTTTTCGTATACAAACAATATTGCAAACTATTGCATGGGAATTTTGTTCGTCGGCAGTCTAACATACAGGTGTCTGCGAGAACACGCGACTTTCAGACCCCGCGTATACGCCCGATACTTACGTAATTGAGTTCTACTAGTGGCGAGCATTATTTATCTCTTTTTTATATTAATGACGAATTGGGATTCACTTGTAATTGAAAACACACTCTCGTATGACGTAGACGACATGGGATTCAGAACTTTAAGGGAGATATTATAAAAGAAATGAGAGACACAGGATTTGAAGAGTGTGAAGACTACGCATCAATCATTCTATTTCTCTATCTTAATAAAACTTATGGCCACCCTGTCTTGAATCCGGCAATGAAATTGACGGGATAAAGAAACTTCGTGAAAAATTCAAAGAAAAAATTACAGTTAACGATAGACTAGCACAAAGAGTATTATAGGAATGTAGAGAAACTTATATGTTTGGTTATTTTCGAAATCGAGGCATATATCCAAATTTTACTTGTTTATCCGGAATAAATGTCACACTCAAACAATTCTTAAATGAATCTAGACTTCCTACAGAAGACGAAAGAAAAATATTAAGGAGTGAACATTGGAAAGATGTAAAATTGTTAAAAACTCATGAATTAAGTATTGAATTAGATGAAAGAGAATTTCTTAAGGATACGGCATGTTCTCCCCCGCGGACAGAGTGGTTCTAGAGTTATAATCAATGCGCATTTAAAATTTTGTATAATCACAGAAAACCTAGGATCGGGAACATACGAACCACGAGTATTAGCTAGATACTTAAAGGAAGATGAGGGAGAATTATTAAGGAAAATTAATTTTCTTGGTTAATTCTTAACCAAGAAAACTTATATTATAATCACTTAAGAGATGACATGACTCAGCTGTGCAGAAAAGAGAGTTAAGCTTAGAAGGACGGATCTTCTGTAAATAAACCTTTGAAATGAGATTATTACAGGTCTGTTTGGAAAAGTCTTTAAGTGACAATGTCCTCCCATTTATTAAAGAACAAACGATGACGAATACTGAATTAGAAGTTGCCAAGAGAATGGACAAAATTGCGTCAACAATATCAAATCAGGGAAACTACAATTTAAATTTAGATTTAACTAAATGGAATCAACTACAGAGACACGACTTAAAAAAATACTTATTTGTCGAGCTTGTGACTTGTGGCGAGCCTCGGTATATAGATAGAGCGATACCGCGTATATTTTCACCAGCAGGCACCGTAGACATACATACACAAACCACCCACAAACCACCACCCCAGTTGAAAACAATATCCTATTTCAACTCACTTAGGTCATAAATAAAAACGTGCTTACACACTCATGTTATAAACAGACTGGCGAAGCAATTTACTCAAACTAGAGGTATGATTTGTATAACAAACCAAAATGTAAGCAACGTCCATCAGTAAAACTCAGCTAAAAGATTGCACAATCAAGTCAAATCACCTCTAAATATATACTTGAGTGAAGTCAAGACCCCATTATCAACAAGAGGCTCTCAGCCTCTCTGATACGGTTGTGAGAGAACTCTCGGGATGGCAAACAAGCCGCGGCACAAACTTCTTTGTCCGCCCTACACAGGAAACAACCACTATTTTTCTACGTAATTCTGTATTATGAAACAAAATTTTAAAGGTTTTTTTTAAATTGCATTCCCTCACAGCTCAGTTGGCAGCTTTGCCTTTCGCATTGTAGGTTGTGGGTTGGATTTCCACCCCGGACACAAAAAACATAAGTAAAGTGATGATGCTGAAGGGGCGATAATTTTGCAATGGGTCTCACAACACATTTTTTTTACAAAAAATATAGACAAGTAATTTTATAATTTCTACCAATATGAATTATTATTAATTTATCATATTATTCTTATTCAATGTGAATTTAGCGTTTGTCTTTGTGTCTGTTCGAACACAAACCAAACTCGATAGAAGAATTATTGTAACCGGTGCAACTAAGGTCAATACAAAAACCCCATGGACTCCCGGGCTAGAGGATTTTCCCTTTGCGAAGGCCACACTATTATAGGCGCATTGTGTCCGGGGCACAATGCCACGATTATGGCTAATAACAAGATTTGCGAGGTGACCGTTGACGATTTTCGTCGCTTTTGTGCCGGATTTCGTCAAAATAAATCATAGGAAATCTCTCTTCTTAGGCAATATTCCATGTCGTTTGTTAATATGTATTTTTATTGGCTCAAAATACTTATTGATTTGTTTTGCAAATTCAGCAATTCGTTCAGAATACCACAGCGGTACCGCTGATTTCAAGTGATGTCAGAAACACTAAGTATGTATTTTAAATTGAACTAGAGAAATATATCGATCTCGGCAAGTTTCGGCGACGCCCGATGCACTAGGACTGCTTGCACGTACGTGGCATGGCCATACACATACACATACAACCTAACACAAATGAGACAAACTTGATACTCATCATCACACTAACAACTTGTTTGTCTGGGAATAGAACTGGGGACACCTCGCTTTGCAGGCAGGGTAACTGCCGACTTAGCAAAAAATATGTTTTGTAAAATATTTGAGATTACTGCAATATACATGGATCTTTCGTATCATACGAAGGGAAAGAGTTGACGCATTATGAAAATTATAAGACTACCCTTACAATGTCTGCTTACATCATACATACTCTGCTCTTACATTTTGTTTAACCCTAAACAACTTAAGGCATTTTTTGGAACTATAATAAAAAGGAAATCGGGTTACGGAAAATAATGAAATTCTTATAAATTTAATAACCGCCCATACAATCGCGTCCCACGGGTCTCAATATGACCGTCCATTATTATGCCCATTCTAAAGAAATTGTCTCCGAACGTTCACGGGATAATAAATCACAATGACATATTTAAAGAGCTAATGTCCCTCCTGTTGTGAGGCTCCTTGTAATGAAATGCCTTTTTCTCTTTACCTTTATAACGGACTAAATATAGAGGTATTTTTCTTTAGAAGTTAGAAGTTTCGCAGTGGGAGGACAATCGAATACATTTGCTTAGCTAAAAGACTGCACAGGTATTCATTATGAAAAGTTAAATTTATAATTTAAAACTTCAAAGCGTGGTAGCTGATGACGCTGATATTGATAGTTGACAGGCCTCATAACTCAGTTACCCGTGCCTTCTGCGTTGTAGGTAGTGGGTCGATTCCAACCCAGGACAAACATTTGTGTGATGAACATTGTAAATGTTTGGTTTATGTAAATAATATATAATAATAAATAATAATATATACAATAAAAAAATATAAAAATTTAATATAATAATATATACAATGGCTGAACTATGACAGTGTATATTCAGATATGGACCATAGAAAAAACTGTTAACTACTCTCTTTTTTCAAGAGCACTCATTCCTAAATTATACAAAACAAAGTGATTTACAGACAATGGATGAAGAGTCGAAGATTCGAGGATTCGAACCCACAACCTATAAAGTATATTAATAATGAGGTAGGTAGTCAATTCATAATTTATAGGAAAAAGAATAAAAATTCCGAGTTACAAACTGAAATGTTAAATATAATTGCCTCTCTCTTAAGTAACGTATACGCTGAAAGTGCTTCGTAGGTAAGAAGACTATTCAGAAACCAGAATTAAAACCAGGCACCAAAACCAACGGACCACGACAGCGTCAACAGCAGAGTCAGTGATATTGACAAGAAAGAAACACCCCCTTTCCCGCCGACCCGACGCAGAGCTTGAACAGAGCCCCCTTGAGATCTCTACCACCCATCCCCGGTAGCGCATCGATGGACGACATTGATCAAGGTAACACTGATTCGGACTCTGATGACAATGCTACGCCACCTACGACCTCCGATTTACTGAGTTACGTGACACCTCAGGAGAGTACGTTCATGGGGCTGCGGCGCGACGACTCACCGTCCAGTGACTAAACAGTCAACAGGCCGCCGCCGGCGCCCTCACCAAGAATGTCCCACCCACTCAACACATTTCGGAAGTTTACCTTCTCCTCGTCGTCGTCAAGATGTTCTCCACTAGTGAACCCGCAGGCGTATGATGGAGACTCTGTCCCCCGTAAAGCTAATAATAATAATAATACATAATACATAATAAAGGAGCCTTCTGTTTTTAATACTTGTCGGAAGTGCCACAGACTACCTGAAACAATCCAACACATCACCGGAGCCTGTTCTTTCCTTGTGCAAACCGATTACACTCACCGTCACAATCAAGTCGTACATTATGTTCACCAAAAACTAGCTCGAAAATACAAATACTATTACTACTTATTACAGACAAATTACAACCATATTACAACTACAAACCGAAACCCGTTCTGGAGAACACCATGACTAAAATGTACTATGATCGCGCCATATTAACAGATAAAACTATTCATTACAATAGACCAGATATTACCCTTATAAACAAAACCACACAAACTGCATATTTAATAGACGTCACTATACCTAACACCCACAATCTTCAGAAAGCAATATCAGACAAAATTAACAAATACACCGAATTGAATGAAGAAATAGTAAGTGTTCGGTTTCTACGATCCGATTGAGGGTAGGTGTAAGAGTTACTGCCCTCTCTCGATCGCAAACCGCGCTCAGTGTCAAGGCGGCCTTTGTGCGCTGAGGAGTGCAGACGTTCTGTGCGCAATTCTCATTTGACCGTGTCGAAAGCCTGCATTCAAATTAAGAAGCTAGACGTTCTAGCCCCCCTGTGTTGTGGTTATTATCGACTACCGTGCTGTGTTTACTGGACTCCCGAATTCCTCCTGAACTCCCGCTGACGTGTTGTGCTGTGCCGTGCATGGTGCTGACTGCTGCTGCCATGGAGAGCGTGAAGAGGTAGGCGGTGCTCAATCACTCCTTGACGGTCGTAGAATCGAACTACCATAACACACTAGGTATACAATAAAGACAAAGGATCACAAAACCGCCAGTAAAATTAAATCTCATAAGCATTGTGAAGAGTCTCTCCAGTAACACTTGGCACAGCCCGTGTTTTTGGATAATCCCTTGAAAAGGGAGAAATAAAAATGTAGAAAGGAAGTAATAATAATCTTTATTGTTTTAGCATCATTGTAGCAGCTGACACCTCACATCCTGGAAAAGCGTCAATTTTCAAGAGAGTCAACGTTGGGAGATGTAGGCCAGCTACAGACTGGTGGGAGGGCAGCGGTTGTGCGTGGCCGCACGCAAAACGCCGAGGTGCCTGATAAAGAGATCGGCAAGGCGAAGCCCTCCAGGGACTGTGGCGACTCCAATGGCTCGGGCTCCGGCAAGAGCTCAGTCTTCAACACATTGATATATTCATTGGGCTCGCTGGCCGTTTCTGGCCTGGTAGCTTACATATACGTGAAACACGTGAAAAACTAAACGGTAACATACAACTTCGTTTCTAAGGCAAGACCAAATTGCATCAGATGGGTAATTCAGGCGTACACAACTCTTGTTTCGAACGTCGCTTGTGATGTGAGTATTTTTCTATATACTATATTTTTGATATATTATAGGTGCTAGATGGTGTGCTTGACTCGGAATTAGAAAAACACTTAAATATCCATGATGCTCAATTTGGCTTCAGAAAAGGCCTCGAGAGGCCTTTTCTGAAGACGGAAAGTGCGATTCTGAGTCTGAAGCACACCGTTCAGTACTATACACAGAGACGTACTCCTGTGTACGCATGCTTCCTCGACCTATCTAAAGCATTTGACCGCGTGTCCTACCACGTGTTGTGGAGGAAGCTGGCGAGCACAGGCGTGCATGCACAGGTACTGCGTCTCTTCCAGTACTGGTACGCCAACCAGACTAACATTGCAAGATGGGGCGGCGGCGGTCTCTCTGACTCGTACAGGTTGGAGTGCGGGGTGAGGCAGGGGGGTTGAGTTCTCCCAAGCTCTTTAACCTGTACGCGAATGAACTCATAGATGAGCTCAGCGGTGCACGTGTCGGCTGCTCGGTTGATAATGTTTGTGTCAACAATATCAGCTACGCAGACGACATGGCCCTGCTGTGTCCATCAGTGTGTGCTCTTAGGAGACTGCTGCATATCTGTGAGGAGTACGCTGACAGGCATGGCCTGGTTTACAACTGCAAGAAGAGCGAGTACCTGGTTTTCGGGGCTTTGGTCATAATTACTAGGTTTCCTCTCAACGTGTGCTTTGGACGGTTTGTTAATGTATTACGGCGCAGATATTTTTGGCATGACTGGATTTAAATTAGTAACCTTCAGGTTGTAAAAAGTTCTAACCACTCGACTACGACGCTTTCTCTAAGAAACCTAAACACAGAACATGTTACATTATAGAAATAAAATATCTTTGTAAATAATAGAGTGTGATAAGAGAAAACATTTTGTACACCTATGTATTTTATTGTTGAAGTCTCAAGATTGTAGCGCCTTCCCGGCTCGGGGCTCGGTACTTGCAACTCAGCGAGGCGACGACGCTACCACGTATTGGGCAACATTCCATCTGGCAGAGAGATCAGTTGAGCTGTCCATACATCACTTGTATCATTACTCTTCGACTCTTTTTTTAAAGGATACTTATTATTTTCATTCATACATAAAATTAAGCCTTTTCCTAAGATGTAAACAGAACACACGATAAACTGCGTTTCAACGTGGATTACTTTCATGAGATTATCGGCATGATATGGGTTGCAATATTGCCGTTATCGTCCAGTCGACGCTTTCTCACGGTTAATCATTTATTTCTTATTAAACAACTTGGACAACATTTTATAACGTAAATTTTAAACATAATAAATTGAATTTTGTTTTTTTCCTTTAGCCGGAGAGTCTGAGTAAACGACTTTTCACCTTGTGGGTTAAACTATCTTGGATATTTTCCCAAGTCAGCAATTAATGTGCGGTCATTTATTCCTCAATAAAGTTTTATTATTAATATTATTAAATTTGTTATTCCTGCACCGGTGATACATTAGAAAATAATTCAATAGCAAACAACTTCAAACAAATGAATTCCTAACGAATTCGGGCAGACAGAACATAATACTGAAATAAAATTGAAAAGTCAGGATGACCGAATAAATAAATTTTCTATTTCCAGGAGCAGAATCCATAAGATTTCAAGCAATTGATTTTGGTCAGGAGTTTTCCCAATAATTATTCAGATTGTTTTGAAAAATGGGATCACAGCCTCGGTGTACAGGACAGTTTTTAAGTACTTAGAATATATTTTAAATAGTTTTTTGCTTGCCTAAGTTACCTAAGTGTTCGTTGTACGAAAAAGCAGTTGCTTTTGTTTTCCCGTTTCCATTATCACTCCAAATTTTTCAATAGACTTTGACAAAGCTTTCAGCGCTCAAAAGCTTCGGATCTTATTTCAAAACAAGTACTATCGTGTAAATGTAGCTACAGAGCGAGAAAATTTTTAAACGAATAAAATGAGGACGTGCTGAGCTTTTGCAATAACGCATGGGAATTATTTAATGTATGTTAATCTTTTGATTTCCTTGGACAAAAAGGCTGTGACTGTAACTTTTACGAGAACTAGTTCCTAAAGGTCACTATGATTTTTTTTTTTTTTTTTGAAGTTTTGCTTGCTTATTTTGCAAGTGATTTTGAATTATGAAAGCATTTAAAGGTTATAACAGTTTTTGAACCGAATATTGTTCGCAAGTTGGTTATAAGAAATTATTTCTCTTCGTGTTACCATGCAGACAAGGAGACAGCGATAGAATATGCCCCTTTTCAACTCGTTTTAGCGCTGCCAATAACCACCTTCTAGAACTTCACCCAAAGCAATACAGAACACGAAAAATAGGGGTCCACTCACGTTGCAGATAGTCTGGCAATGCAAGTAGGCAAATTATATTATGTGCCGTTAGTACACCGACGCATTTGTGTGCGGCAGTGAAATACTTTCTCGTTCTTTTCTACGAAATTTGTACTGCCGTGTCCTTGTCATATCGCAAGAAATCCGCGTGCGAACGCCTCCGTATGAATATGGTGTAAGTGACGAGATATGGCTCACATATCCTCTGCACATAACAGCAATATGACTTAGCTCTTTCAAAATCCAAGTTGCATCGCACTGCGCCCATCACTCTGTCACTTGAATATTGAAAGTCTGATACTCGTTTTACTGTAATTACCATGTTTTTTGAGGAATTCTTACTTTACGGATAAAATAAAGTAAAGTAAGAATACGCCCCATTAAAATCCTCGCCCACTGAACTCATTTTCCGTATAGAAAAGTGAGTTCATAAGCTTTGCACAAAGCACTTTATCGAATTACTTCTAATAGATTCTCGGAAAGCTGGCAGAGTGATGAGGCCCGAGACCAGATCCCGCACCCCGGGACTCCCGGGCCCCGTATCCCGGAATAACTAAATTATTCCCGAAAGCATGAACTAACTCGATAAAAAACCGGAAGTATTTCTATTCGATTAAATCGAGTCACCGATTGAATATTCATCCGAGACTTGTAAGACGAGATATCTTTCAACTGTTTGCCAACTTAAACTTTTCCAGTTCTTTCCATAACATTGCTTTCAGAGATATTGCTAATTTATTAGCGTTGCTCAGTTTTGATTTGGTTTAAAAAATGACGGCCGGCCAATTTGTCATAGTAACATTTATTACAAACATAAATGTCCTTCCGCTATGGGATTCTATGGGTTGTAATAAAAACTAGTACTATATTTACTCCAAGCCATCCTATACATAAATCGGAAAATGTTATTAATTTTAAATTACTTTAGGATAATAAATAAAGGCTCCCAAAACTGTCTGTCAACGCAAATTTTATGAAATAATATCATGATATATATAATAAACAAAAAATATATATAATAAACAATATTAAATGTACTGCTTAGCTTAAAAAATAGTGTTGTCATTTCTCGACTTCAGCTTTCAGACTTCACATTCTTTAAAAAAATTATAATTAACCAATTTTTGATTGTTAATATTATCATGTCGAAACTAAAATCGCGTCCACAGACTTATAATTTAAAATTTTACTTATAAGTTTTCAATTCAAGACAGTTATTATGAATAACTTAATTAATTGACTATAGCGAGGTCATTACCGTCATAACTTGATGGTACTAAGTTCAGCGAGGTGAGCTCCAATCGAATGGCAATAATTCCCTTAGTCTAATATTTGTGAAATACCAGCCTTAGAAGGCGGCAACACTGATAAAATTTTGAGTTATAAAAAAAAGGCTACAGCTGTTACATCCACGAAGATTGTACACTTCAAAACCGAAACTAAAAAATTTATTGCTTAAAAAACGGAAGATTCTTCCCTTTTATATTAATGTTATACTTTTTGGATAACGCATTAGGGTGGATGCAGATGAGTAAAAAAGCCATTAATACTCTTTTCTTTCTTGATTTCTCCACAACTGTATTTGCATTTTTCAAACCACAGACTATACAGACAATTGGCATTGACATTTTATTGTTGCCTATGACAAAATTTGATTCTCGTTTGATCCTGTATTCAACTTATATTTCCGGCCTTAGCTTGATCCTTTAGAGAGCGTTTGTGGAGCCAAAGCAAACAAGAAAAGGCCCGGTTTGTTTGGTTGTAAATATGGACAATGGAACGGTATAACTGTTTATTATTCTTCCTGGATTCTGTTTATTTTATGTTTGTTATTTGATATTTTCATTATAATAATGCGTCTCTAGTTAATTTTTAACATTAGATTTACTCACCTGAATAATATCTGGCAGAATATCATTAAAACTATTTTAAGCTCCTCGAAGAATCTCCTATACATAATGTATATTCTGTGAATAAATTATAATGATTTCAAATTTCTGATTCAAACTACGTACAAATTCTCTTAAGTTTTTGCACATTAATTAACCGACGCTACATTTTCCACGGACACAGCTGGAAATAACAGTATAACCAAACAACTTAATGACACGGTGGCAAATTATTGTTTCTGGGCTCAGTTCTTAACATTTAAGATCTTTTAATGGAGAAGCTGATTGAGTTACTCCTTCCGAGTTGCTTCCAGACAAAAGTTACATAATTTCGAGTGCTCTTACAACGAAAAATCATTTAAGTATATGCATACGTTTTGATATTTTACTTATTAATGGCAAAATATTTTCAACTTTTATCACTATTTTACTCTTGTTTTCTCTATTTTTATCGTCTACTATATAAATAGACTACTTTAACAAATCTGCAACTAGATTTTTCTTTTTTTAATGTCAATAAAAGTCGGTTACTTGCGTTTAAAAAATATATTAACTATTAAAACTTACCAACGGAATCCGTGAATTCAAGCAACACTGAAATTCCGATCAGGATCAACTTGAACCACATCACTACCTTCCGCATCTTCACAGTACCACTAGCTAACAACGGAACCACAGTCTCAGTCATGCATCGCGCATTGTAAAAGTTTCGTGCACACGGGCAGTTTGGCCTGCCGGCGGCGTAAGGACCTCGGTACACGGTCCGGAGGCGACTGCGAACTCCAGCTTGGAGGAATAATAGGTGAGGATCGCGCATGCGTTGTTCTGAGCTGAATGCTCAGAAGTCATATTTTTAGTTTGAGAAAAATTCTATTCAGTTAAAATATGGAAATAAAATGAAACTAAGATTGCAGTGCAGAGTGCAGATTATGAAAAAGGTCTGGACTATGAAGATATTTTTTTAAGCAAGCCGATGGCGGGTCAGTACATCATAAGCGTATATATACATTAACGCTTCTCGAAAATGAGTGAAAAGAGCTTCGTTTGATTGTTTTAACTACAATATTAACTAATAATTAATGTAGGTACAATTTAAAAAAAAATTGTAAATTGAAAAAAATATTTTTTCTTACTTTGTAGTCATTTAAAAAATAAAATTTAGATGCCGACATAAAATAGTTTGAAAACATTTTTTAAAAATATACGTTATCTTTCATGATCTTTAAAATATTTCATACAGACTTTCAGACTCAATTAGTTTAGGAAAAATGTAAAGTATGTGACGTGAATCATTTACTTGAAGTGCCGCGTCACTTTGACATTTCATTCTGCGTTTTTTATCGGCCGAAAAACTCCTAGAACAGAACACACAACAACAGCACACTTTCAGTTTCAAATTTAATATTTCACTTTGGGTTTGTACTTACATTCGATTTCTTTGATAATTTAAGTATATGGCAGAACGTTTGCCGCGTCAGCTAGTAATATTATGTAAATGAAAACATTTGCGTCTGTAAGTACGTCTTACGTCTGTAAGACGTGTGAAACATTTGTTGTAATATATATTTAAAAGATTTTGCGACTTTTGTACGTTTGTATTTTTCCACGTTATTAATAATAATACCAATATAAATATAACAACTTATTCATTGCCAATGCCCAAGCTATATGGAACTGATTACATATATTAACAATAGTTGGTAACGTTGTATAGTTCCTTCTCGTTCCCGTATATTTGTTGAATATCAATCTAGTGTCATTAATCAAAGCAGACGTGGAGTCACTATTTCTATTATTCCTATTCCGTTTGCGGAAATATTACGGTAGGCCTCGTCATACACACTATGGAATGGCTAGATTAAACGAACATTTTATGGAATTGAGCCATTATTTCCTCGAAGGACTATGCAGAGCTTCAATGGGTCACTTTTGACATACTTTTCACCTTGCGGGTTACATAACCTTAGAAACGTAGACGTGACAAGTGTTGAGCTCTTCGCCGTTATAACTTAATTGTCTCTCTATTGGTGCAAATTATTCCTTAATTTATCAGATACTAATAATTGTGGGAGTAACTAACTGAGTGGAATAGAATTATTTGTGTAGCATTCAAGTTGTTTAGCCGGTAAGACTAAATTACTCTACATGTGAGTCTTGAAGTACCGTAGAACGTTATACGGAAAGTACACAAGTTAGCATAACAAAAAACAGGGTACAAAGTGTTGTAGCTGTCTGGTCCCGACTGCGTCACAGTGGGTGTGGGTACACATCATCAATCAGAGGTGCAAGTCGCGACAAGGCGAGGTAACGTCGCGAATCGTACGCTCCTATAGTTTATTACTCGCGCGTATATATTTCCATAACTGAAGTCACATTTGTGTTGATATCATTATGCCGTTTGGATAATACGTGGGATGTTCAATGATGTATAAATTAACGCGTTGATAACGCTGGAATCTTATGATTAAATTAGACATTTATGCTGGAGCAAATAAATAATATTACGTATTATGTTTAAATTTCATTACACGTAGCTAGCATTACAAGAACCGCGGGCACGAGCTAGTTACCAATAAATTAATTATCTTTAGTTAGACGAGTTCGGTATTGATGCTTCAGGAAACCACAGAGACAGTCTGCAGTTTTATTTTCGTGAGGAAATGTATAGTTATCTGTAAAACCTGTTACTAATTGTCAAACGTAGCTTTGGTACTCATGCTTGCCATCAGAGGGGAATCGTAATGGGCAGTCAAATAGTTATTACGTACAGTGCAGTTCGAATACAAGTTTGTTGAATAATAGTATTCATTTTAATGTATCTCGTGTGTATAATTGGATGAAGGGCCGTAACGATGTGCGAATTCTGTGCCGGCAGACCGTACGCCCGTTCTGTCTGCCAATGTCCATTGTCATAAGACATTTTTACCGGACTTCTTGGTTTTATATCGTTGCAATAAATGAACCTGCTTTAAAGGTTAAATATATTCGACATTGATTTGTTACTGAAGCAGATTTAAATTTTCACTTCGACTGCGTGTCCAGTTTTTAACTGTCGGATCATTATTTATCACAGACGGGCTGAACCCGTGGAGACGCGCTCTCATGTATTAGTATGCGGGTCGCCGATTTCGGAGCTATTGTGGTTTGTTTATCGACAATTTTCACAGTGAAAATACACCTGAAACACACCCCCGGTATACTTTTGGACCTGATTTTGTTTACTTTCGATCCCTTTTCAGCAAAACCTGAAGGGCGGGCGGTGTCCTCAATCAATTGTGTGGGCCGAGGTTTTTTGCTTAATCAAATAATTTATCAAAGGTATGGTAATGTGGGGTAAACTGAAAGTAGATATAAAGTTTGGAGTTTGTGATTGTAATCAGATTGTGTAGAATTTGTTATAGGACATTTTAGAGTTGGTATTTAAATTGAAATTACTATCTTATATTACAAAACCATCAGCGATATGAAATTAAAATTATACTCACAGCGTACTTTTGATCTTCTCATTACAGATACACTGACCTCATTTCAATTCTCAACTACATAATTATGCAAAATGGGCTAAAATTTGTGAAAGGACCGATCTGGGTCGAGGGAGATGCCATCTTTTTTTACTACTCATAGGATGGTTTTTGATTTCATCGCCTCGTTAAGTGTTAAGTGACTATGTATTGGGAACTGACTATCAAGTGAGACTACCAATCGAGTTTTCCTTTGAAAGAAATCGTTATACTAAAAACAAATATTAGGTACATTTGTCAAAAAAAATGACTCAGTGTCCCCCATTTATTTTTTAACATTTTCTTAATTTCTGGACCCACTACAGGATATTCAATTTTTTTATTTGCCGTGGGATCTCGTTTTGCGCAATCTCACCTGATGTGAGTGACGATATGTCTACAATGTAGCATGCTTGCATATAAATAACCTATTAATTCTCGTCTTAAAAACACCCAACTAGAATTTTTAGAAATACAGATGCGGGCAGAGTTCCATTCCGTACGGATGTGAGGTAGGTACCTAATTCAAACAAGAAAGAGTTACGCGAACCTTTGTATGTCTTGTCTGAAGGTAGCCGTGGTGGAATGTGGTGAAATTTGTAAAACTATTTGTTTTACTTCAAATAATTATATTTAATCAGTGCATAGATCAGATTGAACTTGGAACTGGAACGCAATTTCAATTTAATTCGCATTGTTTATGTATAAACTTTAGCGGTTTAGCGACTGTTGGACCTTATTGCTAGCTATTTGACCTCAAATTAACCTTTTCGGGCTGAATTTACTGACTTTAATTGACCAGACAGATTTGTTTGTGAATTGTTCGGCTAACATCATCCCTACTAAGAACCGAATGTTTTATTTCGCCTCGGACCGTTTGACCTTTGTTCTCACTAATTTGTGTTCCTTTTAATCATTTTGATTGGACGGATTAATAAGGTAAAATGGTCATTTATTTTATTACTAGCTTTTACCCGCGGCTTTGCTCGCGCTAATGTTAATACGACGATGCAATAAAAAGTTTATCCCTCCCCTCACCCCACCTTCTATTAGTTTTTAGAGAGAAAAAGTAGCCTATACTCATCTCCAGGGTCCCATCTATATCTGTTAACAAAACTGATCATAATTGATTCAACGGTTTATGCGTGAAAGAGTAACAAGCAAACAAACTCACTTTTGCATTTATAATATGAGTTATGGTTATTTTGTTATTGTAAAGTGTTACATCGATTGGTGTGGAGTTATGTTATATCATTTTAATTCAATAATTAGGCAGATTACCGATTGTAAGATGCTATGATAAACTTCTAATTTTCTAAAAATATATATGCGTCCAAGTCTACTCTCGACAAATTTTGGGTTTCTATCTAATATGGAGGCAAACCCCAATTCATAAATAACATGTTTTTAAATTTTTGGTTCCAGTGCAAGCAGGTTTCCTCACGTTTTTCCCTACACGTTAATACGTGAAGTGATCTGACGAACATATATTTTTATTTTTTATTTCTTAATGCATCAGTGCCAAATGAGTTTGGCTAATCTAACCAATTGCCGTATTTAAGAGTGTTTCGACTGACTGACCGTAAGGGTGTAAAGTGAACCTAATAGAGCGTCGCCATACATTAAAAAGGGAATTTTGGAAATTGTTTTTTTTTTTCCTTGCTCTAAGGGGTTCAACATCAGGTTTTATGTGTGAAAAGATAAAACTCTTTCTTTTGGAAATCATTTGGAGTAGACCCGTAAAATTGTATGTGTAGTCTCTTGAAACAATGCACACAGACATTTAAGTATTTATGAGAAACGTCCCGGAAAACAATACAGACGGATTTAGCTGATTACATGTATGAATGTAGCTGATTGCAAATATTTTTCGAACTAAAAATAAGAAAATATCTAAGTCGCACCATCTTGCCTGCTTTACTTTGGGACAAAAATAAATGAATTTGGAATGCCTCATGTACCTATAATTTCACTGGCAAATACATTTCATTAAAAAACACACTAATGTATATTCCCCCGATGAACTTGATACAAATTTAACTACTCCAATAAATTTTAAAATACTGACTTTTCCCTTAAAATAAATCCTCGTATTTCTAATGTCTTTAAATAATAACATTAGTTTCATTTTCTTAAGTTTAGTTTTATTATTATTATAGAAACCCAAAATCAAAATCCCGTCTTCCCCAACTCAAGTTGTACAGAAAATCGAATCATTACCGCTTGAACGGTCGAATTAACGGTAACCGAAAACGGTATCGCAAATTAAGAGAAACTTGAGTAGATCACGGAGTTCAAACAGCTCGGTCACTCAGTCAATCAAAGACTGTCGCAATAAGCAATAAGGTAAACAATTATTAAAAATCTTATAAGTGTAACTTGCACTATCATAAATAATGTGCAAGTGTGCGCAATACGTGCTGCATTCTTTCATATCATCATCCACTATTTGTATATATTGTATGCCATTTGCTATATGTAACCACGCAACCCAGTTTATCCACGCGACTGATACTTTACTAGACTAGACTTTAATTCACCAGAACCACTTTTGTCTGCAAAACCACAACCGAATAGAATTATATTCTGTGCCGTTCACGTTGCGACTGAAATTCACAATTCACGTAAAAATCACTCAGACTGAGTTTATTCACCACCATATTCCACACCTAAATAAATATACTTAGATACTTTGTTTTCGATTATTTAATTTGTAAAATTTGGACATCTTACATAAAGACCATTTTGAAAACCGAAAAAATTATATTGTATGATGGCGTAGTTATCAACGTCATCTAATGTTCCTACATACAATATTTCAATTTCGCATGTCCTAGCAACATTTAAGAAAATACAACCAAGTAAAAAGATCCAACATTCAAGATATTTATATAACAAGTATACTTTTCGGTGTTATTATAGATAATGATAATAGAACTCGGAACTTGATAATAAAAAATCAAGCTTAAAAAACTTTTATCTACTACTTGTGAAACTGCATCGAGGAACTGACCATTATAATATACCATTATATGAATTTATTGGCTTTGTTGGCACCCATTTTCTATACAAGCATGTGACCACGGCCCGACTTGGACCATTTTTGATATATCTTTTTTTCTTATTATTACGAATCTATTGATAACTCATTCATTAAAATTCAGTTTAGGCGCTACTGTGGAATGAATACATGTAAATACCTACAAACATACAAAGATTTCTAAAATCAGAATCCTTCCTTTTTGGATTTGGCATAGTCGGGTAAAGCATTAGTAACAATACTTTGAAAGCCGGTTAGTGCGATCCAAGCAGTGATCCAACTGTTCTGCAGTCACTGTTGTAGTGTTGTTTCAGGGCCGGTTGTTGGTAAACGTTCATAAATCATAACTTTTTGCAGCAATTACCATAAATTCGCGGCATCGGACTAGTAAATTATATCGGCTCAGTGGTCTTTGAATACCTCTGTTTTGTTCACTAAAGAAACATTTGCGGGATAGTTATGTAAGATACTGTAAAATATTTATGATATTTCGTTTGCATGAAGTTGAATAATT
Organism: Chesias legatella; assembly: GCA_947359385.1. Lineage (NCBI taxonomy): Eukaryota > Metazoa > Arthropoda > Insecta > Lepidoptera > Geometridae > Chesias > Chesias legatella. The sequence continues at coordinate 6,829,291 of OX375766.1, forward strand.
TACGCGTGAAAACTTATGCGGTGTTTATATGGCTTGATTTACGCCGGGCAGTCAAACTGAATCGTAGCTCAATAGAAATCCAATCATAGCTACAGCTACCGTGTCAACCGACACATTATCTATATAATATATGTGGTATCGCATGGAATTAAGACATAAAAAACTAACAAATTCTAATGGTAGTCAGCTTGTTTTGAATCAAACATGCACCTTATAGGCTACTACTCTCACTCGAAGCATTTTATTAGCACTTATGTTAAAATGCTTGTCTATATGATATTAATACGATTTCTTTTATTTTTCTTTAATTTTAATATAATGTTAAAATACAGTATTTTTATATATTTTGTAATTGGTGTTTAAAATAAATAAATGTCCACGAAAAATAATAATTAATTATCATGTTTTAATTTTTACCAACTGTAGGTACTTATACTATTTCTCTCAGATTTTTATCTATATAAATAAAAAACAATGTTTTTATGTTTGTTTCCTCTGCGTTCCGAAGCCATTGATCATATTGTGATGAAACTTTGATGGTGTTCCGGGGACGTCCGCGACGGATATTATATGTTTTTTTTTTCGTTTTTAATGTGTCTTTTATACTAAACGTAAAATTGCAACGCATGCAGGTTACAACTAGTTTAATATGAATAATGCACTTTAAGAACACAAAATGTATTGAGATTTGGAAATAATTATATGTAGGTACCTACTCAAATAAATGTTTGACAAATGTTGACTTTTAAACTTTATTCCTTTTGATTTCATTTTTATTTTCTATTTATGAATGTATTATTTCGATTATATTGAAATGATTTATTTTCGCATATGTGGAAATTGTTGTTTCATGTTCATTTCTTTATTTTGTTATTTATATTTATGGGCTGCATCCTGATGCAGTCAGCCCGAGCAATTCATTTAAAACTACTGTGTTGTTTGCGATTCAGTGGTGAAATATGTATTTTATTGTATAAATATGTATTGTAATGAAGAAAATACATCACTTTTATAAAAAAAAAACTTATTTTTAAATCAGACGTTTACTTCAAAAACCAGATGTTATTAGCCAATTAGAATTAAATAGCTACTGTAGACTGATTATATATTGGCAGAGCTTTTTTTATCTTTGATCCATCAAAAATATACATAAGTACCTATATAGACCATCATGAGCAAAATAATTTGAAGTAGTTTCAAATGTTTTAATCAACATTGGATTATAGATCACAAAACACATATATCATCAATAAAAATGCCATTAAACAATGTGGCTTTTCACGTTTGGTTTTCCCAATTTCTCTTTTGGTAAACAAAATTTAAAATAACAGTGAAAAGACTATAAATCTTGAAACAATTCCTGTCACGTCACCGTCGTTATTGTAGCGTGGAGTCCGCTATTTATGTACGGTGTTGTCACCTGAATCAGTTCTGCATCACTCGAACGCTCCTGATCATTGCTCTTTAACGAGAATTGAATTTTATAGAGCTATATCTGTAGACTGAATATCGCTTGCATTGTGTTATGCGTTTTTGGGTATTTGATCTCCTTGAAGTAAGATTTTAGTTGAACATTAACACAAAAAGCTGCTTCTCGAAAGCTAGATTGAATATTAAGGACTTATGAACAATATTTTTTAAAACTTCACATCAAGTGTTGGCATTCGTTAGCAAGTTAATAATATTTTTACAAACAGATGGAGCCAACATAAGCCTTTCAAAATCAGTTTTAAATGTTCCCATCAAGCGGAACGCGCATAAATTAGTTTTATTTTCACTTTAGTGTACCACAGATTCATACATAGAACAACTGAAGTGATGCCGTTTACAATAAAACTTGTATATACTCGTGGGTGAATGCCTTGACTGATCGATTCAGCGCAGGATTGTGCCGAACGATTGTATTGTTCAGATGTAATAACGGCTGGTAACCACGAATGGAATGGAATTTGTATACGAGTTGAACTATTTATGTGCCTGGCCAATAATAGTTTTATTAACATTATAATTGCGGTTTCAAATAAATCTCCAGTTAGGCTGTAGATGGATGTTATTATTTGATACTGAGAATAATATGTCTCAGGGGAGCACACCGGATAATAAGGAATAAGACATGTGAATAGTGATACTGAATAAAAGTTGGAATCATTTATGCTTTAAAAAAATCGAAAATTGCATGGTATTTAGAAAATTGTACGCTGTGGTGCACGAAAGGAGCCCCTTTGTGGCGCAATACAATCCTTTCACTACATTGGTTACAGAGAGTAGTGACACCGGTACCTAGTAGTAAAAGTAATTGTAGGATTTATAAAAGGACGAGTATTTGTAACCCAAATCCATAAAATTATTTTTTCCCGTAAACAAAAGAAAATTAGCATATTTCCTTTTATCCTCGTAAATGGCAGTTAGGTACCTACCCAAAGCGTTGGCGTACTAAATGCTTTCAGAGAAATGAGTACATGAAAATGGTTTAAGGGTTGTATACCACCCTTAAATATTGTTTATCTCACGCAGATCAAATAAACTGAACCAATTTAAATGCCTGGGGCAAAAATATCGTGGACGATTTCAATGAAATAATAAGTGTCAGCTTGAAAAATGAAATAAATTCTTGGACAAGGATACTGGACGACTGGCATGAGGCAATCACACTAATATTATAAAGGCGAAAGTTTGAATGAATGCGCGTGTGTGTATATTTGTTACTGCTTTACGCTCAAACGGCTACACGGATTTGGTACCGGGACAGCATACATCCTGGATTAACATATAGGCTACTTTTGATTACGGAAAAGCAGTATACTCAAAGTGTTGATCAAATAGAGTATAATTATAAACTCATTCACCGCGGGGCGCAGCTAGTCCTCACATAAAATTAATTGAATCTTGGACAAATACACATTACAAAGAAATGTGACTAGTGGCTTCCCTAACACACATTTAAATGTTTAAAATCTTGCGATATAGGGATGAACATTTATGAAAAGACGAGTACGATTAGCGAGACAGAAAAGTTTTGTCAATAGGAATGTGATGGAAACGTGTAACAACTCTCTTGATTGTTAGTGCTTTTACGTCCGTGTGAATGCGCATAGCCTTTCCGCTGTTTCGTAAAACATTAGTATGAAAGCTACCTATGCAGATCACTTTTATCACAATAGACAGACCCTCTGTGTGACTGTTATCAGTTGTTGACTGCTGTTGGCCATTGGTGTTACAAAATTTGAGATTACAGATTTGTTCCGTTTATGTTTACTAATGTTTATTTAGTATGAAATTTTAGTAAAAAAGAACTAGTTCTAGTATATTTTGTATAGAGGCTACCTGATCTGTTTCCGCGTACTCATCTCAAGTTTGTGGCTGACCTTAAGCGCTGAGTAGATACATAATAGATACCTACATAATACACGTATGCTCAGCGCACGCCGAGTCAAAGCCGCATACAGACTAATTCTTTGGTATTATTTTTTATATTGTTTTCTTGTATGTTTGTACTGAAACCAATGTTTTATTTATTAGTTTATCATTATTACTTATTTTTACATATAATATCACATCTACGGACACCTAATAAGTACAATGCTCAAACAGCTTGGTGGTAGAGTATTTTTCAAATATAGCTATTTTCTAAAAAAAAACTAGTCGATTTTCAAAGTCTATTTCTTATACGTGGTATAGAAAAGTAATAAAAAGAGCAGTGAAGTAATAAACCTTTTTTGACAACTAACATGGTCGATTACCTAAATCGTTGAAGGTGATGGTTATTCGTGTCGTATGACTCAAAACCTCCCGCAGTCAGTACAAAAAACCCGGCGCTCCGCGGTTTACCCGTCAAAGCACTCTCTTTATAAATAATTCCTCTAGTGCTATTCGTAGCTCTGGTTGGATGGTAATCAGATTGTTTATGGACGTACAGGTTGGTGGGATGAAATACAGAGTTTGTCAAAACATGGAAACGAGGTGGATATTACTTGCAAGTGCTACTAATCGTAAATTTCATATTAATTCTCTGCTGGAATAATACAGATTACGCATATTTTAAGGAGTGAGTGAAATTACACTACAACATTACGGTACTCTACTGAATAGTATAGGTGAGTCATTTGCGTTTACGTCACTATTTATATAAAACAAGTTAAGAGCTGAAGAGGACACTCAGCTTAATATTTGGTGAACATTCTGTTCGGTCCGTCCCGAAAACGCGCACAAAATAGTCGCATAATTACAATGTGTAACGGCAAAATGCGACATGGATTGAAGTTCTTTAATATTCTCTTTCTCTAGAGCGTTGGACAGGGGGATAGGATTCTCTTCTTCTTGGCAACGTCAATTAATCCAATAAAGAACGCGTTGTTTATTTGATAGCTTGAAGTTTTCATGACAGTACTTAGAGGAAGTAACAAAAAAAAGCTGTATTTTATAATTTTCTACACATGTTTTACTTCTTGTTTTACTACTCATTGCTAAATAAGTACTAAAGATACTGCCACAAAAGATTCATACTCCCATTACAGCTTCCATGAGCTTTCAAACGGTTGTTTTCAAGTTTCAATGACTTGAAGTTGCTGTTTGCCGGTTTTTACAGCTAGTAACGTAAGTACTTAGTACAATTTAGTATAATCCTATTGGCAGCCACCACGTTTGGTTAGGGTGACAATGTTGCCGCTGAAACTCCGACATTTGGACAGCAGTGAATTTTAAATGCATGAAGCAATCATTTTATGGACTAATGAATTTTATGGAATTGATATGGACCAAATCTATCAATCTACCAGGTGATAAAAAGCCACATTAAATAAAAAAATATAAAGATGTAATTTATACTTATTACAAAAGTTCAGGACATTATAAAAATAAGTACCTAAGTACTCTCAAGTGAGTAGCTAGCCAGCCGGGCAGTTACCCTAATATTACGCTATGATTTCCTTATCATGTTTTCCTACACCGGAAGCTTAAGTTTATTGTAGGATTCGAACTCCCGATTGTAAATCGAAATCACTACCAACTGAGCAATCATAGCTTCAATATGTAACAAATAAAAATCAAATGTCATAAGCTATCTTGATTAGCATTTTTATATATTTTGTTGCAAACAGACTCATACAGTTCTGTTTTGACCCTATGCCAGAGTAAAAAAATACATACAACCGAACATATAACCTACTCCTTTTCGAAGTCGGTTAATAACCAATAAGTTATGAAACATGTATATTACAAAACTTTAAATGGCCATATAGTTAAGAATCACAACACAGACTATACCAAATACTCTACTCTATGATAAGAAAATAATACCCTGGCCCTGACAGTCTCAAAATACTGCTAAAATACAATTTTAGCAAATAACTATAAACTGACAAAATTAACATTACTACATTCACAGATAAAGTTGGAGTTATCCAACCTAATCCTAGTGCTTTAAACTATGCCTAACGTTAACCCTAATCCCCTATTATCTAAAAGGCTCAGATGACAGGTTCAATGCTTATCACGGCTGAATTATATTGTATGATTTTATATTATTATTATTTCAATACTTCACATAAATTAAGAATTTCGATATAAAATCCTGATTTTCTTTACGGAAATGATTTTCATGTCGTAAGCGACAGATTTTTATTTCTTGTCAAGGCGGACCATCTGAATTAATTACTCGGCCTCAAAATTACTGAGTCAGCACATTTTTATCACTCGACAAGACCAACGTCTAAATTAATTCTTGAAAATCCAAATTGCTAAGTCAGCAACTAATTTGAAGCAAGCAGCTTGCGCTTGTGTGAGAGTCGGAGGACCCGCTTTGGATATGTTACGTTGTTAGATTTGCAGTAATAACCCAGAAGAGTGACGTGAAAATGCGTCACTTGCTGCACGATTGCTTGCATGCATGCTCAGGAAATATACTAAATTCAATTGCTAAAATTACCTTTTGCATGTCTTATAATCTAGAGTTGCTAAATGAATTATTTAGATGTTCTTAAATGCCGCTAACCTGGTAATTTTATCAACAAGTTAGTTTTAAAATGGACAATTATACATTTAACAGAAGATTGTGTCATTATCAAACAAAATTAATTGATGCATTGGCACATTTCCCTACAGATCCTCTTTAATCGAATAATATACACACACCGCACCCGCCTCCTTTTTGAGAGATTCGAAACACTTATTAATTCATCTATAATGGTTTCATCAAATAATCAGTATTCTTCCACAATACCTTAAAACTTTAATGTTTATTAACCGTTTATTCTTGGTCAAAGTCATCTAAGCTTATCCCATAAGTTTTGTCAGGGTCGAGAATTTGAAACGATAAGAGAAATTCTGCTTAATAAAACTAGTAACTTTATTAAAATTTCCTAAGCTTCTTAGGGCTAAGTAATTCCGTTAAGTAATTTTATAATTTTTAGTAAAATATAACGAATTTGTCTTTTAGGTATGTTAAATTTGTTTAAAATTCATTTCAGCCTGCAACTTGAACAACTTAACAATTATTGTATAATCATATCAAATCCTTGCACACCGCTTATGTTAAAGCCAGTCTTAATACGTAAGATTTCGGTAGTTATTAGTTTGTTTTGAATGTTAGGTAAATATATATTTAGTTGCTGAAAGTGAATGTATTGATTTCAAGTAGGTACATAGTAATTTCAAATTCAAGTAATATAAAAAAGATCATCATCAAGTATAAAATTTTAGCGAATTCCGATTATTTTATTACATGAGCAAAAATAGTGATCTAATTTGTTATCTCATTAAAATGGCCTTTAACGCTACGGTCAGTATGGCCACCCTATTTGTGGACAAAACTTGGGACATACCGAGCGCGTCCCGTAAGTCGCTAACAAGGATTAATTCGGCCACTAATGCATCGCTGCTGCAATGGTGCGCTGGGCCGCACTCGGCATAGCGAACATTTAATTAGTAGGTCAATCCTCATAACAGGGACTGCTCAAACTCAAACTCTGCTCAAATATTTTACATGCATTTGCATATGGTTCTGACACAAAACACTAGTCCTAGTGACTAAAATTTGAAGATTTCCAATGAAAGTACGAAAGTTAAGTTTAACTTCTTTAAACGAACATATTGTATCGTAGTAAAATAATAACGGTTATGATTTGGAAATTATATAATTTTATAGTGACCCACCCGCAAAGCTTAGTAAAGACACCGTTTAACCAAGACTGAATGCATAATGCTTAGTTTGGGAAGTGTAAATGCCGATTGCCTATATACTTCTGCTTATTATTATCCAAGTCATGAAAGCGCACTGCTATTACACTGTGGCTGCATTGTCAGTGGTAGGATCTCGAACGGTAGCGAGCAAGTTGCGTCGTTTGTCGCCGATGTATTGTGGTTAATAGCTTGTTAGGCTGAACGCTGAACATGCGGCACTTACACTAATATCACTTGTTTAGGATTTCCACCTAACTACCTATCTGACTAGACTACCATCTGGAATCCATTATATTACATCTGCTAAGAATGTTTTAGTCTTTTTATTTGTGTATTAAGTAAATAAATAAATAATTGTGTCCATATCACACCTTGACACCTAGCGCCAAACCATGCATAGCTTATACTCTCCATATACTCGTACGTATACTTTTTGTAATTACACACATATTAACAACCAGAGTCGTGCATATCAGCGCAGCGACTGCTGTGCTTGAACTAACCGAAGGAGAACAGATTCCGATTTAATTCACGCTACAAAAACAATTGATTTTCGGTAGTTGGGATGTTATCAGTCATTAAATATCCTTGGTTCAATCCTGTGGGGATGAAGCTACAGTTTGGAGTTAGTAACAGAAATGCTAGCAAACTGTGGATTAATCACTATTTCGTATGGTGGTTATCGTCGTTGTCTTTAATTTAGAATGTATTTTATACATTTTTTTATATCTTTGACTAATACAGTAACTTTTAGATGATACATTAGATAGTATCAAAATTATAGAAACCTGTGTTAAAGGAAGTAGACAACAAATCGTCGCCACAGGTGTAGATCAATTTTGTTACCAAACAATAAATTCTCCTAAGAGCCATGGTTTCAGTGTAATAGCCGCTGATAGCATTAAAAACCTTTCAAACAATAATCCCATTGGGTTGTTAAAACGAGTTTAAAATCTACAATCTCGTTACAGCCAATCTGATGCTTCGGTGCAGGCTATACAATAGGTACCTACGAGGGGCCTGCTTCAATTCTATTCAGTCTAATATAGATGCACCACTGCAAAATGAACGGTAACGTTTTGAGTTACGATTGAAAATATCTCAAATTCGTATAGATCTCTCTAATACACTAATGAACCAATATAGCTGTTTTTTTTATGTATGCCCTAGAACAAAACTTCATAAACTACTGTTCACCTTCACCACGCTAGGGAGGCCGCAGGCTCTAGCATTACTACATATTTACAGAACATCATAATTAAAATAATCTGTTCGCAGCTTCACCTGAGGCTCGAAATTACGGGTAACGCGCGATTTGGTACTCGTCAATATTAAGAAAACAACCTTATCAACAAGCGTTTCTCTCTTTTCAGAAATGTGTAAAAAAACGTACTTTTCTTGATTCTTGTTCCCTTCTTGTATTTTAATGTTTCTAAAGGACTATATTTCGCGTGTTTTTCAATAAAATAATGAAATTCCTTAGAGAAAATAATTAATAGAAATATATAATACCTACTAAAAAGAAAATAAATAATATTAAAAAACTGAATAAAAAAATAAACCGATACTCAAGACAACGTACTGCCGATGCCGAAGCATTTATTCCATTGTAGGGTTTTTGTGGAACATTCCTTCAGTTTATTAGAAGTTAATGGCAGTTCTCCCATGAGGCAGGTTTGTACTCATTACGTGAGCAGCTCTCAGCTTTGGAGTTTAGCGAGTACTTTAGAGATCGTAAACAACTTGCCCAGATGTCTTTTATAGGTTCTAGGAGCGTTGGAATCTGTTTTTTCGTCTTTTACACAAGCCGCTCTGTAGCTCAGTTGGCTGTAACTATGTGTGCAAAACAATACGCATCTAGTTTTATTATCTGGTTTGATCGGGAATATTTGCGCGATGAGCGTAGGTATGTATATATCCGTCACACAAAAGTGGCCAGCGACGTAAACACGTTTGTGTCCATTTCAGAGTGACGAGGACCAATGAGTCTTGATACTTCCATGTATGAGTATGCGAGGACCGATGCTGTGTGGTGGTTTTTGTGGTGGTTTTTATGAGTGGTATATAGGTACCGCTCAACATCGGGTGAGCCATCAGATCATTTCATTCACAACATTAGCCGCATGAAAATACTTCAGGCTATAACATTTTTCCCGGGTCCTTGGCGTGTTCTATGAGCATGCGAATGTGCATCATCATAATGCGGCATAATTTGTCCAATGTTCTAGCATTCTTTTCAGATAAATAATTCAATATTAAAGAGTTACAAGCACAAACGATGCGACTTGGGTCTTGTCATACCTAAGTAGGGAAGAATTATTGCGTATTGCTTGTTGTGGCCAGAGGTTACCGCTTAACACCAGGTGAGCCATATCTTGTTCCGTAACCGTATTACATTAAAAAGACTAAACATATTTAAAGATTTCTCAACGGATGCTTAAGTTCCAAACGACAGTTAATAAGACAAAAAGTTCAATGGTCGAGGTAAAAGCTTGTTAATTATCGAAATGCGAACTTGTATTCCACTCGGAACGAACGCGCCGTTACCAAGCTTTTGATTAAACTCACTTACAAATTGTAAAGACATTACAATAGCACAGTGGAAACAGAACAGCTCGCAGGAAATGAATAATAATGTTGTTACAGGAAGAATCTGATACGACTGAACGGGAACTTGAAGTAAATGCTACAGTGAGCGAAAACGAGAACAGTAACATTGTTAGTAGTGACACACAACCGGAAAGAGTCAACCACCACACATACCAGAGTAGAGAGCAGAATGATCAGAGTGTACGATCCAATGTCGAAACAACAAGCAAACGAACAAAAAAAAGAAAGAAAACTGCTTCTAATAATGCAGATGACATATCAGATGAAACTCTTTCAGAAGCTTTCCAACTTCTGCAACAATGTACACAGCCATCACAACCAGACACAGATTCTTACATCACTTTCGGACAGTATATATCTACTGAATTGCGGAAATATGATCCAGTAACATTAGCTCATGTCAAAAATGCTATATGCCAAGTTATTTTTCAAGCTGACACAGGAAGATATAGCAATTATGGATATTACACTAATTCATATCCTAGCACACCTTCAGCCTCCACTTCATCGCACACTCAGTCTCCTCATCCTCACGATTTTCCACTTCCATCTCCACAGTCATCATCAACTGCTCATCTATCCTCCACTTCATCGCAATTCCCGTCTCAACAACCTCAGGATTATTCAGTTCCACCTCCACAGGTATCACCATCTGCTCATCTAGCCTCAACTTCAACGCAGTCCCAGTCTCAACCACTTCAGGATTGTTTACTTCCACAGTCACCACCGAATTAAATAAGTACCTATATCCTTTCTTGTTTTCTTTTGTTTTCAAATAATGTTGATTAATTGTAAACATGTTACTTCTTTAAATTATAATTATAATACACTACTTTTCTATTGAGTAATAAAGTATGGTTTACTTACCTTCACATAATCCTTTAACAGGTCAATGATCGCTTCACAAACTTCGGGAATAATTTTCGATATAGACTGTTTGGAAATGCGAAAGAGATACTGCAAACTGACGTACGAATCTCCAGTCGCTAAAAATCTCAATGTTAGTAGTAACCTCTCCTTCACAGTAATGGCATCTCTATAATTTGTATCATTCTTTCTTAGCTTGTTATTCAATAATGAACACAATATCTCAAATGTATTAACATTCATTCTTGCAAAATTGTGTTCAACTTTATCTGACACTAACTCTGCGTAAAGTCGAGTCCCAGATTCCAAGCGATTTTTGTATATTGTTTTTACCCAAAACCGTCTTCTTTTTTTTTGTGTTTTTTTGCGCAAATATTTAAGCAAAATAAAGGTTACTGCTGCCACGGCAATTCGACGCCGTTGCTGTACGTGTGACTCCATCTCTAGCAAGAGTTCGACTGAATCACGGATCGCTTATGGATCGCTTGGAGCGTAGTTCAGGATCGCAGTTTCAATAAACTGGATCGGCCTAGTACGATCCACGCTCCACGCATCACGATCTTGGATCGCGGATCGCGAGATCGCCGATCCATTTTGGATCGTCTGGTGTGGACCCACCTATTAGTATGTCGTGCATTTATAAGATACTGCAAGAACATTTAGCTGTATAAAAGATTTGTTCACGTTGGATCCCACATAATCTTACAAAAGCTCAAAAAGACGCTCATGTTAATTGGTGCAAAGAAATGCTTCAGAAATACAATCGCAGTGTATCAAAAGCTGTGTATAAAATTTATACAGGTGACGAATCTTGGATCTATTCGTATGAGCCCGAAACAAAACAACAATCCAATGTATGGTTCTTCTAAGACGAGCCTAATCCGACAAGTGATTCGTGCGCGAAGCACTTCGAAGAAATGATCGCCTGTTTATTCGGAATTACTGGACACATGGCTATCGTTCAATTAGAGCAACGTAGAACGGTGAATTCTGAATGGTACACAACCATTTGTTTGCCAGAAGTGCTTGGTGAAATACGAAAAAAACAGCGGCAACGAACGGTCATTCTTCATCATGATAATTGGAAGCACTCACACATCGGCTAAAACAACCACCTATTTGACTGGCCAAAACTTAGAATTGATGGGTCATACTCCGTATAGCCCCGATTTAGCACCAAATGACTTCTTTTTATTCCCGCATATCAAGAATAAATTGCGTGGCCAACGTTTTCCGACGCCTGAAAAAGTCGTTGATGCATTCAAAAACCATGTTTTGGAGGTACCTCAGTCGGAGTGGAAAAAGTGTTACGAAAACTAGTTCGACCGCATGCAAAAGTGTATCGACCATCATGGAGAGCACTTCCAAAAACAATTAAGCCATTTTCGTTTGTAAAGTACTGTTTTTCGTTAGTAGGCTCAAAATATAAATAGCAGCCCACGTAAACAAACATGTCTCACCTTCCTGGCCACCTTTTAATTTGTTTCTTCTAAAAGAAATGAAACTTTAGAGAGAAGTTCCATTGTTTATTTTTATTTCACACCAGCTAGAAACTTTTAATAAAAGGAGTTTAGTCCAAGCTTATAAAAGGTAGGTAATAATATATAAAATAAATTATAAATTTGTTACACGAACAGAAAGAAAAAACGCTTGTGCACTGTCATCTAGGAAGTTAGTTTACAAAAATATTAAATTTATACCGAACAGGCAGTTACACAATTTACTTGTGTAAGCTCAAAGTGGTCGCACTATTCGTTTTTTTTGTGTAATTTAAGTATGTTTAAGTATTGTATTATATTTTCTCAGTCAGGCGGTTCTGATTTAGCTAGTCGCGAGTCGACGCTGAATTCAATTAGGTTTGTTTATTCTAATGGAAGGCAGTTGTAATTCAACTGAAATATTAAACTTGTAATGTGTTCATAATAACCAACGGAGACGTTGGAATTCGTGTCTGGAACAAATTTGGGTCTGTTTCTTTGCTGATTTGTTGTAATTTTATCAGAACAAAACATCTGATGGATTCAAAACAAGGCAAAAAGTTGAAGCAAACAAATTTGTAGCAACTGAAGTAATTGTTCAGAATTACGAAGGTTCTAATATATATTTGTGCCGTCAAGCAACAGTGCAATTGCTGTGTCGTGTCCGGTTTGTGGAGTGTAAGTGTTAGTATAAAGTTAAAAACACGTGAAATTCACCATCGTGATTCCTGCACCGTCAGTCACCACCTTCCGGGTGATGGGTGATGGGGCTCTCCACACTCAAGTAGTGTCCTACTTGTTTATATTGCTTATATGGGCAGATCAAATGCACATTCACTACAAAATCTTATGATTAAATAAAATCCATTCAAGTAGGCCGCAGTATTAGAAGCTTAAGATGCCACTGCACGTTAGAGAAGAGAGAATGAAAGCATGGTAGCTACTCATCAGTCAATCAACCACTCAACCACTCAGCCACTCAACTGCTCAGTCAGGTGTGGACTGACTTTCATTGCAAAAACCACTTGAATTGAGTTTTGCCTCGTTCTAAAAACAGAGAGAGACAACATCGCGAGCAAACCGGCAAGTTGTAGAAAACAAAAATCCCAGCGATGGAATAAATTTACTCAAAACTTAGTTAACAGTAGCACCCTTCAAATACAGCAGGAAAGTATCAATATCGAATTCACCTCTCTATCAAATATATTGGGGCGCGTCACTCAGTTCGTTGATACGCAGTTAGCACATCGGTACAAATTGTATTTGCGAATTTGTGCACCCATTTCACGCTTAAGCTCATCTGAACACCCGTAACGGTATTCTCGTTTGATATTCAATTTAGATAAAGTGAAGTTTAAAATGTTTTATTTTACTATATACTACGATATTCTAAACATAAAAATATCATAGAGAAGTTGTAAAATAAATTATAGATATCCTATATCATGCATACTACCCCTAAAACAAATTTCGCCTTTTTAGAATAATGTTGACTTTACAATGTATTCATAGCCCTGCACTAGAGATTCCTGTCATAAGTAGATAATATATTATATAAAGTATAGTATTTTATATTTACACACAAACATTTGAATTAATGGAAACTTATAAAATTATATAGGTACCTAATTTCCCAGTGAGTCTGAGATGTGAATGTGTTTTGTGACAAAATGTGAAAGTAAATTTTCGTGAATCTTTGCCAAGTGTCTAATGATATATTTGCACCGCGAGTGCGACCGGTTAAGTTATTAGGGCTGCGACTCGCGTGTGATGTCTCGACTCGAACTTCGACGAACTTTACAATCACGCGGCGCAAACATATATACGCGCACGAATACGTACGTGATGAATATTGCTTCTGTACGTGTAAATGTGTATAATAATAACTGGATTAGGTTCAGGTGGGAAGTTCGCGTCAAGTTTGGATTAAGTTGGTTACTAACAGATATGAATTTGGAATACATTTATTAGAATAAGTTCTGTTTTCTGAACGAATTATAAACTTTTTTTTTATTGTACTATGTTGACATAAGCAGATGGTTCAAAGATACACAATGGGCGGGAAATAGTTGAGCTGTATGCCTGCCCCCAACAACAAGAACACGAGAGCAAGCCTTAATCGTATAGCATTGTAGTCGTCACCCGCGCGGAGAAACAACATTTGCATATGTATCAAATATGCATGGAAGCGCGAATGTAAAAACAGTGTGACACCTTGACCCTTTTCTAAAAGCCCGACGAACTTCACCAGTGCAACGGAAACAGAGAACACAACGACCCCTCCACATGAACGCCCCCGAACATCCCCTAAGCTCTGCGGAAGTTCACGACACGATAATCCAAAACGCGATGGGCCGAACGGGCCCTCCGGGAAAGGCCAACTTCACCTTACGTTATAAAGTTTGATATTAGTTCGCAACATGGCTCGGTAATAACCAGTTGGTATTACTTCTTTGATTCGCAGATGGACGCGTTTGGACACAACTTAATCCTTAGCGATATCACTCAAGGCAAGCGCATTGTGGCTTTTAGGAACTCATGTGATATGTATGTGATATTTAAAAGAAGAAATACTACCTACTTTGAAGAGTTTTGTTGGTACGAGTATATTGTAGGATGATACTCGTAATTTTGAATTTCAATCGGATGTACTTATCATGAACAACCTTATCAAGAACCTACAGACTTATTCATTTGCCAAGCTTTTTTTGCTTACTAAGCAGTTCACACGGAGTACTCGCACGCGACGCAGGCGCGGGCTTATCAGTGGTGTCGGGTTCGTCGCAAACAAACTGTTCGGTGATTTCTCGAAACAGTACGAACGAGACATTGTGGCTATTAGAGAAAATGAAAAACATCTTGCTTTGTTATGGAAAAATCAGACGTCACTTGTAGAGGGACAATTTAACCTTATGAAAGGAGTGGAGACTTCTATCGAAAAACAAAGTAAGCTATTCAATCATCTTTTGATTAACATGGAAAAATCAATGAATAGGCAAAAAGATGCTCTAAAAAACTTATCATATGTGAAATGACTTCATCTTATCATCGGTTATCGCATTCAGGACACCATCATCGACTCCGTAACATATATTTACGCCGGAAAATTTAACTTCCATCTTCTGACCCCAGAGCAACTTAGAAACGAATTGAATATCATCACAGGATTAATATCAATAGCGCACAAGCAGACATATCAAAACTGTATCATCTCACCGTGAAAGCGAGAGCCTCAAATAAGTTCATCATATTTGTTGAGATCAAAATTCCGTTAGTGAGTAGGGATAGCTTTGAACTTTATAAACTTATTAAATACATTTTCACAAATTACACACAAATAAATAACAACATAATCAGCTTAATACCCGTATCAGATTATGTCGCAGTAAACATACAAAAGGAACCCTATGTACCCATCCCAGAGACAGGTTCATCAAATGAGATCATTCAACACCCGTTCATCAAATGAGATCGGATGAAAAGCTGTGTCAAAAGTCAGCTATCAAAAGGTTGTGAAACAATAACATCAAGCTGCAAGAATTCCTGGAACGAAAAAAACAACGTAAACACATATAATATATATAATTATATACTTTTGTTTCGGTCAATGCACCGTACGTATCATTTGCGAGCATCAGGTTACCGCTGAACAAATGCATAAGGCTGGAATAATATCAACAAATGACCAGATCAAATACGTTGAATACGGAGGCCAACGTAATTAAAATCAAGGTCGCTCCGATCAACTACATGATCAATCTAACCGTGCCTACTACCAGTCCATATAATGGATCACTATTTGGATCACGCAGCTCTGGCAGCTAAAAGAAAGCGCTTCAGACGGGACGCGCTATTGGAACGCGTCTCATATCATGACGTCCATCATTACGTGGTCATCTACGTGGTGGTGTTCGTGATTATCATCGGCATTGCGGTGTGGGTGTGGCGAGGTCGGCGTGCGCGAGCGCGCTGGCGCTGCCGGGACCGGACATCGAGCTACAAACGGTGGGCATAGAGCGTCCTACAGTTAGGTGTGCTAGCGAAAGTGCAGTGTATAGTGAAGTGCTAAAGGTGATTGGAAAGACAATTCGTGTGGGTATTTGTGTAGATCACCAGACAATTTAGGTAGTGCGCGGAACGTATCATTCGGAAGACGTGTCCAGAACAAGGGCAGCTCTCGAGTAGTTTTTAAAAATCAGTTGAAGTAGGTATACATTATAATAAGCTTTGTATATTATCCCTATATTGTTATCATCTTGTAACTCGCCTTATCACTCATCTTATCGTGATCACATCTTCCTCATATTCTGGCCCGGGAGTTTGTAAGAGTCACTTCGCACATCGAACTACTTGATTCGCGCCATCGTTGCACTTTACCCATAAGCAACCAATTCTGAATCAGTTTGCATTCGAGCAGCGATCACGCCGCGCGGCATTATCATTTATTATCAATATCAGTATCATTGATCATTAATTAGAATTTATCAATCGTTATATCAATCAAAGTTTACCAGTGACTTTTTCTCCACAACTTATCAGAACTATCAACCCCCGGGTGCACCCGTACAAAATTAAAGTGTATATTTATCGGATTATATAGGGCAGATCGTCATATATAGATAGATTAGATATATTTAATAACCAGTTGGAAAAAGTATTATCTAAATTAAATAGAAAAAGTCAAAGCAAATATATAATTGTCGGGGGGATTTCAAAATAAATATGTTAAATCAAAATTAACAGTCATTAGAACTCTTTGACTTTATGAGAACTTTTAATCTGTACCTACCAGCAAATAAAAGAACCTACACGCTTACCTATCCAAAACAACATCAACCTGTATCGACTTTACGAATCATGACTCTTTTATACAAAAATCCTATGTAGAAAATTACGGTCTTCCAGACCATAAGGCTGTAGCCGCTCATCTAGACTCATAAAATCTACTAAACATTGACAACATCGTATGGATCAAGCAAAAAAGGATATTCAACAATAGTAAAATCGATACCTTCAAAAATTCCCTCAGAGAAATAAATTGGGATAATATTATAACCATATCTAAAAATGTGAATGAAAATTACAATCATTTTCTAGACATAATAACTCGACTTTTAGACTTATAGTTATCAATTGAAAGAATAAAAATAAGAAACAAACCAATGAAAGGATGGTTAAAAACAGGTTCAAAAAAAAAACAGCGAACATAAGAGGGAGTTAAGAATCTTAATAAATGAAACAAAAAGCGACACTTTAAAAACACATTGCAACCAATATAGCAAAATACTAAAACGAAATGTCAAGATATCTAAAACCAAATGCATTTATAAAACAAATAAAAAATAAAATAAAGACCATATGGAAAATCACTAATACAAAAACCGGGAAAAAAACAAAAAACAGTATACGAATATTTCACTTTCAATAAATAAAGAAACATGTCAATCCTCTATAGCCAATATATCGACTTTTTTGCTACTGTTGGCGAAAAACAGCTCGATTCGATGTATTTGCACCAATGTACTTGCGACCAAAGAGAAATATTTAAAACTATTCAGCTTATCAAAAATAAACACAGTTAGGTTAAAAGTAGGTTCGGTAATAAATGTAGTAAAAAACATAGATGACGTTCCACTCGTTCTTTTGTGTTGAAGCATTTTCTGTTCCACTAACATTTCTTATAAACCAAAGTTTCCAAACGGTAAATTCCCAGATCAGCTAAAAATATCACTTGTAAAACCCATTCATAGAAAGAGCTACGAATTCACCTGGTAAGTATACTAACTTTTTCAAAAGTATTTGAGAAAGCTATGTGTAACCACATTTACAATTATTTGGAAAAAAATTACATTTAAACAAACATAAACAAACCAGTGTGGTGACATCCTTTCACCACACTGGTTTGTTTATGTTTGTTGGTTTTTCATTCATTTTTTTTCATTCGTTTTCATTTCCTTTCAATTTGCTTTTTTTTATTTCCTTTCCTTTCGTTTTTAATAATATTAATAGTTTTAAGACAGAGAAGTTTAGAGCAACACACACTCGTCATAAATATTAATTGTACCTTCCACCGTCTAGGATTAATATGTTAAAGAAGAGCCCTTATTATATGGCTGTAAAAATATATAAGAAACTGCCAAAAGACATACAAAACGAAACCAAACCATCATCATATACCAAAAAGTTGAAGGCTTACCTTCTAAGGAATTGTTATTACTCCATTGAGGAATATTTTTCATCTGTTTTGAATTCTTCTTTTTTTTATGTGTAATTCTAAGCCCTAATTTTAATTATTATATAATTATTTTAATAAGGTACCTAATTAATTACCAAAGTTTTTTAATTATAGCCAAGTATCTTTAAGTACCATATATTTGTCTTTTTTATGTAAGGTCATAATATTGCCATACCTGTAACAGGTAACTAAGTTGTAAGTTCTAATTATTTGAATAACAGATAAATGTACACTAAGTGATGCAATAAAATATCTTATCATAAGTTCTTAAGCCATATTTTTCATACCATTCTGAGTAAAGATTTTTTGTTGAATAGTGCCCAGATTACATTTGACAAACAATGGAAAATGATCTGACCAGAACACATCATGCACAACAAAAACATCAAGTATGGTTTTCCAAGCACACTTAGTCACAATACAATGGTATAACCAACGTCTAGAGAGCCATGTGCTTCACTAGGTAATGAATGTGTAACAGTCAGAACCAATTCCCACTTTTTTAAATCTACACACAGCCACTCTTGATCAGACCAGTAATTTAATAATTCAGAACAAAAAGGTTCATTGGGATGCGCATTATAGTCACCAAGTATAAACACTGATTCCACATTTGAACTCTCAATAATAGCATTAATTGTACTCACACGCTGTGTAAATTCAGGAAGGTTGACCGCATTGTCCGTGGGCTTATAACCACAGAAGACAAGAATTAGTTTATTATTAACTGATATTTTTATACCACAAATGCAGAGGACCTTTGCACTCTACTACTGATCCAGGGGAAAACATTTTTCTTCCATAGAACGGCTGTACATGAGGCCTACATGAGACCGGCCATGTAGAATACCCGCTGCAGTGCTGATCGCTGAGGTCCCCATTGAAGCAAACTCCTGGCTAATGGTGTCCAGGTAAGTTAGTTCATGGGGGTACAGACATGTCTCCTGGAGCGCAATAATGTCCGCCTGAGAGCATAGCTCTTTTATATGTCCAGTTGAACGTTTACCATTTTTACAATTGAAGGTACCTACTGAATAGGTTGTATTTATCCATTTAGGTTTGTAGGGACTTCGGTTCACCTCTTCCGTGAGGTGCTGGCTTTGCGTCGTTCCACAGGTTTCCACTTTCCATCACTGACCATCTGAGCCACGCTTTGATAGTTCGGTGTATGCAAACGCTGCGTACGAAGTGAAGAAGTCGTATACGGACCCGTGGCCGATGCCGCCGCGTCCGGCGACTGCAGATTCGAAACCGATAAATTCATTTTGTTATTCCGCAACTGTTTCACGGTGGTATTCACAGTCTCCGATGCTTTTGGTATGCAAGGATCACACGGTGTACTCCTCCAGACCACAGTACTCTGGTTTTTCTCACAACAAGTCGAGTTCGTAAATTTCTCTTCTGGCTGGTTTCGATGGCAAAAGTAAAAGATTGCATTTCCGTTAAAACCGTTAAGACGCTCGAGTGAGCGAGACGGTAATAACGTCTGCGTCCGGCGACTGCACGTGAGGGAAAGAGGAAGACAAACACTGGATTGTGGAACATCACCAGATTGGTTTATTCTTGTGCTTTGTAATCTGTCACTGTCATCGACTTGATGTGACAGATCAAAATGCGAAAATCCCATTGGTCCGCTATCTCTGAAGGAACCCCGGCGCTTTGTGGTGACGTTCAAAAACATGTTATTTTGAAGATTCAAATTTGAATTCGACTGATTGGCATAAGAAAAAGTTCTTTTATTATTTGGAGATATTTGACACTTTTCAATGGCTTCTACTCTGCTTACGATGTCTTGTAGCAAATCCTGGCTGACATAACAAGACTTAAATTTCATTAATTTCAACACGCATGACCGTCATTGTTTTCAAGAAATCTGTTGCGTCTATGATCATACGTCAGAGGCGGCAACCGACTTAAACTTCGGGCAACAAAAACTGGAATGAGCTCAGGATCCGTAGCTTTGAAAAGGCAGATGATAATTATCTTCTATGTCTCTTCGTTGTTTTGCGGTCTATTTGCGGTTGATTTTCCGTTTTTCAGTCGGTATTGATGTAAATAACAGTGACTTTGATTATCTCCTCCGCTTGAGTATATTATATTTATATAATTATATTATGTAATAACAGTATATAATATGTATATATATATATACCTATATATTATATATATATATATATATTAGGTACTTCAAACACTTATGCGGTCGTCAAAACACGCATCCCATAAAATGATGAATGATGTGCGATAAAGATTTGCTTTACATTTGAAATGCCCCTTAAATTTATTTACTTTCATAAATTATTGAATTTGTTAATCGCCGCAACGTGCGTCCTGAGTTCCTGACCCCACCACGAGACCTCGATCGCAAGCAGTTAGGTACCGCTACGGTTGGCTCCAAGATACAGTTGCATGCAAAACACAATTTATTTATTGGCAACATTGATGTTTATACCAACACACAACGTGCCAACTTATGGTTCATGTGGGTGAGAGTAACACTCATTCAGAAGCACGACTTGATATTCACATAAGAGAAAATGTTACTAACCTGTTTTGATGGTTTTGTGATTGTCCAGAATAATTGGTAATTTTGAAGGTATAAAATTTGTTCTCTATCCCATTTGCTCATCCTATAATTACATAAAGAATTAATTATTATATATATTTATTATGTTATAATCATTATTATTTATTAAACCTTATTTGGCTATTCAATAAGGAAGCGTCAAAATAAATCCAAAAACAGCGAAATTTTTTACAAATTATCTCGTTTGAGTTATGCTTATTTTTAAATGGGCTTATGGCTACCATACTGAATTAGGAAAAACATTATGTAGCCATCTCACACAAGTGATTAAAACAAATACGTTGGCATCCAGTGATCAAAATCCTTCCAATCTTTTTGGCTGCAGGTTGTCCCGAAATACGCTACAAAACAAGAATCCGTTCACTTGGCAGTCGGGTCAAAAGCCACCAAAAGTATCATATACACGTACCTACAAGATATTACAAGTTGCACTTCTGGTTCATGAAATTCCTTTAGCTTTAAGTTAAATGTAGGCCATGGATTAAATGGGTCGAATCGTTATGCCATAGCTTTTTTATGGCAGCTGTAAAAAGTTAGGGGTTATGTGGAGGCTTGAATTTATGGTGAAGTAATTTTTATTTGATGGCAGTTTATGACGTGTTGAGTGCGAACCGTGAGAAATCGCATGAACTCCGCTATTCAATATTACACAGATACACAATTACATGATCAACGAGAAAAATATATGATATTTAGACTTTCTTTTCTATGTATTTAGTTTGATTGTACTTGAGTAAAAAAATAAATGGTTATGTCTATGTCTATGTCTTGTATGTTTGTTAATATATCACGCTCTAACTACTGAGATTAATTGGATTAAATGGACATGATCAACTAGCTTTTATTTTTTTTACTGTGAACAGAAAGTACAATCACTCAAATGTATGTGCTTAGGGGTTTTTGGATACTGGACGTTTTGGGCTATTAAAATGAAAATATTCATTTATTTCCTTCACAATATTACAATGAGTACATTTATTTGACACGTAGTATAGTGCTGACGTCACAGTGTGAGTAAAATATATGGTTCCGTAATAGTAACACTTTATTGTATATGATGCTGCACTGTTCCAGATACTTGTGTCACTGGCTCTATCAAACCGAATGGTAGCAGCATTCAAGTGGGCCAATTCACTTTTCACGCTCATAAAAAATACCTCTAATTTCCTTTTTTTTTGTTATTAGGACCTGTGGCTTGTGCGCAGAGTCATAATATAACTAAAACCACATAAACATTGTCGCAAAATTAATTTTTCAAGAGCTTTTACCAAAAACCTATTGTATCAAGTGAAATATGCAACAAAATCGGCACTTTGAATAAATGCACAATTTCGTCACAACACGAAATTCCGGTGTACAATGAACATTTAAATCCTCGTACATAATAAGCTACCATTGTCTCATTCCCAATTCCAATGGAGCTATTCGGAGCGATCTAAGCTCGCAGCAGCGAAAGGTGTCGCACTATGTAAGAGCACGTAATCGTTTCATATCGTAGTTTCTCGTCGATTGCACGACCAAATGAAGCGTGAGGGATGTATTGTGTGCGAAAGAGACAAAGGCGATGGTGAAGAAGAGAATAAATTACCGTCGCTTTACCACATTTCTTGGTTAAATACACATTTAGGAAGAGTCGCTGCGTCATAACAGATTTAGGGGATATCGGAAAGAACATCCAACTCAAAGTAGACCAATAATAAATGTATTTTATATAAATATATGACGAAGATTAGTGGCAAAAATTAAATGTAACTATAGATAATAAAATATATGCGAATATCGGTTATCAACTTCACAAAAGGAGCATTCTGTACATTTACCTTACAAAAACTGCTACTTTTGGGATTTCTAGGTTTTTCCAAGATTTTGGTGTAATAATATAAAATTATCAGTTTTTTGTTGGGTCTCAAGGCCAGTCACCTAATAGTTATAATTGTTTATCGAACTTGAAGAAAAAATCTGAATAAATAAATTAGTCTTATTTGAGTCTTATCGAAATAGCTGGGATTATAGCCATGATTATTAACAGACAAGAAGATGTAACGCATTTAAAGAAATTGATTAAGAGATTTTAATTTTGATGCAATCAGTTTTTATACAAGTTTATAATGGTTTTGGTGTGTACTATTAATTTGTTGCTCACAAAAGCGTTAAATTCATCCACTCAATACCTCCAGCAAACGGAATGGAGGTGATACGTCACAGATGCACAATCCATCACCCGGCGCGATTTGTTCCAAGATTGGACGCTGTAGCAAATGCAACTTTAAAATGTAACTTGTGTTTCCTCGAGAAAAATTGATATCATATTTGGAAACTGGGAAAAATATTGGAACTTCAATTCCAGGTGATTTTGTTTTATAATACAGTAAAACAAACAATAATTTATAATTATTGATCAGAACAAAAATATGTAGGTACTTTACTGGCAGTGGGAAATGGACTAATTAATTGGAAATGCGGCAGAGAGTTTTCCCGCACGGAGTGCAAATGGTCCAGGAGTTCAGACTTCTGCAAGCTGCAAGCCTTATGCTCACACGTTTTTTGTGTTTATATAATTTTGAAGCAATCATTTCAATCAAAACTAGTACTAGTACGAGCACCAGGTAACAATAAGCTTAGTATGTTACACTGTGTAAATAAACGGGTTTGAAACAAACTAAATCACTTCTGAAATAGAACAAAAGGGATATGAAAACACATTGTAATTCAGAATGCTTCCGACACCGTTCTGCTAACATGAAACAGGACTCTTCAAACGCTTACAGTATACTCTCAATAAACTGTTGAGTGTCGAGGTTGAGGCCTTAGTAATTATAGTAATAATAGTAGAATTCAAATTCATTTATATGCAAAACATATATTATAAGAGATTGATATTCAGTACAACGAGGTACAGCCATGTTAATGCTTTACGGCGAGCTAATTGTTATAAAATATCACATAATAAAGCTAAAAAATTAATTATGAAATGTCAAAATGAATTAGATTAAATAATGTTCCGAAACTACAATAATAAGTATTTTAATTTCACATTTAATATAATTTGTCACATAAAAACTCGGATACACCTGTAATACGCTTTTTCTACCAACAATTTCTTTATATTTAATTTAAGTAAGTCGATTGAGCATTTGTCAAAAATATCAGAAGGCGAAGCTGTTTATAACCATTTGTTTATAAACACCGCAAATTTAAATATTGCCGTGCAAAAGATACCACTATTGCTGCGGAAAAGAAAGACATACCAACAAACGCTATTTTTCATTTAAACCATTAATAAGAAATAACGACTCATCGGAAAAACAAATGAATTTATGAGTATTCGTTGAGGTCTAAACTTTGTTATTTCGTTCTCTACCTCCTCTCAATAGGTTCGCCTCCCGTGCGAGCACTCATTATGAACTCGCAACACGAAACCCGAGCTCAGGTTTCATTATACTTTAAAAGGAAGGTCATGTGCATTCGTGTGACAGCGCATAATTCTGTATCACTTTATTACGAGCGGCGGTTTTTGGATATTTTCTGCATAACTCTATAAAACTGCTCAGAGTTCAAAGCTATAATATAGAGATCAATGATAAATAACATCCGATTATTTTTGTTCAGATTTAATTACCATAAATAAAATCTACATGTTCATCTATCTATCATTTATCTACACTTAACCGCACACAGTGATTTTTTGCGGTGCTACTGAAAAAATCGAAACCTGTCATCAATCGAGAGAGACATTTTACATACGAGTATGTCATGTTTACAAGAATTTATATTAACTAACACGAATTTATATTAAATAGCACGAGTATAATTAATCAGTTCCCGTGTTGATATTGGAAAACGGATAAGGTTTTAATCACAATATATTTTCAAACCATACTTCCCTAATTTAGAATCAAGCTAAGACGCCAACATTTCTTAAAACATTCCTGAGTTGTACCGCGTCCGCATGCAATGTTACACGCTTTGTAAAATTGTATTGGCAAGCTTTCTTAATAATTCTCCAGCAGGAAACATTTGTCTGTTTGCTGTTTAAACCGGGGCTAAGTAAACCTCCTCATCACGATTTATTCTAAGCGTAATGGGAGTTTTGTCGCGGCGCGAGCCATGGCTATAATTTGGCCCTGTATTTATGGGCAAGCCGCCTCCCGACCTATCCTTACCCATAAAACACGAAGAAAAGTGTTCAACGTCCGGTCCTTGTACAATCACTGCGACAAGACAACACATAAACAGACCTTTTATGTGAGGTCGCCGGAAGAAAATATCGCGCAGATAGAGAAACTTTACAGTTTTGTATAGTTTAATAATATAGAAATATGCAACAAAATCCCTTGTAAATTAATATTAAAAATATTCTAAATGCTAGTTTGTATTTATTTTGATGTTTCACGTCTAAGCTACTGAATTTATTTTGAATTCTTAAACTGAAGCTTGAAATATTGTCCAGTAAATAGGTAATGACATGGAATGACACAGGGCTCTTGTTTATACCCCGGCGAATAAAATTTGGTAAACTAGTGGACATTATATTTACTGAAACTTGAATTTTAGATTTTGTATAAATCTATGTAATATTTATGTAAACTTGTTGCAATACGTATTATATGTACGTATTTACAAAAAAAAAGTATGTATGTATTTAAAAAAAGTAGAAGTATTATATCAGTTGTCTAGCTTACTTTTTGGCTAGATGGTACTGAGTGAAATGTCCCCAATACTTTTGTAGAAAGTATATGCCACTTTCGATATGTTTAAATAACTCATTATTGCTATTTTTAACTTTTTAGTCAGTGGTTTCTATACCGACAGAATTTTTATAAAAAGTGCTGTGTTAGGTCAAAAAGCAAACTATTTCCACCATTTTATTTTTCCACCGGTATCGGGAATCTATCAAAGGCATTAATCTACTTCTGTGGTCGCTGTGCCGGCCTTTTTAATGTTACCGCAGGAACAATCTTACTCTCGCATGACGAGACTAAAGTAATCTTCTTTACAGGAATCAGTATCAAACCTGACTGTGTGGTTTCCTCAATGTTCTTCATGTTTTTTTATGTCCGTTTTAGCGGCTAGTAACTGCGTAAAGCTACTGATCAAAGATATTTTATTTGAAATCTTAGTATGAAACACGATTCATTCAATTAGGACCAAACTTATTAAAAATATATCGCATTGAAATGGAATAATTTATGAATCGAATATTATTAATCCTTTACGTGTAAAGCATAAATGGCTTTTGACTTCGAAGACGACTTATTTTTATAAAAAATATTTAGATATTACGTGAATAACTAATAATACTAATACGTACTAATAAATCACATAAATAAAGAAGGTTATTTTTAACGTATATAGGTAAAGGATCATACTTAGGCAGGCTAATCATCTTCTTATCCGGCAGCGCATCAGCATTGCCTCTGGTACTGCAAATGTCCATGTTCGACGGTGACCACTTTCCATCAGGGGGGCCGTCAGCTCGTCTGCTCTCTTTAATATAAAAAAAAATGGTTGTCTGTAAAGTCGGTTTACTGACGATAGTTGAACGTGACAACGTCTTAAGAATTGTGTTCGATTGTGCTTCTTTGTCGCTCGTTCCGCGCTCTCGCTTGCACTTGCACAAGCCTTACATGGAACGCCTCAGAGCGAGGTAACGCCGCATGAGTCATGTTTTTTCGTGCGTGCAGCCGGCTCTATCGAATTATAAGACGTTGTCACGTCAATAAGCAATATTTACAACATTGATTGTTAAGTGCATTAACTTGACACAATAAGCCATAATATTCCAGAATTTTCCTCATATATATTATATTTATTTAACTAGAACAGTAACACACATTTGCAATTCACGGATAAACATTTCCAGAAGCTAATAAAAAATATTACATATCCCTCAGCAATAACACTTAAAACATTTCGGATCAGACGTTCCTTTGAGATAAATAAAATGGCAAATGTGTTTGGCGCGTCGATTCAAATATCGAACGCTTTGAAAGGTGCGACTTCCTCGTAATAATGTGTGAATTTTGTATGGAAATTATAATATTCATATATTTACATATTTACACTTACACACAACCATACCTCTGCTGTAAGATACCCTGTGTGCAATAGACACACAGCTCAAAAATCCAAGACCTAGAAAATAACTATTTTTGTCTGGGCCAGTCATTAAGCCCAAGATCTAGAGCCTGGCAGGTAGGGTGACAATGTTTTGGGGTTATTGTTTATATTGTGTCAATATGTATGGATAGGTGTAAGTTGGTCACGCCAAAACGACTGAAATAAATAGTTGATGACTTGAAATAACACTTCGCTACATTTCTTTCCGATAACACATGAGCGAAGCCGCGGGCAGAATCTAGTTAAAAAAACCACACATATATAATTATTATATACTAAAAATAATACGCAAAAATGTTACGATAGCGTATTTTCATCCCAAGATGCGATTCATATTTTCGTCCTGTCGTCGCCAAGATAACAGCCATTTTTCACTTGTGAAAACTCAACGTGTGCGATTTATTGAATTATTGTATAAAATTTTCGTTATTCATGTGACGCCAATACGCCATGCAAATGTTGATTTGAAAGCCGGGTGGTACAAAACTCGCATACAGTTGGTCGGTACGGTACGTGGGTTCCTCAACAGGGAAGGTTTTTTTTTTTGCATTGTAATAAATGTCAATCAATTTTTAATCAATTAAGAACTGGTTTCTTCTTCAGCCAGTAAACAAAAAATAATACAAGCATTCTTGTACGTAGAACTGCACTCACGCACGCACACACACATACTAACAACGCACAGACTAAATAACAAACCATAGAAACTCGCAATTTTTCCTTGTATGGCAACATAAGTACATAACATAAAACTAAAAAGGCACTTCTGGAAATTTCACTCCCAAATGAACCGAAATCGAGTTTTAGTGTAAAACTAAAAACGCTGTATTTCGGACGCAGTTAACAGTAACATCCAATGTACTTTGTTGTGAAGTTCCTGAAACAAAACAAACAGTTGTTCGTAGTTTCATTTTTGAAATGTTGTCCTGGAAAACTCATGAAGGTTAATTAGCTATTCAAGATACAAATATTGCTTCAGACAGTTGATAGTTCTGTAATTCCGCAACCAATACTGAGTAACACTGAGTTTGAAAAACCAGTGGGTTTATTGCTTTTTGTAACTAAGTCTTAGTCAGTATTGGTTGCGGTTTTAATAACGCAAATTCGCGGAACCTAACAATAGGCACATTATTTGAACTTGAGCCGGCTAACTCGAGGTATACTTTTTGCTTCATCTCCCGACCCAGAGTAAAATGGGTCGTATATTCTACAGTTGAATTGTTATTAGCTCTCAGCTGGTATCGGTAATGCCCCGTGATTACAGCTATAAAGCAGCAGGTCTTAACTTACCAATGGAAAATAGAAGAATCTTGATAGGTTCTGACAATATCTATACAAATAAATAAAATTGGAGTGTCTGTTTGTAATATTAAAATAACCGCTTTTTACTAAGTGCATATGGATGTATACACGGTACATATACCAAAAAAAATTTGTTTTCTAAAATTCTGTCTGTCTCTCTATCTGTGTCTGTCTGTCTGTTTGTTCCGGCTAATCTCTGAAATGGCTCGACCGATTTCGACGGGACTTTCACTGGTAGATAGCTGACGTAACAAGGAGTAACTTAGGCTAGTTTTCCGAGGGGTAAAATAGGGGTGCGTGATAGAGCCGAATTAAACGCGGACGAAGTTGCGGGCAACAGCTAGTATATATAAAAATTGCAACTAAGAGGAGAATATGCACACAATGTCAACTAGCTCATTATTCTAAGGTCAAGACGGTGCAGCGAGCTGGGGAGAAAGGTTAATAAGCTCCGCTGTGCTTTCTAACATTTCACCCTTGTGTTTGTTACATACATCTACTTGAAAAGTAGGGTACGGTGCCAGTGGCGTTTTAGTTATCCACAAACACAAGGGGAGTGCGTATTGGCTGAGTGGTACAGACCTCAAGTTTCAATCTACGTGTTAAGGTTCGACTCCAGGCGTGTATACTTACCAATGTTTTTGTCTCTTGAAAAACATATTATTATGTGCAATACAAAACTTAATTATATAAATAACTATCCAGGAAAATTACCATAATATCTGTGCTTATAACGCGTCCATATTTATCGAAAAAAGCGTCATCAAAGACGTGATTAAGATCACAAACGTATAAAGGAAACGAAATGTCCCAAATACAGCGAAAACATTTCGGTATACACGAGAATCTATTAATATCACTTTTCAACCGATTACAAAAGTAAGAGGTTATCAATTCGGTTGTATTGTTTTTTATGTTTGTTACGTCATATCTCCGTCATTTATAAAACGATTTAGAAAATTACTTTACTTTACTACTTTTTTTTTATTTCGTTGGATATAATTTCAGATTGGTCCCTTAGAAAATTCACTAAATTCGGCGATGAATTCGGTTTGTTCGTTTTGCTCCGCAAAATAATTACGTTTAGTGCGTTTTGACATACAGTTTAATTTGTATAGCGTATCTAACTACTGTCTAGATTAGCTATGATGACTAGTTTCTACCGGCGCGGACCCATGTATGACATGTATTTATTTAAATAAATAATCTTCAGAGGCCGTATAATTAACCCATATTGACGTAATACCTAATCGTCGGTGGATACTGGATACCGACATGTATCACAAAAAAAAACAATTTAATCCAAATTATGTCCATATTCAATTTCTCATCCAAAGTTTAGCTGAGCCACACAGAGAGCTTTGTATTAAATCTTTAATTAACAAAAGCCAAGAGATTTCTTGATCGTAAATCTTTTTATCACGCGTCGTCAAGATAAGATAGTCTTAAACATAATGCAATTTAATTAAGGTTTAAGATTTAAACAATGCCTAGAGGTTTATTTACTTTTTAACCTAGTACGAATTTTGTTTTTATCTCGTAGTATAACTTTTTTTGGTTGTTTAGGGTAAGCATCATTTATGGCTAGAATTATAAGGATAAGTAATTACTGAAAACTTGAATGCTTTGTTAGTCACTATCAATTGTGAAAACCTTTGAGCGTTCTCCCTAGCCATGGTTTACCGATATAAACATGACTTTTGTAGATATTTAAAAATCTTGCAGCAACAATAATTGTTGTATTCTGTTCTATTCAGAACTGGTATCGCGGGAAAGTAGGAACTATTGCCACCAAAATTATTTCGATGTTCAAAATATATACTTCCATTACTGTGTTTCAGTTTGGAAGGTGTGAATGCCGTGAAGTGATAGGCACGAGTAGAAACGTTAGACGTTCCATCTCCCGTTTCAGAATGGAGGGCGTATCTGTATATTAGTTCTCCCAAACGTAGGGATGTAGACGCCTAAGGCGTATTAAGTGGTGGGCAGAGAAACCGTTACACATGGTGGGAATTGAACCCACGACCTACAGTACGTGAGGCCAGTTAAAAGCTAAGGCAATGAACCCATGGTACTGGCGATAGCCAGTGGTACAGACTCTAAGTTTCAATCAGGAAGTCGCTTATTCAAATCCATAAGTTATTGCTCCAGCACCAATTAGTTAATTGATTGAATGAATTATGTCCACAATATAAATCTAAAACGGTCAAGAAAAACATCGCGAGCTTACTGGCATGCCCTTGAACCAAAAACTTGAAAATATCATTTTTACGGGAAATTCAAAATATGCCTAGACGATTAAGATTATGCCTTTTACATTTAACATCTTACTTTCTTTTTAGTTGTCACTGCACAATTTTATGTCATACACGTAGGTAGCTGTAGTTATTTTATATAAAACATAATTGGACTGAAATATCCGATTTCATAATAATGTAATCAAGAGATATTTATATTTCCCTTCAATATGACACAACAAGGTAGCTTTCTCGTCCCGAGTAGGTAATTTCCCCGTCACATCAATCAAGTTATGGGTTCTTGTTTATAGTTTGCGGATTTTGGGAAGGATTGATAATCCCCTAAATACCGAGGTAAGGTTAGGGCTGACTTTTCAAGAAACAAGATTTTTGAGGATACTTATAGAAATAAAGAAAATGGTTGATTGGATTAGATTTTTATTATTATTAATATAATATGATTTTAATTAAAAAAGGCACGGGAGCGCCGAGCGAGATGTTAGAGGGGATCGTGTAGTTAGTGCAAACCTAATATGTGTTATCTAAAATGATGACGTCTTTATGCTCTCGATGAAATAAAATTTGAGAATTTTTTTTACATTTTATCTATTTCAAATATATTATTAGTTATGATTTTTCACAACTCTTCCATCTCCATTTCTCAAATATGGAAAACTTTACTTGGCTTGGTTAAACAAGCCCTTGATTTATTTTTCACAAGATTCATCACGCACCCGGTTAAGTCTGTATTAACTCTTACAGCTATTCTAGATAGCAGGTTTGATCCCCGGCTGGGGCTAAATGTTTTGTTTTACTAGTTTGGTTTATTTATGTTGTTTATCTGTATGTATATTCCCCATGCAACATAGGTGTGCATGTGTATGGTAAGCGGGCAAGAGCATGGGTATGTAAGTGTAAAAATTCGTTAGTTTTATCTTATCATTATCTATGTAACAGAGTGTGTGGTGGTCTAGTGGTACTGACACCGAGCTTCAATCCGGAGGTTGCTGATTCAAATCCCGACGTGCACCTATGAGTTTTTCATTTGAATAATTTATATGCGCAATACCACGTTCCCAAAACGGTGAAAAAAAACATCGTGAGGAAACCGAATGTCCTAAAACTAAGAATTCGAAGACTTGTGTCAAGTGCAAAAGGAGCGTCTTTGAGGTGCACTTAAAAGTCCTTTCACCCCACTGGTTCGAGAGCAATAGGGACTCAAATTGAATAGAATTATCTGTGTAGAAGCAGGTGGCTAAAACAATGTTTAATTAGTCCTCACGCCTCTGTGTCCAATAAATTACACCAACTAGCGAAAGGTGTACAACCCTCACAATACTATTGTGCAGAATTACTCGACCGTCGCTACTTAGCCATAGCCACCTGCAGGGGAGATATTCTCGGCTTTATCTCATACGTAACATTTAGAACACTTTCCATCACCTAGAACAACTTTTATTAAAACAAGTTTATGTAAAATACCCTCAAAGAATACTTTTTTATTCACTAGATGTTCTGATTTGGCAGAACAAGTTGTATTTGTTATACGTAACACAACGGGGCGGAAACAGAGCGAGGTCTTTTTCGAGAAAAGTAACGTTATTTTATCCGGAATTAGGTAATGTGTGTGATTAATTTCCACATGTCATCTACGAGGGTCGGAATGATAATGAAATTGGCGGTAATTTTGTTCTATATAAGAGAAGATTTGCACTTTTACAAGGCTTTTTGTAACTGTTTGTATGTGCGCAATACCACATTCTCAAATGGTGAAAGAAAACATCGCGAGGAAAGAAACAATCAAAACAGACATCTATAACGCTGGATTCAGCTTCTGGGGTAGATTAAAGCCGATTCACTCATCCCTATCGAGTAAAAAGGGTGTAATATAAAAACTATGCCCATCTTGTGTTCTAAATTGTACACTTGGCAAGCTAGCCAGGCCTAGCTAGGTACCTACTATTATATCAAGTCCAAAACTCATCGGCCACGAAACCGCACAAGCAATCTTTTAGCAACCACGCAACGCCAAAAATAGTCAATGCCTTCGAAAACCCATTTAGGGAGCTGAACGGCCGTCAGATTAGTTCCCGGTAGATGAGGCGCGGGTTGCGTGACTGTATTGTAGCTATCCTGTAATTTGGAAGGATCCCGGCCCTATCCAGATAACGGTTTTATTGGTTGCCGAATGTGATTGGGTCTGAGGTGGGGCCGATTTCGCGATAAGTTGCGATTGGGAAATAACAACATAATGTTAAATCACAAAATTGCAGTGATTAATTGGTCTTGATTACGGGTGATTAATTGTAATCGACTGTGATTTTATCGCCGCTTAGTGTAGCTATGTGATCATTATGTTTTCAGTTTTAAGTTCCTTCTTCAACACTAAGAACTGTTTGAAAAATTACAATTAGAGTTACCCCTAAACAATTTCAGTATAAACTACGGTGTAATCTGACACCATAATTACACTTTCACCTGAGGCTATGGGTCAAAAGATTCACTTAATTATTTAATCGAATTTCCCACTCCAACTGGATAACTATTTTGTCCTGTGATGGCTACAAATTAGTTAAACACTACAAAGAAACCCTCAGCTCGTCAGTAACTGAACACGCTTTCGAAATCTTCTCTGTACTTGTTCAGTAAACAGACATTCTCAACTATCGTCTTGAGATGAAGTGGGTATGCTCAGATTCCCAAATTAAAATGGACGGTGGACGTCACGGGAAGTGAATAGACTCACGAAAGTAGTAGTTCTTGAAGTAAATTAGTGTATGTGAAGCAAAATAAATTTATATTTGAGTATACCTACCTTCCTGTTTCACTCTCAGAGGTTGCTGCTTCTCCTTTTGCACATCTAGAAAGAGAAAAGTGATATCATCGTGTGACTGTGTGTTCAAGGATAAACGTATTGTCTTCAGTCTTATCTTTAGTGTCGCTTCACTTTGAAAATATGAATGGACCTCAGCTTGCAACATGACCGAGATACTGGACTTTAATATCCCTCACAAGAATCTTGCGTTTTTTACTTTAAAACTCCAGTTTCTGGATATCAGACCAGTGTGCTGAATGGATTATAGTGCGCCACAAATTGACTTTTATCGTACAAACATGTCTTCAAATGTTTGGTTACCGGAAATGCTGCTTCAGGATATTACCGTCATCGGTTTTGAATCGTCGTATTGTGTACATAATTAGTTCAAGTGAAATCCCCTGTATTGTTGCTACGTCTGAATTTAAACCCCTGATTGAAACTCTGTGTTCCGCTGGGCTACCACGTTTTTGCGTTTTAATTAATTAACCACTACACATCTCATATATAACTCAATTGTTCTAAGACCAAAATAACCCTCTAAACAAACACCCTTTCAATCAAACATAATTATTGGAATAAATACCTTTATTTGAGTCGTAGATCGTCCCGAGGAGCCATTTGTTGTGAGTCAGCTCAATAAAACACGACAGCCGCCGCCGCCTCAGATATTTTATTCTGAATTTAGAGCTGGGTTACACCGAACGGATATCTGGCAATAATTTGTTTTTGTTAAAAAATCATCTTCTTTTGTCATCGTTCCTGATTAATTTTAAATTTCTCATCTCAAGTTACTAAGAACAAATTTAATCCTAATTTAGTAATCGTAGAGTACTCATTATCCGATGGTTTTCAAGTATTAAATATTCGATTCGATAAAACAATATTACTCAAAGACTTTTCAAGTAACCTTTCTGTGGCTGTATAATAAAATTATACTTTGATAAGTATAATTTTATTATACATTTCATGATTGAAAGTACAAAGTACATAAGTATTAATGATCACATTTCCGTTATATTCGGTATCGCGTATAACTTGTCCCGGCTCTAACAGAAACGAGTAAACCAATACACAGTGTTCAATCTTTACAATTTGAAACAACTTGAATGAAACCCACCCCTAAATAAATTACCGCCCGTTGATCAACCGAAGGAATACTTAATTGTTATCGTGAAGTGCTCTGACAATTTATATTTTAATGAGAGATTCGTCCATCGAACTCGTTTCTTTGACGCTCTTCGCTGATGGGATTCACTCTTTGATTTGTTTGGTTTGTTTAAACCAAGTAAAATGGAATTAAGATTTTATAATGAGATCTAAATCGTTCGTGTGCTCGCCCACGATATCCCAATAGCGAGACTGAACGAGTAACTCGCGCGAATAAATCGAGTCAATGCAGTCGTTAAAAAACTAACTCATCGTCCGCTTTGACTGGCAAAGCTCGCGTCGAAGCATACCAAACTCTCAAAAGGGGACACAGAAAATCTTATTTAGTTAAAAAACAGTTAAATACAACGAATAAATTAATGGTGAACCCACAATAAATATATTTAAAACTACTACGTCATATTTAAATAACACATATTAAATTTATTATTCCTTTCTGAGTTTCATTTCGAATTCGTCGAGTATATGTAGACATAATGAGTCACATAATTTGTTACTATAAACTCTTTGAAACATTGCGAGCTGAGACTCCCTCTCAGTTATTATAAATAGTTACCATAAAGAATAGTTATTCTTCAGCATAGGTAAATTAATTTTATTGAATGCATTGATGACTGAATCAGCTTTACTCTGTATGGTGGTAAATATTTTTTGCAGAAAAAATCTGGAAATATAAAAAGTAATATGCAATATTCAGTGAATTCTTTATTTAAATGCAAAAATGGCCTTGTTTGATGCGGCCACATCATGATATAACAACAACTGTTTCCACGTATTGAACGGTAAATACGTAATGAAGTTCGCCATTTAACAAACACCTGTGCATAACGCGCTGCGCATTAACGATGCGGTGATTGGTCGGATTACCCGCTTCCAATTCCGTTACTAATTGATTAGGTACAAACAAATACGTGTCAATTATTTATGCCGATAACCGATATTCTAAATTTCCGTGCTTTCATTCTAATCCGTGTTGTTATGGAGGCTGTAACTTTGCCATAAAACTCACACAAACTCTAGTTTAACAGTCTCTCGTCCTACTAAGTGTGGAGAATCCCAAGTAGCATCCCATTATCTTCCTTACTGTGACTTGAAAATAGTATGCCTCATGTAATACACCCGCACGTTTCAGACCATGATACTACAATGCGTTATACTACCGCTTTGAGATAGAAATGCGTATGATGGTAGTTCCCCAGACTTGCTCGTGTTTCTGTTTTTCAGTTTCAAATGTGCGGTTGACGTTAGGATAACAGGCACATAAAACGTTCAACCTTAACATCTCAAAGTAACGGACGCAACACAATGCGAATTGGGTCTTCCCGTGCTAAGTAAGGGAAGAACAAGAGACGTTGCTTTTGTTATGAGAAAGGTTACCATTCAACATCAGGTGGACCTCTCTAAATTAATCACATAAAATAAAAGTCAAAACAATCTAGGTAGAATACAATACAATTTTCCCTCATAATAATCTCGCCGCTAAACGACAGGTCATACATTCAGCACTCTAATATATAGCGGCGCTATGAATCACGTTACGTAACGTATGCTCAGAAGCCACCTACGGATTATTCAGAAGGTTTCGGTACTTTAAATTGATTTATGGAAAGATTGGAATATGATACCTTTGAAACTGAGGTGCGAGATATTTTGGAGAAAAATTTCGTACGTTTACGAGCGAAGTGTATATTTTGTGGGGCAAATGAATCATTTGTGGAGCGTTTTGGGATTTGAACTTTTTGTGCTCTTTTATATTGTATACAGCGAATGTGAAATGGTTCAACATCTCAAATATGAAAACACTATAATGTTAGTTTGCACAAATACCTATTTTTTTGTGGTTTATCCATGTATGGTTTGACTTCTTGGTGTTGATGACATTATGCATATCAATTTTTGATTTATTCCTTTCATATCCGTCGCTATAATTGTCGCATGGTATTCCCATAATAAGAACCCCACCCCAAGTGTTACTTTATTACTAATTCTATGTTAATTAAATTAAACTTTCAAAACTGTTCAACTGTCTTTTAATTTTTCAGCCAAGTTATCTGAGCATTCTGTGTGCGTTATAGCAATATAAAATATCTGTATTTTATTAAATAGTATTTTTTTATTTATTTATTTAAAAGTATAATAAATATACATATAATCATCCATATCAACCAGATATAATTGTATAATACTACATATTTACACGTAATATTTATTAAATAGGAGTATTTAACAGTTGAATGGTCCAAATTAAATAATCTAACTATTATTGATATATATGATGGTGCTCAAAATAATAGTTATCCTCACCCCGCTAAAGTACATTATATGATTACCTGAAGCCCTTTCCCAGGCAGCGGCTAATTGAAAGCATAATTATGATTACGGAAGGTGTCCAAGCATTCCCTCGGGTCGAACAAAAAGCCAGAAATTTTCATACATCGCCATAACAATTATCTCTGCGTGTATAGCATTTTTTGGATGTTGTAATATTTTATGAGGTGCCCGCTTGTTCTGTCGGCCGCTGGCTGCATGGCGCAAGTTGAAAATATTAAGCGGTCTGTATGCAATCGCTCCATTCGACGCTAAGTGAAGAAACCACCATACCTAATAGCGTTTCAGTCGGTCAGTTCATGACTGATTACATATTTTTTTGTATATTTAATTCTATCAATTTCATTGAATAATTAATTTTTCATTTAAATTGGTATAAACTAAATGCAAAAGCAGAAGTTACTGAATTTATAGATTTCAGTCAGTATTTAATAGCATTACATTAAATAATATATCTTGTTTCTACTCGCGTAGTAGCAGGACGTCGAAAATACATAGTGTACGCGTTACTCCAGATGACCATTTTGAAAATTTCTCCTAATGTATAACACAGACCCGGTGCGACGCGGGGGATGCCGCGGACAGCTACTAGACTAAAATTTATATACGGGAGCTCAGTGTTTGGTAGATGTAACGTTTCCCGCGATGTCATCGTGAAATTTCCTTTACGAGGACATAATCGCTAACTCTCGTGTTTTGTGTCACCGGAAAAAACAACACTAGTGGCTTATTGTCGCTGCGCCTGCCAACTGCTCGCAATGTTATTATTATTATCCTTTTCAAAACGCGACTTCCAGCGCCCACTTTATGCTTTTGAAAAACGTGATGCGTCGTAATACGCGCAGAATGTATAGATGCCTTATATAATTAGCAGTAAGAACACTGTGAAATAACTTAATTATATTATATAGTCGTTTGTATCTTTGGAGAATTTATTATTCATTCGTTGAGTAAACACCGTTGTACAAACATGCGGACAACACACGATTACATTTTTATAAAAGTAAACAGCTTCACCTACATTTTTTTTAAATCTTCCCTGTCACTGTCAGAAAAAGTAAGGGGCCCCGGTTTGATTCCCGGCTGGAGTGATTGATTTGATTCACCACTCACATGCTATAATCTTAATTTTGTCTCTAAATTCACTAACGCCCAAACATTTCAAAACGGCACATAGCAAATGGGCATTTTTCTTGGCGGTATAAATAGATATGGTGGGTAATTAGGTAGGTAACTGCGATAAGCCGTTCCATTACTCTCATCTGAAATTAGTATCCTTACTGGTTCTAAAGTTCTACTGATATTAGCGACGACAATATGTCGCTCAGTGCTGCCAACACAATTGTTTCATTCTCGGCAGAGGGTAAATTGCATTTGTATTTTGTTTATGTTTATTGAAGGAAATTTCGCGGCATATGAATTGAGGTAATTTATATTTATTATAAGAGTTACAAGCTTGAAATTATTTCGTTTATTTTTCACGCTTATATTTTCGTATATTGTACAAATATTATTATTGTGTTAGCAAAAATTTTCAGTATGGCAAATATCTATATTAAAAAAAAAAAGTGAGCCGTCACGGGACGCCTGGCAGATGTGAAACATCGACATTATTTTGTAAGAAACTAAGTACCCCATCACTAATAATGTTATGATCTGACGTAACCTTGAACGGACCAATTAGCGCTCATGCCGTGGCGACGCGTCGCCAAGCCAGAAATCGGTTTTACGTGCGGCTATAGATGTTTCACATCAAAAACAGTAGTTACACGACATAATTACGTACGACATATTAACGTTACATAATTCATTTAATGATTATGAGTATCTAACATTATTTAACTCATAAACATAATTCTTTATAGTTGCAATTTTTTGCAATAACCAAAACATATATAGGTCCATATCACTTGATATCATTTTAATAATCACTGGCATTTCGGCATTCGCCAATGCCAATAGCGAACCAAAGGTTAATTGCATACGTTCTCCGTCCACCCGAGCTGTTTGGTAAAAGTTTGAATATTGTCGATATCTTCGGACTGAGCCTCAATAGTTTTTTTTCTCTCGTGTATATAGTGGGAACTTAAGTGTGAGTGGTTAGTTAAGTTAACTAATAACTCTGCTCTTGTCCAATAAATAATTTGCACACTAATTTTCCAAAGGCCAAGACAAATCTTTACCAACAAGCTTGACCCAGTGCAAGTAACCTTTACAAAAAATGGAAAAGATAAATAAATCAGAAGTGAACTCACGTTCCGAAATACTTGAACTCAGAAGCGCGCTGTATCCGAACGGATTTAATGAGGTGGCGAGCGGTGCGCCCAATTTGCGCTTCGCAATGCGTTTCCGAACGGATTCCCTTTGAATAGTCTGGGAGTGAACACAGAAACAGCAACGACATTTTGTTAATGGCCAAGTTTCAAATATCATATGAACTGACAATATTTAGACGATATTTAGCTGATACAAAACAAATAAATATAAATGTTGAATGTCAGACTTGGGAAAAACCGACTGATCATATATAATTTTCCAAAAACAATCCCGCCAGCACTAAGTGATCACTTGTCAATTTTTATCATAACAATATTTTAGTGGTAAGGCGTTACCATCATAAGTTACTTAATATCATTGGACTTCTTAAACTTATTTATATTATTAACTTTACTTGGAAAATATGATGATTACTTATTATTTAGCTTATTTGTGTTTTTTCTCGGTATAGCCGTCTGTGTTTCTATCTCGTGAAAATAGGTTACAAAAATGCAAAAACTTATAGAATCGATTCCCCTTCACGAGAGAAAATAAACAAATTCAATAGACTGATTCGATTTTAATGCGAATCTCGGTCTCCAGTTCTATTCAGCCGATTTTGATTCCGATAAAAAAGTGTTATAAACGGGCCGGGACCAAATGAACTGGAACTATAACGTTATCGATCGAATAGAGATTACTCGAGTCGAGATAACTCTCGAGTGTAGCGATATTGCCTCTGCGGTCGCTAGAGATTCCAAATTCATATGTGAATATGAGTTAGGGGTTTGGCTGGTTATTGTGGGAAACAGCAAACAAACCCATAGCTATATATAGGTAAATGGCTATCCTAATTCCGCCTGCAGTAGTTATTTGAGTGAGGCGATAGGGTAGGAAAGCTGAAATTACACAAGATAGTTTCAACTACCGACAAGCTTCTAGCCTTCAAAAATCCACTAAGGCTTGTTATAGCTCGAATCAGGTACCGTCACGGGGAACCCTGAGCGCAAAATCCATATCAAAGCCTTTTTTTAAGTTTCCTCTCGGAACGCTATTTAATTACAGCTTTTTGAAAGCCGAAATTGAGCTCAAAGATGGCGTGGGGTTTGTTGAGTGATACGTCATAGTGCAACCGTTGAAGAAGGTGTTCTTACATGGATAGCACGGAAGTTAAAACGAGCTTGAATATTAGTGCAGGACGATGCGTGTAAACGGTGATATCATGGAGTCCTTGACCTCAACTCCTAGGTTGTAAACATGAGTGAAGCCACGAGAAATCAATTCGATGTGTTTTTCGCTTGAAAATTTGATTTATAGAACCATAAACTCGATGTACTTCCGAGGAAAATTGACTCAATGCCTTTGGATTGTCGCTAGTTTTAGGCCCATGTTCCCATGCAAGACAATTAAAGATCTCAAGTACATATTGCTCCGAGTACTATTACTGCATTAGTTTCCCCTGTGGCCAGTAACAACAAAATTTGCCGTACTGACCGCGTGCAAATTGAATTATTTTCGCGGTTCTTTGATATCGGCCTTTGTACGTTTGACGTATAAACAAACTGCACTCTGTGCTATCTCTTTTAATAATCCTCCGCCAGTGCTGGCCTCTGTATTGTGTTACAAGCTTTTAGTTTTAGCCGGTTTTTTTGATTGGGTTGTTTTGTTGGCTACATGTTTTTATTGTTTAGTTTTGCGGGGACGCAATTCCGTGGGTTTTGGTCGCGTGCTTTAAAGACTTTTTTGACAAAAAAAATGCCTGGAATTCTGTCGAGTTTACTTTAACATTTTGCGTTATTTTTATATTTTTCAAAATAAAAAAATTGAATTTCGGAATACATTTGTGTGTAATAAATGCTTTCCATTTATAAACTACGAAAATTTCAATGATGTAATATTGATTATTTATTTACTTGATTGCAAACAGTATTTGCTCATGAAAAATTAGAATTTCTCTGGTTTCTAGTATACTTGTCGTATTTAAGGATTTTGTTTTAAGATCCTTTAGATCCCATTTTATTCACAAAGTTTTCGAATTAAATAAAACTAAATTCTATTTGAAACGGATTAGAATTGGAACATTAAGTTTAGATTTACTGTAATTATATTAAATATTCACTGCGAAATATTTTTTACGATATTATTATTTTTTCCAATTTACTAGACATTTTGAAGTTTCTAGTTATAAATAGATATATATGTATGGCACAAGTTTAAAACAATTATTTGTTCCAATATTTCGTTCATTCACTTTTGACTTTTACAGTGATTTTTACTACATTTCCTCGTTAAAAAAAAGTAAGTTAAAAAATATCAACACTTGTGAAATAATCACAAGTTTTTAATCACTTTCTTAGTCAGTAGCTACTATGTATAGTTGGGTTGGTAACTTTTTGTGAACTAATCGCACATTGGATGTAACTAATTGGAGTGATATCGCCAATGGTACCCGGCCCGGATTCGGATCGCTCCCGGCGCGGGCGGCGACTGATATTAATCAGGAAAGCGTGGATGCGGTGCGCTACTGATTAACGGCACGATGTAAGGCATAGGCTTATAACATACGCTTCTATACAGTTGCTACTTGAAGATGAATATCTATTTTTGGTAGAAAATGTCTGACCGTCATCAAAAAACCTGTGGATTTTACATCAGCCAACCGGCCGTCACTTCCAAACAGACATAATTTATAAAACATTTTGTTTTTTGTGTGTCACCCGTTGCTACTTGAACGTAGTGTGTATTGACACTCATTTGTTGCAAAGCCACAATGAGTCTATTTACGACATTCGGTTTCCGCTCAAGTCGTACAAATTTATAGAAAAAAAAACATATATGCCACTATTCACTTTAATATGCATACGGCGAGGCGCCTGGAATAAATTATTATCTAATTGTTGTAAAGCTCTCAAAGCCGATTAAAGTTACTTACATTTCCAAATAAGGTTCTAAAAAAACTTGATTTTTACACTCGATCAATAAAAAATGGCTCACACATGGCAAACTGTCGACAGTGGTTGCATACAACATACCCGACGGGATACATCGCGACCAGCAGAACCTAGATATTACAGCAATATATATTTCGCTTAAACTTGTGACGAGTTCCATCAAAGCTCCACCAGGCACGGAGCTATGTTCGCGTGAACGGAATCTAACTTTCCTCCTACTAACTGTTACTCTCTCTGTTGTCCACTTCCATACTAAATGTATGTTATTCTGCTTCCACCCCCATACCCACTACTGCTGATTCTGTGCCGTGGTCGTGTCCAATTCTCGCCCCCGCTCCGTGATAACTACCTAAGTATATCAATTTAGTAGATTGAAGGCACTTCACTTCACTCGATGCCTTCTACTTATAGATTAGTTTGATTTAGAGCTCTGAGTTGAGTACAATTGAATCCGATTTCAATTTTGTGACAACGATTGACGTAGTCATTTTTATTTCTACAGTTATAGATGCTATAAATAACCATTTCATCATTCATAGCTTTATCATGTTTAACTGATTTTATGTGATGTCATATATTATCTTTTTGTAGTTTTTTTTACTTAGATTATTTGTTATGATCTTGGACCCAATTTGACCTCACTTTTTCTTTATTTTTGATCCATAGTATGCTCAATACAGTATAACTTGGATGGCCAAATACCAACTTTTAGGTATTGCTTGGCAGATACCACTTGATATGTGATGGGTCATCTGATCGTTAATTTATCATAACTAATTACCCTAAAAATCTATAATCCATCCACCCCACAAATAATCTGCTTTACCAAGTCACTTAGAATGCAATAAGTACATTACACAAAATCTATACAATATAAATCAAAATCGGATTAGTTACACCATTTTTGAAACTCAAGAACGGCTGGACCGATTCTTATCATCTTGGATTTGTTTCCAAGCTATGGAAACAGAAAAATCTGTTTAGTTAGCATTAATTGACATGGCATGGTATTTTCATAATTAATAATAAGCTAATTTAATTTCAATAATAATCTTGACAAAATTACCTAACTACCTCTACAGACACAAAAAGGTGAATTTACAAAACCTTTCACCGTAATTTGATATGGAATCGCGTTCAGTAGACTGTACCGAGCGCAGCAGCACCCTCTCCCAGAGGCCCGCGTCTGTACCTACTCATCCAGACCTGAATATATCCAGAGGTGTTCAATTGACAGCAAGTGTAATGAAGGTAGACAAAATGTATCGAGCAGTTCACTATCTTTAAATATAATATCTTTTGGGTGACCTTCGCGGCACTCAGTCCTGAATAAGCGTCACTTACGCATATAAACGATACGTAAATAAACATTTATTTAGCTGTTACAACACTATAGGGGGTATAACTTCCGACTGACTATCTTCATGGTTTGTTTGGGGACACAAATTGTGTCACAGTTGTTGTGGGCGGTGGATATCGCTGATAATCTTCTATTCGTTACATTTAATAACATAAAAATATACTCTTATATGTGAAATTCTAAATCGACCAATTGGATTTTTTGCCTTAATAAATGTATAACTAATCAAATTGTAAAACAGACGTTCCCTTTCAATCCTGCTCTCTCTGGACAATAAAACAGCAATATATCCTTTCAGCCTGAGCACTGAAATCCTCGTAAAACCCGAATGACTATAACACATCCACTTTTATCACTCCACGATCCGTCCGGTGCACTTTACGTCCGTCCCAACCAGGGAATCGAACCAGCTACCAAATTAAATAACTCAAAACATCTCGCTGCTGCTAAATAATTCAGTTTGTTGCTCTCGAGTGAAGTTCGCTTGTGGGATTTTACAGAGTGATTCAATAATGATATATGTAACGAGTTGCGGTTCATAGAATATGTCATTCCGTGAAACAGAATGTACAGAATGGTCTTAGACACTTGAGATTGCTTGCTGGCCTATTAGCGTTTAAACATAATTATTATATTACAGACTGTTTTTTTTTGTGGTGAACAAAGTAACTCGATAAATGTAACTATGAAACGGGCAGCGTGGTGTAAAGCGATATACCTGTTACAGTACAGACTCATTACATAACATAGTTATTATACATATTGTACAGCCGTAGGGTCGGACGGGGTACTCCCGATGTATG
The DNA here is from genome assembly GCA_947359385.1 of Chesias legatella. Taxonomy (NCBI): domain Eukaryota; kingdom Metazoa; phylum Arthropoda; class Insecta; order Lepidoptera; family Geometridae; genus Chesias; species Chesias legatella. Next base: position 6,873,586 of record OX375766.1, read on the forward strand.
GCAGCTCAGCAACTCAAAACCCCACCGTAGACGCTCCGTAGCTATGCTACCGACTTTACCATCGCCGGGCTGTATCTTGTGTGATGACCGTTCAAATTGATTTCCGATCTTAGATTTTGTATATGTGTATGTGTCCATGTACCTGTGACACAGAGAAACGTGATGCAGGACATATTTGTCGCTTGAATTAAACTCCACGGAGGTAAATAATTCAATACTTAAAGTATCACAAATCTAGTCTTGATTCAACAGTATAAGCATACCTTATAATATATGTGTAAGAAGTCCATATGTTATTCACAATCCAACTTACACACGATCCGTCGGTAGCGATTACATATTCATCGTCAAATCTAAGCACGATCTAATTAACCTGAATAATATATATCAAACATTCGTATAAGATTTCTCTCGGTTCGTTACTTAATACGTAATTAAAGGTAGGCAGCCTTTTGTTATGGTACCTATTAATAGTCCTAACTTAAAGGTCATGATCGATTATTCTAAAAGAGCTACTTAACGATAAAAAAACGTGTGCATGGCTTTATTTGACTTCAATGTTATGAGATTACCGATTAAATTAATTATAAAGAGCTTCCTCTTTCGTGTCAACGGTCCAGATCAAACAAAATTAGCGTAAAATTTGGCCACCTCAACTGCAAAAGAGCTTAAATATTGTGATTAGTATATATACTAATTCAACTTCCAATTTCAGCTCGAATAACTAATAATAAATAAACACGAATAACGTAAACAAATTTAATATAAAAAAATCAACCGAATTGTAAACGTGTAATAAAAATCAGCCTTTGCTGTTCTTGATTTTATTAAAATAATACTAAGCTGGAAAAATACACTTGTTCATTATTATTACAGTCAGCCGTTTGACCAAAATACCCAATATAATAATTTGTCAACAAAAATATCGCGAATCAGTAGTAACCGAACTCAGGAGCTAAATACGTTCTAAATGTGAATCATACTTTTTGGATTATGATGGAGTGTGGATGAAGGCAAGAGACAGATTTGTTTTAACCTCGTTATTTGAAAGAAGAAAAGAAAGAAAATAATTTATTTTCTTGAAACTGTACACAACACCGATTACATACTTGTCTATAAATAGGAGAGATTAAACAAAAAAACAAATGCCTACGCGAATCGCTGCCGTGTACATTGCTTGCAAAAAAAGCTCTGTGCTCAGCATGGGCTGAGGACCCAAGATCCCCAGCGCTGATTTTCTGCACAGGCTTTAGTGAAATCACGAAAATTGAAGAGATCTAAGAGAAAAGACGATGATAAAATTTATAAATTAATCAATAAATCATAAATAAATTGTAGTATATAAAAAAAAAATTAAAAATAATGTGTTTAAAACTAAACTAATTGTTAATCTATACATATAATAAAATTGTAGAAAAGTGGTGTCTGTACAATGGAAATATATAAAAAAAAAGTATCAGGGGTTGTTATTATATCGATGCCGAACCCGAAATTGTAATTAAATTTTTTTTTGTCTGTTTGTCTGTTTATCTGTTTGTCTGTTTGTCTGTGTGTTTGTGCACGCTAATATCAGAAACGGCTTATTCGATTTAGATACGGTTTTCACTAATATATTGTAGTAAGCTTCACTTAACATTTAGTGTTTATTTCATGTCAATCGGTTCATAAATAAAAAAGTTATGTCAATTTAAAGAATCACGGCGAACATTTTTAACGTACAGAGTACGTACTACACGCCTCGCGCCTGAGCGTCTGTGGCTATATAAAGTGCGAAACGTGAAAGTTTGTATGGATGTTTGTTACTCTTTCACGCTCAAACGGCTGAATGGATTTAGATGAAATTTGGTACCAAGATAGCTTATATCCTGGCTTAACACATAGGCTACTTTGATCCCAGAAAAGCGCAGTGTTCCCGTGGGATTACTTATTCACCGCGGGTAACACCGCGGGGCACAGCTAGTAATAACTAATTTGCTCGCAACCGGCAGAAGCGCAATGGAACCGAATCGCATTCCGCGGTCGGAAGAATTCGCTTGCTGTAGTATATTTTAGCTCACAATAAAGCTAGTTCTGTATTTCATTTTACATACTTCATTAAGTTGTTTGGTTATTTTTAAGTAGGTAAAAATAATGAGGCCAATCTGCGAACAATAATGGGTGAGTGAATATGATTTCATGGAAGGAACCCTTACACCAATCTATAATATGATTATTCATCTATAATTCAGAAACTCGAAATTTGTGGATATGTTTTTGATCATGTAATTTTTTTGTGTAAGCAAATGTGAATACGGTAGAAATATTCAGGCTTAGGAAAATGGGTAAATTAAATACATATTATCTACAGCAATTATTCATATTACTCATGGTCGCAGCTCTGCGGTTTATCTCAACCACTTAGGATGTGTATATACGTTTTTATGATGCAAAAACTAGGTGGTATTACAAATAACACCTACAAATAACACTTATAGAATTTTTTATTAAAAATGCAAAAATAATATTATCTGTAGAAATGCATGTTCCTCCAGGCTGAGACTAACGGTGTCTCTTAAAGCAGAACTCATAATGGCGGTAAATTTTGTACATTCACGTGAGCCTCGCATTCGCGGTATTTACCTCACATACGCGGTACGTATATACTCGTGGGTACCGCACAAAAGGTAAGATGGAATTGCGGCGCAAGTGTTTTGGAATAATGGCTTGCATGTCGAGGGGAGTTTTACGAACTTGTTATTTGAAGAAGTTTGAAGCTTAATTCTTGGAGTTGTATAATTGAGTACTACACGTGAAGATGGCGAACGATGAATGTAAAAATAGGATTTTATTAATGTATGTTATTTCATATGATTTTGATATCAATATTTCTATAACAACTAATGTAGACATATAGTTTAAAAAAAAGTTTTATTGTTATTGAAATAGTTTTTTTATATATAGAAATAAAAATGTTACAGGTTTTTGTTGATTATGAAAAGTCAAAAGTTAAAATAATGAAGGAGTAAAATGAGATATTTGAAACGATATGTAGATACACTTCTAATTGTCATTTATAAGAACTGTATTTTTGTAATCATGTTTTTGTGTAACTCTTTATTGTATGTGATGTTTGTCTACTTATTAAATGAATAAATAAAAAAAAAGATAGAATAGAGTAAAAAATTTACAAAAGTTACCATATTTTTAAACAACAGAATTTGCGCTGTTTTCTTGTTTATTGAACAAATTGCTTGAAACCTGGACATTCACAATCATTTCACATTGTCACGAGATCTGAGCACTCAGTTTAATTAACTTTCAACCATTTCTTGTTTGCCTTATGTAATTAGTACTTTAGCACTAGCTACTGGTAATTGGCGGAGTTAGTACCTAACCATGGGAGGACCCAACTCATATAGCTTTTTATGGACTTTTGCCCATAAAAAAGTAATACGAGTTGTTAGAGAACTAAACACCAGGTAAGCCAGCTGCTAGTTCCGTAACTTTTACAAAATATACACAAAAAAATAAAATAACCCCGTTATGCAAATGCCATTATGACATTAATTTCAATCAAAAATATTCAAAGAAATATTTTTATCTTACAATATGCTTTGAAGAAAAAATGTGTTGTTTTGACAAAGATATATCACATATACCTAAATCAAAAAAAGATATATCAGCACCCAGCTTACCACTTGCGAACTACTCAATTAAACTGTAACAAATAAACATCTCATTCATTAATTCAACAATATTAATTAACTCGGCTTGTTTTCGGATTGAACCATCTGCATGCGAAATTGAAACTACCCCCGCCAGGGAAACATTTATGGCTGGACATTAAGCTTTACACAGATTGATCAGTTTTATTGTAAGTTATGCAGTTTACATTGAAGGGAATAAAAATAATAAAAAGAAAATATATCTTATACTTACATACACCTACATTAGAGTCGGTATACATATTTTTAAAATAAAAATAACTAATTTTAAGAGATTGAAGGTAATGTGTTTTTTGAAAAATTTAATGGGAGACCTTTGGTGTCCTTGGGATTGGTTTATTAAATATACGGCCACACATCACATAAAGACTTTTCTGACAGAGAACAGTTCCAGGAATTATTTTAAGAACAATTGTATCGGGATCTCTGTAACACATCGCGGGTAAATATCACGCGCGCAGCACTCTTGTGAACCAGCTCAGGATGTTACCTAACAAATTTAGCAGTCTCAAGGATGTACATACTAGGCAAGGTCAGTGACATAAACTTGGAAAAATCGTCCTAGGAAGGTAGTCCAAGTATCCACGAAAGGAGCCTCTTCGAGGCGCACTTAAAATCCTTTCACCACACCGGCACTGGTTCGAGAGAACCAGTGACTCGAATGGAAGAAGTCCAAGTATAGGCACGTACACATTTATTTTGCGCAAAAAAAGCTCTAAAAGCTGACATCGGTAGAATTACCCCAAATTAAGAATCCATAGTTCAAAACACAAGCTACGTATCCGTGGTGGTAGGCTGTAGTGATCATAGCGTGATTTGTTGTTTTCCGGAGATTATAAAGAACGTAAACAACCCTATTTATTTTTTTGTATACTATGTCAACAGGCGACATCCAGTTGCAATAGCTGTCAAAATTAAAACCTAGAAAAATCTAATCCATCTAAACCTTTCAGCCGTTTGAGCGTGAAGGAGTAACAAACATAAACACATACAAATAAATTACTATCCCACAAATTTATATCCCACTGTTCTTCAACATCTCATGTTTATTTTTTTTCATGATTACTATAAAATAATAGGAATTTCCATCCTTAATCCCATTACTAATTACATCCTATGTCAGTTTACTTCTATACGCCATGAAATAACGATTTTAAAATAATAACTCACTGCTGGAAAAGTCACCTTTTAGGGCAACCAAAATTCTCATATCTCAGGGAATTTCCGGCAACAGAGCAATACTTAGTTTCCAGATAAAGAATAATTTATTTGCTCGAGGAAACAGAAACTAATTTACATAAGAAAAATACAAGTAAACAAAATATAGAACTTCTGCTAAATCTAGACAAAGTCGGCAATATTGTACAAAAACTCGGTTCATAGTTAAATAACAAGTTATTTACATAAGAAATATACGAGGAAACATAAACGTACAAAAAGAATAGAATTTACGTAAAATCTAGGTAAAAATGTGCAATATATCTGAGCGAGCGGAGCGGGGAATGCTAAACATTTCCGCTTTTAATTTAGTTATTAGCAGAATTTACCGAGGCCGTTTCGAGTAATGCCGCTGTTAGTTGCATGTACACTATAAATTAGGGTTCCGTGTGCATAATTTGAATTACTGAACGCTAGGGAAGAAAACGTGAAGATACTGAGAATCTGTTTTAATTAAACTAAAGTGTGTTAAAATGAGGACGCGGCTTGCTTTAGGTGTTCCAGCACATTCACACATTTACTTGTTTGCTCTGAAAATTAAAATACATCATATGGATGCATGGATGTGCTTACCTTTTTCTTTAATGTTTTGCATTACATCAGCTGTTATTTTAATTTAATAAGTTTTATAATGTTGCTCCGTGCAGGACACAAGCCTGTCAGGAGTAGATTGGCTTTATCAGGATTGGTAGAGCATCGTTTTCTTTCACCGTTTCGAGGGCATGGTAGAATATGCTCAATTTTTATCAGGCGAAAAACCCATGGTGTTTCTCCTGCTCCAGTTCTGAACCTTCGGATAGGATATTTTTGAATTTATTCACAGGGTAAATTATTATTGTTTACAATGACAAATACAGGTAATAAAACATTGTGATCAAAGCAACTGGGGATCAAATCAGACACTCAATTAAACGTAATGAAACGTAACAAAATCAATATCAATAAAAGCAAGTCGTTTATCATTTTAATTACAGATACTTTAGTGTATAAAATGAGACGGGACGGGACGGGACGGGACGGGTTCGAGTTTAGCGTTCAGAATATACCAACCAGAGGATCGCATTAGCGCCAGCCTGTTCTCTACAAGCGACAATGCACATGCATTGATCTACATCAGCAGTTAATTGTTGATCTAAATAAAATAACTGGTATCCTATTGAATCGCTGCTTTTTAAAACCGGTGCTCAAAGCGGAATAAGCACTTACCTCAATTTTATTTTATGGTATACTGAATAACTTGCATTTTTGATGATGTAGTTTAATTTTAATTGAGCTAAACGTTTTATTGTCTAAACAATTTTTTTTTCTTTAACTGTTATCAATGTGTCATGTTAAAACCATGGATTTTCTGGTGAATACAAGAGTCGTCCCTGACCCGTGCCGACGCCCACCCTGTGTAACACGGCAGCCCTTTAGGCACAGACGAGTTGATTGCCGTAATGGATGTCCTTTGAATTTGTGATGATTTCATTTCGGAGAGTAAAATTAAGATTTTCCAACGTGAATTTCTAGACATAATTAGGGAAAATTGACAATGCTATTTTATAGCAAATTGTGAAGTTGTTTTTTGATGTTGTCGAATAGATAAATTTTAATAAGTTTCTATCAATTCGTTTCTAAATGTATGGATTTTATAAGCGATTATGTACTCGAGGTTGGCAACACGCTACACTTGATTGATAACTGGCTCTTAAATGATGGTGTCGGAACACACCGTTAGGTTACTATTCCTACTCACATCAAACATTGAACTCCGGATTTCAAATTCAGAGTCTGTACCAGTAAGCATCTTGTGATAACATGAATAAGGGTCACTCCGCTGTTATGCTTTTTGCGGATTTACGCTCTATGCAACTCCACGCCCCGCCAACGCCACTCTGTAGTCTTACAACTTCCAGTATGAGCGAAGTGAAAAAACTCACGCAAATAGTCTGCTAGCGTAACACCCTAACAAATCTTTTTGAGATATTTTTTTCACAGGCTCTCCGCCTCGACTCGTCCGCTCGGCGAATCTTACTCCCAGCCTCTTCCGATTACAAATAAAAACCACGTAGTCTTTGTTGCCGACAAAGGATACAGAATCTAAAAGATTGTCCAAATCCAAATCATATCTTTATATTTTTATTTCTCTCGTTTCAAAAGATTCTAAATTGAGTTGTCTCCGGGAGACAATCGCAAGCCAAATTCGACTATCATCGATACAGAATAGTTTTTATTTATCTTATTTATCGGATCTCTCTTTATTGTTTTAAGTTCTCGGAAGAGTTGATTCGATTATTGGAAAATAAAGTTTGTGACGTATTTCACTTTAACTTGAGGTCCACGTTGTGTCTGGCTTCGGAGCGAAGTCTGCAGCAAATATAACTATAAACATAAAGAAATCACGCACAAAGAAATAAGCTTTATGCGTTACACATTATTCGTTATCATACTAGTGCAACTTATGTCAGTGTTCTACAGTGACGTCGCTATAAAATACAAGCGAGTATTCAGTGACAGGTTCCATCAGATTCGGTACATTCATCATCGCTGATAAAGCGCAGTCAGATATCCAGTGCCGCGCGACATCGGACAACGTTGCAATACGCGTATGCACGTTTGGTGTAAGGCACGATATTCAGTCCGGACATTGCTACGATAGTTATAACTCTTATGAAGACTTTTACGACATCAATCTGTTACTTTGGTGTCTAAATAGGTCGAGCAAGATATCTATGCCATTTTATGATGTGAAGCGGTAACTTTCTGTCCATTACGACGACAATATGATTTATGTCTTCTCGTTGAGATTTCAGGCTGAGAAGACGCAATGTGGACTTGCATGACTTGAATAGACCAACGGTGAATTGCACCCGTCACTTTTGAATATGGAGCGTTACTTAACTTTGAGGTGTAAAGTCTTAATACACTGTCATTTTACCTTTAAATCCGAAGCACAGCGATAGGAATTTGCTCTTGTTAGTCGAAAGAAATTATGTACATGTCCGTTCTCAAAGTTTAACATTTAGCTCTTATTGGAAGAGGGTGTACTCTTCACTCGACATAACTTTAAGATTTCACAATATTTTGAACCATAGTACAACTTCTTCAGATCAATGCGCCCGTGACTTACGTCCCACATTGCATTTTGGATCATTGCGTTTTGCTTCGGCATACAATACAATTTGTAAATTATTCCATGCTTTGCTCTCAACTTTATGTTTTAATAAGGGTATGGTGTCGTCAAGTCACTACCATGTGCTTTCAGCTGGCAGTGATCAGCATCAATGATTTAGCACATACCGAAAATAGGACCGACGTAGCTTATGTATATTTCTTGGAACATATAAAATCCTACTCGGAAACACTGACTTGTTCTATCCGTACTGCGTTCATATTTGGAGTTCATTGCGCATTCCCAACTATATACCGTGGGGCTGTGCACAACTTGTATTAGTTTCGATGCAATTGTACTCGACACGGCTAAGTGCCATTCTGAGCATCAGTTCTAGCAAACTTGAAGTTCTGTAATCTGCCGCATTCGTGTTCATACTTCGCTAGTTTGTTTTCAGGATTATCTAGATCGTGATACGATATTGCCCTCCACTACGTCTGCCTGGTCATAGTCAACATTTGGAAACATGTATTTCTCAACGGGTGCCAGTTATACAAGCTATGTTATTGGCGTTTTAGTGTTGTTGAAATCACTGAAATTATCAAACATAGCCTTAATGTGTCAAAAATTAGCCCGCTTTACGGTTCATCGTATGTTTGACGTGCTCGGTCGAGTTCATATGAACAAAAGCGTGCATTATCATGATTTCAATTTGATGTCGATTAATATGCGATATACAGTCAGCAGCAGTGGAAAGGCTGTTCAGGTACTTGTTGTATTGGAATAGATATGATTATCGATGCTGCTGTAGATAAAACAGTGCTAAAACTGAAGCAGATGTGAATAAGACAGTCATATTAACAAATATATGTACCTACAACATTTTCTATCTGTGAACCATAGCCGAAAGTTCATTGTCTAAAGACAACGATGACGTTGTTACAAATGATAATTATAAAATGTAAGAACTAATGTTAAAACACCAAATCAGTAAATCCATTTCCTGGAGAACTAGAAGATTAATCGATGCGCTTAGAAACCAGATATTAGCAAAAGTACAATTAAATTCAATGCCTTAAAGGAGATCCCTGTACAAATTATGCACATAAATTACATTTAATCTGAGAGCAGCTGTGCTGAGAGGCTGTAACGCTCTATCGCAGGATTAGCGTTTTTTGCGGGAAAAAAGGCATGCTAAACAGGTATGTCTTATGGTAATGAGGAACGGAAATTGATGCCTGATGGCTGCCGGAAGTAGACGAGGGTTGTCGGCGGGAGACAGTTACAAATCTGGCACATTTCGTTGACGTCTGTTTAACATAATTGGGGGTGTTTTGCTCAGCTTGTGGTATAATACAATGGATTTATCGATTGATGGAATGAACGTTCATATTTTATAGTATACTAGCTGTTGCCCGCGACTTCGTCCGCGTGGAATTCGGTTTTATCACGCACCCCTATTTTACCCCTCGGAAAAGTAGCCTAAGTTACTCCTTGTTACATTAGCTATCTGCCAGTGAAAGTCCCGTCAAAATCGGTTCAGCCATTTCTGAGATTAGCCGGAACAAACAGATAGACAAAAATTTAAAAAATGTTGTTTTGGTATATGTACCGTGTATACATCCATATGCACTTAGTAAAAAGCGGTTATTTTAATATTACAAACAGACACTCCAATTTTATTTATTTGTATAAATTGTACATATCAAATGGGCAAAAATGCACACAAAGGACACATGCGGATGTTGATTTGTTATGTGTCTACTTCTATAGGGCTGAGTCAAATATCATCAACAACCACCCACAACTTGCCATCTGTATTTGCAGTGTGTATAGTAAGTAAGTAAGACAATAAAACTGTACTAAAATCTCTTATAACTAGGTCAACGCGAACCAGCATTTACGCTTAGTTGTCGTTAATAGGCTATTATCTACGCACCTTATTTATTTAGCAATTGGAATATTGAACTTACTTAAATTAATAATGCCTGAACAACTCAGTTTTTACGTTTATCCGATACACAGCTCAAAGAGATCTAATATCACAGTAACTCATTTCAAGGCTCTGTCATGCTATATTGACTGACCTATTGGCTATCGGTGTGAATTTGCATAGCTGGCTAAATGCAAATAGACTATCAGTTGCCTACAATGTTCCTGACTCGATGTGTTCCAAAAATAATCTATGAATATACCTGTGTGGCGTTTCAGTCACTTTTTAGTTTATTAATGTATTTTAGCATACCTTCCTCTGCAAGTGTCCACCCAATTTTGTCATTTTATAATAAATTTATAACAAGAATTCATACCTAAACAACCTATAATACTTACTCCGGTTCAAATGTTCTGCTGAGAACTTTAATAATGATAGATGTACGATGAACTTTTTGTAAGCGAATAAATGCTACTTCAGCAGACAAACTCTGCACAAAGCTCTTCTGCTAAAATCGAGACCAACTTGCTTTCTTTATTGCTTTTATTATTATCATGTTTATGATGCTTATGTAAGCGTATTTAATATTGTACAAACATTTTGTAAATCTATATTTTTTTCTACTTTTAAAAAGCTTTTGTACGATCTGTTTCATTAAAAACGCTCTGAGCCTTTTGTTCACATTTCCAAGCGAAATCCCAACCAAATCAAAGTCAAACGAACAACGAAGACAACAAATCAACTGATCACTGTCGATTAATCTCAAGGCACGATGGCTCTTAACTAGACCCCACTTCCAAGTCGATAAGGTCGAAAGTTGCGGAAAAGTAATTAACCAGAGCACGATGACAAAACACTATTAAAAACTTGCCCTCTTGCCCTGGCTGCAATGAGTATTTTGCTCGGAGTTATACTTTGAGGTTTGTACTTTGAGGACTATTGATTGTCCGGACTTGGCGTTTGTTTTTGTGAATCAACTACAAGGAAAAAATCAACTTTTCTTTGAGCAATTCAGGGAAAAATGGTTAAGATGACCAATATGATTCACAATATTTATATTAATAAAATGCTCAATCGCTCACAAGTTTTAATATAGCATTACAGTGGTTAAGTTCCATTATTACTCAGTAGGCACCTGATTGAGATTAAATTTAGATTTAGCTAATTAACCAGAATTATTCACTTCGTGTTCTCAAAGCAATCCACACCTCCATCCACACAGGATGCGCATACGCTCGTTCTTAACTGCAAAGTTTGTTGGCATTTTCAGATCATATTCGCAAAGTGTAAACGCAGCATTAAGCGTCTATAAATGAGCGCAAGCGAAACACTTATAACATTGTGTGAACGTCTTTATTGGGACACAAAGTGTCTTGACGGTGGTGACGTCACACCAAGGTTGGAGCGCGGCCAAAGTTTACTTCGTTAGGCAAATAAGATTTTTGTAATGTCTTCAATTAATTGCTTTTAAATCAAAATTTAATTGGAAATTAGTTTCAGTTTCAATTTGATTGCTTTCAAATTATAAATTAGACTTTACTACATTATAATGTTTTAAAACTTATTAGACGGAGAATTCGTTGTAAATTATTAGAGATAAATTCAAGAATACTTTCTTTAAAAGAATCTACTTTATATGATATTTCAATTAAATCAAATTCATTTTAATATACCCACTAGAGACTGAAGTAGAATAGATCAATATGACTATCGTTTTGATTATGGTTGATGCTAGATAATATGTTACTCATATAAGACCAATAAATAATATTTTATTAGATTATTAATGAATCATTAAATATATTAATAATTAAATAAATACAACCACCACCCGGCTTTCCCCACTCCATTGGTTTACCCACCTTTCCTATTTGAAGAAACTAATAATTCAATAAAATATTTTTATATACTGGTATTGGTTACTACATAATCTGTATTTGATTTAATAAATGCACACACTGCACTTTTCCGGTATCAAAGGAGCCTGTGTGTTATTCCAGCACATAAGCTAACCTGATACCAAATTTCATCCAAATCTGTTCAGTCGTTTGAGCATGATGCGCGCACATATAAACAGACAAACAGAAAAATATAACTTTTACAATCTTTTACTCATTCCTAACGTATCCCTATCCTATGAGTTTGTTATTTGCAAAAATATTTTATGTACACACACGGCATGTCTACGGTTTTATTATATGTATAGATATATATAGATGATAACACTCTATATCGCTACTTTATAAATCATTCTCAACCTTAATTTATTTCTTCGTAATTTTTTCAGCTATGTTCGTATAATTATCGAGAACCCTGTCGAAGTCCACGTCGCATCTACTCGTATATTAACGCGGGCTGTAATTGCCCCGGCGCGGGCGCGGGCGGAATGTAATTCCACGGTGCTCGAATTAATTGAATCATTCGCAAAGCCATTACCTGACGATAAATAAAAGCAATCTGCATTGTGATGATTGAGTCTCGCGTATGGAATTCAGTAAATTATGCACACACTTTTTTTTGCACGCGCCGTTTTACTAATTTTAATGTCACTGGGTAATTTCGTATCATATATTATATTTATCCTGACTGACGGATACTATTAGAGATAAATTGCTGGAGAAAGGAATTATCTGAGTTATTCCAGGGTAAACAATGGCTGCAACCTGCCTACCACTTGTCACGTCTGCTTTCCCATGACAACCTACAACGTGAAATGGCCTTTTAGGCTCTACCTACCTCTTTGTGATTCTATGTACGAAAGGAAATCGGACTTGGACTAAACTAAATATATGATTTATTTTAGACATAGTTATAATATACTGTCACTAGCTTATCAAAGCAGTTCACAGAACAATAAAACCGACAAGTCAATTATTCATGGGCTTCTAACTCTGGCAAAGGCCACCGAGCCCTAATTCCCGGAACCTTACCCTTGGATTACCGGCAATCTTCAATGAACTCAATTTAACTGACACTGAAGCTTAGTTTATTATAAAGGAACAACGTCAAGGCACCAAAAGCACAACAACAATCGGCTTTTTACTTCAAATTCAAGAATACAGACCTCATCTCGAAAAGATAAAAGTACTTTTGCTGTTGTAGTTTTTTTTTTCCTAATTCTAATTGCACATAAATTTTTCCATTTGCGTATTGATAACTATAATTTATTTCACTATTATTTGCAATTACTAGCTGTCCTGTTACTATCGTTTTTCAAATTTATTTATTTATTTCACTAATGTTCAACTTAGCAGTGAAAAAAAATTAAACACTTTTCCTTTTAAAGCAAATGTTTAACATGCTTTTAGTGAGCTATTTTAAGTTCTTTTCATATACATTTTATCGTTCAACGAATGTGGTAATTGATAAAGCTATCCGTATTAAAACTCAGACAAAATATAGTTCACGAGTTGACAACTAAAGTAATAACGGCATCATTTGTTATATTCTTTAAAGAAATACCGCATTCTCATTTAAAGAGACTCCAGTTACAATTTTTTATAGCAGGCTCTATCTATATTAGGAATTTTATTGTTATGAGTGCGGTATCAATTTTGTTTTCAGTAAAGGCGAGCACTCCAATCGAGAAGGCAACGTTTTTTTATCACTTCATCTCTTTGCAATATTCAGGACGCCTCCATAAAAAGCTTCCTTGTAACTGCTCAATGTAAGGCTACACACCGAGTCCTAACGAAAAGTTTTCAGTTTCAAGATGTATATTAAGTATCGTTTTATTGCTTTGGGGATAGGGGCCGTATTTGGTGGCACTTCACTAATCTAATTAACTGAAAATTTATGAAATTTCATTCTACTAAATAAGAGTTCTGCTTCATATAAGTATAGCATATTGTCCTTATCCCAAGTTGGGCGCCAAAACTGAAGATGGAAGAAAATTTCTGTAAAATGTAAAAAATGTATTCTAAGTTAAATTACAACAAACTGTATCGGGAAAAGTGTTAAAAGACACTCACATCGCAGAAACGATCAAAAACAGTAATACAAAGTCACATCATATAATTGCTAGATCTGAATTTATCTCAAAATGTATATGTAACTTGAAAAACCAATTGAAAATATCCTATTATAATCCAGATCCCACGTTGAGCGCCAATAACACAACTACCGACAACGAAGAATCCATAATTAAAAATAATTACGGACTTGAATGAAGCCGTCCCCGGGGCAATCTATGCAAAATGTCAAGTTGGCTGTTTGCCCATTATGTCTCCGACCTCATCGCTCTATGAAAGAGCCGACGCGACGCGCCGCGCCGTCCCGCGCCGCTGCAAGCACAATGGCGGACGAAAATACTGATAGAATTTATAAAATAAGTGATTGTAACCAGGTCCAATTTTGTGGCGAGTAAATTAACATCATCATATTAACATAGACATAAATCCAACCAACGAAATTACTTTCAAGGCTGGTCGAGCTATTAATAGGGTCATTTCAATTTACATGTAATGCATACTGCTAATGCATTATTAAGACCGTCAACCACATGCACCATACGCGCCGAGCCGAACTCACCAATAATGGACAGGCTTAACTAATAATATTAGCCACAAAATGCTCGTAACTACGATGTAAACACGCGGTAACCACCACGGTCTATTGACGCCTTGGCATTACGCCCGATCCTTGAGAATGCTGCCACACTTTGTTCTGATTTTAAGCCGTACGGCATTGGATTAAACTTGTATAGGCCAGCACGTGTGGTTTTGTAAGCACGCGTGTAATGCAAGATTACCCGCGTGTTTGTGTTATATATTTTTAGCTCTAATATCGAAGGCTGTAAGGGTGGCGGGGCTCGCATTATGCAGATAGATATTGCAGCAATGACTGGCAAGTACGGCATGATAGTGGAAGTAATGGCGGAGGGCTCGAGGGCCGGCCGGGGATATTCAGATGCTCAGTTTTTCGACGGTTGCGGGGAAAACTCGTTGGTTTTTGCCGGCGAGTGTGAATTCTATGAAACATTTTAGTTTAAGTGATTATTTATCGGATGAGCTCTGCTAGCATTTCCATTCCAGAGTTATCTGTCAGGTTTTATAATGGATTTGTTTTTAAATCGGGCATTTAAAACATTAATCCCCAGCAACAAATAACCTCAATAACCTTTTAGCAAAATGCTCGAGCAAAATAATTTGTGAAAACTGTTTACTTTTAGAAAAAAACCTTCGATTTGACTGACTCACTGGAATATTGGACTAAAGTATAAATAATATTGCTTTATAAAACTAAAGTTTTTGACCAACTGCCATTATATAGGTATAACCATAGGGTAATATTTGTTACTTAGTTTGATGTTTGTTAATATTTATTATTAGTTTCCTACTTGATTTTATGAATATAACAAAAACAAATGTCTATGTTTGAAACCAATTCAACTAAGTAAGCAGCGGAAAATCCACATTTCCTCCTAGAACTAGTTAAGAGAAACCACAACCAGAAGTTCACCTGAAGATTCGAAAGCCGATTAAAGTTGTATGGCGCCAAACGGATCCGCGGACTAATTAGTAATTAGCTGGAGTGTGGTTGCGATCTATCGATTGGCCAAACTGTCGGGACTGTGAAAATACCGTTGAAAGAACCTAGAATTGAGGTTCGGAAATTAAGTTTGTAAATAGTAATTAATATTATTTTGGAGCCATGCTGCCACGTTGAACGTGGTGTGGCATTCGGCTGTCAGTTAGTCGTGGATATTAAAATGAGCTTGAGAGAAAATCATAAAAAACGGAGTGCGAAGTAACCATAGCTGTGCATTTACCCTGCTAAATGCCCATCGCTCACTGAAGAGTTTGATTTCTGAACTTGATTGCGCTTTGCAAAAAACCGAAATAACGTAAAATTAAAATATCATGTCACCATGGTCATGGCTCAATTAATAAAATGTAATAAATAAGATATGCATTCTATCTGCTATTTATTTTTACGATTTCTAGATCAAAACGATGAATTACGTATCAGATAACCCTGTTCGGTAACGGGTCAACTCGTTTACTTCCAAACAACCTAGCAGCAGCTAGAAAGATTCTTAGTTAAAAGAAATCTCTTCGAGAAAACATGACACTAAAGGAGGTTTGCCGCGAGTTCTTTAGCTGGTGGAAATCACTCCTAAGTTATACCTGTTATTATGATGTAAAGTTAAGGTCACAATAGTAAACATCCATAAAAGACGAAAAAAATCTTTGATCACATATTGAGAAGAAAGAAGCCACATTTCCGCTCGCTTCTTTTAAAACTCGATTGTGAAAACTAGTTACTTCCTAGCTTTTCTAGACAAATACTTTATTTAACTTGTGTTTTCATCTGTGAGAAACTTAGTTGGTTTCCGGATCGCTTACAGTTTTATTTTCTTTTATAGCGGCAAACTCAACTATATGACACATTTAATACAGTAGCAGTTTATTACAAAATGTTAAAGAAAGGTCAATTATCGAAATTCTATTATTATTGTTATTTCTTCTCGAACAATAATTATTTTAAAATGATGTAGTTTTTGTTTTATTCCACCTTGGGTAGAGGAAATGTACACAGTAGGTATTGTTACAATTATCTGCTGCTCCTAAAAGCGATACGAGATAAACTGAAGCTATATAATTTTCTCAGTGATATAAGTACTTTTTCACCGATTCTGATTTTAAAACGTGTTTTTGTCATAATGGTCAGTACGAAAACAAAAATTGCTACAACCTGTATGACGCGACCGTCAAGGGGTTAAATAAATATATTCTTATTCTTATCTTGATCATTTTATGCTCCCTTATCCAACAATTATATTGAGTATTCCGATAAAAAAACTGAAATAAAAATAAACAACAGTTTTTTTATACTTAGTCGTTTTCACCTGAGGATTCGTTCATGATCGCGCAAGGAGATGGACAGCCAAGATTGACAATAGTGACTGTGACACCTACAAGCACAGACTCCAGGTCGGCTAAAGGAGCTAATATGAATTAAGGTGTATAAAAAAATTGCACTAATAATTAGGGTACTGATTGCTATTAGTCGCCATCTAATTAACCATTGCCAAGTCACATCGTTTCTTAGCCATTGGCCTTTTGCGTTCAGTTGTAACCCAGCGTCGATATATGGAAGTCATTATTCTCATCAGGGTTATGTGTGAAATAGTAATATAGGATATTGTCTGGTACAACAATTTACCATATGTTAAAATACTATTCCAAACATGAAAACACCCAAAGTAAAGCTGAAAACGCTCGAACAATTCACTATTTATATTCAAATGTTCTCGCTGTATTAGTTCCACTGAGTAACCAATATAAAGATACGGAGAATAGTTTCAAAGCGATAGAATACACCCACGTTGGTAACTCGATTTAAAATTGCAACTCAGTATTGTCTCGAATAGTTTCTGCTTCAGAGTAAATATTGTGTGTTGATTCTTTTTGCGACAAACTAGAACTAATATTAGGTTCGCTTACATTTTTCTCTCTCATTGACAAGAGAATTGCAGGCGCATGAGACGTAACATCCCCGTCTCGGGATGATGGACGCAACGCAATGTGACTTGAGTTATCGTACTTTGGTGGAGAGGACTCAAGTCGTATTGCTGTCGTCTATGGGCGCCGGTTACCACTTAACATCAGGTGGGCCGTCAGCTCGTACTGTCACTAATATGACATAAAAATAAAGAAAAGTGTGAGAGCGTATGCGTGTGCGTGTGCGTGAGCGTGAGTGTGTGTGTGCAACCAGAAGCAAATGACATGGTATATTTTTTTCATTTGTGAAATAAGAGATAGGAGCTTAAAATTAAAAGTAAGTAGTATAGATAATAATTGGCAACAGGATCACCGCCATTCGTCGTCGCTGCGCGATACTTTTTTTTTTTATGTTATGTAGTTACGGAACGAGCCGACGGCCCACCTGGTGGTAAGTGGTAACCTCGGCCCATAACAACCGATGCGACTTGGGTCCTCCCCTACTAGGTACGACAATACCCAAGTCGCACCGTATGCGCCCGTACCTATGAGAGGATGTAGGTGGAATGTCTCATGTGTCTGTAATTTCACCGGCAACCACACCTATAAACCGGAACACAGTAACGCGAACGCGTTACTGCTTGGCGGCAGAAATGGGCATGGTGGCAGTACTTCCCCGGACGAACTTGGCGAGTTCTACTGCTCTTAAATATACTGCCACTAAGCTCGATCTAAACACGAGTCTGTAAGTTGAATATTCATGTTGTGAGGAGAAACGTACAATACACCTTACTGGGATTGCAAATTGCTTTATTTTTTACAGCAGCGAATACTTTATGTAGTAGCTGGTATTTATTGGCAATTGCTTCGGTTCTCATCTGAATAAATTTATAAAGTCTGATTACCCATGCCTGCATGATGATTTTTGTTTAGTAAAATAAAGTAAAAGAATAAATTGATGCTATTGATGCTATTAGTAAATTAACAACATAGTAACTTCATACTTAAGGACTTGTAAATGTGTTCGATTGCTACGGTAACAATTTAGAGCTCAAAACACTAGCTAATAACAGTAACTAATACAGTAAGTCCCCAAAACAGCAAACAAAAGTTTTGTTTTTCAATTGATGAGATGAGTATTGCATCGATAGAGTTTTAATTTTTTCCCGTCTGACCCCAGAAAAGGCTTTCACAGGGTGTCAGATGGTAACTATACGATAGCACATAATATCAATGGTTTAAATGTTTTAAATACATATAACAGTGTTAGAAGTATTCTTAATCATTTACAGGTTTTGATTCACAGGTGACATCATTATTATTTATTTTTATTCGCATACTGTTGATAAAACACATAATTGTATAATACTGGCAAAGCTAGCATAGAACATAGTCAAAGCTATTCAAAAACACGTTAAGAAATCATTAGAAGATACGAGTTGGAGTTCACAGCTTGCGCCATTTTTGGCGCATGTAGAAAGCATGAAGATTTTCATTTGGGACACAACTGACTTAATCTAATATCTAAAATTCTCGTGTCACAGTGTTTGTAACCAAACTCCTCCGCAAAGGCTTGACCGATTTTTATGAAATTTTTTGTGCATATTTGGTAGGTCTGAGAATAGGACGTAAATTATTTTTCATACCCGTGCGATCCAGAAGGGTGGACCAGCCCAAAAAAAATTTATTGTAATCTAAGTAATTTATTGTAAAATATTGTAAAATAATGCAATAATTAGAATTATAAAAAATTTGTTCAATCGAAAATACGGGCCTTTAAGTAAATGCTTGTACAGTCGAAACGCATACCATTACTTTCATACAACAACGCCCTTTTTCACATGAATAAATCGAGAAAATGAAATTTTAAATGACTTTAAACAAAGTATTTTCAGGGCTGTCAGGACAAACTCAGGTAACGTAGCCGAAATGACCGTCCGGTAATGAAACGTGCGCGATAGAGCAATAACGAAGAAAGTTCAGTACGGCTATAACTCACGACGGGGGCAGCGCATAAATCATTCGTGAGCGGCCGAGTCGCGCGCGAGCTGTGAGCATCAGCGGAAATAGCTCGATACATACCGGCATCAAGCGATGACGGCCCACCCGGGAGTATTGACTTCAGTTCAAAGTGTGTTGTACGTGAATTATTGAACAAGACATATTTACATTTAATTAATTTTATGCAAATAATTTACAGAACGAGCAAGTTGAACCCACCTGATTTTAAGCGGTAATCTTTGTCTATAACAAAAACAATGACGTCATACGGTCCAACTTAGGTATTGGGGTGACCGTGTCGCATCGTACTCGCTCGTCACATTGAGAAGTCAGGTTTCCACCTTCACTACTCAAAGTTAGGAGCGTCTCACGTACCTGTAATTTCACTGGCAACCGTCAATTTTCAATACGGCATACAGTAATGCCTGCTTGGCGAAAGAAATGTGTGTAGTGTTCTATTGCATTTTAAAGTCAATACCTTCGCTAGCTAGACGCTAGACGAACGAATAAGACAAAAGCGCTTAGGTGAGTACTGGTACGTACGAGTTGCTTAACGGTTCCATACTCGCTGAACGCTATTCCTTACGCCACACACCGACCTGTAACAGAGAAAAGAAGTAGACACTTCAACGATAACATTTTATCGTTTTGAAAAACCTCTTTCATACTTTTTCGCTCGTCATAAAGTGCTTATTCAAAAATACTTTTAAAAGTTTTTATCAGGCAGAACCTTTCAAAACTTTCGGACTTAGTTGCGTAAGTAAATATTAACAACTTAAATGAATTGTGGTATTGTTTGATAAGTTTTTTTTGTTTGAAGTAAGATGTATCTATTTCTTAGAGTAATCAATTAATCATTATTTACAAGTATCCAATAATATGAATTTCAAGAATGAAATACCTACATAGTATACACGTTAAAAATTAATAAAATCACTTAAATTAACCAAATATTATTTCCAAAGATTTACATATAGCTGAGATAGGATTGGCCACTAAATATTCCGTGTGAGCATGGTGGCCCAGTGGTACAGCCCCGAGTTTCAATCCGGATGTCGCTGGTTCAAGTCCCGACACCGAGAACATTGCAAAAAGGAGCCTCATTGTACTTAACGTCCTTTCACCACTAGTACTAAATGTTTCTTTGTGGGTATTACGGCAATACCTAATATAAATGAAGCAATATGCTACAATAACATTCACGGCCCCAAAATTGTAATCGTCGATCGCACAAAACTATTCCCGCAAATTCCCGACACAATTTTCTCTTTCAGTGCGTTAAATCGCAATCCCCTTTTGTACGTGTTCCGTAATGTTTGTAAATAAGAAACCTTAATAACGCTAAGCGCTGTTAGACAACATACATTTCGAAGCGTGCTTCAATACATAACATTTAATTGAATCATTTCTACATGTTGCTTCTTTTGAACAAATTATTAATTACTTTATGTGAGTTGTGTGATGTCTGTGTTGATAATATTGATAATGTATTGTACCCGCTGCTCGTACCTCCACTAACTAATAAGAGTGTCCGGTAATATTCCATATTCGTATTTGACACAGGAAACGTAAAGACACTTGCACTATCTACGAGCACTAAACAATTTATTTCAGAAATCAAGTTTTGTCTATTGTTTGTATATTGTCACTATTTTATCTCATCGTTGTATCGGGAATATCCAAGATGTTACCTCTAACAGCCCGAGTCCACGATCTTTTGTTTTACTAGATCTATGACAGTATTTATAAATTCGTTTTGAATTGCATGTTGTTTAGCAGCGCTGGTTTCACACCTGAGCGTTTGAGCGGTTTGAGCGAAATGAATGTAGCAAAGCGCTTTTTATAAAGAATTTGCGATGAATAGAAGCAAGGATTTGAGAACACACTCCGGCTTGGGTGCAATTAATTTACAAATTGTATACACAAACATGTATCGTTTATCGCTCATTCTAAGTGACACCTGTATGAAATCCATTGCGGGGCTTAGAATAAATAAGCGGAGAAACATACAGACAGAGAATCATATGATCTTATAAAATCTGAATCATACATTAATTAAAACGAATGTATAGAAAATAACAAAATACTTGGTTACAAATATATTTTTAGTAACTTTACTGCTATTTCAAACTGATTCAGTTCAATCAACTGATTTAACCAACTTGTTGTGAATGAATACCGCAGGCTGCAAAATATTTAAATGTAATAATCTCAAGGGAACCTATGTATTTATAAATGTCACAAAAAATTATGTGTGATTTCTAAATACAAACTAAGCGAACGCAATCCAATATTTAGGTGCAGGTGCATTAAGCCGTCACTTTTGCTTACTGCAGGCAAAATACTATATTTGGGTAACATTTGCATGACTTTCAAATAGGGAATCGTATTTCAAATTGTTCCAAACGTGACGCAACTTTACTGTTAGGGAAACTAGAGAATTTTGGACAGTTAAAATACACACTATGCAGTAACAGTTTTACTGTATAGTGTGTATTTCAATTTGCATATATATTATATTTTAGGTGAGGCCCAGTTTTATAGAGCCCTACTTCAGTCCGGAGGTCACTGGTTCAAAGCAAAATGTTGGCAATTTGTTTGTTCGCCAGATTTTTTTCGCGACTGCACGTTCTCAATACACAGAAAGTAAACATTGTGAGAAGACCAGCACTTCCTAGAATCAAACAACCGTAGATATGTCAATTGCAAGAAACAAGCCTCTTTGAGGTGCACTTTATCGTTTCATAACACTAATTCGTGAGAGCCAGAGATACGAGTGGTAGTAGTAACGCTTCAGGACTGGTAGAGGATTGATTGCATGTATTCCGGTGATTACTAAAGTGGAAGGTGCATGGAATTTGCTTTGTCACATTTTTGGTCTGCATGCAATTGACGTTGTCGGGACACATATTTGTACATAGAAACGGAATCAAGGCGGGAAGACGTCATTTCGAATTTTCTGTTTAGGGACATTTTTTTTACGTTTTTGTTGTCCTTGAAAGAGTAAAAGCCTTTTCTTATATATATCTCAGTTATGTGTGTACCTGTCTTTCTGAGTAATATCATCACACTAGCAATACATTGGGTATTAACTACAATTCGTGCCCTCCCAGACAGCGGAACGTGCAACGACGCCGCCTGCATTTAAACGCGCTTTGTGCTAGCGGCAACACTGTCGCTATTTATTGTTTATGTTCAGATATCAAGCTTAAACATAAATAAAACGAGGAAGATGTGCTTATTTTGTGATACCTACCGATATCACCTAACTTTTTCAGCATTCAATAAGAATTATTTTCTACAGCGTATCATTGCCATAATAGCCATTTTTCATTAATCACAGCTACAATTTATCTGGGCGTAGCTGCAATGCTAGATAGTAGAGAATACCGATTTACATCAGGTGGGACATCCACTCGCACCATCTTTTCATCACTTGAATATAAAAAATAAATTTATGCCCTATTGCATAGCTGATTAAATTATAATAAATTATTAGTGATGAATTCGATAAGCATTTCATAACATATCGCTTATTGCTGGTTTCATGTTGGGTTATAAAATGCATCAATCAATGTTTTTTTTTTGTTTTTAAAAAACACGGTTCTCATTTTGTGTACTAAACGAATACCTTCTTAATTACAAGCCAGTAATAATTAGATAGGCGTCGGTGAATTGGAAAATGGTAGGTATAATGAGCCCGTTCTACTCCCTCCCTCGTTAAAATTAGGCCTTTTCCCCGCTGCGGCAACATTATAAAGCTGTACCAAAGTAATGGTGTATTTGCGTTGAAAACAAAGATTTATAGGGAATTTAAAAGCACTTTCCTATGAAAAAAATTAACGTGTTTTTTCCACAAAATTCAGAACTGAGTACATAATTCAGCGATGATCGTGCACGGCTGCGGTGAACGAGCGCGCGGTGCCGCGGAGTCAAGCGCGCCGCACACAGAATACTTACTCCCTGTACGTGTAGTAGGCACTTACATGTTGCTACATTCACTATGGCGAAATATTTGGAAAATTTCAAGGAGTTAATCAAATTACCTGATTACCCGGTACACTTACAGGAATAGCTCTCTCTCTCTCTCTCTCTCCTTCCCCTGTAGACTGAGCCACTTACTTGGTGACCCCCTTGTGAAAAAATTAGCTGGAGTTACGGGTTAGCAAACTCTTTTTTTGACGTGACAACGTCTTATAATTCGATAGAGCCGGCTGCACGCACGAAAAAACATGACTCATGCGGCGTTACCTCGCTCTGAGGCGTTCCATGTAAGGCTTGTGCAAGTGCAAGCGAGAGCGCGGAACGAGCGACAAAGAAGCACAATCGGCCTTTGCGTTCGGCAGCGTTCGACATCCGTCTCTCTCCTACTTGAGTGAGCGATGCGTCTGCGTGGACAGGTGCTAATACTTACATTTACATGTTTTGATCGAGTATCAAGTGCAGTGTAAAACTATTAAATTGTAAAAAAAAAATTGACATAATTGTATTTATGCGTACAAATAAATCTAACTTGATCAATTTCATTGTGATTTCCAATTACCTCCTTCTCTATATACATACAAATCTATTAAACAAATGAAATTAAAATTTTCTTTTGAAAAATGCTACCATTCCATCAGTATTTTCTTAAGACGTTGTCACGTTCAACTATCGTCAGTAAACCGACTTTACAGACAACCATTTTTTTATGTGATACAGTTACGGAACGAGCCGACGTGGGCACCTGGTATTAATTGATAACCTCGGCCCATAACAACCGAAGCGACTTGGGTCCTCTCCTACAAGGTACGACAAGATCCAAGTCGCATCGTATGCGCCCGTAACTCTGAGACGTGTAGGTAGAATGTCTCATGTGCCTGTCATTTCACCGGCAACCACACCTTTCAAACAGGAACACAGTAACGCGAACGCGTTACTGCTTGGCGGTAGAAATGGGCGTGTAATACGGCAATAGAATAATACGTCCATGATATTAGTAATACAAACATAAAACATTTTTTATGTATTTATTTATATTTGTTACGCAATATACCGAATTTTAATGAAATTATCAAGTTTTAGTGTTCACTTTGTATACAGTAAGCAATTTAAACTCAACATTTAAAAGTATATAGTATAACCGCTTTTTACTAAGTGCATATGGATGTATACACGGTACATATACCTAAACATATTTTTTTTACAATATTTGTCTGTCTGTCTGTCTGTCTGTTAGTTCGGCGTGGACTGATTTTGACGTGACTTTCACTGGAAGATAGCTGATGTAACAAGGAGTAACTTAGGCTATTTTTCCGAGGGGTAAAATTATTAAAACCGAATTCCACGCGGACGAAGTCGCGGGCAACAGCTAGTATAAAATTAAAAACATGGAGAAACTGATCTCAACTCCAGCTACTCAAAATAAAATTTTGGTACAAAATATATTCAGAGAAACGGTCCGTCTCATCTGTACCTCTCACAAATACACTTTCACATACCACCCCACCCTCGCACAATTATGTAAATACCCACTTATACCTTCTTTTTTAGACTGTTTTATGGGCTGAATACAAAATCGGTGATACTACTGCAAACTCGATTGTGTTGGATCTGGCTATAACTTTTGGAGGAACAAAGTTTTTGTATATATGTTCGTGTTGTGGTAACGTTGTATTGATTAACAAAACACAAATACATTTGACTATTGTACAGAATATGCACGTGATTTGCAATTGATTGATGAATATTTCTTTATAACTACTATATTTGATAGGAAACAACGAGTTCTAATATAAGAACATGTTTTCGATCGAAATATTTTCGTAGGGATATAGTGTATTTCGAATAAATTTGTTAGCTGATTTCAAAAAATAGTATTATTTTTATGGGCACGACTGCAGTTTGCATTGGTGTGTATATTTTTATATATCCCGTACACGAATGAAAGCCGTTCTCAAGATTTAGGTAAACTGAACTGAGCCTCACTGCCTCACCAGTTTAACACGCTATGTCTATGCATATTGCATTCAAAGGAATTATGAATTTATTTATCTTAAATGGGACTCCATTTTATAGATATTCTCATCTATTAGCGACTTGCAAAGGATAATAGCGTCGTCACTGCATTTATTGTGACGAAAATAATAAGTCTTTGTTGAAAATTCCTCTTTTGAAAAGCTACTACGTTTCAAAATTCTCAATTTATATTTAGCGGTCAAAATGTATGGTGTAATCCGCCATTCAACGAAATACTGCTTTACGTGCTTGACGCCGGTTTTATTATTATTATTTTATTTCTATTTAATTTCGGCCGATCGACATTTAGCCTTTCATGTGACCTTGAGCTGTGCGTGAAAACAGTTAAAACTTAACCTGGCAAACCGATTTCAAACTGTTTAGATGAATGTACTTAAACTGCTAAAAAAAAATGGTTAAGTTTTAACCATATTACCCAACATTTACAAGTGACTAAATATTGGGGCCCTTTTGTTAAACGTATCCTAAATCAATTCGGCCGATATAGAAATAATTCGTTTTGCAAAAATTGTACATTTTGTCTGCGACATATCTGTTGTATTGATCCCTGCTGATGTCTGAGTAACTCTACTCCTCACACTCTAAAGGCAGAAGGGAATCATAAAGTTCAAACGGTTCATCTGAGCCTAATCTTCTACTGTGGTACGAAATTTCAAAGGCTCAGATCTTATGGGATGATGGAGACCTTGTGAATGAAAATCCAAGGTCCAGTTTATTTTTCTCTTATTCAATCTTGAAGTGCAAAAGTAATAAAAATAAAGGAATCGAAGATACGCTCGTTTATAAACCAAGGAACCTTCCAAGATATCAATGAAAATGTATGTAGCGCCGGTTGAAAGAATGCATTAGTAAGGGCATACCACACTCGCGTTTGTTGCGTACGAATGCGTGGTCGGTTTCAGTTATTTTAAGAAATATATCGACAAGCGTCATTTTTCACTGAGTTATGAGCTATTTGTGCATCGATCGATAAAGATAGTTATTATATTACTTGTTTATGTGTATGATTACACGGTACCTACGTGTAAGATGACTCACCTTACGTTAAGCTGTAACCTCTGTTCAGTAAAAGTAATACCACTTGTTAAATAGGGCTTAGGCACAGGAACACCTGAGTCGCATGGGTTACGTTACTGCGTAACTCTGAGACGCGAAGGTGGAATGTACATGCCTGTAACTTTACCGGTAACCACACATTTCAAACTAGAACACAGAAACGCTTATGCGTTACTGCTCGTTGGCCAAAATAATTATACTTACCAGAAAAATCTTGGCACAAGTTCTACTGCCAAAATTCTATCATCTTCATACTTTAATGTAGATAGATAGAAAACTCTTTATTGTACACCACAAGATAAACATAAATAATTTTACAAGAAATAGTTAAATGTGAAGTTCAATGGGCGGCCTTATTGCTTAAAGCAATCTGTAATGTGTTGATCAAAGATAAAGTTAAAGTAAAGGCTTCTTTGGTACACTACGAGTCATTCAGTCACTCTTTGAGGCGCATTTTAGTCCTTTAATTCACTGGTTCGGGCAAGTGCAGTGATACGATTATTAGTTGTAGCACTAAAACATATTAATGAAATAAAAAATTAACATAAATGAATTAAACTTAGACTACATCATTATATCAGTCTTGTATTTCGACTGACCTCACAGCTCAGTTGGTAGTAACCCTGCCTGCGTCTGGGTGTTGATATGTGCCGTGTGGAATGTTCATCAATATTTATTTATGTATGTGACAACCTAATTGTATTTAAGCATTAATATGTTATAATATAATATATATAATAATTTAAACAGATTACATAGTCGCAAAAATGTGATACTAAAAGTAGTGTGTGGTGGCAGCATTAGCGCCGCGCTGAGCGGGCCGCATGCCGGGTGGGGAGGGGTGTACAGAAGGCGCGGGCGAGGGAACAAAGAGGTTTTACTTGTTCAAAGGATGGCGAGTCACTCCACTGGTGTTCCGATACATAGATAGTGTACTGTGTGTACAATAAGTCACAATACATTATGACGAACATTTCACATTATGTATTTTGTGCTATATTTAATTTAATCTTTCACTTAGTATTGTTAATGTTTCAAGGGTATTAACAGCATTAAAACGCCAGGAAAATTTGTTATGCCAATACTAAAAGTTGTGAGATTGTTAAAGAAATAATAGTATTTTAATTTCCTTATTAACCTTAAAAAAATCAAGGAAAGCAAGTATCTCTAAAATAATCACATAATACTGTTCATCTTATTCCATTTCCTATTTCCTACATTAGAGGAAGCTGCTATCGGCTGTAAGGACCCCGTAGTTTATTAGATGAAAATTACAATGTCCCCAGATGTCTAGACGCCTAAAAGAAGACGCAGTGTACGATGCAGAATACTCGCTTACCTATCATAAATGCTACCTTTTGACTCATGAACAAGATCGACATCGTGAAAAACATGATTAAATTACTTCATTGTGGCCTAAATGATCCTAAATGATGATGATATCCTTCTCAGTAAGCAAATATTGGTTCTCAATAGCAGAGTCCTTATCAAACCGAGAGAAAGTAAATAACATGAACAATGTTATTTCCAATAAAGTGGTTAAACGGCGAGAGCCGCGCTGTCAGCCGTCAGGCGCACTGTCAGCGGTTTGCTGACGTTGCGGTAACGATCAGCTACGTTTACAGATGCTGGGCGAGGATTTCAGATCACATATTTGGTGTATGGTATTCTTCGTTTAATACACTTCATTTTAACATTATTATTCCTCCTATTCATTTTTTTTTCTCGGATCTTATCCCGGTTCTTTATAGATATTGGAGCCAAAGCGAATGCCTTTAGGCGTGTATTATACGGGTGATTATTATGGAAATATGTAGGAAGATATATGGTAAAGCTATAATAGATATTATGGCGAATTCTTGGAGAACAGTAAATTGCCTAGTTATTGGACTATTATTATAATGTTTAAGGCAAGTGGTGAATCACCCCATGAGTGCTGCCAGGAACAGACATCTCTGCGCTGCTGGCCGTCAGGTACAATGACAGCGGTTTGCTGACGTCGCGGTTAGGATCGCTTAGAATTTCAGATTGTAAGCGATCAGGCTTGCGAGGTTTTGTGATCAGATATTTGGACGACGAAATTGTCGCAATGTCGTGTAAATATGTTTTTGAATAATTATTCAGGGGACAAAAATTTCAAATAGCAGTCTTTCTATTATTTATTGAGTAAAAGATGATTTGTTGTATGAGTTTATGTGATATTAGAAAATTATGTAAACTCTAACAACATAGCATACTATTTCTCACAGTAAATGATTCCTTAATAAACCACTCTCAGTTATGTCAAAGTTTAAACTACCAAAAATAACAATAATAACGTTATATAAATTACGAAATAAAGTTCGCACTTAAACTTCGAACTTATTTTCATAATTTAATGTCAGTCTTTTCAAGTACACTGATGGCGGTTTACTGAATGACGGTTTCAATTATCGAAAATGGTTTAAAATTGCATTTGGCTGAATAATATAATTTTTCTTATAAATATGTTTTTGAATTGCACACACTTGAGAAGTATTAACGCCCGAATTGTAAATTACGACAGTATTACTCAATTAGCCCTAAAATACTAATGTCAGTTATTATGACCAAAACCAAAAACCACCCATTTATATCTTACTTACGTTAAATAAATTTTATTCAACAAAAGACTTTCTACATTTGTGTCTCATAGTTAAGGGCGAATACAATGTAACTTAACAAATAATATAATAATATTATATTATTATTATTAATTTCGATATATATGCCTCCCTCCCCACAAGTCATTACTTTTGCTATGGGCACCCCCTCAACACAAGCAGAGCCATTATGTTTCACATTCATATTTCAAAGTGCGTTAATCAAAATCAAAATCAAAAATCAAAATCATTTATTTCCAAAAAAATTTCGTGTAAATAATATGCCTGTGGACCCCGCACTAGGGCTAGCCTGTCTCGCGGGTGTCCAAATACGATTACTTAATTATAATTCTAGGAGAAAACATGTGAGACAGTTCGGTAAAAAAAAATATTTAAAGCAATTATACTAGAAGTTATACAAATAAAAATTGAATGTCTGGTGCGAATGGGCGCGAGTGAGCCAGTGTGTGCGCGTGTGTGTGCGGGTGTGTGTGTGTGCTTGTGTGCGTGTGTGTATGTGCGTGCGTGCGTGTGTGTGTGTGTGCGCGTGCGTGTGAGTGTGTGTGTATGTATATGTGTGTGTGATAGCGATACATGTGATATTTTGTGAGAAAACAGATACAACTAAACTAAAGTAGCTAATAATGTCTCCGTGTCGTTATAATCAAGTGTAAGTAACCATTTTTTTATTTTGGCTTTGACTTCATAAAGGGAACAGGAGTCTAGTTCACATTTAGACACTATGCGTTTATATATAAACGGAAAAGCAAATGATTTAAAACGCTTTGCAAAATAAGTTTTTATAATCGGCATTTGAATTTTTACTCGACGGCAACTATTTTCACAATTTTTGGCAGGGTGTGACAATATGTAACTCTTATGATAAGTCAGAGCAGCTTTTTGAATATATAATTGTCTTATAGACAGTGTTTGTGTTTCCTGGTGCAGGATCATGGTTGGAAACCTGAAGGGTTTGTGGTACATCACCTTAAGTACTGACCGCTGTGCTCTTTCAAGCTTGATAATAAAAGTTTTGGCTGCGCCTCCCCAAACAGAAATACAATAGCATAATATAGATTCACAGAGAGATGTGTAAACCATTGTTAAGATTTCATTGTCAGCGCTGTCACGAAGCAGTTTCATTATATGAATCAGTTTCCGAACACGACACGAGAGAACATTTATATGTTGCTTGAAATTGAGTATCTCATCAAGCATGACTCCGAGATATTTAACAACTGCAGCACGATCAATAAGATTGCAAGAACACTCTTCAGACGAAGACGATCTTATTTTGCCACATTTATGAATTCTCACTGTCAAGTTCTCAGGAGGAGATGTGAAATTACTTTTGTGGAAACAGAGATATTTCGTCTTGTCTGTGTTGAGCGTTAACAAATTATGGTCCAACCATGTCGCAACGGACGAAAGGCCACACTCTGCTACACTGAAAACTTCGTCCCAGGTCACTCCTTTGAAAATGACAGCGGTATCATCTGCATAACATACAATCCGTGTATTATCGTTACCAGAGAAAAGATTGACTATGTCGTTCATGTAAACAATGAAGAGCGTGGGGCCGAGAATGCTGCCTTGTGGCACACCAAATGACGTAGTTTCCATGTTACTAGAGTACCCAGCCACTGAAACACACTGTCTCCTGTCTGATAGGTAACTCCTGAACCAGTCCAAGGCGAGACCGCGAATACCAAGTCGTTCCAGTTTTAGCAGCAGTAATATTGGTGAGACGGTGTCAAACGCCTTGGCCAGGTCCAGGAATACTCCCATGCATTTACGTCCACCATCTAGCGTAGACACTACGTCTTCGACTAGTTGTGATATTGCGTCCTCAGTTGATTTCCGCTGCCTGAAACCATACTGAAATGGTGAAAGAATTTCATTTTGCTCGAGAAACTGAACGAGTCTTTTGTTGACTATTTTCTCCAGGATCTTCGAAAATACAGGTAGCAATGAAATCGGGCGGTAGTTTGAAGGTACAGTTTTAGAGCCGCTTTTATGTATAGGTACCACAGCTGCCATTTTCCAGCAGTCTGGAAAAATACCTGTCTGTAAACTCAAGTTTATTACATGAGACAGAGGCACTGCCAACAAGTGACCAACCTTCTTGAGTAAAGAATTACTAATTCCATCCAAACCAGGGGTGCTCTTGCTTTTCATCTTTTTTATAAATGTCATTATCTCAATTGGATCTGTTGGTGTCATAAAAAAGGAATTAGGTGAGTTCAATGAAAATTTCACTAAGCCTGCTAGCTCCTGTTGAGTCTTTCCAATTGTGCTCATTATAGAGTTTGCAAGGTCAGATCCTACGTTTGCAAAGTACTTATTGCATAAGTTGAGTGACTGAGATGGCTGGGATTCCAATTTCGTGAGTTCTATATTAGTGCTCTTGTTATCGCGCAGTTCACAAATATCTTTCACTGTTTTCCACATTTTATTTGGAAGGTGTCTGTTTTGCAGTAGCTCTTGTTTGTTGTGACTAATCCTGAGATTTTTCAGAAGACCACTAAATATGTTTCGGTATTTTCTGTACAACACTTGGACTTCATAGTCATATGGATGTTTTCTCGCCTCTGAGTGCAAGTGGTCCCTATGCTTCATGCACCTCACAAGACCCGGCGTTATCCAGTCTTTGATTATACGTTTTCTGCGGCTGACAGGTACTAGTTTAGTATGTTTTTTGACCAGGGCTTCAAGTTTGTTGGATAGTTCAAGTGCTGCTCCGGATGTATCAATAGATTCCAGAATAAATTTCCAATTGGTGTGTTCCAATTCTTCAGCAATCGCTTCAAAGTCAGTTTTCGTAATAGTTCCCCTGCTACTTGGTATAGTCGAGCAGCTCCTTATCCCGGCCATGACCAGATCATGATCCGTGAGACCAGACCTACACACTACACCAATAGTTTGCGATTTAACATCGACCATGATGTGGTCCAAGCATGATTTCCCTCTGGTTGGTGTACTGATAACGTTTTTCAAACCCAGTTCAGCCATAAGGCAGAGGTAATCGTTAGTGGGGCTTGAATCTTCATCGAGCGTGTTAATGTTGAGATCCCCGGTTATAATTAAATTTCCCTTGGTTAATTTTTTCAGTTTTGTAGTAGTAGAAAGTGAAGATAGAAAGTTATCTAAATTCAAGTATGACGGGGAGCGATAAATACCAAGGATAGATTTAAAATTAGGAACCTCAACTAGAATACAGTCTGCTTCTGCGATTATAGGTTCACTTACATTTGCATTCCAGTCCAATCTAATATAAGCTACTACACCACCAGATTTGTTATTAATGCGGGATGTACTGTAATGGCGGTAATTAGGAAGATTTCTTATCAGTGAGCAACTACCAAGATGACATTCCGTGAGTATAACAACATCAAACATAATGTCAAGTCTTTGAAATGCGACCAGGAATTCATCAAAGTTTTTCTGAAGACTACGAATATTGAAGGTTAGTATCTTAAAGTTACATTGCTCACCGAGTGAATTTTTACACAATTCAGCAAGTGAATGCGTACGGCACGTAACAGTAAAGGTTTCATCAATCTCATTAACCAAGTCTAAAGAGGCCATTTATGAAACCAATGTTTCTGATTTAAAAATGTATGTTGTATTTTAGTAATTAGTGCCGCGATAGTCTTTACGATCTGAAAGAAAAAGAGAGATATCTGATGAGAAAATGATAATATGATGTGTGTATGTAGTGTGTGAAGTATGTATTCATCGTGTGTGTGTGAAAATATGTGAAATGGATTGTTGCAATACCCTAGTAGCATGTTTGCACAAATTATGCTAAAATAAATAGGAGTTAATGTACGATATGGTATATCCACGTTAGACTTTAACAAAGTTTGAAACGGCGTACCAAACAGAAAGTGACAAAAGAATGATACCACGAGAAGCAAAACACTAATGCAAAGTGCTTAAGTGCTTAGTGCTAATATTTTAGCGGTTGGACTTTAATCATTTGTAATTTTTCCTTATTATTTTATGCTTAAATGTAACTGTACCTTGCATAACATTCGCACATAAGTCTTCTAGAAGACAGCATATAAGACTATAGACGTATTCTTCTTGTAAATAACTACAATATTTTTTGCAATTACTGTGTAACAGCTTTTTTTTTTATGTGAGTGGAACAAGCTGATTTTGAGTGGTAATCGCTACTCATAGACAACAACAATACGACTCAAGTCCTCTCCACCAAAGTATGAGATGAGTAAGTAAGTCGCATTGCGTTGCGTCCATCACCCCGAGACGGGGATGTTACGTCTCATGCGCCTTCAATTTCACCAACACCCACTCCGTTCCACCGGAACACAGCAATACGAGTGCATCACTGCTTGGCGGCGGATTACCAGGTGTGGTGGCAGTACTTCTCGGGGTGAACTTGGCACAAGTTCTACTGCTACCTTGGGTTGCTCCTTTCGCACCACCCGGGGGACACGTTAGGATTTAAAGGGTAATCACTTACGGACGCGAGCAACTTGGGACCCCAAAAGCTTGATGTGAAACAGTGTTCCAGCTAATGAACTGCGTTTAATCTCTGCAGCACTTACATGAAATTTGACGTTCGTACTAACAATATATATATAGTACAAAGAAGCTCTTAAAATAATGAAATCTGTGCTCATACTTTGACTGTCACAGACGAAGTGACACAAGTTCTTGAGACCCGAGAGACATATCGCTCTACATCAGGCGGCAACCCTTGCTGGTGTCGCCATTTTGTCACATAAATCCTCTCACAGTTTTGAACACTATTTTCCAAGAAGGATGAGTGTATCTCAATTCATCTCAATTTTGGAATTGACATGTTGATAACACTATTGCGTTAGGTAAGCCCTGTAATGGTAGTCGTTGACATATACATATTAATAAAAAATAAGCGAATGGAAAGATGGCCTCGTCTTCTCTCGGCTTTCTAGTTAGAACTGAAATCTAATAGATATTTTGTCTTTTGGATTGTATTCTAGAAATAGATAATTGGTAAATCAACTTGAATTCCATTCTCATCTCGGCAAGCGGTCACCAATAGAAGCACAATTAGAATAAACACGAGGGATTGTGGATTTGATTAGGATTAGCGTTCTTTTTTCATATGGATTGGAAACTTGTCGCATAAAAAAAGCGGTAAATTTTCAGCTAAAGTGTCAATGGATTCAAGGTGACTCAGAGATTTCTAAATTCCTTATAATTAGATTTGAACCCCATAGTCAAATATTGTTTTCATTTTTCAAATGTAAATTATTGTTGAGTAATTAACAAAAGTCAAAATATACAAAAATAATCTTCACATTGTCAGGTGCAAATTGAATGGAACGTGAACACAGTATGAAATGCCGGCCTACTTAGAAAACCCTCGATTATCCCAGCTTTCGCTATCATTGTTGCCAAAAGCACAATTGCTATCAAATTCATTCGCCCAAATATCAATAAAATGTTATTTTCGTTTGATTTTCGCAATCCTAATAAACACGGCCGTTAGCCCGTGATGAAATCGCCTAGTGTTCCGATAACTGAAACGTAATGAAATTTCACTGACACCCCCTCTAGTGACTAAACAGCCTACAAACGACTATCCAGGCTTAAGTTCAACCCAATAGCTATAATCTCAAAGTTGAAAATTAATCGCAGGTTGTTTTAATTAAAATATGGCGTCTTGTGTACAAAGCGGCAGTAACATTCAGATCATCTGTTCCAAATGACTTAATGTGATAATGGTTATCGATGTAAGGAATGCTTAGTTACGCAAATATAATCTTGTTTGTTAAATGGTTACCTTGTTGAAACTTGTTTTAATTAGCACCATTATATTGCACAGTCAACAGATGTCTAATTTACTGAATAATGCAAGATTTATAGGGACTGCGATCAGAGATGGGCCGCCAATTATGAACATGCAATCTCATGCCGCACAAAATCTAAATATTAAACCAAACCTGGTTTTCATCATAATGATATCAAACTTCAATTAGTGTAAAATAAAATTAATTTGTTAAATGAGCCGCTACGGAACAATTATTGTACCAGTACATTTTTTATTTCACAATACAAAAAATAATAATATTCTTAAAATCGGATATTGCTGTAATTGAAAAAATAATTTCCTATATATAATCTCTTGAACTCATATAGACAATACAAGTTTTCCTGGTATACGATTTCGGACTCCTGCCGCGAACATAACTGAAAAATATGCTTTGAATCTGGAAATTTACCGAAATAAAGAAGTCCTAGATAAATATATCTGGAAGACGGCCAGACGATAGCGTGAAAACTGCACTTTATGCTCAAGTAAAATATTATTACTTTAGAATTTTCTGCGGGGCCGAAAGCAACATATGCTAGTCATCCAGTAAAACCAACTCCATTTTATAAATGAAATAAAACATTATGTAACATTAAAACAACCTAGTGAAAGAACTAAACTAATAACAGATCAGAATCTGTCCTAGCAACATATAACATGCACTTATGAAGTGAAAAAAATGTACATACTCTAAACAGGTGATATAGGCCTCGACCATGCGACGAATATACAAAACGGACAGCAGTCCAAGTAAGTGCAGCGGTATTAAAAGCAAAAAGAGATCGAAAGCAAGAAAATATTTGAGTCATAGGCAATACAAGTTATGTCAGCTACATCTTCAGATATACCAGCACCGTTCGCCACAACAGTTTCTGGCGCCGAGTACTAAGCTGACTTACATTATGGTGTTCTTGTTTGAAAGGTAAATGCTGATGCCTGTAAGTTCGATGGAAACCACTACGTTCCTAGTTCATTCAGCTTGATTTAAGCTTACTCAGCTTGAACGTGTGGCTAACTTCTTGCACAGCTGTGCTGGATGTAAGGTAACAGGATATAACATGCGTTGTGTTAGAAGGGGCATTACTGTAAGTAAACTATATTCTGCGATCCGATAGTTCTAGCTATCAGCGGCGCTCCGCGGTGAGTCGCTTTTGAACGACTTTGGAATGATGATTTAATTTTAGCCTCTAGAAAAATGTTGCATTTTTCTTTGACGATGAAATTTTGTTTGTATTACTTGAAGAAAATAGTGGCAGCTTTTATACAAGTGATTCGATAATATCAGAATTTCTTTTCTTCGCTAGATATAATTTTTTAATACTACAAGTGGTTAATTTTCTCCTTTGGGGAGAAATTAAATGATACCCAGAGTAATAATTATTGTAAAAAACGTAAATGAGAAAGATGTCATATTATTATTAATAACTGATTATAATAATTTCCGGGAACAAATTCGTATAAGTCTTTTCACTCTCACAGAGAGTAGGCCTGCGGTGGGAACTGCAACTGGCTTACTCTGATACGGAAGGCTGGTATGGTGTTAACTGTCAGCTTTATGCGCATATTTTGAAATTTTTAACTGACTTCATCTCCAAAACACATAGCACATTTTTCATGCGTATTCTAATATGAGTATAAAGTTGACATAATCGCATTCCCTATAATTATAATCAGTCTTAGCCAGGTTTATTAAATACTAGCTGTTGCCCGCGACTTCGTCCGCGTGGAAATCGGTTTTATCACGCACCCCTATTTTAGCCCTCGGAAAGTTGCCTAAGTTACTCCTTGTTACATCAGCTATCTGCCAGTGAAAGTCCCGTCAAAATTGGTCCAGCCATTTCAGAGATTAGCCGGAACAGACAGACAGACAGACAAAAATTTAAAAAAATGTTATTATGGTATATGTGCCATGTCCATATGCACTTAGTAAAAAGCGGTTATTTTAAGATTACAAACAGACACTTAAATTTTATTTATTTGTATGTATAGATGTACAATCAGTTTGCCCTCCTCAGAGTCATGGGTCAGAAGGCCTGAGTCCGTACTGTGCGATCAATTAATCAACATCAATCAATTACATTCAACGAGATTGCCGTGGTTACCTCAAGTGGCGTTATTCCATATGCCTGATTATAATATTGCTTGTAACGGCAAATATGACTTGCAATACCACAAAACAATAAAAATTCATACAACAGTCAAGAAGAAAGCAATTTGATATTCAAAATCTTATTTGTAACACATTATGGTCGATAATGCAACGACACAACTTTTGATTGCAAATTTTATTGTATCCGCAAATAATTTCGGTTTTACATCGATCATAAAACATATTTATTCATGACGCGGAGAATAATAAAACTCACGTTATTCGTATAAAAGCTGATGAAGAAAGAAAAGTCAACCTTGTACGGCTTACAGTAATATGACATGTCCGAATCTCGATGGATCATATCATTATTTGTGTGTTTGACTTTGAACATGTAATGACTATTAGACAAATCTATTATTACTATTTATGTTCAGGCTCGTGATAATTATTATATAACTAATTTGAACATACGAGTATCCTCTTACACGTCTCACAGTAATTGACATTATAAAATACTGTTGTGAGAATTAGAAGCTTTTTGATGTAAAGAATTGGTTGTTTTGGAAATAAGTTCATTGACATAGGTCCTCCTATACGTATGTGTCTAAATACAGAAGTCAAATGGAATCCCTGACCCAGGACGGAATGATGGATTTAAACAAGTTTAAAACAGACCCATTCGATTGCAAGACTGGCTTAGAATTAGCCGGAACAAACAGACAGACAGACAAAAATTGTAAAAAATGCTGTTTTGGTATATGTACCGTGTATACATCCATATGCACTTAGTTAAAAAACGGTTATTTTAATATTACAAACAGACACTTCAATTTTATTTATTTGTATAGATATAATGTGTGCACATTATATCTATACAAATAAAATTGTTAAAAAAACATACATTACATACATTAAAAGCAAAATTGAGCTTTACATGAGCATGTAACGTCTTGTACTATCGATGCTGATAATTTTTCGTATGAAATTCCATGAAATACTGGACTATCTCGTTACATCTCGCTGGCGCGGCTCATCAAAGACAAACACGTAAGTTAATTACGCGTCGTGCGCAGTTTTTGCCGCTAATATCCGGCGGAAGCGAAAAGCTGTACCTACAGCAACGCTTTGAAACATGCTAGCTAACAAAATGTGTGCAAAAAATATCTCATACAGAGGAATGAGAAGCGATACGATCTGTTTTAGGGCCTAATTAATAGCTGATTTGTGTTGTATTTCTCAATGTCAAGTATTTTTGAGTTCCTTCGCAAAATAAGGTGACGATGTTGAATTTATAAGGATTTATATTTGAAGCGAATACATTTTTAAACTAGCTTTATTAAACGATTGTATGCAGGCCAGAATAGCTTTTAATAAATCCAACTCAGCTACAGATTACATTATCATCTTCTTATGTTAAGGATTACAATACTTTGATGTTGTAAAGCTAGAAAGAAACACCATTCACCCATAAATACCCAGGGATAGGGAATAAAACGATTAAAATATTTTTTAACCTATGTTTATTTTATTACAAATAACACCTTACACACAAGCCAAACAGTTCTTTGGAAACGATGCTTCTTATCTTCTACTGTTGAAATGTAATTCCTAACTTGATAGTTCATATAAAATATATTAAGATTTGAGGAACTCTCCGTCAGA
Source organism: Chesias legatella (assembly GCA_947359385.1). Lineage (NCBI taxonomy): Eukaryota > Metazoa > Arthropoda > Insecta > Lepidoptera > Geometridae > Chesias > Chesias legatella. Next base: position 6,912,257 of record OX375766.1, read on the forward strand.
CGACCGGATCTTGGTTTTTTTATCGTTTAATGCGACTAAAGAGCTCAGGTCACATACGTTGTAACGCGGCACGCAGCCCTGGTGTAGGGCGGGCTGGGCCCACGGCAGTTCTGTGTGATAAAACCTTTAAGCCGCGAAGTCAGATATCTTCAAATAGATATCTGCAATAATGGATTAACGAGTGAGTATTAATGTTGATATTCCTTTTATTTTACATCGCCTGTGAATAAGAATATACTTATAAAAATTACAGACACATTAAATGTTACCACATGCCAAAATAATGAAATGCTATACTCAGCACTACAATGTAAAACGTTCAGCCCGAAAATGTACCTTAATCCGACGGGTGAATGATCATATTCTTGTTTTCAGCCAAAAAGATGGTTATAACTTTGACCGTGCAAATTTGAACTGTAAGACGATGAGTTTGGGTAGAAATTAGATTGTCGATGTAAAATCATGAGCTAAATCATTTAGCACGCCATGTCTTGCGGTGTGTGAACAGTGAAGTCTTGTGTAAGGACAGGACAGGCGAGCGCATTATCCATTTGATTTTCGATTTAAATGTGTTTTCCATTTCGCTCCCCCCCGCCCCTCTCCCCCTGTTACAAGCTGACTTTGAAACATTTAAATACATATTGGTTATAATGGATTAATATGGTTAACTGTGATGTTTCAATTCGTTTATTTACTTCAAAGTTTTAGTGCTCAACCTTCTTACACCATTGACTTGACTTGTCTATTGAAACGAATTACAACGAGAAAGTGTTAATAGAGTTATTCGTCGGAAAAAAATGGTAATGACAGGCAATCTATCTCACAAAGTGAAAAATGAATAATCACTAATCACCCTATCCTGTTGAGGAAATAGACGTAATTATCTTTATAAATGATGTATCCCTCTAATATAGATATATATCCAATAGATATTTAATAGTTTTACTCGTATTTTAATTTCCTTCAGGAGAAGCACCTCTCTATTTGAACTGGTATATTATGTGCAATACCGTAAAACAATTATAAATATACATAACTACGATATATTGACTACAAGAAAGGAACCACAAAAGCACACTAAGATGATCTTATATAACAACCTGTTTAGAATGTTATTGATAATGATAACCCTCTGTAACTATATACGTATGATAAAGTCAATCCAGCATTTCCATCGCAAATGTACCGCAGCTTACGTGCACTCGCCAGCGCTTCCATCAATTTGCCGGTTCTCCGCAGCGAGTGCCGAGCGCTTTAAAGCATAATGGAGCGATCGCTGCCATGAGAAGATGTAGCTTAAATGTACGTTTTAAAGAAATATTATACACGTAAGATGAAAATGGAAATTGGATTCCTTCTGGCGTTGTTTAGTGGTAGCACTAGAGCGTTAGATAGAGTATTATGCTTCGAGATGAACGCTTCATGCTATCGCTGTTCAAAGGGTCGTGTGGCTTTGTATCTCATATAGCAATCAAATAGCATATTAGGTATTATATTTGGATTTAAGTCAAAATTTAACGGGTTTTTGTGGTGCGTTGCAGAACGAGCAGATCGTCCACCGATGTTAAGTGGTTACTTCTGCCTATAACAAGCGACACGTATCGGGTTCTCCCCTATTTAGGTAAGACACCTGGAACACAATAATGCGAAAACACCACTGCTTGGCGGCATAAATGGGCATGGTGGCAGCGCTTACCGGGCGAACATGGCATAAGTTGTAATGCATGGAACCCTGCAGAATATTAAGGTCAATAAAACTCTGCATTAACTTTTATATGAGGAGAGTGTAAGGGCCCAGAATAAGTGAATTTCTGCAATTCTATGGAGTAAAATGTACCTACTGACTATAAAAAGTATAGGAGTTAAGGTTATCTGTGTATCCAGTTACTGAATATTCTGCATCCATTCTGAAACGTATCTCTAAAGTAAACGTATTAAAATATTTCATTCTAAGCCTGTAGCTGCACCTAAGCCAGCAATACGCAAAGTGCATGCGAACCAAATAAAATCCCCGTAACAGGCGAGCTGATCGCGCGTTAGTAATTCACTGCCGGCTCACTCATAAACACGTTTCATTGAGTTGTGTACACAACGAGCGATGAATATTAAACTGAAAACTGAACAAACGATGCATATTAAATTTTGATATCGAGTTTAGCTAAGCGATAGATTTGTTAGATAATAGCTATTTAGAAGCTAGTAGGGATGTTCGATTTGAAATAACAATTTATCTACTAACACGTTGCAAGCGAATATTATTTTAAGACATATTTAATGTGTAGTAGCCAAATAAAATATTTCTGATATTCGTTTACCCACTTGCTGTCTCACACTAATTATTGTGGTGGCATTTTCATTACGCTATCACGATTTTTTCAGGAAACATTACCTTCCGCCGATATATTCGGTCGACTTTTTATTGCTTAATTAAGTGACAGATGTTGCCCAAAGATTGATTATATAAATAATTAAAAAAACAGTAATATTTAAATGATATAGTCTGCTAACTCATTTCAATGTACAAGGTACAATTGATATATTATATACATGAGTGAATTTTCACCGAACACTTAATTGATAGCGTGAAAACTGCATTGCGTGAACATCGAAATAATATTGATAAACGAGCAACTAACCATTGCATGATTTGACGTATAATTTGAATTTGAGTAGCACAAAATACATGCTTTAGTAAAAATAGATCATGTAGTTAATGGTGGAACATTTTGTTTTGACATTTCCTCTCATGCAGTATGACGGAGCACGGGGCGAGAAGACAATAGGATGGATGAAGGAAGCGGGAAGAAAGTGTCCGTCGTATCCGTCATCCACATTATTATCCATTTATTTGCCAATTAAAAACATATATAAACAAAATTACATAATAAGCTAACATAGGTAACTGCTGGTCCATGAAGGAGCTAATGAAGTTAAATCTTCCTTTGTCCTTCAAGTAAAATCCATCCACATTTGTATTCTGGCCGTACTTACATAATTATGATGCACAGGTCCGACGAAAGAGTAATAGAGAGAAGTTTTCGGGGAGTGACGAGAACTGATAAATTCAGGAGCACTACACTGCGTTCAAAGGAAAGCCTGGGTAACTTCAAATAGTATTGGCTAGATATTGTGAAAGACCGCAATTGTTTTTTTAACCTTGTCTCAGACATACAATCATCCGCAATCTCACCTGATATTAAGTCAACGATGTAGCATACTTGCATGCTTATACCTATTTTAACGAGTTCCACTCTTTGGATATCCCCGTTATGAATATAATTACAGACATGAATTTCAACCATGAAAGGGTGATGCAACGCCGACACCTGGATGTCCTGCTGTGGAATGGAGATGCGGTATGCAGTCGTGCAATTCCGTCGCCCATGTCATTCTCCGAAAATGTTCCGACCGGCCATTCCAACGGCGCTACCGTACGTCACGCTAGCATACCATAAATAAATCGCTGTTACCGCTAAATTGTGCACAACTGTATATCACAAAAACCCTCCTTAAGTTGGGAATTGAAACAATTCAGAAGAGATTTCCACTTTCGCGATTCATAAAATATTGATTGTGAGAATGCGCTGCCAATTTTCGGAACTCTCCAACTACGATATATTTACGTAAAACTTTTCAAGTTCCAATTTATTTTCTTTTGTCACTACGAGTGGTTCCGGTCGAAATTTTTACGAATAAATCCCTTAAGATTCGTTACAAAGAGTTTCATTTGCATCTGGGCTGGGAAAGAGATCTCTCGGCGTGAGGCCATTACATCAGCGAGACCAATAGAACAATTAATTGCTGCAGATTCCAATTTAAATCGTCTATAAATCACACCATTTTCCCACCTCTCAGTACGGGGGGCACACACTAACGTAAGTGTTTAAAAAAAAACATGTTGACGAGACTCCAGCAAAATAAAAACGCTAAGCCTGGCCGAAGATTCACTTATATATAAAGTCAGCAAACACTCAAGTTACAATGAGAGTCAGTTCAGGTGGTCGCGCGGAAGCGTGTTTACCAATCGTAAATCACAAAAGAATACAATAGTGTTTTCCCGTTTTAGTATGTAAGGTGGCGATTGCTTTAGCCAGTAAGTGAGATATATATGTATATAATACGGTGCAGCATCTCACAACTATCTGAACCGGGTCTTAAGGGCCGCGGGCATTGCGACAAGTTGTAAAATTTGTTCCAATCTGCTGTCCGCTCGTTTCTTAGTCACAAATCCACCGCCCTCAGATTTATTAAGGCAATTAAACTTGGAACGAGTTGACAGTTTTTTCCTTTGTTTCGGTACTTTAATGAGTCCCGAAGATGCCGAGAATTTAATTCCATACCTTAGGGGAGGTGCCTTTTATGAGTACATTTGTAAGTCAAACTTTTTTTTATGTAGCGTCTTTGTAATGTATGCGAGCTATCGACTGAGTTCAGATATTGGTCGTGTCTTACTCGTAGGTAAGTACGTAACGTTTTAACGGTTCTATGCGGGACCTCATTTGTAACAGTTTCAGGCAACGCGTTGCATGTAATATCTGGTATTTACATAGGTACTTACTACATAGCATGCTGTGTAAACGAGTGTTTATGTATATCTATTTGTCTTTTACTTCATTTATTTAAATATTTTGAATGTATGTTGTCGGTGCGCTGAAATACGCGGCCATTTTAAGTATAATTCGAAGCAGTCGCAGCTGCGAGCTGACGCTATTAAATACAAAATGCTCTTAAGGCAAATGCATGTAACAATTACATTTTTAAAGCTATATGGTATATTTAATATTACATTACAATACAATAACTCTTTAACCAAAATACAAAGTAATGCTACAAAAAAAAAAGTTATATATACACTAAATCAAGAATAACAATGGGTGGTCTTATTGCAATGCAATCAATCTCTTCCAGACAACCTTTGTATGGACCGGAATTAAGGTACGATATTATAGACGATGGCGTACAAATAATAATTTAATTATTAATAATATTATTAATAATACTGGTGTTGAAACATATATATAATTATTATATTTATATATTTTTTTTTTTATGTAATACAGTTACGGAACGAGCCGACGGCCCACCTAGTGTTAAGTGGTAACCTCGGCCCATAACAGCCGATGCGACTTGGGTCCTCCCATACTAGGTATGACAAGACCAAAGTCGCTTCGTATGCGCCCGTAACTGTGAGACGTGAAGGTGGAATGTCTCATGTGCCTGTAATTTCACCGGCAACCACACCTTTCAAACCGGAACACAGTAACGCGAATGCGTTACTGCTTGGCGGCAGAAAAGGGCATGGTGGCAGTACTTCCCCGGACGAACTTGGCGAGAGTTCTACTGCTCTTAATATAAAATAATAAAATATATACTAATATCAATACTTTCATATATAAATATAGCACAATACCTTGTTCGTACATTTTGGTTTCGACATATTATTCGCAGACACCGAACGTGTGCTGCTGGCAACACCATAAAACGATAAGCTTTCCAGAGGAAGTGAATGCTTCCTTAGGGCTTAGCGTTTAAACGTTTCTTGTGAATTCCCCAAACTCGGTTCAACCCACTGACAGTTCATAAATAATGTATTTTTGATCACCCCCGAGGCACGCACTGAACCTAATATTTTCTGAATGTATACAATCATCTTCACATTTTATTATTGTGCTAGGATTGTGCAGAGGTATACCGTCGTGTGGGGTACGAACAATGTGCATGTATTTATATTTTATGTGTTAGTCGTGTGTGTGTGTGTGTGTGTGTGTGTGTGTGTGTGTGTGTGTGTGTGTGTGTGTGTGTGTGTGTGTGTGTGTGTGTGTGTGTGTGTGTGTGTGTGTGTTGTAAAATAAGTCATTTTTGTAATTCTTCCAATTCGTTAATTTTATTGCAGCAATAAAAACCACTGCAAGCATAGTTGAGCCAATTATTTGCATGGCGTGTCGTCATACTGAAAATATTTGGAGAGTTCTCTTGGCTCAAAGCCCTGGGCATAATTCCCAAGAAAAATTATTTCAAACTCTTGACCTAGTCCGATGTAGCTATATCTGGTAAGCTGTAGTTGGTTAAGTGACTGATGTTTACTAATTATTGCCGTTTCTGTTTTTAATATCATCAAATTCGTCGTATCGACAAATTTCACATAAAATATGTTACGATAATTATTAATTGTATTACCAGGCACATAATTAAAATTATTATAATGTATGTAATGTTATGTAATCTGTTAAAAATAATGAATCCAAATGATTTTCATGTTGCAAGTATAAGGTTCTGGCTCTGTTTTATCACAACATGACAATAATCTTGAAGATTGATTTATTTCAAAATTACTGATAACATTCTTAAAAAAAGAACATTATTGAACATTATTGAGAAGAATATCAAGAATATAACTAAATCTAGCCATTTCTGCAGACCTATGAAAAAACCAACTATCTCTGTAACCTCTACATAATTTGTCAACTAAACATGTGTCCGCGGGGCTTTGGCCGCCCAAAACTGTCGCGCGGCTCAAAAAGGGCTGAGGGTTCCAACTTTATCATCGGACTTACTGAATATCTAGGGTTGTTAAGGACATGTCATAGAGGGTCGTAAATCATGAGTTCCGAAAAATATACCTTACCTATTTTATGTCAAACATCGACTATGCAAATATGTGCTCAGTTTCATTAACTTTCACTTCTCAATAATTCCTGTTAGTGACGGGCTACATTTCAGACTCGTATGTTGTTGATTGCTTCCAACAACAAATAACAAAATATAAATTTTAAACGAAATATATATAACAGATGTAGATAACAGACCTTGGTGAAATCTTTAACAAATTTACAAAATACATTTGGCCTGATATCAAATGTATGGACGTGCTCAATAGCTGAAACCTGATAAAACTTACTAAAAAAAGCATAACAAAGGCCCGCGACCCCGTTCCCGATCCGCGCCACATTTGGCAGCTGCGTGGGAATTTTAAAACAAAGAATGAAAAAACTAGGCCGCACTACTTTACAGATGTACCTTAGAAATATCACAGAGTAAGTTACAAATGCAAAGTTGTGTATATCGGTATTCGGTAAAAATAATGAAGCTTCAAATAAAAACAAGCTTACGACTTAGCTTAGCCACGTTCCCAATCATTTCTCATAATTTTGGTAGAAAACTTTAAAATTATTGATACCATATTATATATATATATATATGTACGTAGATATATATATAAACATACATATAACACATATCAACACGCAGATACAGAACAACATCGATGTTCGTCACACCATTGTTTGTCCTGGGTGAGAATCGAACCCACGACCTAAAAAGCAGAAGACAGGGTTACTACCAACTGAGCTGTGAAGTCAGGTGAAAAACAAATGACAGTTTCTTCCGTCATTAGAATTAAATTAAATGCTATTGCTTGTTTTTAGTTTGTTCGGCCGCTTGCAAAAATAAGGCACGCGCTCCTACCCGCTGTGCCCTCGCTTCACAATGTCATCTAAAACGCAGCCTAAAAGCTAAAGCCATTATCCAACCAATCTTTTAAATGATACTCAATCGAAGTGGGCTGAATAATTCATGTAGCCTCCCCTTAACCTGCAAGAAGGCATTCGCGAAATAGCGAGCATAGGATTTTCACATCCTTTGGGTGTTATCCAAAACGCGCCTATTGATTCCAGTTTATTAGACGGATTTTGCGCGCTATTGTGTGATGCTGATTTAAAAACAGATTTTGTTTTTATTGTAAATAAGGGTATAAATGAATTAAGGATTAATTATTTTGGAAACTTCTCCAGCAACTTTTACAAAACGAATATCTAACAATACATCCATTCCTAATTTTAAACGGCCATAGGAAGAATAAATAGTATTGTGAGGGACATTTCAGAAAAGACATTAAAGGAAAATATTTTAAAAGGAATAATGAAAATTTAAGATGATCTTCGAGTAATAAAGCGTTGTAGCGCAGAAATCAGGATTTTTGTCCCTCCCGCCTCGAACAATAAAGATTTCCGCTCATTAAAAATTTAACGCCTTCCTCGATGCAGTATTCGACCATTCATATGGCACTACTAGATCGCTTGTAAAATTACATTATGTAAAAAAATATATTAAATTCAAATTCAAAGTAATTTTTCACTATGTTGTTACAAATATCTTAATATATATGTATATAGGATACAAACATAAACCGCATAATTATGATTTTCTTTATCAACTTAGTATGAAAAAAAAATATTTCACATGATTTTAAAAACTGCTGTTAAATGTTTTCGTTCCACTAGCACAAATTAAATAATTATTTCTTACTTTGGACATGTATTTTAGTGTGTTTATGTTTATACCATGCAGAGAAGTAACAAATACAAAAAAAAAAATTTCACCACGAAAGTCACCACGAATCACCACGAACCTACTAATATTATCTTATATCGTTATACCACTATAATTATAACGTTTTCATGTGAAGATGCCAGTTATCATTTACTATGAAAGTACAGTTAATTAAACAAGTAATAATAAGAATTTAAATTTCTTTCCACTCTTTAATTTACGATTAATTGAATTTAAATTGTCTACTTGAAATATGTCGGGATCATTTTCTTAAATGAGTGTTAAAGTTGTCATAGGAAACAGCTCGCACTATACCTGGCTAAGTAAAGGCGATGCCACACAGCGGCAACATTAATCCTAATTACGTACGCGGCGCGGCGCGGCACGATCCAGTTCCGAACTTGGCAAATAACTCCCGGGAACTATATATTAATTAAAATCTATCGGCAAATCCCAACGGCTGCTGAGAACCACAGTATGACATTATTACAGATTGATAATTTGAGAACATACACAGTGAAACATATGGGATCACGCGGGTTTTATTTAGACACGAAATGGAAATATTAAGTTTTATCTAGTAATTTACTGTTCCTTTTATCGTTACCCATAATTACTAAAACGTCAGTGGACCGGCTCGCCTACTACTTGTACTACTTGTGATACTTAGTTTGCGAATGAAAGATAAGTTCAATACGCTTTGTTTCGTAGATTGTGTTTCTCGCAGAAGTGAAAAAATGAGTTTGAAAATGTGAGTTTGTAAATTCGTTTACATGACCTGTCTACACTAGACCTTTTATAGATTTTCTGTCCAAGCTATAATGCACGCTGTTATCGCAGATAAGACGTCCAACGCTGAGCTCCCAAATTGGAATTACTGTTATTAAGGCGTGGCATGGCTCGCGAACAATTGCTTTTCGCTAGTTTCGCTGGATACTTATACCGCATAATGTTCTTCACGCAAATGTGAGTGCAAATGTGTGACGCTGTTGGCGTGAGTTTATTGCGTGCTGTCCTGCGGGGTAATTATGTAACTTGCAAACAGTTAGCAATTGGAAGAAATGCGCAATTATCCCTGTCAAACGCTGATTTCGTATTACGTAAGAAGCGATAGCAATCGGTCGACGGTGCTGCCTCTAGCGAGCAATCGCAAAACTAAAACGTGCATTCTGCTCGTAGGTGAAACCAAATTTTCGTTACAAATTGTAAACAATTCAAAGTCAATTCTCGACTCTTCGGCATTGAGGCGCTAATTTCTTCTCCAAAACTTGAAAGAAGTGCATTTTGTTTTGCAATGGCAGAAAGCAAACAAATAAGCGAGCGATCGCCTTAGATAATACGAATTTGGTTTGACACATAGCAATCGATTGTGCGATGATCGCGCGATCACTGCGCAGTGATTCCTGATGGCTGAATACATAATAAGCCTACCGGTTTGAGTAGAACTTTATATATTTTAATATCTTTTGTTTCTCGCTTCTTGTAACGAATCTTGGCGTTGCGATTAACGACATTTATAAATTGTATATTCAAGTTACCTACTGTTTGTTCTATTCTGTGTTCCACTTACGAGTAGAGGCAAGACGTCAGTCAACGCTAAGCTGCCGCCTCGCTCACGTGTGCAGGATTAACAACAACTTTTATTAATTTTTCCTAAAGAAAGGCATGCAAGTAAATTTAATGAGGCTAATCTTTTTTCAGAACTGTAATTGTGTTGCTTTGTCAAAGCTATTAAATAATTAAATAAATGAATAAATATTGGTGTAATAAATATTGGACATCTAGCCCCAAAGTAAGCTAAGCATAGCTTGTATCGTAGGAACCTGGAACTGATATAAGACTTTAAATACTCTTTGTAAATACAGACATATAATACATATCAACGCCCAGACACAAAACAAACATCTACCTATGTTCGTCACACAAATGTTTATCCTGGGTGGGAATCGAACCCACGAACTATAGCGCAGAAGGCAGAGTTACTACCGACTGAGCTGTGAGGCCAGTCAAAATTAGTATTAATATTAGTAAAATGTTTACCATTTTTTCATTCCATAGGATCCAATCAACTGACGACGATGATTTAATACCTACCAATAAGATACCCACATATTGCTGTTTGGTTTTTCGTTAACTTAATTTTATTTCATTAATATTAAAATAATTCGTAATTTGTTACTTCCAGCTGAGCTATCCTCGCTTTAAAACGATACTTTAAATTTATTAACGGAAAGTCCTGGTTCCTATTTGAAATCTATACCTAAATCTCAAGCCATCCTCACTATAGGAAAGCTGTCATTATTCCAGACTTACTTTAATGTGATAGTATCCAATCCAATATTATGATGAAACTTCGAGAAGTTCTTCCGATCGTGTAAAGGTTTCAGCGGAATCTTGACACAATTTTAAAGAATAATGAAACCCACTTTATTGTACCCGTTGACCTTGCCGAGACGTTGTGAGACCTTCCGTTTTTAATAAATCATACATTGGCCGGATTCCTCGGGTTGGGAGCGGCCAGTTTTCCCTCATTACGCACAAATTCCCTGCACAGATAACCGAAAGCGTAATAGATCAATACAAGCTACGCATAAAAGTAATCACATGTCTTTTGAAGCGATGCGATGACAGATCAGTCGGTCGAGACTTCGTCTTCCCGTCTTTGTGTACTGGATTCGAAACATATATTGAGCTTAAACTGAGTTGATGGGGGCAAGTGTGTAGAGAAAAAAACTAGCCGTATATCAATGTTACAAATTACAAGACAACAATATATATTAGTTATATTCATAACTTCAGTGAATAAGTCCGTTGAAGAAGAAGTTAGTCCCTAATCCGTTAAGTTTGAGAACGTAGGAATATACGGCTAAGCTTTAATCTAGAATGGATTAGGGTATGATCTATCGCTCTATATGGAAGCCTGACAAATATCGGATAATGTCCAATTTCATCGCAGATTATCGCAATACCGATATTGATAATATAACGTTATGTGTTGTCTGAAACAACTTTTATTCTATCATCGACTATCGACGACAAGTGGCTTTTGAAATTTTTCACTCACCAAAAGGGAATAAACTTGAAAAAAAAATATGATAAAAACACAACGAAATTTCTGGTAACCGTCTGTAATTATGACAGCATTTCCACAATAAACACACAAAGGAGCCGTCTGGGGCAACATCCGAACCCGGAAGGAAGCGGGGCCAGCGTGGAAACAAACGCATTTGGCCCCAGACCCGGGATACAAACCTGCGATTGTGGGACACGATCCCGGAAGTATGCGGGAGACGCCTAGTTTCGATGCTTTTCAAATGTAATTATTTAGATATTTAAATAATTAGAGAATCTGGGGGCCCAAGTTGCTCGCGTCCGTGCGAGTGCGAAAGGAGCCAAGGACCCAAAATAGCAGTAGAACTTGTGCCAAGTTCACCCGGATAAGTAACTGCCACCACACCTTATCCGCCGCCAAGCAGTGATACACTCGTATTGCTGTGTTCCGGTGGAAGGGAGTGGGTGCCGGTGAAATTGTAGGCGCATGAGACGTAATATCCCCAGCCCGGGGTGATGGACGCAACGCAATGCGACTTAGGTCATCTCATACTTTGGTAGAGAGGACTTGAGTCGTATTGTTGTTGTCTACGGGTAGCAGTTACCACTTAACATCAGGTGGCTGTCAGCTCGTTTCGCCACTGAATCGCCAATGAAATGAAATGAAATGAAATGAAATGAAATGAACTGAAATGAAATGAAATGAAATTAAATGAAATGAAATGAAATTAAATTAAATTAAATTAAATTAAATTAAATTTATTTGCTAGAAGTATGGTTGTACAAAGGTCTTAGTATGAAATTGTTAGATACACACACTTCACCGTTTAACTCGGCATGCAAATATTAAATAACTAACCTAAAGAAAATGAATTTAAATAATTACATATTAAAAAAGAAAAAAAATAGTAATTTATCACTATAATTGTGTCCAAATTATGTAACACACACAAACAAACATTTTTTACAAATTTGTCAATCTTTTAATAATATAAGTTTTCATAATAAAAATGATGTCTTTTCAAGCCTAATGGTTACATAAATAATAAAATTTATTAATAAATGAGCCCACTCTTTGACATACGGGTACGTACGAGTAGCTCTTGTCTTCTGATATGTCTATTCCTTTTGGTCCAACGCTTCAATCTAGCTCGACGTAATGGTTGCTGGACTAGAAAAGAGCTTACAATCCAGTACTAATGCAGCGTCACTGGATTGCAGTGCTGGAATACAGGATTTTAAAAGCAAACAAATTTTAAAATTTGGCTTGAACGGTCTTTATATCACAAAACAATCATCCAAACTTGAGACAAAACTTTATGCTCAGAACACAAAAGTTTGCCCAGGCTGGGGATTGAAATCGGAACTCCGGGTTCAAACCTTGACTTTGCTGAATATTTTACTATTGTATACATTGGAAGATATAAATCCAGTCTGTGAACAAAAATAATCAAAATCATTTATAATATTAAAAGGAGATGAAAGAATACGTAAGCATACCCATATAAAATAAATTCCTAAATAGCTTCATTTACATAGGGTTCTTCACGGTTCCAGTGGCACAAACAATCCACACTAGTTACGAGCCACTCTACAAACCTAGGTTCACCTTTAATTAAAAAACTGAAAGAACTGTGTAACGGTGCAACTAATCAGAAAGTTCCTACGCTCATAACGGCGCTAACTTTGACCGCTCGCCGGATGAAGTTAAAAAGTTTCGCTCTCCTGGATTTTGGATGATCACGTGGCCTCAAGCTGAATCAGTTATAACGGCTGAGGTATAACAAAGTTCGGTAATTACTCCAGACCAGGCCAGCCGTACTGGATTTTCATTACTCACGATGGGAGATAGTCAATGAGTTCATACAATTAAGATTGATATTTTCGTATGTAAATTTGTAACGGAACGTCCAGACACCTTGTGAGTTATAATGGTGTCCACTGCCCACAACAACAACACAGACACGCGGGTTCTCCCGTACTTCGGGTGACCAGTCTTTGACTTTGACTTTGATATTTTCTGACTACGTGCAATGGGGTTTTTGTCTTGTATATGTTTTATTTTATGATTACTGCATTTGGTGCAGTGACCTTATTTTTCCAAACGAAGTGCACTCTCATGGTGCAAGGTTTTCATACGATGTTTGTCATTCATATATTTAACGATTTCCCACGTATAACTGAACTAATACTATTTCTGCTTACTGCTACTATTAAAATTAATTCCTGAAACATTCATTAATTAGAGGGTTCTCTACACAGCCATTTTGTGTTAGGCGCAAAATATATGAGTATTTCCGACTTTGGCTCAGTAAACTCATAACTAGCTAAAAGTTATACGAGAAGCTACAATATGTATATCTATGAATGAGTTCATGTGCAAGAACCGCAGTACAGTTCCGAACAATATGCGAAGATACACATAACATTACCATATTAACATATTTACGACGAACGCATTTTATATGGGCGCCAGTGAAGTGACGTGTGTTTTGTGCCGTTAATTATGATGTACCAATTCAAATTTAATTTTTGATAAAAAAATGAATTCTCCCTACTTCTTAAACTATCATCACATTTACAAAATGTTTTGCGTCCAATCGTTATGTTAGTGTTAATCTAAAGGTCTGCAGGAATGTCACGTATGTATTAATTGTGACATTGCCGAGTTGTGGCAGAGTCTCGTCACGTGACAGACGTGACCGTTTACAGACGCGCGTGACACGCATGCACACAACACTTACTCACCTTTCAGTTAAAGAATATATCTCTTTTGAATTAAATATATCCAAGCGATGGTCCTATGATCAGTGGGTAAAGACGTCGCCTTACGATCTGTTGTTCGTGAGTTCGAATCCTACAATGAGCTCAAGCTTCCGGTTGGTATTGCGCACATATATTTACCAAACGAAAAAAATCATTGGTGCACGTAGGGGTTTGAGCCAGGAATTCGGTTTTATCACGCACCCCTATTTTACCCCTCTAAAAAGTAGCCTAAGTTACTCCTTGTTACATCAGCTATCTGCCAGTGAAAGTCCCGTCAAAATCGGTCCAGCCATTTCAGAGATTAGCCGAAACAAACAGACAGACAGACAAAAATCGTAAAAAATGTTGTTTTGGTTATGTACCATGTATCCATCCATATGAACTTAGTAAAAGCGGTTATTTTAATATTACAAACAGATACTCCAATTTTATTTATTTGTATAGTATATGTATACAGGGTGACCGGTAATGACTGGATAACCTTGAAATGGGTCTTAGTAGAACTATTGGGCATTCGGAAATAATATTAAATTAAAAAAAAACCAAGTAGTATCAAAGATATGTATTTTTTAAATAATATCGATGTTTTGTTTTTTTTTTGTTTTATTTGTTTTGTAATGTTTTTTTTTTGATCCATTAAAAACCTCTTTAACTTAATTTTAAATAAATTAATATGAAGTTCCCTCATGGATCGAGGGTAATTTATTAAAAGTGAATACTTCATCGCTCTGCTTCGTCCTCTAAAAACAACAATATTATAATGTAAACTTCAGTACGGCTGGCTTATCGTACATCCTGCTGATGAAAATATAATCATCCATCAAACAAAAATCCAGCAATACGTTAAATGAAGCGTGACGCCACCTCGTTAATCCGTGCAACAAGTAATTTCCCCCGGGCCGAGCGTGTGAGCTGTACCTGCCCGTGATATATTACACGTTCAAGTTCAGTACATTTTTGAGTAATTTTACAGAACGAACTCATCGGCCGCATCACGTCATGTTTGAAGCTGCCTTGAAGACTGACTGGCCTCGCAGCTCAGTTGGTTAGTAAGTCTGCCTTCTAATCTGTAGGTCGTGGGTTCAATTCCCACCCAGGACAGTCATTTGTGTGACGAATATAGATGTTTGTTCTATGTCTGGGTGTTAATGTGTATTATATGTATGTATTTACAAAAAATGTATATAAGTATGTATATCAGTTGTCTGGTTCCCGTGATACAAGCTAAGCTTACTTTGGGGCTAGATGGCGCTATGTGAAATGTAAAAAAAAAAAATATAACCATAATACTAGTAACATTTAATAACTTAGAGGAGTTGATTCAGGCGCTCAACGATTATAAAGTGGGTGGCCCACCGGGCTGCGAGCGATGTAGCAGCACGTGATCGCATCTCACCCGATCGTGACTCGCATGCGATACATCACACCCAGTGCAGTACCAACTGCTGTAACTTAACCTATAAGAACAAATATTACTTTTGAAACAATGTGAAGCGATATTATCAGAGTTGCAGATACATGTTTTTTTCATTCGAATACTACGTTACTACATACCATGACGACGGTTCTATGATCATGACGCATTATGGAAAAAAGTCCGAAAATGCTTTAATTAGAACTTGAACAATTTCTTCAAGGAATCGAATGCATGACTTTTGCGTGCAAGGCAATCAACCACTACGCAATAGAGTTTCCTAAACTTGAATAGTACAACGTGTGTGGATATCTACGTCGAGTTAACAGTGTGCATCCGTCTGTGAGCTCGCTCGCCAATCAATGGCTTTATGCACGAGTGGGCTTCGACACTTCCGTTCAATTGTACACGCGGGTGCACGCCGCGCCCTGTCTCTAATCATAATATTATACTCGTACTCGTACCCTCACTTAGAGAACGACGCAGCTTAACTTATCATCACAACTCATTATTTACTAGCGTTTTCTTCATTACAAATGTTGTAGAACAAATCTATACAAATAAATACAATTGGAGTGTCTGTTTGTAATAATAAAATAACCGCTTTTTACTAAGTGCATATATGGATGTATACACGGTACATATACCACAAAACTTTTTTTTTTGTCTGTCTGTTTGTTCCGGCTAATCTCTTAAATGGCTGGACCGATTTTGACGGGACTTTCACTGGCAGATAGCTGATGTAACAAGGAGTAACTTAGGCTACTTTTCCGAGGGGTAAAATAGGGGTCCGTGATAAAACCGAATTCCACGCGGACGAAGTCGCGGGTAACAGCTAGTTATCAATATATCTCAAGGCAATAATTTTCAAAGAAAAAGCAATAGACATATTCAGGTTATATAGTTCAACGATATGCAATAACAGTTTAAGGGTAACTAAAATGTCACGTACCTTTCTCACGTCTATACTCAAAATTATGTTTTGCATAAAACGCAAAATTTTCACTCGTCCATATCAAGGATTTTCTCGTTCAACTTGTAAATAAGTTATCTTAATACTACCAAATGTGACATGTATTTGTGGGCTATAGATTTATAATCTTAATATCACCTTCATATATGTAAGTACCGTAAGATGTTTAGGCTGGCAGGTATGCGCCGTTAGCTAGGAGCCAACTAAGCCAATCTTCTTAATGAGACTCCATATTGGCCGTTGACGTCAGCGCAAGATTAAATTACAAGTGCATTTCTGTATAATTTAATTAAGACTAGTATATTCTAGACTGTGAAATACCCAGTTAAGTCTAGACTATGTTATCACAGGTCTCAGTTTTACGTAGACGTTTTCAATGCAGGTATTTCGTATGAATTGCAAAATACAGTACGCTTCACATTGAAATATAAAAGTTTTTATATGTAGTTTCAAATAAAAATGCATTTTCTTAGGAGTGATTTTATATTTACATTGATTTTATTACTTTTATTTTAGTCATCTGATTTTTTTTTTTTTTAATATTTTTCTTTATATGTATATTTTTAACGAAGCCTCTTTACAACCGAGTTATTGTGTATTATGATTTGAATTATATAAATTTGCTTGATGACCCTTTATAGCGAATATTTTAGTATTAATTATTATATATTATTTTATTTTGAATAATCAATATTTTTTTATGAAATAAACGTTTATTATACATGACAAGAATCAGAAGAAACAATCAACTTTTTTATTAATTGACTTTAATTATATAAAGTTTATTTATTCTTCTATTAAAAATAAATGATTAAGTATTCTATTTTATTCCATTATTCTATTCAGTGCTTTTATACCAGTCATCAAACGAGCATTAAGCATTCCCGGGGTGGGTTTCTTAAAGTCTCGTATCTTTATTATGTTTATTCGTGTCTGTATGTTTGAGAAACATAATAAAGTTTAGAGTCTTGAATTCAAATTTCGTCGTTTATCAATATCGTTTTAACCTCTTGATATAAATTTGGTGCCTAAAATATATTTTGATGACAACTGATCGTTAAACGAGTGAATTTCAGCTAATTTTGACTGGCCTCATAGCTCATTTGGTTAGTAACCCTACTTTCTGCGCTGTAGGTCGTGGGTTCGATCCCCACTCAGGACAAACATTTATGTGACATTTGTAACATTGATGTTTGTTCTGTGTTAATATGTATTATATGTATGTATTTACAAAAAAATATATATAAGTATTATTTCAGTTGTCTGGTTTCCATGATACAAGCTATGCTTAGCTTGCTTTGGGGCTAGATGGCGCTGTGTGAAATGTCCACCAATATTATTATTATTATTATAATTACATTGATTACTTTGGTCCTTATAGGGTCGATTTATATTAATCCAGTGTTCTATCATGCGGCGATGTATACATTATATTATATAACGTGCTGTTATGGAAGCTGTAGAGTGGGTAAATTACTTGAATAAACATCCAATATCACTTTACTGCAGCACTGGATTTGATTGCAATATTATTATGATTTAAAGTTCTCTGTTGCTGATTTCGTGCGCAGAATAATATTTCCCTAATATCGTCTTTAATTACTTGAACATTCAACCTGCAAGTAAAATTTCAATCTAATAAGACTTAACTAGTTCCATTGGTAAAATATACAAGTACCGGCGTAGTCTGCGAAAACTCCAAGTAGTTTTATACATTGCCATTCGAATCTCGACATAACTGCATCACTTCTTATACTCGGGGAATAAAAGCTCATCCGCGAATCTGCATATCTGATTGGCGAGATGGGAATTTCATAAGCTTCAATTGAATATCTGAAGTTGAAGCTTTTTCAAACCTTGGCCCAAGTGCCGCCGAGCAGTAACGAGTATGAATACGTACTGCAACGCGTTGCGTTCCGGTATAAAATGTGTGGTTGCCTGAGAAATTACAAGCACTTAAGAAATTTCAACTGCATATCTCACAGTTAACTATTCACAGGTGCAAATACGAAAACGTTCGTTACGCGCAGTTATTACCACATTGTTACCATGAGACATCAGGTGGCTGGGGAGCTGATGTCCCCATTTATTTGATTCCTTTCTTCAAAAATTAAAAACTTCACTACATCTTTACTACATCAGTACAAAGTCAGTACCTTCTGTGTACTGTCAGTATTCCTCTTTTACAAACTTACTGAGTCTGATATGTCAGTTCTTATAATAGTGCCATCAATATACAATCGGCTGCCACAACACAATATGCGATGCGCATTTCAGCAGCGCATTCAAACAAACGTATAACGAAGTGGTCACTGGAACATGTATTTTAGGATAACATTAAAATGAAATTGACACAATTCATTTAAAACCTTTTAATGTAATTTGACACTAACTACCAAATTGTGTATAAATTGATTTGTAACTGTATATATATATATATTGTTGATGAGATGTAGGGAGCAGCTGTCCCACCTGCTCAACAGCAGTACCAACTCTCCTACAATTAAGAATGTTTAATGTTTATAACACCTAGGTAAGTTGAATCATATTATTGCGTCCGTCGCACTGACACATAATTTCGAACATCTTATGTGCCTGTAATTTTACTAGCACCCTCACCCTTCAAACCGGAATACTGCCACTTCTATCTAGTATCTAGCAGAAATGAGTACAGGGGAAGCATTTCTCGGGCAAACTGCACATACAGCCACTTTTACGGCAATAAAATACTTTCTGCGGGAGTTATGAATTATAAACTTAATCTAATACGTTATTAGTAACTATATTATAGTGGTAACACGCATTAAAAAGCTCCACATTCCCCACAAAAGCATACGGTAGTGGGAGCAAGCGCCACAATGTTACGAACCCCCTTTATCCGGCGCCGCGGATATTCTAACAAATTTTATATCCAGTGGAAACTCGAAATGCGTCTGGCCCTTTCAATAGGCCACCGAGCAACCAGCTTTGCTAGACCCCTAACTTTTCAATTCTCCAAGAAAATCGTATTAAGGGGATGCTGTGTCCAGCAAACAAGCACGCTTATTTAAGCTTTGTTGTAATTTTGACTTGCCAACGTTGAACCGTAAACGGTTTTTAACAATATAACCGAAGAGATGACGGCTATCGTAATACTCATGAAGGGTTTCGAGATAGTGTGAGACGACAGATGATCTTACCTTCCATATTATATAAAAAGTTCATTGTGTAGTAAAAATAATTGTATTGATTGATCAAGAATTTCTATCAAACTGGATCCCATAAAACTGACAATTACTATCGTATTGTCATTACATCTTTAGTAACGGAATCTGTAATTTATGCTAATTTCATCTAAGATGCCAAGGCAAAAACGGAATATTAATAATCGTGTTTTTATAACCATTTCAGTCTTACATGCATAAAAGAATAGTGAAAACGCTGCCTTGAATAAAAGCCTTTAAACGAGAGGATATCTTTCAATACAAGGGGTCAGACTATACTGGTCACATTGGTATTATTTCAAAAGCACAATGTAAGGTTTTGATGTTTGCGTTTTGCCTTTCCTTTAATATGTTATCAGATGATACAATAAGTTACCTTTTAATACGTTGTACCGCGTGGAGTCTGTGGAGGTGCCTTTGTACGTTACAATGAATAACCTGGCAAATTATGCAACAAGAGAAAATCGAAACTTCTTTTTTAGTTATGAAGCATTACTTCTTTTGTATGCAGGCGTGTCATTTGAGTTTTTATAACAACGAACAGTTATGATTGAATACTGCAAGGTAAGACATTACAGCTTGGCGACTAAAATAGGTATACCTATTATTTCACAATTTTCTACGTTACTTTAGCTACAAAGAAAGATAAATGCAGGTACTTGTATACAATGCTAAACTGGGTACGCACGGCCACGGGTCTAGCAGTATCTAGAAATTGCGCAAAGCTTGCATAACAAATGGTTACTACATATTTTTTTATGTTTTACAGTTACGGAACGAGCCGACGGCCCACCTGGTGTTAAGTGGTAACCTCTGCCAATAACAACCGACGTGACTTGGGTCCTCCCTTACTAGGTACGACAAGCAAGACCCAAGTTGCATCGTATGCGCCCGTAACTCTGAAACGTGTTGGTGGAATGTCTCATGTGCCTGTAATTTCACCGGCAACCACACCTTTCAAACCGTAACACAGTAACGCTTAACGTTACTGCTTGGCGGCAGAAATGGGCATGGTGGCAGTACTTCCCCGTACGAACTTGGCGAGAATTCTACTGCTCTTAACACAACAACAAATATTTAGTTATTGGACACGTGTTGGTTTCCGAACATAATTGCTTACTTTCGGTACCTACTGTTATTCATGTTTTTGGTGTGCATGTTATTTTAATACTGATTTCAATGGATGAATTTAAAAACATTGGTTGTGAAGTTTAATTACAAAATGTAATTTTGATTAATAAAAGCTCTTTAAAAAAATAATTGTATTTCGTTTATTGAAACCAGTTTGATATCAAACAATGAAATAAAAGCTTGCTTATTAAAATTACATAATCAGTAGAAGATAATCCTGTGATTATATATAATTATGAGAACAAGTCTGATATTAATATAAGTTTTGCATGAGAAGAAATTTCGGGACACTGAGATTATTATGAGAATTTTTAAAATTTTCTATGGTTTCGTAGCTGAGTTGGTATTCAAAGTCCTTCAGAGTGCCTCCAAATCATAAATGTCTCAGGGTTGATTCCCGGCCATGGAAAACATTTCTGCTATATAACTGTGTACATGCAGCATATTTAAAGGTAATATTAGTTAGCATTTTTACTATCGAATGCAGGCAATATGTACGAGCGATAATAATTGCAGATACCTATCAGATACGACTCCGACTTTTTACTTCTAGTTTATGACTATACCTTTACCGTTCAATTGTAATGTGATAGATATACAACGTATAATTTTAACCAATAAACTTAAAGGTACAGTGTTCGTCCTAATAAGTTCGCACAATCAGCGTTCGGAAGAGTTCGCGAACAATTTGAGAATCGCGACGCGATCGCGGCACTATAATTGTTTCCAATGGAACCCTCCGACCGATCCGGCCAACTTAAAGTTAAATTGAAAATCTCAAGTTGTTCGCAAGTTGCCGTGACACCGCGCCGCGATGTGTTACATGAACCTGACCAACTTACCTGGAGTAAAAATATACTGCAAAATACACATAAAAAGATTATAAATTTTACCTGAAAGAAAATTTTAAGTTATTTATAAATTAAAATTAAGCATACAATCACTGTAGGTAAAACACATGTCATGGAAGCCTTAGGTGAATAATAATAATAAATATTGGGGGACATTTCACACAGCGTCATCTAGTCTCAAAGTAAGAGCTAAGCATAGCTTGTATCATGAGAACCAGACAACTGATATATACTTGAATAATTGTATATTTTTTCTGTAAATACACACATATAATACATATTAACACCCAGAAACAGAACAAACATCTATGTTCGTTACTCAAATGTTTGTCCTAGGTGGGTATCAAACCCACGGCCTACAGCGCCGAAGGCAGGGTTACTACCAACTGAGCTGTGAGGCCAGTCAATGAAAGTGTTCAGTCTTGTCAAAATTTTGGTTGGCCCTTAGCATGATTTACACTCATGCAGCCCCACGGCTCCACCAAAGCACCCATCCAATTGATGACCGGCCTTAACGAAGCTTAACCTATTTCAACTGCAAAGAACGACTAACCTACTTTGATACATAAGTCTCATCCCTGTGAACAATGCGGTTAGACACAAATTGTGTACGCGCACAATTTCATCCAAGATTTAAAAGCAAAATGATAAAAAAAAAGTTACCGGAATTACGATAGGAGGTACGGTCTTATCTACAAAACAAGACGTGTGCACCTGCTTGCACTTCTTTGGAGATTGACGCCCGCTCGCAATATTGCTTGAACGCTCTGGAGGATCTACTGACACTACATAGACACATAAAAAACAAAAACAGTTATTATTTATTTTCTATTACACGGCAATATTGTTAAATAAAAATAATATTATTCGCAAGTAGTACCACCTACATTTAAACAGTTTAATTCCATTGGTAATTGAGAAAGCTTGACTATTAACGAATCCGCTCCAATTCCAACATCTTCGTACCTGTTATATATAGCCACGCACGCATCACTACACAGCTTGTTATCAATATAGCACGAATATATAATCGTATATTCATTATACATTTGAGTAAACGTATAACAATAATAATATCTTTGACTGGCCTCATGGCTCAGTTGCTAGTAACCCTGCCTTCTGCGCTGTAGGTTGTGGGTTCGATTCCCACCCAGGACAAACATTTATGTGACATTTGTAACATTGATGTTTGTTCTGTGTCTGGGTGTTAATATGTATTATATGTATGTATTTACAAAAGAAAAGTATATAATTATTATATCAGTTGTCTGGTTCCCATGATACAAGCTATGCTTAGCTTACTTTGGGGCTAGATGGCGCTGTGTGAAATGTCCACCATATATATAATTTAATTATTATATTTATATCCCTTTTCCGGCACTGGAGGCACAGGTACATATTGTAATATTTCTTTTTTCTTCATGTTTTTTATTTTTAGTCATTGCTCTTTTGTGTATTTGTGTCCTGTGTGCCGAATAAATGTGTTATCTATCTATCTATCTAATTTATTTGTTGAAAATATGTGCTCAAATATATAATGTGCGTTTCCGATAAGTTTCCGTGGCTGAATGCCGCGCCGGTAGTGATAGCTTTTGCTTTTAGTGATCGCTTTTATATGCAGGTATAAATTAATTATCGTTGTTAAGCTTTATGGGTGCATCATGTTAATGGAGTCTATATTTGTTTTTGATTATTCTGTGTTGTCTGTTCGCCGAGATACAAATAAATTTGAACAACCTGTACATAATGTCTGTGTTAATTCTAGTGTTAATATGTATTATATGTATTTATTTACAAAAGAAAAGTAATATAAGTATTATATCAGTTGTCTGGTTCCCATGATACAAGCTATGCTTAGCTTACTTTGGGGCTAGATGGCGCTGTGTGAAATGTAAAAAATAAATAATAATAATAATGTGACAAGTAGGTATGCAAGGATAGCGACAGGGAGCTGCGCAGGCGCCGGCGTATAGGCGTGACTGCCGAGCGGCTGCAACTTAGAAACGTTCATTACAACATTAATATAAAGCAGTGGCCTGTAACACACACATACACTGGGTCACGGAAACAGGCTGACAAAGTTCCGTCGGATATTCGATCCTCTGCTCTCTACTATGCGCAATCTGATTTCATGTGAATCACTGATCATAGATAGCATTACACACGAACAGAATAAATTTTACAACAAATAGTTTTGTGACTTACATCGTGCTCGTGATTATTCTGTTTATTTGTTTTGAAAACAAAACCATGTAGAAATTATGGATATGTTTTACATTTCTGCACAAAAACAATAACAAGTAACTTACACGCATATTATTAATACTGAACGTCTACTATGATATCTCATCAAGAGTGCTGTGAGTACCACAATACTCAGAATCGGTAGAAAGATTGGAAAGCGTGTGAACATTGGCTTCTGCGTGTAACCGCGTCCTTCCCCGCGCGTCTCTCTCATGTCGAGAGAGCGCCGCATCATCTAAGTTAGTCGGACACAATCTAACTTGACACTTCGGTTAATTCCATCAGCACGAGCGACCGCTCCAGAAAGGACCTGATTAATTGATAAAGTGCAGGAGAATTACAAAATGCACTCGGGGCAAAGGCGATCGAAAATTTTGGTCCGTGCTGTCAGAGCTCTTCTTTCCCTATATTTCGATACTATATCCCAACGTACCTACTTACTCGTATTATTTAATGATCTCAAAAGATCAATAAGGTTAAATAACGTTGTCTAATAATATAAAAATATATGTGTATATTAGTATATATTTATTATATAAGTATATATTACATTTAACCACATAACATTTGAAATGGTTTTTTTATTCGGATTATGTTAGGGATAAATACTTTTATGATTACTAGTTATTCTATGGATGAAATAACTGTATTCATCTATACATATAATAAAATTGTAGAAAAGTGGTGTCTGTACAATGGAAATATATAAAAAAAAAGTAGCAGAGGTTGTTATTATATCGACGCCGAACCCGAAATTGTAATTAATTTTTTTTTGTGTCTGTTTGTCTGTTTGTCTGTGTGTTTGTGCACGCTAATATCAGAAACGGCTTATTCGATTTAGATACGGTTTTCACTAATATATTGCAGTAAGCTTCACTTAACATTTAGTGTTTATTTCATGTCAATCGGTTCATAAATAAAAAAGTTATGTCAATTTAAAGAATCACGGCGAACATTTTTAACGTACAGAGTACGTACTACACGCCTCGCGCCTGAACGTCCGTGGCTATATAAAGCGCGCTGAGAGCCGCGAAACGTGAAAGTTTGTATGGTTGTTTGTTACTCTTTCACGCTCAAACGGCTGAATGGATTTGGATGAAATTTAGTACCAAGATAGCTTATATCCTGGCTTAACACATAGGCTACTTTGATCCCAGAAAAGTGCAGTGTTCCCGTGGGATTACTTATTCACCGCGGGTAACACCGCGGGGCACAGCTAGTTCGAAAATAAAATAATAAATGATTATTACAATGATTTTTAGTAACTTGATTAACTAAATTGATTTGACTTGTATATTTTTCTGGACACGCTTTAGAATTACATGTAATGTATTTAATTTTCTGATGAGAATCATATTATTATCCTTTTGATTAAAATTTTTGTGTTCATTTAATGATCTTTGTTTGTCGAATAAAAGATGATGATGATGATTATTATTATTATTATTTAAACTTATAACAATATATTGCTGGTTTGTTTCTTTATATACCAAGTAATTGCTTAGTCAACCATATCCGTTTGTGAATTTGCCAGGGCGGGTGTATTGCAAACCTGATCGCATTCGATTGAGTAAATCCCGGTTCAGAACTGGAATACTGTTGTGGGATTTAGGCCGCGAACGCAAATTTCTGTAATTGATTGCACGTACAAAAATTTCACTATAAATAATCTACCCATTTGCCATTTATTTACATTCTGTCAGCCTGTTTGAGGTGAATTTACTTATAGAGATATCTATTAACTTATTACTAGTGAATCAAATTTAAAATAAATGAAAGTATTGCCCACAGCACATGGTCCACTAGATATGACATGTTAATCTCTGCCCATAACATAAGCAATATGACTTGGGTCCTCTTCCCTACTCCACCAAGTCAAATCATAAAGCATCTATAACGCTGAGATGTGAGATTGTACGGGATTTCACCTGCCATACCACCTTTCGAACTGGAACACAGCAATATGAATGTCTTAATGTTTTACTGCAGAAATAGATGTATGTACTCGTCGAAGTAGTTTTCCTTGAACGAACTCAGTGCAAGTTCAACTGCGTCAGATGCTTGAAAGCACAAATAGCCTGGTGGTAGTACTTCAATTCACTAATTATAATGATCGTTTTAATGATTGATGTTTACTTGTGTTGCTGCTAAATATTGCACATGACTTGACCTTATCCCGCACTGTAATCTGTCAAGTTGGTTTATGGCAGTAGTATTGGAAAATATTTAAGTAATAAGAAAAACATACACACAGAAGCAATTCTTAGTTACAATAGTAGCAAAATCCATATTAAAGTTATTGCTTTCAGATAACGAGTATGCTCTTATTATAAACACGAATTCAGTGCAACTTGAGCAAACTTTTATAGAGTTCACTGCCAATAACATTGACAATAATACTCCCATCGAAATGTACATTCATTTATCTTTCAGCGTAATAAAATTATCCTCGTAAAATCCAGTTTACAACATTGTAATACAACTCACAATTCGCGTTTGTTGCACTCACATCAATATTTGACGAGCGTCTAAATCGTATGTTTGCAACCTTGTAGTGCTCTTTTGCTGGCATCGTCGTCGTCATATTAATCGATAGACGTCCACTACTCCGCCATAGATTACCACAACCAACCAGTAATGAGCTATCTCCAGCCACCGTCTACCGAAGATGTCGTGATGATTAATGTCATCGGTCCATCGAGGGTAGCCGTATGTCGATGACCTTGGCACTTTTAAGGATTTTTGATGTTATCACGTAGTGAAACTTCGAAAATAACTCTGTCCTTTTGCTGTGCGTCAGTACTATATTAAAGCAATAAGTAGAAAATAAGTTGCCTTTGGTAATTAACGTGTCGAATTTCTTTGGACGTTTTATTTTCCGCGTGTTAGTGATGCATAAAACGCTTGTTGAAAACTGTGAACGAATAGATTTGAGTTTTGAATCACTCATACTCTTTCATGTAACTTGTTCTTCTAACAGATTTCACGAACGAGATTCTAAGTATTTTTGTATTTTTATTTGCACTTAGAATGAGAACAATCAAATTATTCCTCTGTGTATTTAAGTCAAGGCTAAAGTTACATTGAATATGAACATGAAAATAGCATACTTAGGTAATGTCACAATGACTACGAGGAGTATCACCTATTCCCAGGAAGAAATCTGCACAATGAGCGCTGCATCCGTAACTACGAGTAAACATTGATATTTTATTTCGTGTTCTTGTTTGGCTCGTACGTCGGTGTAAATCGTATCTTAATTGTAGTTTCCCACTGTTTCTCGCATAAAATAAAAATGTACATTACCAGAAACTACAAATTATTCGCTTTTGTTCTGTACTATTGCGTACATATAACACGCCAGCTCTTCCCAATGACACAAACAGAAATTGATGGGCGGTTTTTTATTATGTAATTTGGGAATTACACAGGCTGTAAGCGCATTATTCTTTTCTTTACTTAACTTTAATAAAAGTAACAAATACCACGATTCAGTTGGTGCTAACTCCTATATTGTTAACTCGCAAATAAAAAAATACTATACAAGACGTCGTCTGATATATCTACTGAAGGCCTCGCACAGCAAGTGATCTCACATAAGGGATCAGCTAAGTAAATTTCAAGTTGCGCTAATTATGACGCTGTGGCTACTTAAAACAATATTATTACAGTATTTTGCAAACAAGTAATTATTATACTTTTCATGGGATCTCTCTAAATATTTATCATTGTTGCTTCTAGTTATTCCCAGAATTTAATAGCCTAAACGCCGTAATATGTTATTAAAAAAAATATGTATAGTAAAGAGTTTATTTTAAAATATTTTAATTAGTTTCATGTCTGTGGGAATTGAAATGTTATATAAACTTTGAATCTGTACGGCAACTAGTGAGAATAGTTTTTTGTATATAAAAATTTAATATTTTCATATACGAATACATTTCTAGTCAGTTTTATATGAAATGATCCAGTTTTTATATATACAACATACTACAAAATTATATACAATCCTTATTTAATAAAAAATTGCAATTGCAATTTATGACATAAGTTTTATTAATTCCTTTTTGACAGAAAACTATTTCGCAATTTCAAAAACTGTGTCTAGTGCAGTCAATATTATTAAATACATATAATTCCCCGGACTATAATTAGTGCAGGAAAGGAGCCCTTTTGAGGCGCACTTCACAACATCATTTCACCACTCTGATTCGAGAGAACTAGTGACTCGACTAATAGTATTCCCCGGAGCGCAGTAAAGTGTTGGCTCGCTGCCGGGGCGTGCTGTCACACCGATAGGTACAACTTGTGTCAACGTATTGTTTGTTTGATTTACGGGGGTGGGTCATTTCTTCCTTTCGTGATTAACGAGTTTATAAGAAAACTTGCGATTACAATACAATAACATTTGTTTCAGATAACTTATGTAACTTAGAACAAAACGTAAAAATATATACCTTATTGTCTGACATGAGAACACATAATAAAGATAACATTATCACTACACAGACAAGTTTTTTTCGATCGCGCCTCTTATAGCATTCGTAAATAATTCCGACTGTAAACTGCTCAAAATGGCGAAGCCAGAATCACCTACAACTTCAAGTTAGGTAGATCGACGTGACTCCAGGTGCTGTTACCCATGCTCCACTCTCCAGGTTCCTCCCTGATGAGGCATCTACTTATTTGGTCCATATACCACAGGAACCTGTAACATCGGGTCCAATTGGGAGATGTAGACCTATATATTTAGCTCCATAGCCTGGACATACAGTTTTGCGGGTAGACACATTACCACGTTCCTTCTTCGGTCATCGGGAATCTGAAGTATGAGAATGTGCAACCGTTACAGGCGGTTTAGGTCTCTTACACGCTGTTTTGTCTCAATTTTGTCGTATAATGTTTGGTTGGTTTTAGAATTTTTGTAAATTTTACATAGGTGCAGGATTTTAGCAGTAATCAAGTTCACTTCTTGAAATAAATTATAGGTTGCTAGATTAAGCTATGTTTTCTTTGGATAACCGCAATAAAATTCACGAAAATCGTGACAAAAGGTGCATTGTCATGTGTGTAATGTGTATTTAAGGTGAACAATATCGGTCACCGCCGGAGCGGGGCTGACAAAAAGACGAGTCAGTTCCATGGCCGCACCGCGCTGGGGCTCGCAGCGGGGCGGGGCGGTGGCGGGTCGAGGTACTCGACGTCATTTCATTTTCAAGCCTTTTGTTTTTAATTCTGTTCCGATTTCTCGTGACATTTTAAAGGTCGATGTTGATAATTTGGATGTCTGCCAATATTTCTGGAACCTTGCGGATGTTTGATACGAAAGAAATCAGAAATAATAATTGTTTTAGACGAGATATCTTCTCCAAAAGGTTGAGATATGAGGCTTACAATATCAAAAAAGTGAAACTCAAAATTTGGTTAAATAAACTCTCAAGGTACTATTTTGAACAAAATGTAATTAGTAAATTGTTTTTGTTGTCTTTATTCTTACATATGGTTTTATGTTCACTGAAAAGTGTAATCTAAATATTCAAATCTATTAAAATCATCTGCAAATTATTCAAATCTCGTTCCACAAACTGAGTGAAATACCAAATCCCCATTAGCAGGTGGCAAACGCTATGCTCGGGTATTGTTCACAAGTAAATGAGTCGGAAAGCCATTACGGCGGAGCACCTTCCACTGAGCCTCCGCATTAACGACAGCTCTATTAATCAAGACAAGTGGCAAAAAGAAGTCTAGCCGCACCTAGTCACTCGAGTGTTGGATCCTGGGCTCGGCTCAGGCTCTCGAGTACATCTTGAAGGTTTGTCTTCGATGATTTCATAAATAAAATCACTTTTTTCTGATTTTCCTCGCCTTAGCTTGCAAGGAACCAAAACAATCTTTCACATGAGCATCAGTATTTATCATTACATTGCATTTTAATTTTAAATATATATAGACCTTTATTTAAATAAAACCATCCCGGATCCACATCAGATATCGTAGTTGGTATAGGTACACCAACTACAATATCTGATACATTAACCACGTATGTGGTTATTGTACGAGATATTGTAGTTAATCACATACGTGATTATTGTATCGTTACGAAATGTTTATCTAATGCAAAACAGAATTTCTCAGAAACATATCATATGTGGATACAAATGTGCTTATTTGAAACAAAGAAAGAAAAATATATTTATTGTCAGCAAATTACAGGAACTTCGAGATTAGACAGTGATAAGTATATAATACCGTGTATCTGCTAAAGGAGCTTAAAACTAACATTATGGTTAAATCTGTGGACTTCACACTAGGCCATGCCTGTATTGTGAAAGCCAAACTAACGTTTTACCTTAAAGCGAAACTTTTACAATAAAAACTCGGACGACACTTATCTATGTGTCTTATGTTGATTTGGAGATCACTCAAATCCAGAATAAAAGTGCTGTGGCCCTGCTATATTTATTTTCACTATATACATAATAAAACTCATAATTGAGAGTTGCGGGAGTTCTCCTGCTGTTATTTCGCTTGTGAACTCATAATTAGCATGATTCTGGGTATCTGACCGGGTCAGCGGTTTGTACAGCCGACGTCAAATTCAGCTTAGTTTGTATTAGAGCAGTTTGTTTGATAGTGTCCTAGAGTTGGAACTAGGGCGGCTTGGATTTAAACAACGATGAGCGATTTGATTCGAAAATTAGTACGAGTAAAGCTGGTGTGGTCTTTATGTATCTGCATAGAATTTCGAAACAGTAACATGTTTCTTTGTGTCGAAAAATTAAAGTTATTTTCATTATATAGTAAACAAACAGATGACTGCCATATTTTAAGCGTTGTCCTATCCCCTTAGCTACATAAATACCATTTGCATCTTCCCAATCCTATTGCATTGCACCCATTACCCAAAAATATGAAAATTGAATATTGTATGTGCCCCGGACGCAGGATAAAAGTATTCGCTTCTACTTGGCGGCAAAAATGGTTATGGTGACTTGTGCTGTCTGAGCTCTGCACGTAACATTAGTTCTAGACTACAATGTATTTGAAATAACGCTTTTAAGAAACTAACATTATTACTGTGTTAGGTGCCGTTAAGCGCGCGCGGCGTGGCGTGACTACGCGGAGTGCTTACGACATGTTACATGAAGTGGTGCTTATCATTTTATATTTTCATTGATTAAACTATTTACTATATCGCTTGTATTTTAGCGTTTTTCTTTTGAAGACCACTAGTTACTAACTACCAAGTAATAATAACAAATTTTAGAATCACTACTGTTGTATATACTAAGTTTTAAATACCTATTGTATGTTTTTATCTAATAAATGATTGAGTTAATAAAATAAATTAATAACGCTTTATGACCATATAGATATTTAATACTATAAACTTTGGTAGTTGTTGATCTAATACAAACTCGTTGCGCTATTACATAAAGTTTATATACGGAATCCTACTTTATGGGATGTTTCCATTCACAATGTGTCATTCGCAAATCTAAGTGATAACCGTAACGATGTAATGAAACGCATCACCGCGAGCCTGAACACTCACAAACATTGCAATACAACACAACTAAGATGTGATATGTATAATATTATAGAAATGAAGTACAAAGCGTTCGGATAATATACTTAATAAGATCACGTTACAAAGTTACAAGACGACTAATAATATCCTCGTGAAACATAAACATCTAAGGGGTATTATCTAATTTTCAGTTCATTATCATAAATTAGGTATCAAATTGTGAAACGTGTCTTATTACGTGGTTTATTGCGAAAACTCGCGGCAGTAAACGGGGAATTACCTTGAAGAGAAAATTAAAATCACCTCGCAGGAGTTACGACTTAGGAAATTTGATAAGTGCTTGCGTTATTTTTAGTATAGTGGCGGTAACTTAATGGATGGACGTGAATTGAGATTTTAGCTTACCTTGCATTTTCTTTGGTAGCCTAACCGCGACATAAATACGAGCATACCAAACTTTCGCTCCTACCACGGTAGGTGTACCTAGACAAGACTCCACCACAAAGCTTCCACACAAGACATATGATAATTGACATATGATATTTTCCTCATGGTGGAAACTTCACTGGTTTCTGTGTTATTTATTAGTTATAAGCTAACATAATTTATGTACTGTATGTTTCCCGAATAAAGCAAAATAAAAATAAATAAATAAGTAGTCATCATTTTACTGCGATAAGACGACGTTTAAACTGATATGTGTACCCACCATTCTGATTTTCTAGTTTTACATAAATAAGTGGGAATTATATACAACATAGTGAGTTACCCTCCAAATTGCAAAGTGGTAATGACTTGAATAAGTCCACAACATTGATACGATAACTTGATTATAGGGCATCTTGGAAATCTTTATATTTTATCTTGAATGATGAATATCAAACCATTATCAACATGATGTATGTATGTATTATTATAATATGTAAGAGGGAGTAGTATTCATATTATTTCTTTCCTCTGAAGTTAAGAAATCATTGACATTATTTACATGACTTCACTTAAAACTCTGAAAATAAATCCCTTTTAGATTCGTGCTCTGACTCAAATTAACATTACTGTTGCTTGTGGTAAGATATCTCCAAGACACAGAGCTGTAACACGCCATTTGGGATTCATCTTGTGTTATTAAATAACCCAATATTATTCTGCAAAATGTTTGCGTGACACGTCAATACAAATATGAAATGATACGCTATCTATATAGATCTATCTTCTAGATAGCTATATATTCAGTGACGTGTGTGATATATGAATTTAAAATATTAACACTGACACACTTATCAACTTGATTTTCTCTTTCGCAGTTGGCGTGGTCATACATAGATACCACAATACCAAGAACACAAGATAATTTTTTTCTGGGAATCGAACCTTGCACACCTTTTCCGCTGGACGGGTTATCATATGTAGGTATTAAGCAAAAATAGAGTAGAACATATTATATAAGAAGTAAGAAAGAGTTGTAAGAAAAAGTTATTACAAATATAATATTCAATAAATAAAAACCCAAATTATTATTTTCATACCACATAGTAGTTTCCGTTTCAAGTAAAAATACCGCAAAATGTAACCTCCCAGAGCAAGTTACGACGAACGAAACTACCAAACAATTACACAGCTAATAGAATTAGCGCACGCCGTCTTTAGCGCTAAGTAGGTGCATTAGTGGTATTTATTACAGGTAGGTAGGTGGCTGAGACGTCATTACCACCAACCGGAACTACCCGCATCTCGGCGGCCTTTCATTTGCTAGAACGTTGCTTCAAGCGAATACCGAACACCGTTCAGTAGGACAAGTATTTTAAATGGTATGTAGGGTAATCTGTACAACGTGGATAACAAATGTACGGCTGATGTGCATTACAGTTCGGGTTACGCCTGTCTTTTGTAGGATTCTGCCGCCAAGCAGCAATGCATTCGCGTTACTGTGTTCCGGTTTGAAAGGTGTGGTTGCCGGTGAAATTACAGGTACATGAGACACTCCACCTAGACGTCTCAGAGTTACGGGCGCATACGATGCAACTTGGGTCTTGTCGTACCTAGTAGGGGACCCAAGTCGCGCATCGGTTGTTATGAATAGAGGTTACCACTTAACACCAGGTGGGCCGTTGGCTCGTTCCGTAAATTTATCACAAAAAAAATGGTAGTAGAGGGCTTCGCTTTTTGAAAGGTTGTCATGTCCATTTGGATATTTATGTCATTGATTTTTTTAATCGCCATTGCGTGTTTAGTTACTGATCGCGACATTAGTCTGAATATATAACAAAGTTTTCGTTTGTTTTGTAGTATCTGTCCGTCCGTGATCTCTCTGTTGTAAATTACATGTTATTTGCATATTATAAACTATCTGGTTCTTTCATCCTTTCCCTTACGCTCATAAGCTTGACAAGTGGTTTAAAGGCAAGACTTTACTGATTCACTTCATGCTGTGGCTAGTTTATTACATTATTCCACATACGGGCGAATGCACGGCTTTGCTTCATTTTAGCTGTATATTCAGTAAGTTTTGGGTTGAAGGAGATTGCAAGAACTTTGGTAAGATTCCAGTTGTCTATACAAATAAATAAAATTGGAGTGTCTGTATGTAATATTAAACTAACCGCTTTTTACTAAGTGCATATGGATGTAACGGTACATATACCAAAACAACATTTATTACAATTTTTGTCTGTCTGTCTGTCTGTTTGTTCCGGCTAATCTCTGAAATGGCTGGACCGATTTTGACGGGACTTTCACTGGCAGAGAGACTTTTCCGAGGGGTAAAATAAGGGTGCGTGATAAAACCGAATTCCACGCGGATGAAGTCGCGGACAACAGCTAGTATTTTATAATAAAGGTTTCATTGGCCCACGACACAGTTTTATGTAGCGTGACGTCACGCAAGTGTAGCAAGCCTTACTAACAACACCACAAGCCTTGCATTAATGGAGCGCAAAATCGACAGACTTGTCACCAAAGATCGCGGTACATTGAGAAGCGACGCGACGGTATAATATCTCGACAGAAGTTTCGCTCGTCCACGTGACAAACTAGTGGCCGAGATGTCACCAGAGGACTTAGTGGTTAGTAGTGTGTTAGTGACAAATGCACAGAACATAGCGAAGACTCTCTACACGGTGCACGTGGTGAGACTAGAGATGATCGTCGCGCGTGGCTGCGGGTAAGCTTTTATAAGCGACCGTGCCGTAAGTTATCAGCTGCGATATCGAGCTAAGTTGCATGATGCATGTGCAGTTTTCTCGAGCAATAAAATGCTGGGAAAAATGTCCCTTAGCGAAAACAGGGCTTAGTATTATTACACACTATTTTCCTTAATAATCTCGCAAAATAAAAACTCGCAACAAGATCTTGTAGAAGTAAAGTGAAGTGAAATCTGTTGTAGAAAGGATTTTAAGTGCTTTGAATTTGTTGTTAGGCATTATATTTTCTTTGATCTTACCAAACTCTACAATTTTACCCTTTTCATAGTACGAGTAATTTTCTGTACTAATGTAGTAAATGTGTAGCTGAGTCAAAAAATATTCAATAACGGTAAATATACCGACCTGATTCGACCTTTCACAATAAACCTTTTATAAGTTTTGTGAGTAGAGCTTAGCAAGAACTGGCAACAAAAATACATTCAGATTTGTGTCCATTTAATTATAAGTAATAAGATTTCTAATATTTTATTAAGTGATGCTATGAAGGAGCTTAAAAAACTTAAAAACAAAGCAATTTTAATAGCATAAATATGGGTATAAACTGTGTTAATAAAAGAATATGCCCTTAATTTTACATTACCGCATATAGGTATTCATGTGAAATATATTTCAACAACAATAGTAAAAATGAGTTTACTTACTTCAAAGTATTTTCTTTGACAAAAAGTTAAAATTAAAACAACTTCCTACGCAAAAATAAATAATTTGAAGAGGGTTACTCTCCGAAGACTTTTAAAAAGAAACAGTGAAGCATCGCCGGCAAACGAGCACAAATGACTGCTGGCTGTTTTCGTAGAGTAACCTGAGGTACCCATAGTCGGAGGCATTAAGTTTGTATAAATAAATAAAATAAATAAATATTGGTGGACTATATATATTTATTTGAGTACTTCGGTATGGTTTTGTGGCTAAGTTAGCTTCAGACACCATTTTTACCACCAGTTTCCATCACCAGTTTCTCTTTAAAAGCAAGTAACCCTCTTCAAATTTTTTTTTTTTTGCGTAGGAAGTTTTTTTAATTTTAACTTTTTGTCAAAGAAAATACTTGGCATGAAAGTATAATACTATTATGACTACTTATAATTCGATACCAATGAGAACGCTGCACTCGGACGCTTTGTGTCTAGAGAATAGAGGCTACTGTTACTGTGTGATGATACAAAAATAACAGCGTCAATACTGTATGAACCGTAATTCTGTTTGGATTGCTTACTCATTGCTCTTGCGACGTTTTGCTATCTTGAATTTCTTCTCTCGGCGGCCGATCCCTTCACTTTATATTATAAAACGTGACCCAGAGGAGGCAGGGATCAGACTTAGTGTTGCCAGTCGTGCGATTTCCACGGAATTGCTTCTCTAACTTTTTTATTCTGGCCTAGTGATGAATCATATCTGTAATGGCAGGCGTAGCAACTGAGAGGTACAGATTTCCAATTTTTTTTAATTCTCAGTTTGCTGGTAAGCAGCTGCTTAGCTGGGGCTTTCTAGCCCTTTTCTAACCCTCACATTTCATTAAAGGTCACTGAGCCCTGTTTCTTTGTCTGGTGCTTGGTTTGGTGTCTACTTATGAGTTTGTTGCTTGAAAACATGTTGTTTTTATAACTATGTTCGCTAAATAATTAAAAAATATAAGCAATATTGTGTTTGGTACTTGTTGAATCTTGTAGCATTCGTTTATTCATTAATATGGCTTTCATCTAAATTACTTATAAAAAAAATATCCATTTAGTTATTGGAATGTTCTAAATAACGAAGCAACACTCCATTATTCAGTAGTCCTGATTGGCCAATAAAATAATATTACTGTGGGGGCCACAGGGTGTAAATGGTCAGGATTGGTTCAAAACTTCAGTGGACTGTATATAAATTTTCTTTATTCGGTTTCTTCATTAAAAAATCATCGGGTGTCGCTTTCGGGAGGTCCAAGGAGCAGGGGTTCAGCGCAGCTTGTTATTTACAATTTCTTCGGAGTTCTTGATTCGTTCGAGTGCAAGCAGGAATACGAATTTGATTTTTTTTTTTTTTTTTTTTTTTATGACTGGACAATTTGCTGTTGGCCGCAGATGGCCTTGACAGCGTTTACACGGGCTTTTGGTGAGAGCAGACGGCTCTCAACCGGTAAAAACTTAAAATTATACACAACGTCACCAAGGGCACCACTTAGGTTCGGACCTCGGCTTGGGGCGTTGCGAGTCGGGAGGAATTGGAGAAAATGCGCCCCGCGCGGGCATTTACGGAGATACTTCGACCCCGCCGGCGGGGTCGGTGCGAAGGTTGAGTGTTTTCTCTGTGGGGGGCTGACGATAGGAATAACTCCGGATAGGCGGACGTTATCTCGTCAGGGGGGTCACCAAGTACGTGTCTTGGTCTACGGAGAGAGCGCCTAGCAGGGGGGACAACCGAGTAGTCGGGTATGGTGCGAACCAGGTGGTTCGGGTGGGACTCGACCGAATCATAATATCGCTGGGAGGCGAGTTTCATGAAGCGGGCTATAGACTCGAGACGCGCGTCTCGGTGGAGGGAGCGATTGCGTACGTACCAGGGAACGCCCGTGGCTTTCCGTAGGAAACGATTTTGAATAAGCTGTAGGGGGCGGGTTTGAGCATGAGCGAAAGCCACGGAGGCGTATGTCATGATGGGGCGTATGCAAGCTTTGTAAAGTCTCACCTTGTTGCCAAGGGACATTTTACTCTTCTTGCATACGAGGTTATTGAGGCGACCCAGTATAAAGGCCGCCCTGTTACGAACAGTTCTAATGTGTTCGTTGAAGTTAAGACGTTTGTCAAGGACGACGCCTAAGTAGCGGGCAGACTTCGCCCATGGAATGGGTTCGTCATAGAGAGTGAGGGGCTTGAGCGTTGGGCGTCGCCGGGAAAAGTACACCGCGGTACTTTTCGTCGGGTTCACCTCAATGCGCCACTTCGTAAACCATGCACCGAGTGCATTGAGTGCGGCTTGCAGCTTTATGCGCACCCTATCGGCATTCCGATCAGATGCGTATAATGCTGTGTCGTCCGCAAACAGGGCGAGCTCTGTTTGGAACGAGTGGGGGACATCGCTGGTGTACAGCGTGAATAAGAGGGGGGCTAGTACGGAGCCCTGAGGGACTCCGGCTCGGATGGGCTTGGGTTCGGACAGCTTCCCTTCCACTCGATAGCGGAAGCTACGATTGGTCAGGAAGTCTCGTATGATGAGCACGAGTCTGTCTGGCACACCAAGTTGAGAAAGCTTGTAGACCAAGCCGTTGTGCCAGACCTTGTCGAACGCCTTTGCCACGTCTAGGAAGACGGCTCCGGTATCTTTAGGCCAAATGCCTTGAGAGTTTGAAAGGACGTGTTCCGTGAAGCGGAGGACCTGCTGGGGGCACGAGTGTCTGGCTCGGAAGCCAAACTGTTCGTCCGGGAGGAGTTTAAGTTCATTGACAATGGGCCAGAGACGATTAAGGAGGAGACGCTCGTAGAGCTTCCCCATGGTCTTGAGGAGACTGATGGGACGGTAACTAGAAGGCTCCGTGGCCTTCTTGCCTGGTTTGGGGATGCCAATGACATTGGCTTCCTTCCAGGCGTCGGGGAAAGTGCAATTGGCCATTGCCGCATTGAAGATGCTTACGAGGAGATAAATGAGAGCAACAGAAAAGTGCTTGAGCACTCTGTTGCTTATGCCATCGGAACCGGGGGATTTCCTCGGATGGAGATCCTTGATGACGTGCTCCACTTCGGAAGCTCTAATAATGGGCAGAGGGGGAGAAGAGGGGACTCGCGAGCTTAGTATGTCAACTTCACTGTTCACCGTATTAAGGTGAATAGGGTCGACATAATTAAGACTGGGGGCGCATTGGGCTTCGAGGCTGGCAGCCAACGTGTCGGCTTTTTCCTCGTCGTCGAATGCGGGGGTTTGATGGTTGGGGCGGTTAAGAGGGGGCATAGTCGACAGTTGGTCTGACTTCATAGACCTTGCCAAGTTCCAATATGCTTGGTGGCTCGGCTCGATCTCCGAAAGCAGGTCATCCCATCGACTGTTGCGGAGGTCTTTAATTCGTTTTCTCACCTGACGGTGGAGGGAACGCATTGTAACGCGGTTAAATTCAGAGGGGCAAGAGCTGTAACGTCGGTTTGCGGCGTTCGACTCGGTGATCAACCGTCTCACATCGTCTGGCAGGACCCAGCGATGATCGGGCACCACCGGGACCTGTTTCGACGATCCGCCAATGGCGGTAGTGACATGGCTGGTCAACGAGTCGACTGCGACAGTAATGTCGTCCTTAGTCAAGATGTCGTCTGGGATCCTATCCAAGTCGGGTGAGTGGATAGACTTGAGAGCAATCCCAAGCTTATGCCACTGCACCACGGTCTTGGTGGGAGGAGACGAGTCTGGGGGGGGGCCTAGTTGAAGAAGAACGGGTCTATGGTCGGAGTCGAGTTCGTACAGCGTTTCTATCGAACGCAACTGTAGGGTTACGTTCTTTAGCAACGCTATGTCCAAGACGTCTGGGCGATGATTGACATTACAAGGATAATGGGTCGGAGCTAAGGGGGAGATGAGATCAAAATTTAATTCCTGGATGAGATTGTCAAGTACGCGTCCTCTGGAGTTCGTTGCTACGCAATTCCAGAGGACATGCTTGCTGTTGAAGTCTCCAGCCAGAATGACTGAGCTTCCCAAGTTAAGAAGGGCTTCTATATCCCTTCTGAGCAAGTTTTTGTCGGGGGCAAGATAGCAAGAGGCTATTGTAATGGACGGATGACCGGTCATCCCTAACCTACACACGGAGGCTTCTAAGTTAGTGAGGGGGGGTGCGTCTATGGGGATGCAATGCAAGGACCTCTTGTGATAGATGATGGTACCACCTCCCCGTCCGTGGGCTCTATCATTGCGAACTGCTTGGTAATTGGCCATCCTGGGGGTGGCCTTGTTCGGCTTCAAGAAGGTTTCTTGCATTAGCATGATATCTATTTGATGGCGGGTCAGAAAGTCGTGGACGCGGCCACGCTGTTTGAGGAGACCGTCAGCGTTGAAGAACGCCAACGATAGGGATCGGGGCCTAAGTCTTTCTTTCGGGTGTCCTAACATATTTGT
The DNA here is from genome assembly GCA_947359385.1 of Chesias legatella. NCBI lineage: Eukaryota > Metazoa > Arthropoda > Insecta > Lepidoptera > Geometridae > Chesias > Chesias legatella. The sequence continues at coordinate 6,952,028 of OX375766.1, forward strand.
ACCGTAAGGGGGATGGGCATAGTGCGCTTGAGGACTCCGATCAGCAGGGCATTGTTCTGGCACAATTTCTGCTTCTCGGCTTGGGTGGGGGCTTCGCGTATTAGCCGGGCAAGCTCGGCAGCTTCGGCGGAGGTCGAGTATGCGGCACACATTATCGTCCAGAAATCATCCTCCTTAGAGGGCTGATTGGACGGCGCGGGGCAGTGTGAGGCAGGGGCGCGGCGGGTCGGTGGGGGGACTGCGGTCATGCGGACCGCAGCTGGGGCTTTCGGGGCCTCAGTCCTGTGGACTAGGGGCTTAGTCCACGCCGAGGGGATCAGGGTAGGGGCTAGGCGAGGTGATTCGCTGTGGGGCGGGACGGCTACCTTGGAGGTAGCTTTCGGGTGTTGGGAGGGGGCCAGAGGAGCAGCTCGCTCCTGGTTCCTCCGGACCACCGCCTTGTTTGCCTTTGGGGCTCTGGGGCACCCGCGATAGTTCGCGGGGTGACCCTCGGTCCCGCAGAGCACGCAAGCCGGGGGGCCAGGGGAGTCGGGAGTCCGCTTGCACTCTGCGGTGCCGTGGACGCCCATGCACTTCACGCAGCGGGGGGTCATCAGGCACTTACGTGCCGAATGGCCGTACCGCTGACATCGGTGGCATTGGGCGGGATAGGGACTTGGGTGAGGGGGCTCGACGCGCAAACCCGAGAGACCGAGGACCACCTCCAATTTCTTGAAGATGGCCTTGCCACCCGGAGTCCGGTCGAGGTGAACCCTCACCATGTCGTAGAGGACCTGACCGTTTGCACTACGCATACGGTGGACCTCTCGGACGGGGAAGTTTTGGGAGATGAGGTCGGCCTTAATGGCCTCCTCGCCGAGCTCCTTGGGCAGGCCTCGGATGACCACGGCAAGGGGTTTTTCATCGAACCGATTGTTCGTGCAATGAGGGAATGGTAAGTATCCCTCCGGGGGAGACTCCATCGTCTTGGTAAGACGACGGTGGTCCTCCGGAGAGGGCACTATCAGACGGATAGTGTCCGAGTGATTGGACGCGCTAAGGACCGTGATGCCCTTGCGCTTGCAAATTGAAAGAAGCGTCTGGAGACGCTCCTTCTGTTCCAAGAAAATTGGAGGAGGGCGCTTTCCTTTCGGTGCTGATACCGAAGGAGGGGTGTTGGGGCGCGAGACGGCCGTCAGAGGGACGGCCGATTTGGCAGGGGGCTCGGAGGGAGAGGACTTGGTGCGAGGATTCTTCCTCTTACCGTACTTGACGGGAACAAAGTCCCCGTCAGAATCGTCGTCAGACGATTGCGGCATGGGGGTGAGGGGTGAGGGGAGATCCTCCTCCATCTCTACGTACTCCGGAGAGGACGTAGGCGACGGATCGGGCGACTCTGGGAAGTCGGGGATCGGCGTGGGCTGCGCGGTGGTGGCCGGTTGGCCTTTAGGGGGAGCTTGGGTACTTGATACCCTTTGTGCCGGAGGGGCCGCGGAGGGGACATTTTTTTTGATAGTATTTATGGCTATAGGAGCCGGGGAGGGTGCCTGAGGGGCTGAGGCAGCAGCAGAGGGCTGGCATGAGAATGCCTCCAAGATATGGGGGTACCTCGTGAGGAGGAACTGGAAGAGGGCTTCCAAGTTCAACCCCGAGGTATCCATTCCGGGGGACACCGGATGGTGTGTCGGGTGAGTGATCCTCCCTGTCGGGGTAGACAGGGGGGGATGTGGCCTGGGTGTCCTACCTAATTGGTGTGTCTCCTTAATCTCTCTTACGGGAAGAGGAGGTGTGTCCTACTGCTGTCTGGTGTCGACTAGGGAAGCCCCCAAGGCCGGTGGTTCCAGACCCAACCGGATTTTGCGTTCCTCAGAAGGAGGAAAGCAGGCGACTCCGGGTCCGCGCCCAATCTGGTTCGTTGTCACCGTTAGGTATCCCCAGATCGACCACTAAGCGTGGATTTTTGTTTTGACGCCTAAGTCAGAGAAATTAGATCGCCCTGAAAAGGGCGTCGTCCTAGAACGGACTGGAATGCGGCACGCTAACGGAGAGAAGCTTGCTTCTCTCGGAAAGCGGCGGTTTCCGCGAACAATGGGACACTCGCGCCGCTCTAATAAGAGCAGGCGAGGCCTATTGTCCGTTGGCTTCTTGGAAGGCGGCGAACCGGTGTGGGCAGGCAGCCGGGTGGCTTCCTGGAAAGCTGCGAGCGGAGCGCACGCAGGTGCACACGGAGAGGTGTTGCCGGTCCGACGTCCAGCGAGCGAGTCACGAATTTGAATAAAAATGGCGCTACTTTTATTCCCACCTTGGACCTCGCGTCGCGCATCGCACTGGCGACTAAAACGAATGAGGAGGGAGCGAGACGGGTGCTTCTTGCGCCTCGCTTCTTACAATAGGTTCCTCTCGTCGCACATATTGTTTTCTTTGTCTTAAGTAGTTTACAATATTGTACATTATCGCAAAGGTATAGAATAAACACAAAACATTCAATTTTACTTAAATTATACAAACTAGTGGAGTGAGCGAGGCAGCGAGTTTTATGAAATGGCTCTGTCCGTAACAGTCTCCCCCCGGCGAAGATCTTCGAAGCCCTCATCTATCGGCAGGACAATGAGCCTTCTTACAGGTCGCCTAAAAACTCCCCCTCGCGTCCTGACACTAGCGCTTCGCACCACCCCGTCTGGCCCGGTGAAGACTTCCTCTACTTGTCCTCTTGGCCATACGTTACGGGGTAGTATACCGTCGGCGATAAGCACTACGTCCCCCTGTTGAATGTTTCGCTTATTGCACCTATGATCGCCGCGCGGCGCTAAAGTAGGTAGATACTCGGTGAGCCAACGTGCCCAAAACGAGTTCGCCAATGCCTGCGCGGCTTTCCAGGTTTTTCTATCGGCCGCACTACATTCTCCTACGTAAGGTAGCCCGTTTGCTGAACCTAATAAAAAATGATTTGGCGTAAGCGCCTCGTCATCCTGCGGGTCTACAGATACGTGTGTGAGCGGTCGGGAATTTACCGTATGTTCTATCTCGGCCATTAATGTATTTAAAACTTCTTCCTTGGGCGCGCGTTCGTTCAGAGTTACCGAAATGGCTCGTTTGACGGTCTTAATCATGCGCTCCCACGCTCCCCCCTGGTTGGGAGCGCCGGGATCGATAAAGCGCCACTCCATACGCTTTGCCGTTGCGTAGTTCTGGAGAGCGGGGAGCCATTCTTGATAAGCCTTGTTTAGTTCTACGTTTGCCCCATGAAAATTTGTGCCGTTGTCCGAAATTATTACGCTCGGCGTACCTCGTCGCGCGGCCATTCGTCTTATAGCCATGATCGCGGAATCGGTGCTGAGGCTGGCCAGGGTCTCAATGTGGATGGCTCTTGTGACCATGCATGTGAACAGGAGTCCCCATCTTTTCTCCTTTCGTCTACCTATAGTCACCCACATGGGACCGAAACCATCTACCCCGCACTTTGAAAACGGCCTACCGTATGGTTCTAAACGGAGCTTAGGGAGGTTGCCTTTGACCGGCGTTCCTGGGTTTGCCCGCCTTATCGCGCACCGCGTGCATCTACTAAGCACTTTACGTACTGACGGCCGCAGGCGCAAAATCCAGTAGCGCTGTCGTAGGTTATTCACGATCTGCTCCCTACCTACATGTTGGTTTACTATATGCTCTCGTTCTATTAGTAGTTCTGAAAGTCTGTGTTTTCCGTCTAAAATCGGTGGGTTTTTCATTGTTTCGGGAATCACCGCCGCGTTGATACGCCCGTTCAAACGGATGATCCCGTCCCGAAGCTGCGGATCTAATTTAAATAGACGGCTCGATCTATCGACGCTCTCCCCCCGTTTCAAACGTAGGTACTCGGGGTAAAAGCTGTCTTTTTGAGCCTGCTGAATGAGCAACCGTTCTGACTCTAATACGTATTCTAGGTCTGTCTCTCTCGCACGCTTTCGGCACTTGTCAATGAATCTGAGTGCGCAGGCTAATGCCCGTACCATTCTCTCGTACGAGGAGAATCTAGACATGTCTATGATGTGATTGCATGTGGATTCGGTAACATGCTTCACCTCTACATCGTCAGCCACGTTAGGCTGATCTACTTCGTGTGGCCATTGGTCCGGGCCGTCGTACAAGAACGCGGGACCTGTGAACCATCGGTCCGTGCTTCGCATTTCTGTATAGCCGCTGCGCGTTGCGTCGTCTGCCACGTTACACTTTGTCGGGACCCAGCGCCATTGTTCGGGACGAGTTAACTCTGCGATCTCCGAGAGCCTGTGTGCTACGTATGGCGTGTACCTCACCGCATCATTTCTGATCCAATGTAGCACGGTCTTTGAGTCGCTCCAAAATGTTACGTTTGATGTGTCCCCGTGACTCTTTAAAATTTCCGCGGCGAGTCGAGCGCCTATCAAACTTGCCTGTAACTCCATGCGCGGGATGCTTTGCGCCTTCATTGGAGCTACTTTTGCCTTCCCCGCGATTAGTCTCACTACTACACCCTCGGGGCCCTTGAATCGCCAATATGCAACGGCGGCGTACGCTTGTTCACTAGCGTCACAGAATAGGTGAAGCTGCCGTTCATATTTACGCGAGTGTGCGTAGTAACATCGTGGTAGGCGCAAGTTTGCTATGTGCTGCAGGTCAAGTTGCCAGTCAACAAATGATGCCGCTTCTTCATGTGGTAATTGCTCGTCCCAGTCCACTTTTTTCTTCCATAGTTCTTGCAGCATGATCTTAGCTGTTATGGTATACGGGCTGAGCAATCCCAACGGATCAAATATCGACATGACCGCTGCCAAAGCTTCGCGTTTTGTCGGAGTTCGTTCCCCGTTCTTTACCTCGGCTGGTACCCTAGGCATGTTGCAGTTAAACGCGAGCTCGTCTGTTTGCGTTATCCATAAGACGCCTAACGTCTTTCCGTACGGATGCGCGTTCGACGCAAGTTCCACGGGTGCGTGCGCTCTCAGTTCCGTCGGGACGTCGTTTAGTACGGCCTCGCTGTTACTACTCCAACTGGCGAGTTCGAATCCTGCTCTTCTGTGAACTGCGCGGACTTGTGCAGCCGTTCTGGATGCGATCTCCTCGTCATCGAAACTTTCGACCCAATCGTCCATGTAATGGTTCTCCGTGATCGATGGGAAAGCTAACGGATGCGAGTCCTTATGATCTTCCGCGTTTCGGTTCCTTACGCTGTGAGCGATAAACGGTGAGCTTCTTGCCCCGAATATCATGGATGTCATGACGTATTTGTTCGGCGGGCCGGTTCGGTCGGTCCCTCGCCATAGAAAACGTTGCGCTACCTGGTCTTCCGGTCGGATTTTTATCTGCAAAAACATTTCCCTAATATCGGCCGTTACCGCGACCGGTTTTTGTCTAAATCGGAACAATACCCCGTACAATGACTGGAGTAAGTCTGGACCGTCAAGTAACGCATCATTCAAACAGACACCGTTGGATCGCGCCGCCGCGTCAAAAACCATTCGAAGCTTTCCAGGCTTATTGGGATTCGTTACTGCAAAGTGTGGCAAATACCATTCCTTTGGACTCGTTCTGTCCTGCTCACACTTTGTAGCGTACCCTTTCTGAAATAGTTTTTCCACCTGCTCGGTGTACGCGGTTGCGAATTCGGGCGACTTATCCATTTTTCTCTCGATGCTGTTTAATCTGTTTAATGCCATATTGTAGCTCGGGGGCAGGGTGGTTTGATCCTCGGCCCACGGCAGCCCCACTTCGAAACGACCATCTACTCGCTTGGCTGTCTTCTTGAACACTTCTTTGGCGCGCTCTTCGGCAGGAACGGGTTTCCTCTTTATCGCAATGCCTAGCGCGTCTATCTCGAAGTGCGCTCTGACGGCCTTGTCCAAGTCGATGTCGTTCGAAGTTTGTGTTTGTATGTGCAAAACGGTGTCTTTGTCGTTGCAGACCGTACTTCTAGGCGCGGATCCGTGGATTATCCACCCCAACTGGGTTAGTGACGCGGCCGGTTGGTTCCTTCGTCCGGTTAATAACTTCCTTGTCACTATCAAGTGCCAGTTGTCGGCTCCTATCAGTACGCGCGGTTTAGCATTTGTATAAGATACTATTTCCGGTGGCATATTCCGCAGATGCGGCTGCCTCAATAGATCTGATCTCACGGACTGACTTCCTATCGTGAGGTTTCTTACGGTACGCGCTTTGATGTGATGTGTGTCCGTTTGACTTTTCCCTCGTATCCTAAGATCTACGATTTGGCTTTCGGTTTCGGTCTGAGAAGAGGTTGCTCCCATGATGCGTAGCGTTCTGGTTGGGCCTTCTGCCCCGATCATCTGGGCGATGCCTTCGTCTATCAACGTGATAGTTGATCCTTCATCCAATAACGCGTACGTGTCTACCTCTTTCCCGTCTTTTGCTTGTATCGTGATCGGACACACCTTCAACAGCACTTCGTTTGTTCCGTACGTATGTGCCGTGGCTGTGGTTGCTGAATCTTCCTTGGATTCAGGAACTTGTGAATGTAGCAACTTGTGGTGGGACTGTCGACACTCTTCCACACCGCAAGTTTTCGCCTTACATTTAAAACGTCGGTGTTTACTCGTTAAACACCGGAAACATACATGGGATTCCTTTGCCCATCGCCACCGTTCATCGATCGACATATCATTGAGCTTTCTGCACTCCGTAGTGCCGTGCTTTCCTCCGCAACATAAACAATCCGTTTTCTTCTCGGTTGTTGCATACACGGCGCTGCGATTCCGTTCTTGAGTGCGCGGTCGTTGTTCCGTTCGAACAGCTATGACCGGTTGTCTCGATACTGTCGTCGTAGTGGAGAACGTGTGTTTCATTGCGCGGTCTGCTTCGCGCATGAGAAAGCGGGACAGAGCTACTATTTCCGGCTCGCTCTGTTGTTCGTGTTCCTCTGCGTAATCGCACCAGCGAGACTTAACGTGCGGACTGAGCTTCTCTGTGACTTGACGCGCTAACATGGGATTCAGTAAGTACCCTTTCTCATCTACACAAGAAATAACCGTCACGATGTTCTGTAGTTTGATCGCGAAGGAGTTCAGTTCGCTCGCGGTCGCGCCTACTCGTGGCAGTTTCTTTATGTCTTCGAGTGCGCGGTCAATAATCACCTCTGGACGCCCGTAGCACTGTTCTAAAGTCTTCATAATCACCGCTGGTTCGGTAGCGGTGAATAGCAACGCTGACACGGTCTGTTTCGCTTCGCCTCGCAGGCAGGATCGTAGACGGGCTAAGTTCTCAGTCGGCGTGAACTTGTGCATGGCTGTAGATTCTCTCATCGCGGCTTTGAACGGCAACCACTCGCCAGGCGCTCCACTGAATAATGGAAGATCTTGCGTCTGTCGTGGTGGTGCTCTTCCGCGGGATATTCGTTCTAATGCCTCTGCTAGCCGGTCTATTCCTTTTTCTTCATTTGCCGTGTTGTTCCTAGTGGGTGTCGGCGATCGGTGTCTCACAGCTGACTCGAAAGTAACCTTGTTCGGAAGGTACTGTTCGTTCTCTCTCGCTCTGGGCGCTGACGATCTGTAGCGAGTCTCGGTGTCCGTAGGTTCGCGTTCCTGAGACGACTCCCGAGGGACGTTCTGCTGTAGCCAATCGTGAACCCTATTTTCTGATAGGTTGACTTCGTTCGCGCCTATACTTTCGCGATCAGTTTCCTCGCGAATGTTTGCAACGTTAGCGGCTAGTCGCTTCCTAATAAGTTCCGCTTGAATTTGAAGCTCTTGCCTTCGGATCATGGCAAGACTTTCTTCTGCTTCGAATTCAGCTTGACGTATTCGAGCTACTGCACTGGCGGCTGACCTATGTGAACGGACGGACGGCGCGCGCATGGTTGGTACTCCGGCTTGTGGTACGTCCCTACTTGTAGTCCCGGTCGCGACGTTACTCATTGTGGTACGATCGGTCGCGTGTGGTGGTTCCATCTGCACGGCAGGCGGCGTTGGTTCCGAAGGAGACGCGGGATAATCTTCGTAAACTCTAAGCGCGGCAGACTTCTTCCTCGTGACCGGCGGACTTCTAGTAGTCATCGTAAAAACGTACCTAACCCGATCCTAATCTTAACACTGTACTAACGCACAAAAAAAATAACACCAAAAAAAAAGCAATAATAAAAAAAAAAAAACAATGTAAACACACTTACCCCGATATACGCGCCTAACAGTTGCCTCTCGCTCACTCCCTAGCCCTAACACTATCACTATCACTATCACTTACACACTACCTAACTGTCCCTAGCAGTCCTTCAGGAGGGACTGGCCACGCGGCCAGGATACGCTCCTTTAGGGATGGATCGTGAGGGATAGGGTGGGGTAGGATCCACTCAGCAGAGGAAGGAACGTGAATACGGGGCGCTCGGTAATCGGCTGGAATGTCCGACCCCTTTGGCAGTGCCTACAGTCTGGCCCCCGCACCACGGTACCTTCTTACTGACGAGGAAGTGCACTTCGGTCCGCGCCCCGGTGCGCTCTTGATGGAACCGGTGGTGTCGCACAACACACCACACCGCCGTGAGGCGTTAACCTGCGCTTGACACCGTTTGACACCGTTAGGTGGTGGCAAGACACAGACCGCAGAGAACTGCGTATCGGATATCACCTGCCCGGGGAACACGACGCGACGATTGACTCAGGCTGGAGACTCGGAGCACCGTTCGGTGTTTTTCAGCACCCTGTGCCCGACGTGACGCTCGGCGCACCGTTCGGTGTTCTTCGAGCACTCCCTAGTGCCCCGACGTTGAGCACGGCGTGTCTTCAAGTCGAATCTTAAAATGGATCGACTGGCTGCTGGCTGACGGTTGATGACTGACGCTGATGGCTGACGCTGCTGGCTGACGCTGCTGCTGCTGGACCTCTTCGACACCCGGAACTGGTTCAACTGGCTCGGAGAGTATACACGTTCGTCCCCTGGGCTTCCGTTCGGTACACCCAGTGGATTGTGGCTTCTTCCGGCGGTCTTCCGTTGGTTTATTCAATCCGGCTCGAAGGACCAAGAACACTGTGGGGGCCACAGGGTGTAAATGGTCAGGATTGGTTCAAAACTTCAGTGGACTGTATATAAATTTTCTTTATTCGGTTTCTTCATTAAAAAATCATCGGGTGTCGCTTTCGGGAGGTCCAAGGAGCAGGGGTTCAGCGCAGCTTGTTATTTACAATTTCTTCGGAGTTCTTGATTCGTTCGAGTGCAAGCAGGAATACGAATTTGAATAAAAATGGCGCTACTTTTATTCCCACCTTGGACCTCGCGTCGCGCATCGCACTGGCGACTAAAACGAATGAGGAGGGAGCGAGACGGGTGCTTCTTGCGCCTCGCTTCTTACAATAGGTTCCTCTCGTCGCACATATTGTTTTCTTTGTCTTAAGTAGTTTACAATATTGTACATTATCGCAAAGGTATAGAATAAACACAAAACATTCAATTTTACTTAAATTATACAAACTAGTGGAGTGAGCGAGGCAGCGAGTTTTATGAAATGGCTCTGTCCGTAACAATTACTATTTAGAGTATCTTACGCAAGAAAAAAATACGCTGTACTAATAAACCACTCGTTTGTAAATTCCAAGTGGCTGCACAAAGCCACGATGAATCTGAGGTTTCTAAACGCATTCTTGGCCATAGACAACCTGAACAGTTGCATCACATTGTAGTTTTTTATTAAGTATTTAGATTCCTAGAACATAAAATAAGGAATCCCTCCATTAGGGGTTTCTGTCTGTTCTTCCCCATGGAGGGTCGGATAGGGTTTGAACAGGCGTCTAACATAGCGATAAGTACGCGTGACCTTATCTTTTGAATATTATTAACGTTTCCAAGCCATTTCTTTATGAATTCTATGGAAATAAAGTTTTTGACTTTGACATTTACTTTTGACATAAAGTATTTTGGGTTCTGACATGTCAAAGACAAAAAATATTATATGTACCTTGTGTACCCAAACTACTTATAAAAATATTTACTCGTATGCAAATATTGTTCACCACCCCTCAGAAGGTATGTAGTTTTATGTTTCATGATAAAATACGTTCGTGCAGTGGGCACTTATTTTTCCGTCCAGAGCCCACTTGTTCCACGTGAAGAGGACTCTCAAATAGAATATTAACTGCAGTTGCAATTGAATCGAATGAAGCGCTATGCAGATGCAGGAACGCTTGCTCGCTGTAATGTAAGTTGTATTGTCTGAAGAAAATTCTTATCGTTTTTTTTTTGCAGCTCTGAACTAATGAGAACATTCGTTATATAGGCATATTAGTGGATAATGGGACAGTTTTACGTAAATCTCATAATAATTGACCCTGGTAATTATATATTATACAATATACAATTATTTAATTTAATTATTAATATTTATTAATTATTACTTATTGATTAATACTATTGATTAATTGAATAGCCTGAGTAGTTAGTCATATATTAGTAACAAGTAATAATCATGTTTAAGTGACGTGCGTGCACATACATGATTCCCGTACCGTACAGTAGCTAAGGAAGAACCAAGTTGATGTCCTTAAGGGCAGCGGATACCTTCAACTCCAAATCAGGTGGGTCATCTGCTCGCCCGTCATAGTACCTAATCATAGTTTGTAAACGAAAAATCTATCGCAAACTGCTAACGCCATCTGTTGCGTGCAGTTTGGGGTAAGTTTCATAATGTCGACCAAAGTAGAACCTAAAACAAAATGAGGGATTTTTGAAACTACGGAGTTCACAACTGCGCTGTTTGTTACACAACGTGGTACCATCTTATTTCACTAGATAGAGCTTTAAACAATTAAAATTGAAACGAGTCTGAAACGGTAAATGGTACCACATGGCTCTGAATGGGTAAACGTGACGATGGAAGAAAGAAAAAAAAATAGTTTTTGTTTTAACTTTATTCGTCGTCATAAGTAAATAAATTTCATTTTTGTGTTTCAACAAGACTTTATTAAGGTGGTATGTTATTTGAAATGCTTATCATATCCTAGTAGGTACAAAAATGTCTTACACAGTAAGTAGGTAAGGTGGGTACGTAGGTATTACAAGTCACAGTGGTTTCAGGAAAATGTATTTCAGACTATGATTCTAACCTATTCCATATGGAATGGTCCAGGTTTTCAGGAAAATGTATTTTTACAGCATGGTGACGTCACGCTCCCCTCAGAAACAACATAATCAATTGAAAATAAACCGATATGTACTCCATGATTATATTTTTGTTAAAAATACTATTTTCTGAACATTATTATTATTATTGATGCATAACAGTTATTTTTCGTTGAACACATACGTTTGGTATGTAATCATATCGCAATTCAACATGTGTATTAAACAGCTTTGGATAATGTTGTCAAGGTCTGAAGCTAAACAATATGTAACACAGAATGATTGTTACATAAAATTTACCTTCACAAAACAGCAACTTGAAATACAGTTTTCAAAAATGACTCTATCTTCGCTACATATGCAAATTATTGGATTAGAAGAGATTGAACAATTATATAAACTAACTAATCATTGAAAATTGAGTGTAATACAAATTTAAATTTGAAAATTTTGTAATTACTTATATATTTTATATAAGGTAATCTCCAGAACTGATCCGATTATGAATGATCGTTCACTTTGGAAACTACATTATTGCCGAGTGCTACTCTGGTAGTGTTAGTAAAGAAGGCTATTTTTCATAATGTACTGTGTCATCAAACATTTTTATTTGAGTAGATATGCCCAATTATATGCGTGGTGCATAATGCACAAGGTACCTACAGAACAAGATGAATTTAGTTTGAACTCTGATACCCAATATGTTATCAATATTTCAGCAGCAGGTTTACTTCTGTTGGCCGCCACACGGTGTCCCCCGTCCCCCCTGTCCGTCCCCCGCTGTCCCTACCTACAGACAGACAACACTGCAAATATTGACTCTGAACTTTTTTTGGTAGTACATCAAACTTTTCATAGCAGACACGTAAGCTTCAGAATTTGCCTACAGCAGAATTGATATAATTTTCCGTATATATTTACACAATGTCAGGTAACATTGGAAAACATCAACACTAATTAAACTACCGATACTTTAACGTTTTTTACACATTTTTCTAAGGCAGTTTTAACACTTTTACATTTTAGCAGGAAATAGATTTTCAACAAAATTACTTATTATAAACCTACATTATGTGAGTACCGCAACATATTATAATAATCACATAAGCTTAGGTAGAACAGACATGTACATGTATGTATCGGCGCGTTATAATTCAGCGTCATTCATACACACGCCGTGTGTCTTATGTTTGACTGCAATTAACGTTTTGGTCATTTTTATGTGGTTTTGTTTGCTCCGTTTATGAAAGGTAAGTAATTATCGACAGTAAAAATGACTTTCATGAATCAAACACAGGGCTGTATTGTTATGTGGCTATAACTACGTTATTTACCGTTTGTTGAGAATCCATCTTCTGCTCACAGCGAAGCCAATGTATAAGTACTTGCTAAAAGGCAACTTTGTTATACATTATACTTATTACATCGCAATAGTTTAGTAAGTAATACTTGCACTAAAACAATTAGAACAACAGGTTTCAAGAATATGCACTGAACACTACCACAATTACCACATTGTGAGACATGGGTATACAAACATTTTGTTCTGCGCTAGTAACGAATAAACGAAGTAATTTTTTGCAGACTAGATAACATCTACAAAATAGCAAATCAGAACAGAATCATCCCATAACCAAGTGCCACTTAAGAACAGCAACAGTGATGAAAATCTTCACTCTTACTAATGCCAAATTTTAGAGTTTTTTTAACGTTGTAGAGTCTACTAAGTAGGACAAAGGGTTATATAGTATATGCTGTTATATGCTGTTCACATAACACTGGTTTGTTTTATAAAAACAGTTTTAAACAAGATTCGCTCTTCTTAAGTTGCACTTAATAGGACTAAGAGGCAGCTAATGTGAAAAAAAGTTTTCCAAAATTAAGCATTAAGTTTAAACAATCCTAATTAAATTCTACCATTATACTATTCATATACACACATGTTACAATGTTTTTACAACGCCGTACAATTCTAATTCGATAAGTTATCACATTATCAAAATAACCATTAAATATTATCGTGTAGGTACCTATACTAGCAACATTCTATAAATTAATGACTTAACAATGACTAAATTTTGATATTAAGATTTCAAATAATTCATTATTTTCAAGATACTAATGTTGATTTAGTGCACACAGTAACCACTGTTACTACTCCACCATTTATTGTTCTATATTAAGTATACCGCGCACAGTGGTTGAGTTATTACTTGACGCGGGGCTAGGCGGGCGACTTTGAATATGCTGGCAAAGTACGTTCCAAATATACTTTGCTTTTGGGTTTGCTAACAGATTAATCAGATAGGCGTGCTAAGTGATAAGATGTAGATGTAGAGAGCGCGCGCGGCGTTCGTTTGAAGGACGCGCGTGCCGCCCGCATCCCCCGCCACCAGCACCCAGGCGCCTGAATTTATGAATTTCGAACTATATTTGTTAAAATTTAAAATATCTCTTATAATTTTTAAGTTGTCCTTTCTTCCTACAAGTTGAGTTACACAATAAATCTGTCCAACTATATCCGTTTACAGATTAATATGCAAACTTTAATAATATTTCTATTTCTTCTCGTACATTTCGCGGGAAAACTGGCCAACATCAGTATTACATCCAAACACATAGCAATGTTTTCTTCTTTCTTCCTACAAGAGATCTGGTATTTCTATACGTCGAGTTGTGCGAGAAAGCTGGCGACGTGGTGGGGCGGCGCGTGCCGGTGCGGCGCGACCGTGTCGATGTCGGCGTGCTCGCGCCGCCCCGCGCCCCCCGCGCCGCCCCCCGCACGCCCGCTGCCCCCGCCCCCGCCCCCCGCCGGCCGCGCCAGCAGCAGCGGCACCGGGAGCAGTTCCGGCATCACGCTGTGGTGCGTCACCAGCGCTGACAGCGAAGTGAACTCTTTTGTGAAACCCTGGAATTTTATATACATGGGTTTTAATAACTGAGAACTGAAATTAACTCACAGACACATGTATACTCAAGCATACATATCACTAAGTTTGCTAATTCAAACCCTACTCGACTCTCCACGGAGAAGAAACAAAACTACTACTACTGATTGAGCTCCAATAGCATTTTGTAACCCATGCTCATTTGTTGAGAAATCCGCCATTTCCATAAACCAACGCCTAATGGGCTTACTCTACCTGTCTGCATTGAGCTCCCGCACTCATTTTTTTACCGCACTCGCTTTCATTAATCAAAAACAAGGAGGTACCCTTTTAGAGAGAACTTTTTAAGTAATAAATTATAATAAATCAATCAGATGGGAAGGATATGAATTCGCCTGCCTTGATTTTGTATCCTTTTGGCGTCCTGAGGATGAGGTAGTGCGCTATGCCACTCGGCTGAAAATCTCGCGGGACCCGCACGGACAGCGCGTAGCAACCCGTCTGCGTCGTGCTGCCTCGCACCAGGAACGCGCCAACTTGTTGGCTACTTAGCACTTCTAACGCTATCTAAAATAATTAAAACATTTTAGCATACAATTGAGCAAACTGTCGTGGCAAAACATATCCATACAGGCTGCGCCTACGCTGTAAAACTTGTTGGCGCGGCTTGTCTGGATTTTTGAGTGAAATTATAATTACTTCTCTAGGAATTCCATGTTGGAACCAAGGTGCTTGACGTAGTTCAGGTTCTGACCGTGGTACGTTGTTGTTGCCAGAGCCGTGAGACCCGGGCGCACCACACGAGGAGGCACCTGATGACGATGATGTGGTACGACTGCACGCTGCCGAGGGACTGCTGACATTTTAATAATAGGAATTAGCCACATTAAGTGGACGCGAAGTTACGTAAAGGTGTTTGGACTTGTACCTGATCTCGTAGAAGATAATAATGTATGAAGTCATTATCATTCCGGATACTCATTTTTCCATCTAAAGTGACAATGATACTGCTAATGATATATTGAGACAAGCTCGCTTATTGAACTAACGAAAAAACGGGAAAAGTAACGCACATAATGCAGTATCTACTTCCTACAAGAATCATGTGCCGCTTCCAATTGAGATTACTGGTCCGCGAACAAGCATTCGAACTTTTCAGTACCTAAATATGTGCACTTTACATCTACTTACTTACTACATAGTTACTTCGCATCTTCTTTTTGTCTAGCTCTTTTCGTTCTACCGCATGAGAAATAAATATTGTAGGGTGTCTGTTGATAATAATTGTTTCTCATTTTATATTGTTTACATTATCCTTAATGAGTTAATCATCCTGAGCCTTGATTGACAATACTGACACTTCGCTGGCACTTCAGTGTCAAAAACACGTAGTCAAACGTCAGTTGCAAAAAAAGTAAGATATACAAAAATCCATTACCCATTTTTCATATTGTTTATCCCGCATTTCCTGAAATCTACTTCATGTTCGGTGTGGTGAAGAGTCTCGTGTCTCCGCGGAGTGTGCGGCGCCGACTCGCGGTTGGACTCCCTCGTCCTGGACTCAGCTTCCGAGGCTTCGTTAATGTAGCCCCCGTTCAAACAGAGAGGTATGTTTGTAGGTCTGAAATATGAAAAGTGTCTGCTTTGCAGCAAATCTTATAGTTACCGTATACGGGAACATATTTGGTATTTTTCGATCAGACCAGCTCTTAAACGCAAAACTAAATTTTAGTAGTTCGGAGCAAATAGATGGACCTTACCACACCCAAGAAGGGGAAGACCTTTAGTGTGTTGCTTTTCTATTGGTAAAGGATATCGCTTAACACCAAGTGGGCCATTTGCTGGTTTCTAACAGCTTCACATCACTAAAACTGTGAACAAAACTGTTCGATAACTTACGTGGTAGGTGTGTCGGCAACAAGCGGCGTAGAGTCATCGTCGGAAGGCTGCAACAGCGCTCCACTGAGCCCCATCGCCAGCCTCTTCATCAGCGGCTGCCGCTCCCCCAGCCTCCGGTAGCAGTTCAGCTCCGTCGGGGAGTTCGACTCCTCGGAGCTGCTCGGACTCGGCTCGTTCACTAGCTTCGACACGCCCATTATGTCGCATTTCATTTGGGACCTGGAATGAATACCAATTCCAATATTATGCCAATATAATAAACCCTTGTACAATTTATTTGGAACTGCGCCATCAAAGCGAGTGAGGGAACTAGCACACACTATAACCAACAATTCGAAGACATGTGTCACGTGCACGGAAAGAGCGAGATAACTGGTATTATATTTAGTACTAGCTGTTGCCCGCGACTGTGTCCGTGTGGAATTCGGTTCTATGACGCACCCCTATTTGACCCCTCGGAAAAGTAGCCTAAGTTACTCCTTGTTACATCAGCTATCTGCCAGTGAAAGTCCCATCAAAATCAGTCCAGCCATTTCAGAGATTAGCCGGAACAAACAGACAGGCAGACAAAAATTGTAAGAAATGTTTTGTTGGTATATGTACCGTATGTCCATATGCACTTAGTAAAAAGCGGTTATTTTAATATTACAAACAGACACTCCAATTTTATTGATTTGTATAGATTTGCACTATTACTGTCGTGTGACTTTTGCGAGTGTTGTGGTGTTACCTGTCTCCGCAGTGAGGGTGTGAGGGGTAGTGGTGCGTGAGGCCGGGCAGCGTGTCGGGGGCGCGCACTACCATACTGCCGCACTCACTGCTGCTTAGCTCCTTGCACTGAAATAATTCACATTACAATTTATAAACCGGTATCTTACATCGACATGATCTCCGACACCTGTTTGCAATCTCAATGATGATGATGATGATGTCATCCAGGCCGGTTTCGACCACGGCGACTGTACTTCTGCTATATTAATGGGCTTCGCTGGTGTGCCCTTATGTGACTTACGTACCCAATTTTGGATGTGAACATGCGTACGCAGTATGGGCACGTAAGGGTATCGTTTCCACGATGAGATAGATGCGAAGGCAGCCGTGGTTACTACCTCCTTTAAATTGTGGGGTAAGCATTTCTTTGGAACACCTTTTCTAGTCCCCTCCCCGGCTAAGCGAGGGAAGCAGTGCCTCTCTAAATAGAGCTGCTTCGTCACAGAGGGTGCTGCCGACTCGTACCGTTACCCCAATGCAACACAAAATCGACCACTCTCCCCCTGCCGCCCACGTGCAGACATCAAAGTCCAGCAACCATCACAGCCAGACCCCTCTACCTCTGCCCGTCGCCATAGGTCTTTTCTAAGTCTCGGAGTCGTTTTAGCAGAATCAGTCAGATGCGCAGGATATATTAAAGTGCGTAAGTGTACGCGCAGACACAGATGCACTCTCTCGTCCAAGCCCCTCTTGACCCAGTGGAACGGGAAACCGCTACAACTGGAAAGGAGTTAGATGCAGTGTTTGGTCGACAATAAATATACTCCTATCGCCGACCTTCAGGCCTTCCACATTTGCCTGGTTGCCTCGCCACCGGAGGTGGATTGGATTACTGCAAAGGTCAACGTGCACTAGCATGGGGAGTACAACCACACAGGCTCGAGCGATGAGCCACTCGAGCCCCCTCTACTAGGTTTAGCCCACGAGCCGACGTGGTTTCCGGGGTGTGGCCGCTGCAATCTCAATATCAAACTATGCACGGAATGCAGTACCTACAGTCCAGAGAGAAATATTACGTACTTAGATATCATTATATTAACTTCATTTAAGACTAGCTGTTGCCCGCGACTTCGTCCGCGTGGAATTCGGTTTTATCACGCGCCCCTATTTGACCCCTCGGAAAAGTGGCCTAAGTTACTCCTTGTTACATCAGCTATCTGCCAGTGAAAGTCCCGTCAAAACAGACAGACAGACAGACAAAAATTGAAAAAAAATGTTGTTGTGGTATATGTACCGTGTATACATCCATATGCACTTAGTAAAAAGCGGTTATTTTAATATTACAAGCAGACACTCCAATTTGATTTATTTGTATAGATTGAAAGTCATCATATAGACAAGAACCGGGAGAACTTGCCTTGTAAACATAATAACATAATGCACTCGTATCAAGTTATGTCCCCGTCGTGAGACTCAAGTTTGCTTCTTTATTTTTGTTTGCACTCAAAAAGGCAAGCCAAGTTCTTTTACGCATTGACCTGAAAACTGTCTGAAACTGTGAATATTTCATCCCCCGCCCGCGCCGTACATTCCGCTGAGTCGACGGGGGACACTTTTGGTATTTGAGAGGCCATTTTGAACACATTTGACATATTTAACTACTCATGTTATGTTCAAATAGAAATTTTTCCACTTCAAAAAATACAGAATGTATTTTATAAAATAGTATTAGTCCGGGAGAAGCGCAGCTGCGGACAAAAGCTCGGTTCTCAAGTAACTGTCGCATAGTTTTACAATTTTATATTAGAAACAAACTGAATATTTAATCTTTTCATTATTTTGTTACAGATTCTGATATGTATGAAGATAAGTATTTGGCGTTCCAATTAGTGTCTCTGTGCGTCTGTGTTTCGTTGTACCTATTACGAAATAGGTACAACAATTGCTTGCTTTTTATAAATTTGAAAATCATGTATACGCAACTAACCCCAGACCGTATTATCTTTTGCAACTGGTCATCTTGGTCATATCGTCCACAGAAGCTTAGAAAGTTTACAATAAATACTAGTTCTATCAGCCAGTTCGGATTGGTGCGGGATTGCGCACTGCATCTCCCGGGATTACAATACTCCGCACGAAACGACGGGACATGTAAAACTGGTCATGTGTGGCAACTGCCCGCTATAAAAATGTTTGAGGTCAGGCCTTTGGCATATATAACAAAGAGTATGTCAATCACGACGTCATCAAAATTATTGTTAACTAGCTGTTGCCCGCGACTTCGTCCGCGTGGAATTGGGTTTTATCACGCACCCCTATTTTACCCCTCGGAAAAGTAGCCTAAGTTACTCCTTGTTACATCAGCTATCTGCCAGTGAAAGTCCCGTCAAAATTGGTCCAGCCATTGCAGAGATTAGCCAGAACAAACAAACAGACAGACATAAATTGTAAAAAAAATTGTTTTGTATATGTACCGTGTATACATCCATATGCACTTAGTAAAAAGCGGTTATTTTAATATTATAAACAGACACTCCAATTTTATTTATTCGTGTATAGATGTATAAAAATCAATGTTTTCTGTTCGTAGATATTATTCGACCGATTGCGATGAAACTTTGTGAACTTATTGCTTGCGCTTGTGCTAAGGTTATAAGTATAGTGCAAGTAAGTTAGAGGTGGCGCTTGTGTCGTGCTGGCAAAAGTATATCAAAGAAACTTTCTGCATTTCTACAATATTTTCTGTCCTCTCAACGGACTTTGAAAAATTTACAATTTACAATCGGCAACGTCAGTAACGTGCCTCACTACCAGATAGTAATGTGTCAAAAATAATTGACATATTTAAAAAAATATAGGAATTGAAACACCCTATCGTCTTTTAAGCATACCTACCTCATATCCACAAATACGTCGCTAATTCCTTATTTAGATAATACATACGATAGACTTGTTTTTCTCTCCTTAAGTTCCTAAACCAGCGGCTAATAAGTTACCAAAACAAAACCAAAATTAGATTATTTCCGTTCGTCACAGTATTTCGTCTACACGCGATGTTTACCAATACTTCCTGTTGGAAGATAATATCTCCTTTATCGTTCAAGGAATAAGGTTGAGACTGATGTAGCAGCGAAATGGAAGTAAAACAGCAGCACTGTGTCACAGGGCATTGATTTCCTATTATTGTTAAGATTTGATACGCCCGGCCTGCCGCATGCCGCCGCCCATTCGAGTGTTAACTTATTTACAAATCGAATACACTTAAGACTAGAAGATATTCAAGTTATTCTTCTTTACGTAGTATAAAACAAATTCGCTTCCCGCTGTCCGTCCGTCTGTTTGTACGCTTAGATCTTTTAAACTGTTTCGAAGAAATTATGATGGCTTTAACAGTAAATTCGTTTATCCCACGATGCCGGCCGAGCGCGCGTAAGAAAATGACGTTTCGATGTTGCCAACTGTGGAACTAAAAAATAGCTACAAATTAAAAAATCTTATTCAACACTGGATAAAACCGCGATGCCATTGAGTAGCGAATAGGAATACTACACTATAAATCAATTTATATTACAGATCGATCTGAAATAAAATAATATTAATCGCTAAACATTGATACCACATTAGTATCTACATTGGTGGTTTAATATTAGACTAAATCAAATATAGAATGTCGAAAAGTAAATAAAAAGCGGTTATTTTAATATTACAAACAGACACTCCAATTTTATTTATTTGTATAGAGTCGTTCAATAGAATTGTCTGTTTCACAGGTTTCACGGACACAAGTATACAACAGACATCTAATACCTACTGGACAATGTCCTGGCCGGTGACTGAAGCTAGGGAGGGTCTCATTTAAGGCAGGATTACTATCATATTAAGTATATTAATAATTTAAACGAAGCTAATTTTAGTAATAAAACAAGATATAGATGAAAATTCAATAGAAATGTATAATTGTTACAACATTGCCTTGAAGACTGAACCCAGACACATAAACATAGATCCTGTGACCGATAACGTTTGGATTTATGTCGGTCGCGTGTCCCCGACCAATAACGTCGGGGACGCAACGCTTTCGTGGCGCACTCGGATATAGGTACCTACGGCAAGCGAGCAGGTACAGTCAGCTAGAGAGATATCTGCTGCTTGAGAAGAGCAAAACAATCTTCAAACAAACAAAACGACACAAAAAAGAAAAAGCAAAACAAACTCTCACATTCATAATATACCTTTGAAACTATCATAACATAAT
The DNA here is from genome assembly GCA_947359385.1 of Chesias legatella. NCBI lineage: Eukaryota > Metazoa > Arthropoda > Insecta > Lepidoptera > Geometridae > Chesias > Chesias legatella. The sequence goes on from OX375766.1 coordinate 6,972,830, forward strand.
TTGACAGTTATCCCAGATATTGAGAGGTCGCAATTAATCTTAACAATAACATCCCTGTGCTTAGTCTGTGAATGATAATAAAATAAAAAAGAAACAAGAATTATAATATGATTATAGCGCTCAAATTTATTTAAGATCACATGAAGGAAGAAGTGTTTTTATCTAACTTTTAAAGTTTATATCTCACTTTTAGAGCGTATAAATGTTTGCACATGTCAGATTACCAACCAGTCAGTGCAATTGTTTTTTGAATACAATTATTACAAGTTCAGTTGTGTATGCTTGTGTGTCCAACTGTACAGGGGTAACTTTTTGTTAAATAATTAGCGAAGCGCACGCACAACAGTCAACTTTTTGCGTAATTGAAACTATAATGGAGTTTACACGTAGATTTATGGTAACGTTTCCGTTTGCAATAGAATTTAACGGCACAGTTATTGCCCAAATACTGGAGCAACTGGAAAACAATATTAAGGGGTTTAATTTAACCATTATATTGCATTAATATTTAGTGCTGCATTCATCTACTAAGACAGCATGATGGCAATGAATATTCGCATAAAAAATATCTAAACACGCAAGCTAAGTATGCATTTCATAAGTCTTGATTTTGGTACAAAACAGAATTGCGTTCAGGGAAAAAATCATCAAATATATTTTTTAATTAAAGGAGCCAAAGCTTTCCTTTATAGCAATTCTGCAGGAAGGATGTGGCGAGATGAAAGAGCGTCGGATCTCACTACATTAACCCCGAGGGTTGGGCAGTGCGTTCACTCAATTGGATTCAATCACAACCCGAGGTGATCCAGTAACATCATTGAAATAATACGAGTATATGTATGCCATACATGCAAACACTATACATCATTTTCTACTGAGCAGTTCTCATCCATTCGCACCACACTATAAAAATGTGTACTTGAATTGCCCCGCTCTATTGAAGACTCCGTAGCCCTTATTTTGTTCTTCGATTTAGTAATATTTATATAATTTATAATATTGTATTGCGGAGTCAATAATTTTTCTTTCTTTCTTTCTTAACCTTGGTAACAAAAGTTTTGTGTACCTGCGATAGCCCTGCTACCTACGACTCAGGATTTTTGTCCGGATGTTTGAGTGTGTGTACGTGAATAATGTTTTCAAAGTTCACACATCAACGAAAGGGTTGCAGATATTTCTTGAGATTGAATATAAATTCATCCGCACCCGGTCCGTTCCTTTACCCATATCGGCGACCGTAACACCTAATAGAGCGAATCGAATTTACTCGTATCACCGCGGAGAGGCCTCGCACACCGCGGCCCCTGGAGCCCCGGCCCGGCCCGGCCCCTGCAATCAGTCGCAGGCACGTTTCCAATCGCCGCAAATGAGATGATATTATATTTGGGAACTTTCGAATGGAGGCTACGCTACGCAGGTTAGAGGTGCAGATGTGAAATACTAGCTTCCGTTTTTTCGTGATAGGTACTTATAGTCACTATCATACTATCATACGGCTCGTGTGGCTCCGGAGCCTACTGATTTACATATGTTTTATTTAGTTCAAGAAAGAAATATAAGTCTGTTTTTTGCTATACAGATTCCAATTTTTAAATAATATAGTCGATTGAGGCTTTGTTTTGATTCGCAATAATTGTGTAGCTCCGCTGTGTTGATAAAGAATAAACAGATGTGTGACTGCCGAAATAAAAGTTACTTCGTTTGATGTTTCCTTAAAAAAACTTTACTGGCAATGTCTATAAAAAAGACTCAAGCTCTGAAACAAATATTAACGCCTTATTTTGTTGCTAAATATTTGATAAAATATAATGATTTTGCGGTCTAATGACCCGCTTTATGTTCAAGCTGATGTTATTTTTATTTGAACAAACGTTTTATCATTCTTTGTGATCGTAATATTGTGTAGTAGGTACCTACCTACATACAACAAGGACCCGCTAAAGCGATGACGTCATCACATCAGTGACATCATCGAGATACGGTTCAATATCAGTAGTTCAGTTAGCCACCATCCACCATGTGTATCTGCCGCTGGCGGCTTATAGAACCTTATATAGAATACATTATTATGACGTCTGAATGGATATACATATTATATTCTATTTTGCCCATGAGGGAGAATGAAACCCCTTATGTTTCTGTTATATATTCGTACATGCCTGTCCAGCTGCAACACACATCATTCTAGTGCAGTGGTACTGTGTAAGCCTGAAACAAACACCAAATACCACCTCAAATTAAATAACTTTTAAAGTAGTTAAAAGTTATCGTACGGAATCAATCCTTCAGATTTCGACTCAACATTGAAACTTTATTACTCCCCGCCATGAACTCGGTATATAAAACTCGTCGAGTCGACTATTCCATTTCTGCCAATGTTAGCGGTGCGCCCCCTGCGCCCCGCGCCCCCGCTCCACGGTCTCACATCGCTTGACCTTGTCCCCTTGAAGGACAATTTTATGAAACTATCTGGTTCTTGGTAAACGGTACTATCTATATAGTATACCTATTATTGGTTTGTTCTTTATTTCTGCTTAACTAGATAATTGTATTGACATTGATTGCCAGTAGTACTTAAGTACTGGTCCAGGGATCCAAGCTTCAATTCCCGGATGGGGTAACATTTGCGCGAGGAATATTGTTCGTTCCCGAATGCTAGATACGAGTATATTTTGAATCACATATAATTAATTAGAAGATAATTACGACACATAGCTGTTTAGCTGAGCATACAGAATTTTCGTATATTCCTGTAGAATCAATTCTATTAAAAAAAAATATCAATTTGACTTAACAAGCGTGTTGTATTTACGATGTATCTCTAATTTAGTGAGATAGGGAATAGGGAATAAGGTATGTATTTTAAGCTCCAGGAAATGAAACAAAAGATAATGTCTGATTGGCGTGCAAGGCAAGACAAGGCAAGGCAAGGCGGCTGTAACGTATAGCTTTGGGATTTAATTATAAGGACGAACCGACTCCAATCTTGGAAAGTGTTTTAAAAGACATAAATAATGTTGATGTACAGGTAGATAGCGCAAATAAAACGAAAAACGAGGTGGAATAAAAAAAGATTTACAAAACAGATAAGAAGAAAATGTATTTAGACAAAAATACCTCTAAGGTTCAATGCCACCAATGAACGCAGTCAGAGTTTGCCACCTGGCTGGATTAATGGATTCCAATGATTCAGATTATATTGAAATACCCAGAAAATAAATAAAAAATGCGAACGGTATAAAACAAAAAGCCGCTTATGTTAAACGTTACATGTTCAAGGGCAGTATACAGGAGATTTGTGTTGTTTCATTTGTGTAATTAGTCGGGTACTAATTAGTTTACAAATTCGAATACACTGCGACAATATAACATTACGTACGTAACGTGAAAAATAGCGTGAACTTGAAAAAATTTATAAAGTTGTAAACGTATACTGAAGGATCTGTGGCTCATTCAGTAGTAACCCTGCTTGCAAAGCAAGGAACAAATTCGGGACAAATTGTCTGTGTTTTTTTTTTGTCATCGAAGTGACTGAGCGAGCTGACGGCACACCTGATGTTAAGTGGTAACCGCCGCCTATAGACAACAGCAATACCAGACGAGTCCTCTCCATAGTACGAGATGACTCAAGTCGCACTGCGTTGCGTCCATCACCCCGAGACGGGGATGTTACGTCTCATGCCCTTGTAATTTCGCCGGCACCCACTCCCTTCCACCGGAACACAGCAACACGAGTTCATCACTGCTTGGTGGCAGATTACCAGGTGTGGTGGCAGTACTTCTCCGGGCGAACTTAGCACAAGTTCTACTGATACTTTGGGTTGCTCCTTTTGCACCACCCGGGAGACACGTGTATGGATTCAAAGGGTAATCGCATACGGACGCGAGCAACGTGGCCCCCCACAGTGGTATGTATAAAGTTTATTCTCGGGTCTTGGGTATTTGTGTTGTGTATCTGTGGGTATTCCAGTTCAGAGATATGAATGTATTAAACGTAATAATAATTTGTATTACTACCAGAGTCTGCCGGGATGCGCTTGACACATACCTAATTCACGTCTGAGATTTAGTTTACTTTTAGCTTTCAGATATTTAACTTCAAACCTGAAATACAATGCAAATCTTTTGGGTATCAGCTAACGTCCTCTGAAATGAAACGTAGGTTTCATACCACTAAGCTTTTGTTTTGCTAGATATATTGCGTTTAAACATTTTTCAAGCTTAACTCATTTAGAAACGTCGTGTCTGAATTTGGCCCAACCACTTATAGATTTAAAGTCAAGTAAAAAAAAAAGTTGTAAAGTAAAAGCATAAGTACCAACGGGGCACTATTCTCTCTTTCCATTTTTGTTTTCGATGGACGAGATAAATCTATGTTACGACAATCATTTTTTTCTTATCGCATCACTTCACATCAATCTTCCAAATGATAGCATAGAACCCCCTGTTTATAGCACCTCCTTAATTCAGCATTTATTAATAGCCTTTATTGAAATTGGAGCCCAATAAAAGTCTTTATTGAAATAAGGGTCCGATGATAATAGTTATTATAACTATTATACGGGATATATTATTTTCGGGAAGATTGATCATGGGTTACATGTGGTTATTATGTAGTTATGTTTTCGTGCGATAGTTAAGTACCCATCTTAAGTCACGATTAATGGGCCTTGGTTTGATTTACTTATTTGAGAGTTTTTTTTTCTATTCATGGTATTTTATAGATTTTATTTACACTCCTTCTATATAATCTATATAACTTGGATTGCAGAGTTTCATCTGTATAAAGAATACAGACGACACTACACACAATCCAAGTTCTATAATAATTATACAGTTTTTAGAATGTTGCCGGAAGCAGTTATATTGTTGCTTAAATACTTTGAAAGCTCTTGAGAGTAGAACATCTAATTATAGCACTCGGTCCCTTGCATTCCAATAATTATCTTAAGGCGGAGTCTCGCACGCACGCGGGTAACATGTGTGTTGGGAATTGGAATGTTGAATATTAACTTGGCTCATTTATTCACAAAATACTTATTGATGTCACAGAAAGATATGGTTTTAAAATGCCCTTTTTATTACAATTTGGTAAATAAATTAAATAGCTTCCGTCTTGTAAAATTTTCACTGACCCCTGATAATTATTCCGATGATTATTATAACTAGGATTAGCACTAGGATCTTAACAAATCGCGTAACAAAATAGACATAATCACGCCACTGAAATGTAACATCTATGCTTGCGGCCGAAAAGCTCCTTAATATACGTACTCATATATATATCACTTAAGTAGTTGTAGCTATTGGTGACCTCCCCCCCCCCCACCGCTAGTGCTGTAGTATCGCGACATGACAGTGTAATGTGTGTACTCGCGAGGAATGTGCCCGCTACTTCCTGACCTTACCCTTTTTTTTTATTTCATTGAAGTCCCGTCCCGTAACATTATCACAAAAAATAATAATGTGAGGATATATTTGAAGTGAACACGATGTCGCTTGTGAAATCGAGTTTGTAATAAAATAATATTTGCCAAACCCGTAATGCGTTACCAAGAAGACATAAAGTCAACATCAGCATATGTAACTTAAGTTTTAATCACGAAGTTTATTCTCAGGGTCTGTCGTGTATCTGTGTGTACCTGTGACAACACCTGGGACATGGTATCACAATGAGGGAGGAGTAAAAGTTATTCCGTGACCGCTTGAGAGGAGTACAAACAATGTTCATTACAAGTAGAGCGGACAGCGGACAGCGGACATACCCAGAGCGGCGCGGAGGGCTGCAGTTGCGACGCGAACGCCATTCGGAAAGCATCTCCCACGAGCGTGTTCAGTTCCTCCGCCTGCAACAACACAACACAATAACATACATGACACATATCATGAATCAATTGTTTCATCATTGTCTGGGTGTTAATATGTATTATTAAATTTATTTACAAAATAAATGTATATAAGTATTATATAAATTGTCTGGTTCCCATGATACAAGCTATGATTAGTTTACATTGGGGCTAGATGGCGCTGTGTGAAATGTCCACCTATATTTATTTATTTATATTATATTATTATAAGCATAGCTTGTATTATGGGAACCAGACAACTGATATAATACTTTTATACTTATTTTTTGTAAATACATACATATAATACACATTAACACCCAGACACAAAACAAACATCTATGTTTCACACACAAATGTTTTTCCTGGGTGGGAATCGAACCCACGACCTACAGCGCATAAGGTAGGGTTACTAACCAACAGAGCTGCGAGGCCAGTCAATAAGTATTAGTCAATATACTATCACGTAACAACATGCAATGGTACCTATCAAGTCGTGCCATAATTTTCATCATTTGCGCTTGCAATCATTCGTCAAAAAGCGGTTAAATCAAAACAAACAAACACAAATATCGCAGGAATGTGCTGAATGTATACACACTACATCAAACATTATTGCCTATCATTTGGAACTATCTCTCCGTTCCGCCGACTCGTGAAATGCCAAGCAACCGTGACCTTTGTGGGAGTTGTCATAAAGAAATGAGATGGTTTTTGTGATGGAAGGGTAACATTGTGTTATTCAGTGGGTGTGAGTGATACGCGTGTAAGACAGATATCAGTCGCCCACGACAGCGAGGTGAGCGAGTGAGCGCGTGCGGTGATACGAGCCAGCGACACCCGAAACGTTTAGGATACTACTAGCTGTTGCCCGCGACTTCGTCCGCGTGGAAATCGGTTTTATCACGCACCCCTATTTTACCCCTCGGAAAAGTAGCCTAACTTAATCCTTGTTACATCGCCTATCAGCCAGTGAGTCCCGTCAAAATCGGTCCAGCCATTTCAGAGATTAGCCGGAACAAACAGACAGACAGACAAAAATCGTAAAAAATGTTGTTTTGGTTATGTACCGTGTATCCATCCATATGCACTTAGTAAAAGCGGTTATTTTAATATTACAAACAGACATGATGACAACGTGCAGACTTTTTAAAATCCATCTTTAACGCTGCACTAGGCTAAGGCCTGCTTAGGCCATCTTTTGCAGATGTAAGGCAAAAAGAAAGTCTTCTTAAGGAAGCTAAAGTTGTTCTCTGTGCACACAATGAGTTTCGTCCATCGATTTGAAGTCTGACCCGCATTTTTTAGTTAGTACGATTTGAATCACTATTTTCCTGTGTAAAGGACACATGATAATTATATTACGATACAAAATTAAATATAAGTACCTGGATGGCCGAGCTTTTCTCGGTTTTTTATTTTTGATATATTGTGTTTTTTAGAAATTATATTTAAGTACGAATTACATACTGATAAAATGATGAAACATGAATAATATTTTTCGATCTTACCTACAGAATAAACGCCACATTTTTGTTATTTTCTTTCAATAAAAAAAAAATAAGTTTATGTTTAAGTTGATTTTCTGAAAGTGAATCCTAGCTAGATCGATTTATCTCCCCCGAAATCCCCTGTATACTAAATTTTATGAAATCGTTGGAGCCGTTTCCGAGATTCAGATTATATATATATAGAAGATACAAGGTGTGAAACAATCATCGTACTCAAAATGTTATATTCCGAAGGTGAAACATATTATGTTAAAGGTATGATATTGAAATGATGCATGAAAAAATGTATCTAATGAATAGCCAAAGGTTTAGAATCTCATTTTAAAGAGCCATCAGTTCAGTAGTGAGACTGTAAGCCGCGAAATTTACATAATTCACGGGTTTTTAGGTACAGTTTACGTTCAAGCAGTTATGCTACTCGACAAGAGATGGCGTTGCAGTCGTTAAGTTGATTATTGAAAACACGAAAAAAACAACATTTTCTGAAAATGAATCCTAGCTAGATCGATTTACCGTCCCCGAAATCCCCTGTATACTAAATTTTATGAAAATCGTTGGAGCCGTTTCCGAGATTCAGATTATATATATATATATATATATATATATATATATATTATATATATATATATATATATATATATTATATATATATACAAGAATTGCTCATTTAAATAAGTTAGATAAAGGTGAATGTTAAATCGCTATTCGTCGCTCGCGGCCGCTGCCCAGCGCTGCGCTGCGTGTGACGTGGCGTGCTGGCGTGGCGCCGGCGCCGGCGCCGCGACACATGTATGAGAACATTCCACTGTTATTGTTATGACTTTCTAACGGGAGGTACCGAGTCGTTGTTGCGACGGGCACGCGCCATGCCACGCCACGCCACGCCACGCCAACTGCCAAGCTACGCCACGCCAATGATAAAGGCCAAAATAATAATATTTCTGTTAAGAAACTCTGAAATAGAAGACTTACTTTATTATTTTCCAAAAATCAATCACTACTACGCCTACAGAGGGCGGAAGTTATGAGTACTATTATTAAACGTAATTCAAATCATACAAATATTTATTTTCACAGGATACTGATATGATGCAAACACGATTTGGGTCTTCCCGTAGGTACTTGATTATGGGAACCCTCATGTTGTATTTCTGTTATACTCGCTTTGAAACCGAAAATCAGGTGCTCCATCTGTTCGAGCCATAACTTACTAGGAGAGAACTAAATTAGCTTGCAAATGGATTCCAATCTACGATAGCCACACAATCAGGCAAAGAACTGAGTTCTCAGTTACAGTTCGCGAAACCTCATTAGGCACCTCCCGAGCGCGCTCTAATGAAACCCAAACGCATAAAATTGGGACGTGATCCATTTCAAGCCAATCTGCTCTCAGTAATATTTAGTTTCTATTATGTGTTCACCCACTAGGTTTTTAGAATAATACAATAGAATAGAGAATTTATTACATAATCTATCGTCCGATTCTATTGATAGACTTGTAGGAAGTGAGTTCTGAGATGGTAATCGTATATCATAAAAACATATTAATTTATATTTTATTAATACTTTTGTTGGTACTTTGCCCGCTTTACCCAGTTCTCGTAGCGGGATATAATATACGTAAGAGATTTGATCCTTAATTAACTTATATATATATATATATATATATATATATACAAAAAGTTTCATCGATCATGATATAATAATAATAATAATATTGGTGCAAAATTCAGAATTGCGCTATCTAACCACAAACTAAGATGGCCCTAGAGTTTTTGCAGAATAGAACAAACAAACAGAAAACTGCTTTGTGACACTATAGATAAAAATTAACTTATTTGTGAAGAAACTGTTATTATTAAATGTATAGATTTCCAAGAAACACAGTAGATACTCATAAATGGGAACTGTCTGTTTATTATGTTTAACCTACCCGTGCTTAGATTAACCCAATTTCAGGGAAATACATTGATGCTGCTTTGAGTTCGAAATAGCTCTGTGTAGGGGTGTAACGACGTGTGTGGGTCGGGGATGTAATTCTGGCCTCCGATATAATACGTTTTCTGTATTGTATACCTTAATTATTGAGTTGACAACAATTCAACGTCATTCCGGCAAGAGACTACTGTTTATTTTGATGAATTGGTATTATTTTTATTATACGAAAACAATAACAATATATGAGTATTGGTTCCAAAGGCACCGCCACCGAGAATAGAGAAGGACACCGAGAAGGACACCGAGAAATAAATTAATGTTAGAGGCTCGCATTTTAATGTTTTTGTACAGTTGATAAATGTTAATAATCACAGCTCAAACCAATAACAACCTGTATTTAAATCAGAATAGAAATGTGTATGTGTATAACAAAATAGTGTGGAAGTTTGCAAACATTTATGACGAGGACCTTCCACTGCACTATCTCTGATAATTCTTGCCTTTGCCATAATGATAACGGAATAGATCTAACGTGGTAATTGCAGACTTTGTAATCTTCGCATTACAAGTATAATAGAGTAACGAGAAAATCCATTGCTTTCAACCTTTTACTTCACAAGTAGAGCTGTCATTTACAAAACCCAATATCCTGTTTTCAAGAAAATTATCCCGTCAAATACCGACAACTGCTTCGCTCGAGACTGTTTATTTATCTAATTACATACTGAAGACAGTATACCTATCTAAGAAAAATCAACTCTACGCAAAGACTTTACGTGTGAAATTGAAATGGCATTTAATGTTTAGAGTTATGGATAGGACATGCACGAGTGAAAGTCTAAATTGAACTATGATACTGTAATAATAGAGCTGCATTTCAAAGAGGCGACTTCAGTTCTTGCCTTAAGGCTATCGCTAGTGAGGTCGCAATTACTTCAGCGCGGTGCAACTTAAGCCAGTTTTGCAAGTTATATTGAAAATAGGTGGAAATTTTAAAAAGAAGCAAAATAATACTTACCTGTTGCAGGCAAACTCGTGTCTTACAAATAAATTTATAAAATAGATTTTTGAAAACAGTCGTTAGCATACTCCCGTGATTTACTAGATACAGTTTTCGAAACACATTCTTTTTTTCATATACCTACAAATAAGAAGTCATGAAAATTTGAACGTTAATAAACTGATCGTGAAACTCCAGTCCTTAACTATTTTCAGTGTTTTTGGGAAATGTAAGGTAAACATACAATTAAGCCCTTATCCCAGAAAGCCAGACAGCGAGCCTCTATATCGGCACTTTTTACTATGGACTATCTTTTTCCGCAACGCTTCCGTGGTTTGCTCTGGCTGTCTACCTTATCATAGGAACCAAACAGTTCCGAGATAAACAGCTACACATACACTAACACAACTCCCATTAAAATACGTTATTCAGTCGCTGAGTGAAAGAAATAAATATCTATCAAACAATTTTCTATTTATAATATGATATAGTCATTACACCATTATCACAATTATGTACGTGACAAATGGTGAGAGCATCGATGTCGTATTCCTATGAGTGTAACTGAGCTTGCAAAGTGAGTCTGTCAACAAAGTGATTTCATTTGATTCAGTTTACCTTCGTATGCCGGGTTCCTGTACATTGATATGAACCTCCTCATAATAAATATAAGCTGGCACGTGGGTGACGCGGCACGCGGCACTCGCAGGGTATCCGATGTTCATCTTAATTGCTAATTAGACATTCGCCCCGCGTACCCCGCCCGCCCTGCCCGCCCCCACACATGACAAATATGAGCCTGTATCATATCTGCTGCATTATCTCACCGGCGGGCGCGGCGCTGGGTACAAAACCGGGTGGACTGAGGTCCACCGAGCTTTCATGAGCATGAGCTTTCATTTTACTTGCAAAATAATAGTTTATTTGTACTCTAACGACTATACACATTGTACAAATAAGTCCTTCCTTCTCCTTTATCCATTATCTCTTGTGGAGATGAAGCAAATTAGATAAGTCGGGAACAAAAATTACAATGCGATTAATATCAAATATTTATTAAGAAAACTGGATTTCTCAAAAGGCCTTAATTTAGCAACGATTATTAGCTTGTTTGTATTTTGTGTCCCTCGCTGAATGCCACGTGGAATATTTATAAGTAACGCTCAAAAAGTCTGAATCATGTCAAAAGACAAGCTGTAATAGTAATACCTAAACGAAACAAAAAGCAAGTGGATCTCTTTATTGAAGTTGCGAAATAAATTTTGTCACCGCGACCTTTTTCACCCATAATATTTCCATTACCTCTAGTCTGTCTCTACATGTTTTTTTCTGATATATATACTGTTTTATGAAGTTAAATTCGTTCCGTTTCATTTTAAGATGGAACTTTGTAAAGTTTATTTAGATTATATATCTAAAGTTCTACAATGTATGGTTGAACACTGATAATTGTTTACTATTGTAACTGTGGGAGCCATAGCAAATGTTAAATCTAGATCTAATCAACAGCAAGCCAATTGACAAATTATGCATTAACAATATATAATTAAGACAAAACATATTCACATACTCGTAGCTCAGTGTTCCAGTAAGTAATTGTTCCCATCACAGATTACACAGATACGAGCCTCTTTTCCACAAAGGGTAGGCTGATCCTCAGTGAGCCACATTCCACCTCGTAGGTACAGATAATAATGGGCCCAAACGTATTCACAAAAGCGTCTGAATGTGTCCGGGGCTTGAGAACGAGTTTATTGAAACTGGATTTTGTGATTTAGTCCGCGCCATCTGTCGCTAACCTCTTAACTTTAAATGTGAGCCAATTGCGAAATATTAATTAGTTATTATTTGAAAACAGTTGATTTGTTTATGGATGAACACTCCCTCACTCCCTCTCACCACTCATCACTCACGATAATGAGTGCTGATGGCAACGAATGGGCTTACAAGACTTTGTGGAAATTTATATAAAGTTACGAGTAGTTAGTAGGCGATGGCTTCCGAAATAAAGTTTTAAACTAGATCGGAAGCCAAAGGCTTCAAAACAATTGATTTTACATAGGTATGTAATGACAATAGTATTATTGTTATAATTATTATTTTGTAATATTTTTCAATTAAAATCAGAAATCCTGCACTACAGCCCTAGCGTGTAATCAATTTAAATAAGTCGTCCGTAGTGTCAGGCTAGATACTGATTTCCCGAACGAGATTGTACCTCTACAATAAGCCCTTCCATTACGTAGCAGTTGTTCTTTCGTGATGTTTGATTTGATAATAACATGTTTTTAAAAAAACAGTCGCGATGTATTAATAGGTACATTTCTCATTATACTTGTTTATACGAAGACGTTACGGATTTAATCTGGGTTACACTACACAGCACTACACTACACGAACTATGAGAAGCTTAAGAGCTCATTCATATCTTAGTGAGTGAAAAATTTACGTAACTTTTTTCCGATTTCATATGGATGCAGTTGAATGACAGGCACATGACACATTCCCCGTTGCCGTCTCAGAGTTACGGGCGCATACGATGCATCTTGGGTCTTGTCTTACCTAAGTAGGAGGAACCAAGGCGTGTTGCTTATTATGGGGAGAGGTTACCACTTAAAACCGGGGGCTACCAGTTCATTACCTAACTTTATCATCAAAAAAAATATTACTCTATTTTTCGCACATACTTGGGAATAAGTAAATAGTTATTTTGAATTCAAATAATTACTAAGTATATTATGGGTTTCTATGAGACAGTGTCGAATGTTTTTTGTGTGGAAACAATGATGCGCTGAGTTCACTACTTATCACGTCTAAGTACCCACATAGTGTAAACCATAAAGTGACCTTTTAGGGGCATGCCTTAAATTTAAGATATATTGACGCGGTATAATAACGTGGAAACCGATAAGTATTATAATAAAAGCCGCGACCGCGACCTCTCTAAATATGTTAGTTCCTGGTTATGGTCACAGCAACATTCCACAACTCATAGCATTGTATAGGAATGCGTATGCAGCGCCCCGCCCCGCTCCGCTCCGCTCGGCGCCGCCCCGCACCGCTCCGGTGGTTATTTACTTTATCTCTCCGACACCGTGCGCTTAGAAACTTCACTTCTTATTTTATTTACTTACCTACTGAATGTTGTAATAGGTACATAATGTACGAGTAGGTTTTGGATTCAGACTTGTAACAGTTGAAAAATAAATAAATTTAATACTATTGTATTACGCGGAGGTTTCTGAAATAAAACCGGCCAAGTGCCAGTCAGTCAGCACAATGAAGGTTCCGTACACAACTAAAAATAATTGGTGTTATTTATTAAGTTGTAGAGCTGGGCTTTCCTCAGCACTGGTATGACTCATATAGTTATTATTGTGGTTTTACTTCAATTAGTTTAATAATTGTCATCATACCAATTGACATTTCTAAGTGGCGAATATATTAAGGTTTTTAGGACAGAGCACACAACAAATAAATTTTCAATTATTTTATGTAAGTTATTTACTATACTTTTTTTTAATATCACACGTATTAAGATACAATTCACTACAAAAATATTAATTTCCATGTTTGTATGTATGTCTTTATTGTTCGTTACATCGTTAGCTCGTGACGTTCAACGGGTCGCATAGAACACTCGCGCCTGCAGTTTACAACAGTTACGTGTAAAACATTAAAATAACACTTCAAAGTGATCATGAAATAGACCTTGGTACACAAACGCATGATATCTATCCAACATGTTTCCCCTCCAGTCTGTTTCCTGTCTACAGTGTACAGTTCACTTAAGCCCTAATCCATGCCTTCATTGCATTTTTAGCTTTAAGGACTTGGAAATACGGTCTGATTTATGTTGGTGTCGGTGTAAGCTGGTACGGGAGGTGATAGTTCAAACGCTGCACTCGGACCGTTGATGAGAAATGGATCGTGTATGGATATTGGGTAGGTGCTTCTGGCTTGTAACGGGTAGCAGATAGGTTTTATGGTTATTAATAGTAGTCTGCATTGAGGCGATGGCCATTTAAAATAGAGATGAGTTTATAAGTGAGGTGCATTTATTTGCACCTACCTACCAGGACGCGGATTCTTGCTTAAAATATTTAATCCATTTCTGTACCTAATTGTAACTTTTAGAATTTCAAATGCCGCAGATTAACGAACATCCATACCATAGTTAAGACCTAAACTTCTTTTTCAAAAGGGTCGTACAAGAAGAACTATATCAATAAACGAGTGCATTATTTAGATAATATGTATATTATACGTATTATTTAACCTGCTTCGATAGCGGAATAAAAACAAACAATAGTAGATTTTTAAAAATAATGATAGCAGTATTGATCGTTTTGTTGATGTTCTAGACACCGGTCCGTTATCGAGAGAAATAATATTCACATCAACTACTACTTTAAGATCTGATAGCTGATTGAGGTTACTACCTAGAAATGCAGCAACAACATTTCAAAGTAGATCTAAGAACTCATTGTTTCTCCTATGCTCGTGTATGAAACAGTATCTATATAAATTATTGCTAATTATGGTAATTTGTACTTAATATACACTTAATGTATTGTACACCTAGGCAGTAAAACCGACTGTGTGGCAGTGTTCGTCAGTGCCACTGAGTGAATCAGTACTTTGCTGGTTTATATATAAAGACTTGCTTATTCTATAATAATTTCTATTCAACATCATAAATGTTAACACAAATACAACACAGTTCCATCAGCCCAGTGTTGCATCGATACAAAGGACCAAATCGCTTTAATCAAGTTTCGCTCCCAATTCAATTCAATTAGAAGCAGACGGGTCTAAGCCCATACATACAGAGTGCAGCTTCGAGGGATTTACGGGAACGGAGCGAGGCCGACACCGCACGGGACGGGACGGGACGGGACGGGGGCGACACCGGATCAGTGATGAACACCTAATGTGGATGTGTCGTGAGATTCGGAGACGGGGATATCGTGTGTGTGTTGAGTGGCTGAAGATATCGTAGATATATTTTTATTTAGAATTTTCAATTGTAGATAATTTTTTTTATTTTTTTTTACTTAATATGAGGTAATATAGTTAAACACATAGCGGCCGTCACTCTGATACTTGAAGATGGGCTCATATCTCTGTTATTCACCGTCACTCACTTAATTTACACAGGAATTACCATTCCCAATTCCCACGTGCACTACCTACCTTCTTGCTCTAATTTGGTAACCACTTAACCACTCGGTAAACTCTCTCTCTATACATAATGTTGTGTACATACTAGCAATAATGCATAATTATAATTTCTGTCTTACAAGTCATTTCAAATGGAATATATTTGACTTGTAATTAGAAAATGTTATATATAAAAGAAAGCTATAATGGTTTTCCATCACTTAATTTAATCTGTTATCTTAGTTGAGGATATTTAGTATGCCCACTTTGTTGTGTATGGGTGGCAGTTACCACTTAACATCAGGTGGGCCGTCAGCTTTTTCCACCAAATACCTGAAAAAAATGATGTAACGGCACACGATCAAAATATAAATCAGCGTTTCCGAGAAGGACGCTGTATCTCGGGTCACGCTTGACTGACCATCTGAGATATTATATTAAACTGGTTGTTGCCCGCGACTTCGTCCGCGTCAAATTCGGTTTTATCACGCTCCCCTATTTTACCCCTCGGAAAAGTAGCCTAAGTTACTCCTTGTTACATCAGCTATCTGCCAGTGAAAGTCCCGTCAAAATCGGTCCAGCCATTTCAGAGATTAGCCGGAACAAACAGACAGACAGACAGTCAAAAATTTTAAAAAATGTTGTTTTGGTCTATGTACCGTGTATACATACATATGCACTTATTAAAAAGTGGCTATTTTACTACTACAAACAGACACTCCAATTTTATTTATTTGTAAAGATATAAGTTCGGGGTGAAGCCGCCGCACACTACATACTTACATTTGACTACTAATTACTAGGTGAGGACATTTGCTTTGTTCGTGAAACACAACACAGCAGGATCAGAATACCGCAGGATCTCTCGCAACGACAGATAACAGATTGTCGCAACCGATCGTATACAAGTTGTATGTTTCGTTTAGTTTCAACACTTCGTTCTGTACATATGAGGATAGAATATAAGTTAAAATTAAAATACGCAATCGAAAGTAAATAGCTAACTAATAGTAAAACAAGTCACATTATGTACGTTTTTTATGTAATTGAAGTCACGGAACGAGCTGACGGCCCACCTGATGTTAAGTGGTAACCACCACCCATAGACAACAGTAATACGACTCAAGTCCTCTCCATAGTACGCGATGACTCAAGTCGCAATGCTTATTAATAACTTATAAATAGCTTATTTTCATATTTCATGACATGAACATGCACAAAAAATGTTTAATCCTTCAAATATACAAGGCAATATAAGTATATGTAACATTATTTTGAACCGTCAGAGTAACGTTTTCTTTGATCTCTGTCCTTATATTGATAACTTCCTCGTCGTAAACAGCACAACATCCGTTTATTATTTCAACATGAATTTAAATCTGAATGCTTGCATTTTATTATTTGATCCGTCTTTGATGCGTTTTTAGAACTGTTCGTTGACTCGGCTTTTATTATGTTATTTCCTCTACTTTCGCTTTTATGTGTTTTGATGACATCATTTTGGTAATTTATGATACGAAGTCATTTCTGTTTGTCAGCCAGCTTCTTTCTGTTACCATAATTAGGTACATCTGGAAGTCAGTTGTTGCATTCCGCCTTTATGAAATATAACTATGTCTATGATACTTTTAAAAATTTCCTACCAGATGTCATCTGTCCTTTACGAAGACAGTCGTCAACAGACTTGTCGATATGTTACCTAATCTAAGTTAGGCGCACCCGGAATGGAATGAGAATGGAACGTCCCACCTTTGTGTTTGTAATACCGCCAGCACCTTGCAACTCTCCAACCAGAAAGCAGCAACCCGTCTGACCTAATCTGACAGCAGAATGAGTATGTAATCAGTATTTCCTAGTTGAACTCCGCACATAGGAATATAAATTATGTCCTTGCGCAAAAAATATTTCCTTTGAAATCTCTGAATTCTCATTTCCTAGTAACTATCTTTGTTCGTTTCTACAGTCATCGTATCACATTACGCGTTCTTCTTTTGTTCCATTTCAGTGTATTTCTTTATTAAATTTCACATTAGAATCATGTCAGTGTAAATGCTCAGAAAAATATAATAAACTGCAATGTAAGCCGGCTGGCGGCTAGCGGCTGGCGGCTGGCGGCTGGCGGCTGGCGGCTGGCGGCTGGCGGCTGGCGGCTGGCGGCTGGCGGCTAGTACAGAATGTCCGCGGGTGTCCGCGTCCGCGTCGGCTCACGCATCGCTTCACAATCGCACGAGTAGTATCGCCGCGCGCGCGCCCACTTGCAAACCAGCTCCTACACACGGACTCGGATACTGTTACATTTGTTATAACTTATATGCACCAATATATACGGCATCAATACTTAAATTTAATTAAATAAACTGTGTTACTGTGCATTAAATGCATTTTAGAGCTTTAGCCGTATCCACCGTCGCCTTACAGAAAGGCTGACTTAATGCCGCATTGCTTTAAAAATTCCTGATGCCAAAACTGTGCATTTTTCTCAGAGAAGAAAAAAGATCTGATAGGACAAAATATTAAGATGAGATTATCTAGTGATCTGCTCTTACCGAGATTGAAAATTCAACTGAAAAATTGAACTTTTTATCTGCCTGTGAAGCTCCAACATTCGATTCCAGTTAAGATCTCGTCAAGAGGAACGAAAGACGACGTCAAAAGAGTGATGTGTGACATCTAAAGAAATAAATCCTAGACTACAGTGTGTATTCTAGCTATAAGGTGTAATATTACAAGGCATGTTGCCGGCATGTAAAGTTACTTCTCCAGTGATAAATATTCAGCGTTAGCAACCAATGGTACCGCCACTACTAGATATAAATGTGATCATTTGCAACTTGCGGCCTTATTTAGCATTTGATTTATCAAGACTTGTTTTTTGTATTCCGTAGCAATGTTATTGTTTTACGCCGTCATTGCCCTGTGCTGCAGCCCAGGTGGCACGGGCACATTAAAAAGAGTAACTTTATATTCGTAACATAAATATTTGCCTCGCCCTTGCTCTGGAGGCAGATAAACTTTCAACTTAACTTGTGAGCCATACTGAATTGTAAATTACAGAAAGCATAAATTTTAATCAAAAATCTTTTAAGCTTCAAATATCAGAAGGCAATATCAGAACAAATAACTTGGAAGCTTCGTTCGTAAGCAGATACAAGTACATGGCACTTAAAAGTAAAGCCACAACTGGCATTATTTTCCACAAGGCCTAGTTCACTTTGAAAGAAAATAACACATTCCGGCCCCAATTTAACAAGCCATGTCGAATGCCTCCTAGGATACGCAAAAAATCCGACTACTAGCTACTAGCCCGTAATGATTTGCTTAAATTCTGCGTCTTGCGTCTCATTAATATTTTCCTTATACATTCATTTGAGCTTCAAAAATATGTTTCCTAAAGAAAGTTACAGATAAGTTAGTTAGGTACGGTTTAATTGTTTTATTTGTTTTTTTTTTTTAATAAACCTTTGCTTGTTCTCTCTGAATTCTGAGGTTGGACAGGATGTAGGAAGACGCTCATTCATCTTAATTACAAGCCCAGTGTGCCTACAGCCCGCGGGATATTAATAGCGGCTAAACTTTGCGGATTTGTCTTCACTGAGAGGGATTACTCGTGGCAGCTTTCAAATAGGAATCTTTATTGTGAAGGCACAGTGAACAGTGTTACTTGGGGAATCAACTCGAGTGCGGATTTTGTAGCTGCCTACTGTACTAAATAGGCGAGTTTTAGAGAACGACACTCGGAAAATTAATAATGTTAATTTATTTTTATTCCTTCCTATAACAGAATAATAATACAAAACTTTAAACTAAATTTAGAAATTAAACACTTGGTTACTTCGAAGTTAGATTCCTCATTAAGGACTCATCAAGGCCAATTATAAACAAGCATAGCAAATAACATAACAATAAAATAGTGTGAGTCAAATAATATAACCATAATTCAGATTGGGTACATTATTATATATGTACTTAGAATGTAAACACAGAACACTATAGTGATAGTATATCTTGTAGAACCTGAGCTTTATGAAGTTAAGAAACATTACAGACAAGAAAGAAATAAAAAAAGAAATCAAGTACAACTGTCAAGTATTCTCTACAATAATAGCTACATTACATTTACGTGCCTCAGACCACCGCGGGGCGGGGCGGTTGTATTATTTTTACCTTAAATGGGATCATCACGACGACAATATGATAGCTTTAAAGAAGCAGCGATTACACACAAATTTACTACCACCAACGCTATAAACTCTAACTACATATAAAAGCTACAAAAGCTTCAAACATCACATTTGTCTCCTTCTGTCCGAGGGTTTTGAATTCTTTCGAAAGAGGCAAAATCCGGTTAAGTTCAAGCTTTCTATGATACAATAATTCGGCTATTAAATATGAATATGGATATGAAATAAACACAGATAATGTTAAAGAGCTGCTTACAAATACTTGAGAACTTGTTCGTGTGACGCGAATGCGCACCGCCTGAGGAGACATCACAGCAATGTCAATCCGAAGATTTTTTAACGAATAACTTTTTATAATATTAAGAAGTAAGTGCACTGTGTACTGTTATTACTCTGTTGGTTCAGATGATCGGATGCAATGTCTCAACGAGATAGTAATTAGTAGCGGGTGCCACCGGTTCGAATCTCGATAGAGCCATTATTCAATATGTAGCATCCTGTGAACGGAGCTAATAGATTTGAGAGTAATAGTTTCAACGATAATTCAACAGTGCTGTTTCCAATGACCGGACAGTTAATAATTATATTGGTATTTGATCATTATTACTTAACTAGTTATAAAAAACCAACATCTAAGGAAATAGCTTATATCATGGGAACCAGACAACTGATATACAAACTTATATACTTTTCTTTTGTAAATACATACAATATACATATAATACATATTAACACCCAGACACAGAAAAATAACCCTCCATTTGGGAGAACATATTCATGGTATATTATTTAAAAAGTAATAATTTATAGATCACTTAGATCCAGTATGTATAATATATTTTCCTTCACATGTCAGATACAAAATTTTATTCTTATTTTATTAAACTGAAATATAACATAATTGTTAGACTGGACACTTATCGGTTTTATACATTAACCTCCACATGTAAATTGCAATAATTACATATATAAATGGACACCGTTACCCATATCTCTGTAATTATCATAAACTCTGATATTAAGTGCTCCGATATGATGTCAAATGTAATGTAATACTTGAGGCCTTAATTAAGCGATGTGTGCGAAATGCGATAGCGGACGGCAGTTCGGAGAATCCGAGGGTGAGCTCCGAAAGTACTGACCGACCTTATCAGGCCTTAATTTATGAACCGAGGTAATTGCAATTTGAGGCTTTACCGGATTATTAATAATTCTGTATTCAAAATGACCAGAATCCTGAGTACTTAATCTATACAAATAAAGAAAATTGGAGTGTCTGTTTTAATATTAAAGTAACCGCTTTTTACTAAGTGCATAGGGATGTATACCGGTACATATACCAAAACAACGTTTTTTACAATTTTTGTCTGTCTGTCTTTTTGTTCCGGCTAATCTCTGAAATGGCTGGACCGATTTTGACGGGACTTTCACTGGCAGATAGCTGATGTAACAAGGAGTGACTTAGGCTACTTTTCTGAGGGGTAAAATAGGGGTGCGTGATAAAACGGAATTCCACGCGGACGAAGTCGCGGGCAACAGCTAGGTATTATATAAAGCGATATTACAATTACTTGAACTGTAGGGTGTGCACAATTGGCATTTTTGGAGCCTAACTTAGGGGAATTTCACGTAATAAAGTGATAGAAAAATGTTTGAGCATTTTCACGATTCATGGAATGAAAAGCCAGCAATTTTTTCCAATTCAAGTCACTTAAAAAAACTAATTCTGCCATATGTGGCAGAACTAGGTTTTTACTTTTACTTTACAAATATGTTATGGTCTATTTGATTTCTTGTGCATAGTTTAGTTTTTTTTTCTTGTTTTTTCTGTTTCTGCTTACACTAGATACTCATACTCACGGTGAAGGTGTACGATGCACTCAACATTACCACATTTATTTTGAAAATTTTAGAAAGTTCTCATTATGGTTGATTGCACTGTAAACGGAAATCGTGTAACGCATGCGATATTCAGATGCTCAACCAGTTCTCAAATCGAGCAGTGAAAGTTAAAGCTTTCCAGCATCACCTACATAGTTGAAAGGTTAACATTACCTGCATACCTACCTATATACACGGGTAAGCTCATCAGCTGAATTAGTTTCACATTTAAATTAAAACTTTGCAAACTTTGAGCATTTGATAAATTGAATGAAATATTAAATTCCATCGGTGAAAAGTACACTAAAGAGTAGTAGTTAAAATAATCTACACTAATAATAATATTATAATGAGGTAAAGTTTGTTTGTTTGTAGGAAGTACTACTGATATGGTTTTGAAAATTCTGTCATCAGTTGAAAGCTACATTATTCCTGAGAGACATAGCCTATATTTGATTGTTATTAATAATATTTTTATTGTGAAATAACAATATTTGTCAATCAATTCCGAGAGAAAGGGGCTGATGCTTTGATTTATCAGCGTACGCTCAATAAAAGGTTTGATATACTTAGGTGAATATACTAATACAATATTAATCATTAGTAGTTTTTTATAATATTTTAAAGTCTTTTTCCTTTGTATGTGTGTTTGTTACTTTCACGCTCTAACGGCTGATTGGAATTGGATTAAATTTGGTACCAAGATAGCTTATATCCTGAATTATGAAATGGGGTACTGTGATCGCTGAAAAGTGCAGTGTTTCCGTGGGATAACTTATTCTCCGCGGGTAACACCACGGGGCGCAGCTAGTACATTGATAAGTTTCAAAGGCTCCATCAAAACTGCCAGCACATTGTATTCATATCTGTGGGCTGCGATTTCCGTTAGGAAATTTACATTATTAATAAAGATTACGGATATCAGATCAGATGGAGCATTTTTACGAAATTTAATGTAGGAATGTAGGAATCCTAAAAAAAATTGTTTCTTTTTTAAAAACTGTACGTAGACTGAGAACTGAGAATGAGTAGTATAGAAAATTAAGAATGTAATTAGTAAGCTATGAACTTGAAAATAAAATAAGTAACTTATACTGAACATAATTGATGTTACTATAAACTATGACCACTTAACTGTTTATGCAAAATTTAATAAACATGGTGGACGTGTAAGGGATTGGGTTGGCATAAAGCACAACAGCACAATAATTTCACAACACAGTCCATAAAAGTTTTCATTACTAAGCTGCGTTTCAACAGAAGTATGATTTGTCCGGCGCACGCAGACAATGGGGACTGAACAAAAGCTGTTTAACAAAACGATGGTGGAAAAATATACAAAGGAACAGTAATTAAAATATCAGGTAGCCAGTGTTCTGCGCAGACCACCCCACGACGCTGTATGCCCGAAACTGATGACATCACGGATGAAGTAAGTGATGTTAATATAAATATAGATTCGAAGTTATTGAAAAAAATTTTCATTTTTCCTAATACTTTGTTAAATATTTCCGAGATTACAATACGTAGTTTCTTGTATAAGAGACTCAAAAACAGCTTTTTTAGGTATGTTGAATAATGTCTCATTTCGTGATTCATTGGAATATTTTGTAGTAGAACTCTTGCAAAGTTCGTCCGGGGAAGTACTGTCACCATGCCCATTTCAGCCGCCCAGCAGTAACGCATTCGCGTTACTGTGTTCCGGTTAGAAAGGTGTGATTGCCGGTGAAATTACAGGCACATGAGGCATTCCACCTACACGTCTCAGAGTTACGGACGCATATGAGTCTTGTCATACCTAGTAGGGGAGGACCCAAGTCGCATCGGTTGTTATGGGCCGAGGTTACCACTTAACATCAGGTGGGCCGTCGGCTCGTTCCGTAACTGTATTACATAAAGAAAAAAATTATACCTATAGGTATCCTATACCTATAGGTGCATCCAGCATACATTAAAGTAATAATGTTGAAACGTGAAACTACTAAAAACACATACATTGTAGCAAAAGCTTTACTAAATAATAATTCCATGCTGCATACCAGAGCCGCGCTCTCCCACGAAACAATAGCTATCCAGGGTCAGTCACACAGTCACACGTCACTTCACACACAACACACCTCCGTAAGTAATCAGATAATCAATCACATCGAACATAACTCGCACAAACTAATACGAATGGAACGGCGCGACCCGACCACCGCGCGCCGAATGTTTCTCACGACTGGACAAAAGTTTATAGAACTCGTTTGGAAGTTGTAGCCGGAAAGCGGTGGCTCAAGTTGGCCGTACCTATACGTACATATACCTTTGTGGGTACAATGGAATAGCGAGCGCGCGCGCACCTGTGTGTGGCTTATTCTTTATTTTTAAATTAAAAAGGCGACGAACTGCAGAAACATGGCGACCGGTTAATGACCCTAGCGACACATTAATTAATGATTATTTAACGACTGGGACTGAGACAACTCGATTAATTTTTAATCTAAAAGTTTTTTGTTCAATTTATACGCCTTCCATACGTGTTATAATTTTTTTGCGGTTCGATGAATGGTAGCGTTGATAGATAAGAAGTGTGTTAAAGTAATATTTGTGGTAGTAAGTACGACTTGGTTCGTGGAATGTGGTCTCGAGACTCGAGCCCCGTCGGCGCGGGCGTCGCGTCGGTAGTCGGTATGCGCTTGCAGCTTGCGGGAGACATGCGTCACAATATCTTGATTGATAGATAGAAAACTCTTTACTGTACACCACAAGATAAACATAAACAATGTTACAAGAAATAACAGTTAAATGTGAAGTACAATGGGCAGACTTATTGCTTAAAACAATCTCTTCCAGGCAACATTTGGATGGACTGGACTCAAACTGGAATGATATGGGACGGTGATGTTAAATAAAGAAAAAAAACACTACATAAAATAACTAAATACATACTGGATATAAAACTTAAATATGTAATTGTAAACAAATAATAATGTAAATATACATACTTCTAAATAATACATACATAACATATACTACCATTACATTTGTAAATATGTGATTCGGACTGATTGATGGGTGATACGCGTGACTCTTATATTTGGTACCAAATAAATTAGTTATTCACACGGCAGTCCTTATAAAGTCTATTATTAAGTTATCTAACTAATCGCTTGGGTATCGATTTATATTTATATTCTTATTTCGCAACGTTCATAATTATTTGGAATATTATTTCTACCCAACAGTTAATTTCTATATAACTGTAAAATGTGTGTGCGTTTACCGACCGGTGAGATTGTAATCGATTTTTAATTCGGTATTCAAATACAATTTGTTGGGCAATAAACGCTTTATATTGACTCCGACTATCACAAGTATGCCACTAAACGCCGGCCGGTAGAATACAAAACTCCACTCGACTATGAATGACAAACTTTATGATATCGTCCATATAATTTACGATTATAGTCATGACTCGTAATTGTTACTTTTGAGTTTGAATATGGTAATTTGACAAATGAGATTTTATATATTTGTTATATGAAGAACATGAAGCCAAACACAAACGCAAATAAATACATTCAGACTCAAATATTTTGAACAAATTTCAATTATAAAAAAGGATTGATTTGCATTGATTTTTGTTTTTGACCATATAGGTAGGTACTGTTAAGTGCATTAAATTGTTCAGTTATTTTGTAACAATCCGAGAAACTTCATTAGATGTGTTTCGCGTGGTGCCTGTATATTGTATATGTATGTCCAATTGGTACGTTGAGTTTCAATCACTGATTCTGGTTCTAGACAAGTACCAATTTATGTTTGCTTGAATACATTATGAGCACAATACCACGTTTTTTAAACTGTAGTTAAAGGAAACCGGACATGTCAGGCTACAACCACTAATTAGAAGATATGCATCAATTGTGCGAAAATTAGCTTCTTCGAGGCACACCTTAGTCCTATCACCATACTAGTAGTGTAGTTCTTCTTAATAATCAATAAATACAAATATTGCTGAGAGCCCGTTGTACTCGTAATACAATTAGTGCGCTCGCTTCCCTGATCGGCTGAAGACGTCGCGAATGCAATCTAACTTGGATTTGTGCAATGCAAGTTCATATGAAGGATACACACAGATTTCTCAAAGCATTCAGAGAAGGTAATCTACATGCAGTAACCTCCACTCTGCAGTTGAAAGTTTCATAATTACACTGTGACAGAATGAATGACAGTTTACAAATAAGTTACAACCGAATAGTTTTTTTTTTTATGATATGTAATTACGGAACGAGCCGACGGCCCACCTGGTTGTAAGTTGGTAACCTCGGCCCATAACAACCGATGCGACTTGGGTCCTCCCCTACTAGGTACGACAATACCCAAGTCGCATCGTATGCGCCCGTAACTATGAGACGTAGGTGTAGGTGGAATGTCTCATGTGCCTGTAATTTCACCGGCAACCACACCTTTCAAACCGGAACACAGTAACGCGAACGCGTTACTGCTTGGCGGCAGAAATGGGCATGGTGGCAGTACTTCCCCCTTCCCCGGACGAACTTGGCGAGTTCTACTGCTCTCAGTTGATTGCAAGTTAAATATTAAATTAAAAGTTTAGAAAATCGATAGATATATTATTTCAATTAGTGTTTTAAGGGAACCAACGGCAATTAACAAATTGAGTTACCATTAAATATTAACGTTTACTGGTAGAACAGTTTTATAATTGACCTACTTTTATATAATGAAAATTTTTTGGATTTTTGAAAAATCATGGGCTACCTCGCTTATGTTTTGACGAGAAATTTTAATAATAATTGATAAAAAAAAAATTTTTGACATGATGTTTGCGTTGTAAAAAAGTTATGAAACAAAAAAGAGAAGGTTTATAAAACAAACTTTCTTCTGAAACAGTAATTAATAAACTTAAATGGAAAATCTACAAGTATATATAACTAAATAAGTTAAATCTTATCGACCTACTGCGAATCTTGAATCTCAGCCTGAGGTCGTCTAAGAAGCGATAACGGCTACGAGAAACTTCGCAGACTCGGCGACGACCGCAACTCTATTGAGAACCGGCGGCGGCGCGGCGCTGCGCGGCGCGGCGGTGCGATATAAATGTAAAATTTTGAAATATCTGGACATTTTTTAAAGTATATCGCAGGTGTAACGGTGGGAAAGCCCGCAACATATCACATAGAATGTCATTACGTGTATTTAAAAAAAACGCAGAATAGCTAAACTACTCACGTAAAAGGCGAACGTAAAATAGAGTGCGGAACTGATAAATACGCAAGTGAAAATGTGTTTCCGGACTTGTTCTGGAGTCCATCCGGGAAGGCGTCTCACAGGTTGTACAGTGTAACAAATGGCAATGCTATAGTCAACATCATCCACATTGCGCACCACATTGCGACGTGCAATCAACTGCTTCACGGCTGCAGGAGTCTCTCGATTGTCTCGCGAACCGTTGCACCAATCGATAACGTATCATTGGCTACGTTCCTGGATCACTACTATTTGATATCAATCTAAATAAAAATTAGTTATACAAAGGACTGCCTGTAGTTTTTCTTATAACTTCTTCAAACTCAATTAGCAATGAAACCATATAAAACCAAACAAGCTGCTGCTTTTATACGCAAACTTATCCACACAAATTTTGAGTATATAATTACTTTTGTAATTCTAAAAGTCGTAAGACACATTTTATTGTTTACGATGTAATAACACTCGGCTGGTTGTTTGTTTTATATTGTATCTTTAAAAAGTATATATACACGGCATAACCTCGCATTGGTTATATTTCAAAATGTTTTAAAGAAGTCCTTTATCGTATAATAAATTTAATATTTATTTTTATTATCTTTATATTATTGTTTTAATGTGTATTAAGTATAAAGAATAGAATAGTTAACAAATTTATGTCAGCCAAGCAATCCAATCGTATTTGTTTTTACCTTGATTACCAGGTTTCCCCGATACAGGCTAGGCCTAGTGGGGGAGCCACCATTAAAATTCTGTATGACAATCGGTAAAATATTGGTTTTGTATTTCTTTATTTTTTAAAATGTGTCAAATTATGTTTCTAGCAAATAAACAACTTTTTTCGTAAACATTAACCTATCAGTCAATCATCCTATCATCTTCAATATAATTAAGACAATACTTGTCAAGAATACACTTAATTAATGAGTTCATCAACATTATCATCAGCTTGTGTTAGTACTTATATAACTTATATTTTACTTATTCATTTGTATTGTGATTTTGCAATAAAGTGTTATTGTATTGTATTGTACTTATTACGTATATGAGTAAGCTGTCTTCGTCAGGCTGTGGCACCGTCATGCACTGCCAAGTTTTACAGAAGCAGTCGTTTATATGGACCGACCTAAGTCTTACTTTATGCATATTAAATCTTCAAATTACGCTTTATTGGTACCTTCTTTGAGAAAATAACCCAGTTTGATGTTCGCAAAGCGACGAAATAGCGAACATCGTATTTTATGCACGGCTGAAGAATTCGATTACTTA
Organism: Chesias legatella; assembly: GCA_947359385.1. Classification (NCBI taxonomy): domain Eukaryota; kingdom Metazoa; phylum Arthropoda; class Insecta; order Lepidoptera; family Geometridae; genus Chesias; species Chesias legatella. Next base: position 7,000,872 of record OX375766.1, read on the forward strand.
TTCGTAGTTACACATTTTATGTCCAATTTTATGCAAAATACACTACTGGGTGTTGTGTTACAATTATAATTAGTGTTTACCTAATGTGTTGGTAGGTAAGCTTTCATCTGAAAATTAATTTAAGTTTTATTTGCCTTTTTATTAAATTTATTTGACTTTTCGAGAGCTTTTCATCTATCTATCTAATGAACGTTCTTGTAACCATTTAGCTTTCTGAAAACTGGTATGTATCTACTAAGTTTTTCAACATGTGTGAAGAAGTTTCAATTTTAAATATTAACATTGCTGGACATAATAATTTATGTCCAGCTTGATCAGTTTAAACCTATTTTTATGCATTTATAAATTGGTCATCAACAATCCCGACCAAAATCCGGTTTGCATAAATGTGGCCGGTTATATGTATATAAGTAGTAATTTACTCGAAGAAAATGTGGGCAACAGTAAAATGCGCTCTATTTTATTTATTCTTACCTCAACGGAGAAAAGCTTTAAAATTTAAATTGTTGTAAAATTTCTTTGCAACTTTACGAGGCAAAAAATTATAGTTTTAGCAACGGTAACGTACTGTACAATATTGCTCTGGTTATCGATATATTATGCTACTGAGGAATAGTTTTTATAATTTGCCTTCTCTGTTCTAAAATAAATTCGCACCCCGACTTATATGATCATTAGAACGGAATTGGGTTTAGGTATAATGAACGTTTTGTGATATTAACATAACGAGCCTAAGCTTCGCATTCAAAGACATGTTAATGACCAATTTACCATTTCAAAGTTGAAAGAGAGCCTTAATTTGGAATGTCGTCGTCATTTAGGCTTTTAGACTCAGAATCAACTTGACACAGGATCAGTTTATTCAACAATTTTTGTATTTTATATTATGTTTTGTAGTATACGTAAAATAACGGTTTCTTTTTAAATTACTTTATCACTTATTAAATCAACTGACGTCAAAAACTGTGTTAAACTGTCATCAAAAAGAATTACACAAACATAATATACTTTGTAAAGGCCGAACCACACTAGATGCAAAGCGTGTACGTGTACGCGCACCCGTGCACGTTCCACTGTGTTCCGCGTACCTAAGTCTACTGTCGTGTATTGTACACGTAGACGGAGACAGAAGTCGTCACAGAGCGTGTTGTACTATTAATTATTGTGTGTGTGTGTGAGACGGTTACCTGTTGGGGCGAGTCAGTCTCAAACGCGTGGCAGTACTGTCGCGGCGGGTCGGCGCGGGCGCCGGCGCGCGGCTCGCGGGCCACGAGCGCGAACAACGCGCGCGCCGCCTCACACGTCGCGAACAGGATGCGTCGCGTCGCGTGGCTCATCCGCACGCTCTGTACACAACATGCATGCACACCGCTGTACTGCACCGCACTACTGACAACTCGAACACATGTGTCAAGTGCACGAAAGGAGCCTCTTTGAGGCGCACTTAAAATCCTTTCATCACGCTGGTTCGAGAGAACCAGTGACTCGAATAGATAGATAGATAGACTGACAATAAAGGAGTGTGCAACTCGTGAACAGATACAAAAATACATGTTTTATGATCCATAAAATGATTTCTGAATCCTAATTAAACATTTTAAAGGCACCCCACAATGTTTGCGTGTAGAATCATGCACACATATTGATACTGATCGTAAAACTGTGTATGATAAGGCCCGGCTCACCTGATCTTCGGGGTCGCATACTTGAACCCCCGAGAGAGCAATTACCACCAGCACTGGGACCGCACACCCGTTCTCCTGAAACAATAACAAACATGAAGTCCTCACTGAGAATAAGGTCTCTCCATCCGAATGAAGGACATGCACTACACTTTAGAAAAGTTACGTTTTTATTCTGTTGATTGTGCAAAATAAAGTTCAAAACTGTGTCGAGGCGCAAGGTGAAATAAATATTATCTTCAGGTATTTTCATTTTCTGAGGTCCATTTCTTTCAGGCAGTATAAATTGTACCATATATTTTTTTGGAAATTACTGCCCCTATATTTGCTGCTAAGCTGAAACAAACTTGCATCACTATGTTCTGGTTTGTAAGGTGTGTTTGCCGATGAGATTTATGCATATAGGACATTCACATGTCACCTCTGAGCGCAGTATGTTGCAACTTGGGGCTTTTGTCATGGGCAGAGGTTATGAGTGCTCAACACCAGGCGGGATATTTGGTTGTTGCTGGCTAACTCTCGGTAAAACCGCGGCATAGATTCTTGTAAATAAGATATATATGTAGATATGGCTCCGTAGTCAAGTTTATAGTGACCTTGACTCAAAGGGTCTAGAGCTGGGATAATTAATAAGGGATAATTATCCAGCGTCAGTATGAATTTATAGGGTTTTTTCGGGTCATAAATGTTTGTTGTGTGTATGTGTGTCCATACAACCTGCATCACGGGTAATCCTAGTGCTTGGTTACCTATCTAAGTGATTTTACTTAAATTTCACATCTATAGACAAGACAAATATTTCATTTGAATACCATAGGAACTTGGAGTCGTAGAAGAAATTTGAAACCACGATCTCGCTTTCAGTTATACTAGCATTTTACAGTTTATTTTTAATCTTTCGTTACAAGGAACGTTTAATCAGAGGTCAGCGGGAGAAGTCCAGTGACGAAGCGCACGCCTCGCGTGACTCCATTTTGCTCGGAATAAAAACTGCCAGTGGTTTTAATTATCTGTTACTGTAGGCGAGGGCGCGGCGCGTGCGTCGCCGAGCGACCACCCAATGAAAGCGTTTAGATTTTTTATTTGTACAACAGAACCAGTGAATCAAAATTGGTTTGGAAAATATAAATAAAGTAGCCCCCTTAAAATTAATACAATTTGAGCAATACGGACACATTTTGCACTTAAGAGAGACAGTTAGTAAAGCTAGAAACTATGTTTTAACCCATAACTATCCACTTAGGCCATTTGTACACAAGAGTATGCAGGCCTTGTATCTTGTAGGTGATTACCTTTTAAATCCCTACACGTGTCCCCCGAGTGGTGTGAAACGAGTAACCGGGTCTCGACTACATCTTTGCTTAATTCATTTGGAGCAATTTAGTCATAATTATTTGCTGATAATTAAATACAATAACAAATTATTATTCTTTTTTTTTACTGTTTTATCTTAATTTAGAGTATGAAGATAATTGAATGCATTATCGCTCAGTTCGCCACGCACGACAATCTCAACGCGCAGCAACAAAATAAAGAATCGTGGATGGGGAGAGCCGAGGGCAGCTCTCATTAGTTATATTAATGAAGCAGGCACAACCCTTACCGCGTGCCTGATCCTAGCTGGCTGTTATTACACGCCCGCGCCGCCTGACCTCAACACGTAAATGTACTAATCGTTATATCTACTAATACTACTACTAATACTACTGCTACTACTACTGCTACTACTACTACTAATTATGTCCAGGGTGGTGATAGATCAAAGGATTATATTTATAGATTTTTTACATTTGTTTCATACAAGACAGGCACATGAGACATTCCACCTGCACGAGTTACCGGCGCATACGATGCGATTGGGTCTTGTCGTACCTAATAGGGTAGGACCCAAGTTGCATCGGTTCTTATGGGCAGAGGTTACCACTTAAGACCAGGTGGGCCGTCGACTCGTTTCATAACTATATATCATATAAAAAACATATTATATAATTTTCTAATATGATATATACTGATACCAATATACAGTATATCCATTTACTTTGATCAACGTTTGAATTGCGCGGCTACTAAATCTGCTTTTGCTCAATATTGATGAGGCAAGTAACAAATAATATACGTACGTTGTGGGAACCATAACATTACCAACATACTAAACACGAGTAGCAACACTAATGACTTGAAACAGTAGAAACCACTATCAAACTTCTCAAAGCACAGTTGTTTTAAATTCTACTAAATCATAGCACTTTGCGCCGCTAGGAGTGGAAAACGGCACTCAAACTACACACAAGAGTTTTTCCCTGACGTTATCCATTGTCATTTTAGTAACGTGCGCACTCAGGTAAATTCCTTTGGAGTGGGTAATGGTTGCTATCTTAAGCAAAGGATTCGTGAAGCCATACTTGTGAAAGACAGGTAAACAGTATGCAAATGTTGAAAGGATTCAGGTTTACGTCGATACAATATGACCTTGGTACATTATACAATAGCGCGTTTGGGGACCATTTGGGCGGAAAGCTTTCAGATTTGTGCACTAGCCATAAGCTCTTCCGTTTTGCTTTTGATCTTGACATCCTCAATACATAAACTAAATAAATATTTCATAATATATTAGCTTTCGTTCTCAAAGTAACGAAGTACAGTGAGCGTACCTGACAATAATAACATTTATATTTTAATCGTTGCATATTGCAGCTAGCCTCCACACGCTGTCACAAATGTGAGGCCAATATTCTGTCTACCTCTACAGTTACGACATTTACATTGACTTTTTACTATGTGTGGGTTTTTTTTTTTTTTAATGTGATACAGTTACGGAACGAGCCGACGGCCCACCTCGTGTTAAGTGGTAACCTCTGCCCATAACAACCGATGCGACTTGGGTCCTCCCTTACTAGGTACGACAAGACCCAAGTCGCATCGTATGCGCCCGTAACTGTGAGACGTGTAGGTGGAATGTCTCTTGTGCCTGTAATTTCACCGGCAACCACACCTTTCAAACCGAAACACAGTAACGCGAACGCGTTACTGCTTGGCAGCAGAAATGGGCATGGTGGCAGTACTTCCCCGGACGAACTTGGCGAGAGTTCTACTGCTCTTAAGTGACCTCTTGTGTGACCTCTGAATCGTATGTTTACAGGACTGACATGAGTCCACTATTGCTTGGGATCACCACTACTAAATTAATAGCATGACACTTGATCATGACAGACATGACAGACAGACTGACAGATGTTATCTAACAGATGATCAAAACAATTTTTTTGAAAACTTGTTAATATGTCGTACGGTTAAGCACAACACAAAAGTGTGCTTTATTGTGTTTCTGTAATTTAAATGTACAAACGGTAATATTCAGGTCAGAGCTTCTTTTGATAACTATTCCTCTTTACGAATATAAACGGTATATTTCCAAATCCAATGTAGAACTGCGAAATATTTTGAAATCTAGATTTTCCCTCGGCACATCTTTCACATTTACTTACATGGGATGGTGGAATGCTTTTTTTGAGATATTACAAATTGTATTGTATTTGGGTGGTGGGAAATTCGTAAGTCAAAGTCAAAGACTTTATTTTCATAGAATTCATAATGCAATTGAATGGAAATATCAATATCAAATTGGGGCTATACTTGAGTAATTTAAATAATGTAATCAGCATGTAATAAAACTTTCGGTACAAGCAGCATAAATAAGGATTTACGACTGACTTGTTTTAAAAACGACTTATAATTAACTTGTGAATATTAATAAATTTCTAAAGATATATGTTTTGGGAACGCGAAAAGACAGGAGTTGATAAGTTCTAAGTTGTACCTAAGTTCAGAGGGCATGTTTCGGTTGATTAAGCACACGGCTCACTGAATTATTGCGTGGGGAGTTATAAAGGGTATCCGCAGCAAAGTATCCAACTTGGGAAAAGAAAGTGCCTAACTTAAAGTTAGGTAGGCTTCATCAAGCAAATAAGTTTCTATGACCTGGACCTCGTACCTCTTGCCGCCAGATGACTTTTGATCATAATTATAATAATTAAAAGAAAAAATGTCTAGATACTGCTAGACACATGTGATGTACCCACGAGTAACTGTTTGCCGGCAGATATTTGAATGGTGGCAGTACTGCTTCGGACGAACATGGTACAAGTTCCAGTCTAGCTTTAACATTTAAAAGATCATCCTCATGCGTCCAGATGGCTCATCACTTACTTAAGTTTTAACTTAATTAATGTCCATGTCGTGACGGCCGGACAAAAAGATAAGTAAATGAAACTGACAGCATGAATGACTTCGGCAAACGGACAAAGTGCATTGAATTACAATCAAATGCAAACATCGATCAGCACTCGTTACTCCGCATATATTTACATTGCTATTGAAAGTGCATTTCACTACTTATTTTGCACTAGCTGTTGCCCGCGACTTCGTCCGCGTAGAAGAAACAAACAGACAGACAAAAATTGCAAAAACGTTGTTTTGGTATATGTACCGTGTATATAGGTACATCCGCTTTACAAACATTTAACAACCGCTTTTTACTAAGTGCATATGGATGTATACACGATACGTATAGCAGAACAACATTTTTTACAATTTTTGTCTGTCTGTCTGTTTGTTCCGGCTAATCTCTGAAATGGCTGGACCAATTTTGACAGGACTTTCACTGGCAGATAGCTGATGTAACAAGGAGTACCTTAGGCTACTTTTCCGAGGGGTAAAATAGGGGTGTGTGATAAAACCGAATTCCACGCAGACGAAGTTGCTGGCAACAGCTAGTCTAATATTATTTTATAAACATTCACGCTCTTAATTGCCAGTGTGTATAATATGTGTTGATGGTAATTGAATTTTCATAAAAGATTATCTACTATATGAGGTTTTAATGCAATTTTAAACTAACGATGATGCTCAAATTATTGCACTTGCACATGCATCGTGTGCAAGCGCCTCCAAACAACTGTACAACAAACAATGTTGTCTACGCGAGTGAAACCACAGGGTACACCTAGTGCACAATATTTCAAAATGGAGATTTAATGTCGGCTGTGAAGCGATCTACTTTAGGACTACTTGTACTTTTAAAAGCTACGTAATAGTTGCTTTCCTGTTGAAAGCGGTGCTTTTAGCTACTGTGATGGTTTACGAAGTTCCTTAAGTTAAAATGTTGGAAAAATATGCAGTGAAATATTTATCTTCCACGGAAGCACACCTGGGCGTTGGCTCATGTTTTTCTTAAAGTAAAAAGTAATCTATTAGCATTTATCAGATTATTTAACAGCTTATTAAAAAATCAAATAGAATTGTTACAAAATAATTACAGGTATTATCAAATCGTATATATATACGTCATTTCTAATTTGTAATATTAACAAATCTAATGTGTAATAATTACCAGTCAAGTCACATATAGCAATTATTTCATCAGAGTTGCGTAAAGTAGATGAATGGTAGTTAGTTGGCAAATAAAACCGTTGTAGCAGATTAAGCTCAAAATATTTTAAAGAAATACGAAGACACTTAAATAACTGCAAAACACAAACATGCAAAATAGGTTTGTAACTGCCTTCAAAGTGTACCTACTATGAAAACAACAACGGGCGAGAGTTTTTTCTTAAATTACCAAAGTAAACATCACAAAGAGTGAATGTTACCTTCAGGGCCTAATTACAGTTCAGGTAAGAAAAGAACTGGGGATGTGACGCGTCACAATGCGAAAAGTTACCAAAATAATTGAGTTACTTGGATAAAAACGTTATTTAAGAAAAATAAAACTGAAATATCGCTCTTAACTCTTTGGAATAGAGTTGAAATGATAATTTATCTTTTTTTGAACCTTTTGAATTTTTCGTACGTAAGTCTGCTGAGATTTATGTTTTTGAAACACGATTCCGGTTATGTTTTATGGTTTTATGGTAGTGGTAAAACGCTTGTAATCCCGGAAAACCATAAAACTGCGAAATATGGGAAACGTCTAAAATTATAGCTTTATTCGGGAACGGAACGCGATCGGCAGGGCCTTTCGGAGATATGTGTCATAAATGTTTCTGTCTGAATGTCACGTGTACTAACTTCTAGTCGCGGCTTCGCTTGCTTGGCACTGGGATAAATAATTGCGTGTGTTATTTTAGATCAATATCTACTATCATTCGAAATTATTTGTATATGAAGAGACCGTGACCAAGTCACTATGAAAAAAAAAATGAAAAATTTCGCACACGACGAATCATCAGTCTAGATCGGTTTTCGTGGTCGTATCGTATAGAGCGCTCTTTTCAGGAGATAAGCGCCGCGTTTGCTTTCCACCGAGAGGCAGCGTTTCGTTGTACGCTTACCAAAGAAATCAGCATGTTGCACTTTCAGGCTGCAAACTGTACAAAACAGTAAGGAGTTCACAGTAAGTGGGTATGTTAATATTTATAAGAAAAATACGTCAATTACTATTAAAATGTCGACAAAGAAAACGAAAAACAAAGACAGCTTTGACAGCAAAATTTTCACAAATGATATGGGAAATATTTTAGCTCATTCAATTTACACTTATTAAGATGAAGCAGGTTTCTGAGCATTTAAGTAAATAACATCTGCCAAATATTGCGGTTGTAATTCTGGTGTACAAAAATCAGCTGTTAGTAGAATGTAGAGGCGCTACGTGACGCGGAACTTACAATTTTGTCAATTCCCTCCACAAAATAGCGGACCATCCGCCACATCTGTTCACAATCGACAATAATCATGTTATTTACGTAATACTCGTGAAGTTTTCCGGGACTGATTTCCTTTGGTCTTTGCACAGTTAGAAGTTTAATCGTCTGCGTCCTATAAGAAGTTATGGTCCTCATGGTGGGAAATCTCCGAAAATGTACGTTAAGAAGATCCTAATGCTAGTATCGGAGGTAGCCGATCATCAATGATTCTCTTTTCTACTGCTGTTACGGTAAAATTGTTACTATTATTTCATGAAAATCTGTGATCCGCGTGTTTTCGGTTATATGACCTTATATGACGTCATATAAGGCACATAATATAAATCATCTCACATTGCAGTGTAGCTTAAAAAGAGTAAGTATTACCTTTTCAATTTCAAAAAGACAATAACCTAGTTCTGATTAATTACGAATACATAAAAGACTACGATATGCGCTAGCCTAGCTTTTCCTTATTTAGTTCAGTCCGCGTGTCTTTCGAATTGTCCCACCTTTAAAAGTATTTTGAACTAAAACAGGGTAAGTAGTACATATTATTTTGTTTAATTTTTGATAATAAGTAGCTGGCTGAAATGTTCATCGAAAATCAATTCAATCAAATCAAATCAATCATCAAAAATTTAATTAAATTCGAAAATGAAGGTCCCCATGAACTAGTTTAAGCATACCTCTCACTAGGAAATCCCGAAATGAATGAAATATAACAGAATTTAAATGTTAATCAAATATTACAAATATATGGAGATAGTGGTGGTATGAAACCCTCATGTACGAGAGTTTGACTTGCGTTTTGAGTGGTTTTTTAAAACATCTCAGTCCCCAGGGAAAATACATTAAGTTATTACACTTTTAGTACTCGTACATAAAAAAAAATTACGTGTATACAATTTAAAATAGGAGTAACTCAACATCATAAATAACAACTCACCCAAAAATTCTATTTTGCATAAAACTCCAGCAATGTCCCACTTTCTAACGAAACCGTACGAAGTTACGAGGAGAACACAATGCGAGCCTAACGCGTGTTACGGCCGAGCTTGAAGCGACGACTGCCTAACGCCGCCCGCCCAGCGGTGAGCCGCCCACCCGGCCGTAACTTGAGTGGACATAGCTTTTACTGAAGAAGATATATCAACAGTGAAATTTTGATGTGGCTTGAAAAAGAAGTAATAGAAAAAAAAATTAGGTTATGTAATGATCTTATGAATGAATACATAATATAATATTATAGTAATATAATGTTATGGACTCATTGTATGCACAAAATATACACTTATTATGTTACTAATGCCACGTTACCCCGAGAAGTACGGTCACTATTTCTGTGGTACTTCAAAGGTTAGGAGACTGAAAAAATTTCAGTCGGGTACTTACATCTGTATGTTTCTGGTCCTATATTTTACGAGTATTACAATCATCCATGGAAGATGTCTCTCAGAAAACAGATAAATCTGCCATTTTTAAAATAACTAAAATTAAATGAAATAATTATAATGGCCAACATAGAAGGTTTTTTCGCTGTACTTTTGATAATTTAGCTTGTATAATGTTTGCCACGGATTTCAGCCTATCGCGGAATGATTAGCTAGAAGACAGTATCAACTGTGTTATTCACAGAATGAGAAGACGATGAGTTTGCCACATGTAATTTCATTGTTCTCAAGATAGTGTAACCCACAACGGGGAAAATGGTGTGAATCTATGAATATATTACTCTATAGTCCTGAACTATTTGTTATGATCCTGTTAAAATCAGATCATTTTTAATTCCACCAGCTGACCCAGTTGCCAACTCTTAAAATATAAATATCGAGAACAATACACGGCTCCGACAGGCCCTATTAATCTAAAGGCGAAAAATGCCAATAAAGTGGGCCATTGCGAATCGCGTGGATTTATCGCGATTCGGAGGCAATAGGCCATCACCGAGGTCACTACAGGTCATAACTGTGAACTATGGCCGCGAGTGGCATTTGTCATCGTTCCCTAAATGTAAGGGTTTTGTGAGGACGTCCTTGAGATATAAAAGTTCGCGCGGCGGTTTTCAGCTATATTACTACATATACACTACATGCTATGGTACTACACATACCAAATGGTTACAAATTTTGTAGAAGCAGCGGGTGTTGGATGTTTTTGAAGCTTTTGAAAAACGTTTATAAACAAATACATCGCAGATGGTACACAAAGATGCCTACGAGCGTTGTCTTCACCAGTATGAATAGTTCTCATGACTTAAACTGCTCGGCACGGGATGGACTAATAACTAATAACGGATCAACGCGACGCAGGAACGCTTACACATAATATGAAAAAAACTGAATAAATTCTGTTTTCGTTGTCTCGATGATTGCTCTGGAATTTTAACGAAATGTTTTAGTTTGTTTATCTATGATAATATAATTACCTGTCTTATCTCCTTACGTGTTAAAAATTTTTGAATGAACACTGTGCATATAAAAGAATACACCCGGCTCTATGCAGACCCTAGAGTAGTAATCAGGGCTTCGGTAATTCATAGCAATAAGACATGTAAACTAATGGAACTTAACTTTTGGACTGACGTCGCGTCGGCTGTCAACGAAGTGATATACTCTTACTATTATTACACTTCTTATGTCGATAGAAAGAAAGAAAGAAAGAAAGAAAGAAAAATATTTTATTTTATTTTATTTTATTTTCTAAGCTTACATTATAGAAACTGAACAGTTATGATTAGTCAAATTTTAACATCCTGTTATGTAACTCACTTAATTACGATACTAAATCGTCAAGCTAATGGTCCTTAGCGGGCCAGACCCGGTCCTATCCCGTCCCGTCTCGTTTGCATATAAATAACATTGTCGCTGTTTGAAGGTTCATGTATTATTCAGAGTCAGGAGCATCTCGGCGGTTTAATTACCTACATTACTTTATGTAAGAAATCTTGAGATACTTTGTTTAACACATTAATATTGTGCTCACTGATTAACTTCATTTTTGTAGTATAGAATTTCAATTTTGAGAATGTGTTCCTCATGGGTCTTGTTTAGTGACACTGTGTGCACACATATACTTACATAGCCCACTCGGGTAGAAGCTAGTAACCTCAAATGCAAGTCAATGTTCAGGCTGAGAAAAAAAATTAAGGCAATTAGAAACATTTATACATTGGAATGTAAATTAGAGAAATAAAGAAAACTAATGTGAAGTTTGAACTGATAGAAGAATGACGATAAAAATGTGACCTAGGTACTAGTCTCTTTTGAACTTAGACTTGAAAATAAATATTCCTTAAAAGTGATAACACAAAATGGAAGGCTGCAACTGGTCGTCGTGGCATTTTCAAAAGTAAAAAACTTTTATATTTCCTGAATTAAGTCCAGTAGCTTTCTTTATCGTCAGAGGAAACGTTTGTATGGAAATTGAGGGGTAAATTGAGTAAGTTCACTTTCAGCTGAGATGCTGACAATAAAATAAATTATATATTTTAAGTTTTTTTTAAATGATTACTTTTTTGAATAATATAATTATAATCATACCATACCCATAATCATAATCAGCTCCAGATTTGGATTTGGGCAGCGACTTTTTTCATAAATATTTTGCTACCCCCATTTCACCTCCTTGTAAGAGTACTTCAAAAATAAATATGCAAATGTTAATCATTTGTCATCACAAACATTTCTGGAAAGATAAAAGCAAATCGGACGACGCAAAAAACATGCAACAAAGTTTGCCCTTCCCCTCACGCCACCCCCTATAAGTTTTAGCGAGAAAAAGTAGCTTATACCCGTTTCCAGGGTCACATCTATCTCTATATTAAAATTCACCTTAATCGATTTAGCGGTTTAGGCGTGAAAGTGTAACAAACTTACTTTGACTTTTATAGTGTTAGTTAGGATCATTACTATTTATTAATATTTTATTACTGTCTTTCACATACACACACCAAGGTCTAACTATCTGCAGAGAGAGCAAGAAAATTTTTATACAAAAAAATAATCTAATCCTATAATAAGTGTGCCTGGCACTTGTCATAGAAATTAATGAAATGGGACGTGAACAAATCATAGAATGATAGATTTTCAAATACCTAATAATATGTACAACTAACATTTCAGCAGCATATAGCAAGGAACTGATATACGTTGAATTACTACATTTGACTCGTTAATATTAAGATGTGGATTGTTGCTTTGTTGTTATTTTGATTGTAAACATAAATCTCATTAGTATTGTACTGTGAAAGTCGCATGTTGAAATCTAGAACAGAAAAAGCCATAAAGCGTTTTTTATTTATAAAAAAATGTCCGTAGCATAACCGTGCTTTCGTGTAAAGTAAGACCCAACAAGTATTTTTTTTAAGAGTAGAGAATGTAGACTTTATAAGGTAAGCATGTATATATCTGACATTTGTGCACCAGTTTCAGATTTCTGTGGCTGTGAATCTAAGTTCTAAACATCAGATCAGTTATCTATGTATATAATACTTCTGCCAAACCTAAAACAAGTCCATTCTGGTGGTCGGTTACCATAAAAAGCCCAACTATTCTACTAATTTCCCGAAGCAGCATTATTAAAGGAAATAAATTTCAAGGTCCATAAAGCCAGCAAAATTTATTTAGAGAGGCTTCAGCGAGCGTCGCCTCTTCTTCGAAACTAGGACGTAACGAACGCGTTCCACGACAGTACTAGTACCGTACATAAAGTGAACTTGAAGTTTTTGTAAAAGAACTGTGCCTGGGAGTGGTGTTAGTCCTTTCTTTTCAACTTCTCAAAATTGAAGAATGACTATTTTAAATTTTATTTTGTCTTGAAGGTTTATTCAACTGAACAATCAATATACACTGTAGTAAACACACCGGTCGTGCATTTGTTAACAACACACGTGGATGCACACCATCTTGTGTTCCATTCACACAACCGTTCAAGCGAGCGCCCGCCGCTACACTTCAGCGGAGGTGCAAACATTATTTCAGTCAAGATTTACTATGAAAATGGCATTGGACAAAAATTATATATTTTATGTAGGTATCACTGAGTCCGTACATTAATAGAATCATACTATAATTAATTATTTAACGCATTTCTATGCGATTAACGAAGTTACCATGATTAGTGGTCTTTTTAACCTTTTTTGGTGGATATTTCACACCGCACCATCTAGACCCAATTTAAACATAGCATGTGCTATGGGAACCAGACAACTGATAGAGTACTTATATACTTTCTCCTAAATATAATACATATTTACATATTGATACCCAGACACAGAACAAACATAATATATTTTTGTCCCACAAATATTTGTCCTGGATGAGAATCGGAACCACGACCTTTAGTGCAGAAGGTACTACCGAGCTTTGATGATAATACTTTTCTTTAAAAGGCATTTTACAGAGATCACAGATGAAATTCATTAGCAGTTTCTCGTCTTACAAAAGGAAATACCAATCAGTACGATTCTGTTTTTTGGATAGATAGGGTGGGGGGAAGGGATGCGATAACGGCGGCCTTCGCTTCGGCTCAAATGACCGAAAGGGCTCAGATACCGGCCCAATGCCTGTACCCGCCCGTCCACCCGCCCGCCCATAGCGTCCGGTATCGCATATCTGAGAGTTTTTGTGCCTGCGGAGATTTATAGCTTTGTATTAGAACGTTTTAGACTTTAGGTACTGAATATTGATTGATGATCCTGCTGAAATTTAGGAAGGAACACACTACATAATGTTACCACTGACTGTTGAACTGACAGGTAAGCAGGTAAGGTACGCATAAGGAAACATACGTTTGATGAATTAATTTCGAATAATCGCATGAGGATTCCTGTTAGTGTGTCAGTGATACTCAAACGGACGCCGGAGTTGAAATTTCAGTTTGATTAATTTGATTTTTAATAGTTTGATTAATAATGAGCTATCAGAATTCCAAAACTTTGATAATTATAACATTTTACGAAATAATCGTAAATGGCTAACCAATTACACAAAAGCTCCCAATTTCAGTAAATCTCGAAGTCTATCAAGAAAACGCGAAGGCTCGAGCGAGGCGAGGGTCTACAATGAGTGGATGAAACTGAACGGGAGCGATCTTCACAAGCGTTCATCATTTTGAGAAATTTTATAAGTAACCTTTTGATATTGCAATATTTTAATTTGTGGTTTATTTATTTATGGGAACATGTGCTAATTTAAACTCTAGGGTATCTTGATTTCTATATTGATACCCATAAAATAGTTGTAAGCAAATATTTGTCTTCAATTGTAAAAGTTAATTTTCCTTATATTTTTGTTATATATACATATATGAAAAATACTTACTGTAAGCATTTAAATCATTGAATATATATTCATTGAAAATTCATGGTAATATTTTGTAGAACAATATTATTTTTCCATTATTTTTTCTCACCTTCTGTTTTTTTTTTACATATTTAAAGATAAATGTTTACAGTAGTATGAATTCAACTGAATTTCAGATCACATTTTAGATTTTAATAAGCACAATGTTCTTCCATAGTTCGTAGCGACCTTAGTGCCCGGCAGAAGCTTTAAGACTTTCAACTTGCGTCGTGAAAATGAACTTCCCTGAATATTACGTACTCATATAATCAAAGCAATTCCAACTGTATTGTGTGGACACTACGGTTCACTATATTACGATAACAGACTTCTCATATTATATCTAAGGAACAAGATATTTAATTTAGCAAGTTATTTTACGTGAGATAAGTTTTGGAGTGTGGCAACACTACCATTCAGTAACGAGACTTCATATATTATATTTTGTAGTAGGCGAAGGTATAATGTGGACATCATTTTATTCGGCCAAGTTTGAAGTGCAGTAATTCTAATGTATAAATTACTTAGATAATTAATTAAAATACCCACGGAAAGTTGTGTTTAGAACAATATATTTAACAAACGCACGCATTTTGTTTTAAGCAATTTTTCTTTGAAACGTGATGAGTACATCATATAGAGAATTCATTTTGCTTACTATTAATGAATTTTAGTGTAAGTTATTTTATGCTTTTAATAAGTACACGAAGAAAAGTTTTCTTTGAATAACGTGGTATCCTTAAAATAGTATATTTAGTTGGTGGCATCCATAGTCACATGCACAAATTAAAATATTATCTATAAGCTTTTACATAACTAAATGTTCGTTTGGTAAAAATGAAGTAAGTAAATTTTGGGCCAGTTCCTTTCAGCCGATGAAGCTTACACTGCAAAGATGTGTAATTAGTTTTGGTCACATTTCCAAAAGCTGCGTGCGCACATACAACATAATTAAATAAATAAATAAATTATAGTATAATATAATATATTTAAATAATGGTGGACATTTCACACAGCGCCATCTAGCCCCAAAGTAAGCTAAGCATAGCTTGTATCATGGGAACCAGACAACTGATATAATACTTATATACTTTTCTTTTGTAAATACATACATATAATACATATTCAACCCACCCAGACACAGAACAAACATCAATGTTACAAATGTCACATAAATGTTTGTCCTGAGTGGGGATCGAACCCACGACCTACAGCACAGAAGGTAGGGGTTACTAACCAACTGAGCTATGAGGCCAGTCAAATAAAGTTGTCTGCAAAATCAACGTCTATGCAATAAAATGCTTGTCTCATTACATGCGACGCGATGCGACGCGACGCGATGCGACGCGACGCGATGCGACGCGACGTGAGGCGGCGGCGCGGCGTCGCGTCGGTCGGCGAGCGGCGGTCCTTCGTCACGTGCGAACAACTCGAGCCTCATTTCGTTAATTGTTCTCATTATTTCCAGATTGTTTCGAATAATTTACAGCTCTGAATAATGAAGTGGGAGGAAACCCCGAAGTCAAATGTTACAACCTTAATGCAATTTGTGGATTCCATTGGGACAACAAGCGCAAACGGCTCGTGGTTTACCATTTCTGATCGCTCTCAATACACTGATTAGAATAAGCTGTGTCCAGCTTCATCAATCATTTTGACGGACGACAGAGACAATGTGACATCTGTCAGGTCTGAGAGTGCACTACTTTGTCATTGTCAAACACAAAAGTTTAAATGCTTTTCTGGACACATGAAACTGAGACCTGAGCATTTCATTCAGCACTTGCTTCATTGAAAATATTAGCAAAAATTTAAGTATTTTTAAATATTTATCTAATCTAATCTTTTTAATCCAAAATTCAATGTTCGGTTCGTGGTTTTCTTTATTTCTATTGTTCTTATGCCTCAGTTGAAGTATTGAGGGAAAAGAAAATCCAAAAAGAAATTACAAAATTTGTCGTTGTTTTTTTAGTTGAGTGAGGTTTCTATCGATGCACGTGACAGCTTCTAATCTGTAGTAGCCTTTTAATATTCCCGCAGCTGAGACACAGGGTACCTCACAACATGCGAGAGTGCACAGTCTTTAAACTGCCACCAAAGCAATCGGTCCCTTCAACTTCTCACCACGCGGTTTTATTATCGCCATTGTGAATCGTTGTGTTCAAAACAATAGTCTTACGAGCACTCTAACAAGTTCTATTGAAACGGCGCAGTGCTGAGTCTCAGCCGCGCCGACTGAATGGAACCAATATCGTAGACCGTCATTATCGACCACTGTGGGAGGACACTATGTGAAGATGAACAAAAGATTGTAACAAAAGCTTTCACAACTTGCTGAAAACGTGGAATTAAATAGTTTTGACTTGAATTTACGCCTGACATTGTCAAAAATCTTTTCTTAAATATATTGAACACAAATTCCATAATGTAGCTGCTTAGGCAACATAGATTTATTCTTATACAAGCTGTACCATCGCGGTTTTACTTGCGTAGAGTTTTTTGAGTGTACCTATTTTTTTTTTTGTATGTCGGAGCAGTTATTTATTACTTGCACAGCTTGTTCGTTGCAATGCGAGGTGCAAAGATGGCTCTTATGCAAAACGAGGGTTAAACCATCTAAATAATAAATATCGTTAGAGATCTTCAATCAATACTTCCATTTGAATTAATATATATTATTTTGTGGACTGTGATGATTAGGCTGGTAGTACAAAACACAACTCAACCGTAGCCCTATTCAAACCGACTCGAGCCAATCTGTCTGAGAGGAACCAATATCGCAGTCGTAGGCTGGCTATCGATCACTGTGATCGGACAGTATTTATAGATGGAGAAAACAGATTGAAAACTGAAAATACACAGTAATATTGAAAACTAACATTGAATCCGCTGCACAGACTATATTTCTTGAAATTTGGTAAGAATAAAACTGTATCGGAAATATTTTTGTGAATTATCAGACTAAAACATAAGTTGAGCTGGCTTTTTTTACAGATGTGTCTGTCATTCCAATAAATATCAGTGGGATGGGTGATCACATAATAATTTGTTTCAGTTTCTCAATCAATGTCAAAAATGATCATGGAATTCAAAAAAAAGTCGATAAATCGCAAGTTAAGAAGTGTACCTACTCTCTGTATCGTCGTACCGCTAAAGCTACATGTCTTTCTGTGACAAAAAGGATATGCATAAATGTGTTTTACAAGTCCCATATGCCACTATCAGACTGAATTCAGAATGAAATTCCATTTTCTTATACGTAACATACCTCTATGAAAATCCCTACCGAAGTACACTGCAATCAAAGATTTTGTAATTGCGTTTTAAAGTTTTTACAAAATGATTACTCTTTCAACTTCCTGATCATAATATATTTTAGTACAAATATCACGATAATGCGTTATTACTAGGCTACTATTTAAAATCTCTAACTACAACAGCACCCTTCATTCATTTCGTGTACCAACAATTCATAATTATCTTAGATAACGTAAGTCAAACACAAGTATGGTTCGCGTTTGCCATGAAATTTTGATTAGGTTTTTACGAGAACCTTTTCCTCTAGTCCTATGCCACTGCATACTTCACAGTTACTATAGAATCTGCCATAGATTTTTCAATAGTCAGTAAGGCTCATGGTACTGCCAAACAAATTATTGTTTGATGCGAAGGTTTGATGTAATCTAATGTTTTATTGTGTTTGGTTTATTGCTCGCGCGGGGAAGAATAACTGTGGGGTCAATTATGGGTTAACAACGGCCGTGTTCAAGAATTTTGCTGCGTGTACGCTATTACTGACAAGTAAAAGGAGATATTTTGAGTTAGAGCTGCGATGTCTGATATATGAAGACTTATGTATCGTCACACAAATTTCGTGGGTACCTGTACTTGTCATGTTCCAGATCACTTGACAGCATACAACTCAACCTGGAGACAACAGCCCCAGCTCGTGCAACTTTAGTCACAGTTTGAGATTCCAAGTCCACATCATGGATGCTTGTTCATTATTCAAAGTCAAAGTCATAACTTTATGCCCATAGAATTCATAGAGGAAATGTCAATAATATTGAAAACATAAGGTTATGCATATTTATCGTTAAATTTGCTGTTAAAAATTACCAAACCTATTAAAACCTCTACGCTACTGAGGACGTAGAAAAATCATTTAGTTTCATTCGCGTTATTATAAATCTAAGTGGTTATAAAATACCGATGTTGCGTGGTGAGTACCCCGCGGTTTACTATGCTTCAAGCGTCGCTTGAATATACAAAGAAAATAATCATTTATTCATAATACTTTTCAAAGTAAATTTATAATTAATAAATAATATAATTAATAAAGTAATACTACTTGGTTTTTTTTTATTTGATATTTTTTTCCGAATGCCCAATAGTTCTACTAAGACCCATTTCAAGGTTATCCATTCATTACCGGACATCCTGTATAACCGTACATTTATTTATAAGTTGTTTTATTTTGACATTGTGTAATTCATGTATTTGACATTCACATTATTTATTAATAGTAAGAATCATCTTGTATTTGTAATGTATTCAGTAGATGTAATTGGTTAATCCGTGTTTACTGAATTAAAAAAAAAAATGTGAGCCGTCACGGGACGCCTGGCAGATGTGAAACATCGACATTATTTTGTAAAAGTAATATGCAACGCATGCCGTGGTGACGCGTCGCCACGCCAGAAATCGGTTTAACGTGTGGCTATAGATGTTTCACATCAAAAATTAAAAAATAAATAAAATTATGACATTCAATTAACTGAGCAACAAACAGTAAGCGTTTACGATTCAGATTTGGAAATTCGAAAACCAGTACAAACGAATTTTATTCCTTGGTATCAATTTTCCGATATCTCCAATAAGCACCAGAGCACAATTTTAATCTGGAGAACTGGCCTCTGGAATCGACGACGTTTCCACGAGAAATAACTCGGTCTAGAATTTGAGTTTTCTGATAACGATTCTGAGATTGAGCGTTGGACAACAAACTACCGGACTTTAAAAATTGCAACACAAATGTTTACACGTGAACGACTTAGACGTTATTATTTTATATGTATAAACTGAAAGTTAAAACAAGTTTGATTATTGTATTAATCATTTAACGGTGAACGGACGAGTTGTCGTAAGTTGTGCAAGGTAAGAGGCAAGAACAAAGAAGTGTAATAATACAAACCATGACATTTATGGCCCTCACACTTTCAAGAATTTCTTGCTATAACAATATTATAATTTGGTCGCCAGAACTCAGTTTTAGAATCAGATCCAGATTTTCGGTAACGCGTCAAGGATTATTTTACTCAAGTTGTACCTTGTCACCGCTTATTATTTTCAATTACTTAACAAACAATGTAAGGCTTATTTGCAAATTTTCATCAACTTAGCTTTTGAATTCCACGACAGACTTTTACCGGTATGACTCGCTTGTTTTTTTATTTTTTTTAGTGTGCGCCCACGAATCAAAAGGAACACACCGTAATTTCAAGGTTCTAAAACCAGTTTTAGGCTGTACTATATGTTGTTTTTTTTTTGGGTATTTTTAACATTCTCCGGTGTTCGATCTTAAATTCACATTGCAAGCAAGGAAAATATTATACAGATAATATAGAGCTATGTAACCGTAAGAGCCCGACAGCCAACAAGTGGGAACGAAGTGTAACTGATTCCAGTCGTTTGTAGTCCAAGGCTAAACTTGTATCCAATCTGCACAATCGGTCCCTAAGGTACAGCCGCGCGACACTCCTTAACGTTTGAACGTTTGATTCCTTAAATTGGATTCCACTGGTTAAACTCAAATTATAGTTTGCTTAGGGAGTGCATTGTGTTAAATAAATGAATAACTGTAATGATGAAGATTTACGCAAACGACAAAATTCTTAATCATAAACAACCTTTCAAAAATAAAACTAAGTGAAATAGACTATAGATCCCAGTTTGTTGAAGCTGTCGAGCACACTGAATTTGTTTTCTAAATAAAATATTCGAAAGGTCAGCATTCTCTAAATTCTCGAATGGGGTCTCCTGACCCGACCCAGGTTGTGGCCAGCTCGTTCAATCCCTGAGGAACAGTTAACGTCGTCAACTCTAATGTGCGTAATGTGAAACTTCTACTATTTAGATGAAACTGTTAGTGTGTGGGAACACAAAGTTTGAGTAATTTCTCAGAAAGTTTCGGAGGTTGGTATGAGATTTTACAAATTATGATAGTTAAGAAGATACCGCTGGGGACAAGCTATTATTTCAAGCATTAGCGATCAATTTTGTAACTGGAGTGATCCAAACAGATAATACTCTTACTTATGACACTACTATAAAAAAAATAATTTTATTTTATTTTATAGTTTAGGTACAAAAGCAGTTAACAAACCATAATGCTAAATAAACTAGGTTGGTACATGTTGATAACTTATTAACTAAGATTGCTAACCCTGATATTGTACACAGCATAGGTGAAATTAGGTAATTATTAAAAAAGGTGGTAACTAAATTCTATTTGTCTCTTCAAGTCCTAATTCGGTGTTCACGTTAAGTATATCAAATCAAACTTGATATTCGCTTTAGGTGATTATGAAATTAAATAAGACTTTTAGTTATTCTAAGTAGGCATTCTTCTAAAATAGAATATAAATCATTGCAAGAAAATGTAATTGCGTTGAAGTAAAGTCTACACGTCGAAGTGGGTTAAACACCATCCTTTGACTATAAGGAGTCTGAATGTCTTTCCAAAGATATATATATATGTAATGTAGAGCTCCGTAAAAGCATTTGTTGTATTAGCGTCAGATTAAAAAAATCCTGAACTGTTTTGATTTTCTGTTCAGTACCGGCTTGGGTATTCACGGATTGCTACGCCGCGCCGTAGCACATAATGGATATACTCGTATATGCACGCGAGACCCGTTCTACTAACATTTACAAACTACGAATGGAAATTTATTTTGACCTTGATCGTAATGCATTACGTTTTCTGTAAGTCACAAATCTAATAAAAATAAAAATATTCTCTCTACAAAATACAAAAAATACGAAAAACAATATTCATACAAAGTAAGGGTACAAATAAATGTGGAAGCTCTGCCTCCTGTTTTAGTTTAAAGAAACTGTGTTACAGGAGCAGTGTCTTCCCAAATATAGGAACATACATAATCACTCTTACTTAGTAGACAAAAAAAGAAAAAAATAATAATTACTTAACATATTTGGGAAAAACATACAGCTACTTAGCTAATTTTTAAAACATAGTTTTATAAAAATATATCAAAATGTTTCAGTAACAAAGTTTAAGAAATTGGGTCTAAATTTATGATTGAGTAGCAGCATATTAACCAGCATTCTCGCATGCAACTTGTTTCTAACCATGTAAATAGCGTATAGTGCAGAGTATTTAGAAATGTGTATATATTATTATATTATATTGTAAATTATGTGTATATAAAAACAACAACTCTAACTCTAATTCAGTTATAGTGTAAACATTGGTTAAAATATTGGAATTTGCTACTTTTTTATTCAAATTGCAATTAAACTTGTTGAAAACAAACTAAAAATAAGTAGCAAAACTACATAACTCTCTATTGAGATAGAGAGAGAGAGAGAGAGAGAGAGACCTGTCATGTGTCTGCTTTTACGGACTGCCGGTGCTGACTTCGCAGTATTAGAATCAGTCATATATTTAACGTGCTTAAAATGTGAGATACAAAACAATATATAGTTAGACAAAATAAGAATATTTTGTTTAAACAATAAATTATATAACTGGCCTGGATTAAAATTGAACAATAAGCATCGGATTGTAAATTTATTCATTGGTTCATGTCCCCATACTTCTCCCTAGACGTATGCACGTCCACCTGAAATTGGTTTTCTACTTGTTATAAAGGATAAACGCGGTGCGATGCGGCCCAAGCCCCACTTGTGGGCCGACCTGCACGCGAGGGAGCCAACCATGCTATCATCCTGTCGGGGTAACATTACCAAAATGTGAACCAAAATTCTGAAGACTCTTGAGAAGCGGTAACGGTAACGGTTACATTTATTTATTAGTTTTATAGGATGGTCATTTATATAATATTAACTTAATTTCAAGTATTTGAATGATATGTTCATTTTACACAAACTTTTAATAAAAATATAAGTTCTCTATTTGACACGTCGCGGTAATTTTTATCTTTTGTCGCGGCTGTTACCTCATAACATCTATATCGGTCCTTACACATTCAATTGGTGTTTTGTAGAACTTGCCACTTTAATCTCAAATATCTGGTGTTCGTTAGGAATTGTGTGGAATATGAAAAGTTAAAGTGAAACAATAACCCTAACACAACCCAACTACTTTTACCCAGTCATAAATTTCAAATAAGAGATTTATTTTTAACGTTCACAAAATACTAAAAAGTACTATATTTGAGTCACAACGCCCTCGACGCCACACTGCAACGAGGGGAGCTCGAAAGTGCGCATTTTGAGTCCCCGTCCTCGTCCCCGTCCCGTCCCCGTCCCGTCCCCGTCCCGTCCCCGTCCCGTCCCCGTCCCCGTGACATCGCCCTAAAGGTAGGCATTCTTTGATACAGAGTTGACGTTAAAACATACTCGTGCGTTCGAAAGCGCTTAAAATGACGCGTACAAAGCCGCTACCCGCGGACACTTGTGCACAAACCCGACACCACTGCGCGAATACAATTTAGTGGCGATTTGAGTTTTAGTTCCTTTGTAAATATTACAGCTGCACGACTATTCATTTTACATGTAAAGATAAAACACTATTAATTTTGCATATTTATATTGCTCCCTCACAAATACAACAGAGCTTATACTTTATTACAGTAAATCATTCCTAAACAAATCGGTGGTATAACAGGCTAATAATCACTAGTCAACGAATATAATGATTATGTGGCCGTTTCGTCACAGCGGCGAACAGATAGCTATACAATCTAGATCCTTAATGTGATCGAAGGACGCAGAGGAAACAGAACATTCTTTACACTCTATATAGCATTGGTCAGTCTATATAGTTCTATCAATACATATAGTATTGGTTTTGTATAGACGTATGGGTTTACCCACTTCGCTTCAGAGGTTCAAAGGATGTATGGGTTACTTAGTTACTAGGAATTGCGCGAATTACATAAGCCTCTCAGAACTTGAACTTTGTTTAGCATAGTTACTGATTTTATTTTCAAGTGACACCTTTAGAAATCTCAGTCGGTTTTCTGTTTCATGAAACCCGATATAGGTATAAAGGATATAATAAGGACAGCAGCTTTCTTTTTTTCGGTACTACTCATTTGACGTCGGGGACAGAATTTAAGCCCATTCCGAAATAGCTTTTAACTAAGAAATAAATAAACACTTATAAAGTTTCGTGACTTTCAGTATAGGTATTTGAAGTGGTAGCTGGAATATCATTACGTTCAGTTAAAACTGCTAAAAATAGTTGCGCTGTCTTTTGTCAAACACAGTCATTCGTTCAGGCGAAAAGCTGCAATGGAAGATTTCCATACGACTGTACATTTGCGGTTGGCTCTGATTGCGCAGTCATCCACTCTGCAATCTAGTATTTGTGTATGAGCTAGACCCGCGACCGCAACTGCGACTCACGACTTGTGATTCACCCTCCGTTTCCGACTCCAACGACGCCGCTTTCAACCCTAACGCTAATTAATTAAACTAAGTATACGTTTCCAGAGGGTTCAGCATTGTGTGATAATAAATACAGAACAGTTTTGTTTAAAATTCCAATAATTCAAATCTCCTATTTTATATATAACTTATGTTTTCCATTTTCACCTATTTAAAACGTGTGTGTGTATGTATCCCGCCAGTAGATATGTACGTTTTTTTTTTCATTTGTGAAGTTCCTTACATATTGGGGATCAGAATAATATTGACAATTCAAATGGTATTGTGGGAGATTTTTATGTTTACACTTATATTGTCACGTTAACTAAGAAAAACGATATTCGTACCAAAACTCTATGTTCCCACTTTAGGTTTCGTACGTTTAGCAGTTATTTTAATCGTACACTTTTGTACCTAAATTGTAATTTAAATAAATTTATTACCAATTAGTGAATTACAAATCTACAAACACTGCTACAGTAAACTGCCTGATGAAAGTGTAACCCGCAGTGAAGCCCACTGTGTCTCTGCATTTCCCTTCGGTGAAATTAGGAATTGAACAAAATAGCCATATTTGTTTTCACTTTTAAATGCACACAGCGAGCATACGAGTAATCAGGCCAAGTGTCGTGGCCTGGTTCAAGCGATGACGCCCGAAGTCGTAACACATGACGACATGTTTTGGAGTGTCGTGTGTGCGACACACACAATGGTAGCATTCGTCGGCTGGCGGAGAGGCTCCCGGTGCTTTGTGCACGACCCAGTTACTCTGCTCAGTCGCAGCATCCGACCGGCCACCGGACCAAGTGCCACGCACACCGCAACTATATACTATTAATATACAAACTAGAACAAGAGTCAAATGTAACTCTTTTTTACAACTATTATTTACTAGTAGCTATTGCCCGCGACTTCGTCCGCGTGGATTTGGTTTTATCACGCACACCTATTTTACCCCTCGGAAAAGTAGCCTAAGTTACTCCTTGTTACATGAGCTATCTGCCAGTGAAAGTCCCGTCAAAATTGGTACAGCCATTTCAGATATTAGCCGGAACAAACAGACAGGCAGACAAAAATTGTAAACAATGTTGTTTTGGTATATGTACCGTGTATACATCCATATGCACTTAGTAAAAAGAGGTTATTTTAATATTACAAACAGACACTCCAATTGTATTTATTTGTATAGATTTGTTTTGTTTATCGATCAAATTTGAACTGCTCTGATTGTTTGGAGAAACGGTTTTATGTTCGAGGCGTTTATTGTTATTATTAGAATAAGAATAAGAAAAAGAAACGTTTATTGTGAAACTGTGTACAAAAAGATCTTATTTTAATATAAAGTATCAACAGTTTGTCCTCTCGGACATACAATAATATCAGTTAGGTACAAATGGAGAACATAGAGCAAATACCAAACGACAAAATTATTACAACTAAAGATAATTTCGGAAGAAAAGCAAAAAAAAAATATACAATTGTATTTTTAACATACTAAATTAAACTTAAACTTAACTCGTATCATAATATTCCTTCAAATTATACATAGTACACTTTACTTATCAACCATTTTTTTAATTTCTGTTTGAAAATATTTCCATTTAATTGCTCTAATTCTACGGGCAAGTGGTTGTAAATTTTAATGGCTGTTATATACATACTTTTATAAAATTTTGTATTGTTTTTTTCAAATGAAATGCGATACAAGTACTTCATATGTGTGTGTGTGGGTGTGTGTGTGTGTGTGCGCGCGTGTGTGGTATGTAACCCCTATGTTTAGTGAAGTCAAGTTTCGTCACCCGCCACAAGTAAGGGTAAGATATATTTGCATCGTACTCACCTTCATAAGCTGAAGCTGTGTGGAGACCTCGGCGCGTGAGGACACCTCGCCGCCACCCACCGGGAACGAGCCCAGGTACTGCAACAACACACACACTTATACTGAGTGGCCTCACAGCTCAGCCTTCTGCGCCGAAGGTCGGGGGTTCGATTGCCACCCAGGGCGAACATTTGTGTGATGGACATTATATTATATACATGCGCGGCGGGTTGCTCGAACACATTAATGAATAACATAATCAATTATTGACCCTCGTCATTAGCCGCCGCGTCCTTATATTAACTACTGAAGCTCAATTTAGTTTTTTCAAAGGTAAGTAAGAAAGATTACCGTGACCATATTTTTCTAAAATCAAAGAAAATTAATCCTATTACTCCAGAGTCTTCGTTTTTGTGACACATGCGGCACAAAATATTACTATTAAACAATGCACGATACGACTTCGTTGTGTTTACAATCGTCCGATTGTACCTTACCATTGTACTATTACTAATTCAGATTTAGGTGTTTTTTATCATGTTTTACATCCAATAATAAATAAAAAATAATATATCTCATCACTAGCCCGCAGAAGCACTATATAAGGTAAGGTATTGTACTGGCAGGGGTGCGTAGACTACGCGGCACCGTCGCTATTACCGCGGTAATTGTTATCGCTATCGAGTGCCCGTTATGTGCGCTATTGTGACTACGGTACGCTACTCAAGGGGTGATTGTTGTAGTGCGCCGGCTGCAAAAGTGGCTGCCGTTCCCGGGGCGGACTCTAGTGGTGTTTACGTTTTTCGTAGACTTGGAACCGATAGAACAAATTGTAAGAATCCGACTGTTACCATATTAAAAATGTTTATATTATTATATACAAGCTGTTGCCCGCGAGTTCGTCCGCGTGGAATTCGGTTTTATCACGCACCCCTATTTTACCCCTCGGAAAAATAGCCTAAGTTACTCCTTGTTACATCAGCTATCTGCCAGTGAAAGTCCCGTCAAAATCGGACCAGCCATTTCAGATATTAGCCGGAACAAACAGACAGACGAAAATTAAAAAAAATGTTGTATTGGTATATGTACAGTATACATCCATATGCACTTAGTAAAAAGCGGTTATTTTAATATTACAAACCGACCAATTTTATTTATTTGTATAGGTTATGTATATGCCAAACCAACATAGATACCCATTAACTAATTATGGAACTGGCACGCTGATGTTTAGTTCCCTATCTCCTGGTACACGATGCACGACAATACGGAGTACCAGACGGCTGCAGTAGCTCTGCATGTTTAATTAACTTGTTCCCGAGCCCCGGCGCGGGGCGGGGTGCTTCTTGGCAGTAGGTAGGTACACAATGCGGCGGTCCTTGCTTGCTAATCACATTTTGTCGGATGAAATTGTGTTGTAAATAAAAAAAAACTTTATATAAAATACTGCAGACTAAAAAAAATTATAATCAAATTATGAGTACGTAATTTTATAGGTTTTGATAGGAAAATAACTTCAAAGAACGATTTAAATAACGACATCAAATTAAATGTACGCTTTAGATATGTGATTTACTAAATTAATATTAATGAAAAAAACTTATCTTCATCTCTAGTCGTATGATGGCTTGATGAAAAATGCTTTTGTAGTAGGTATTAATACATTTTTTGACTATAAAATGTAATTCTGTTGACTTGACATATTTTTTATTTATTAATTTATTAAAATTAATCTATTTGATTGATATGTAATTTCTGATAATTGTTATTTCAACTGATTCATATTGTTAATACTACACGTTCATACGCCTGTAAAGGCAGATTTCAGTGGACCTAAGATATAATTTTTGACTGGCCTCATAGCTCAGTTGGTTAATAACCCTACCTTCTGCGCTGTAGGTCGTGGGTTCGATCCCCACTCAGAACAAACATTTATGTGAAATTTGTAACATTGATGTTTATTCTGTGTCTGGGTGTTAATATGTATTATATGTATGTATTTACAAAAGAAAAGTATATAAGTATTATATTAGTTGTCTGGTTCCCATGATACAAGCTATGCTTAGCTTACTTTGGGG
This sequence comes from Chesias legatella, assembly GCA_947359385.1. Classification (NCBI taxonomy): domain Eukaryota; kingdom Metazoa; phylum Arthropoda; class Insecta; order Lepidoptera; family Geometridae; genus Chesias; species Chesias legatella. Next base: position 7,029,114 of record OX375766.1, read on the forward strand.
CTAGATGGCGCTGTGTGAAATGTCCAAAATTAAAAAATAAATAAAAAAAAACAAGACCTTTTTGTGAAGCGCTTGGAATGTTATTTAAGAAATAATTATGATTATAATAAATTAAGCACTTTCATTCAGCTAATAAAATTTTAAATTGTCTTTAAAAAAAAACTATTTCCCTGCTAATTCAAAGTTATCACAAATGATCTAGTAATGGTGTCTACGTGTGGGGTTGTTTCTGCATGTGCGAGGAAGACATAGGAAAGGCCGACCGCAAGCTTCGCAACAAGCAATGAACACCCTTGTCCGATTACATTTCACTGGTACAAACTCACTGCGATTCTATTTCCCCAATTTATTCGAACTTTTCAAACATTCGAATAACTTATTCATTCGAATACTATTCATTGGCTACTCAGTTACCCAGTTTTTCAGTGGAAGAACCCTTCTTGCAAAGTTTTCCGGGGAAGCATTATAACCTAACCTAACAAGTAAGTATTACTAGTAAAAAATATTTTTTTTTTATAAATACTTCCTTAATTAGACAACTACTTACGTTAATCTTGACTACCTTGGGCTGTATACAGATACAACATTTTGTTCCAGAACAAGTAACGCCACCTGTTAGGTGGCGAAGGTACTAGTCAGAAAAGCCATCTTTGGTTTGTACAGAGGGCTCTCCGACTCTTTGGTTCTCGAGCAGCGTGTGATTTAAGAAAATGCCGATAGATGTCACCACCATTTAAACTATTAACAGAAATGTTTGAAGTTCAAGTCGTCAGGCGCGAAGTTCTCTTCATAAAGTTGTAATTCGCAAACAGTTGTTGATTAAGTTTAAGCTTTTGCTATAATAAACTTAATATTCATTAAAAAGTAACTTTAATACGTGTTTATTCATCTACTTTCTGTAGTAGCTGGTTGCATACCATTATTTTCTATCATTACATTACGTATATTATGTCTCAGATTTTTAGACGCAATGTGATGTGATCTGGGTTCCCATTCTTTAGTCGTGGAAGATCTAGTTTGCATTGCTTTTGTAGCGAACAGAATGGGCCATCTGCTCTTTTTGTTACTTATACAAGTTAACGATTTGAAATCATATCAGAAGCATAGACAGCCTGACTTGAAATGCAAAACAGCTGGTTCAGCATCACTCACTATATTACACTTGCCTCACAGCTGAATTGGTAGTAACTCTGCTGGCTTCAATTCCAGTGATTTAAGAAATGATTTTAATCTTCAATTTAGCTGAGAAAAATATCCGTGTTATGATATATTCGTCTCGAGCAAACTGCAAGTGTCCAACTGGAACCAACAACTTGACACAAATATTCCAAGTACCTAACACTAAGTTGAGCTCAAGAATATTCAAGTAAGTACCTCCTCGTAGTTAGCCAGACAACTATTTGTCTAGTTTCCTACCACGGGAATGACTATTTCTATGCGAAACATCCCAACAAGTAGTTTAGGTAAAGCTGTCACATATTGTAATATGTGACAGCACATTTTTACAAGCTTTTATTTTATCGTATTTTTCATACAGCTCTTACTTAAAATTACGTACTTACTTAAAATTACTCTTACAACCAATAACGATTCAATTTTTTTATAATATTCTAGTATTTATATTTATTTTATTTAACTTGCAATGTATGTAACTATGTTTGTTCGGGTGGAATCTTGCAACTCAATTTTGAAGCAAGAAATAAAAAAAGAATCTTCAACCAATTGAGCTGAAATTTTGTATACACGTTTAATTTGGATGACAATGCATGGTTATTTGTGTGACGTTATTCTAAATCCAACATGGCGGAATACCCAAGATGACGGACTAGTTATTTTCGATGCACTCTTACAATATGGGTATCAAATGAAAGGGCTTGCTGAGATTAACTCGAATAATAAATTGATGTCACTCTAAATCCAATATGGCGGACTTCTAAAGATGGCGGTTCTATGTACTGTGTTTGGAGTAAATTTGTTGATCTAGTATAAAAGTAAAGCTTTAGTTAATTAGCAGAACATAGTATACCTACATACAAGCTGTACTGTTAGTAACAACAACGCGCAGTATATGTGCTAGTTAGTATATAGTTAGTTACGTGCTATGGAGCTTTGTATAACACTGTACACAAGGTACATTACCATAATGTTTGGAGAGCTAATCCATCGCACTAAGGATACTTGAATACTCGTGTAGTTGAACCGTGTTGAGTGGCCTGACAGCTCAGTTGGTAGTAACCCTGCCTTCCGCGTTGTAGGTCGTGGGTTTGAATACACAGGACAAACATTTGTGCGACGAACATAGATGTTTGTATTGTACTTGACTTTTAATGTGTATTATAGGTATTTACAAAAAATGTTTGTATAAGTATTGTATCAGTTGTCTGGTTCCCATGACACAAGCTACTTTGGGGCTAGATGGCGCTGTGTGAAATGTCCACCAATATTTATTTATTTATTGGTATAGCCATTATTCTGTAAAAATTTGCCTGAAATGTTATTTATATTTCAATTTGTATGACTCAAATTATATCAATCAGTACTGATTGATATAAGTTGAGTTTTGATTCAGTAATTATATTCTATACAGATATTCTACATGGTGAGCACGTCATTTTTTATTGAATTTAATATACCGTTATCCTTTATATTTTGAATATAAATAACCACTTGGGATAGCAGTGTATGAGTGTTTGTACCTTGTGTATTTCTAACATATAAACAATGTAATATGGTGGATGTGAGAATGGAAGAGATCTATGATTAAAACTATTATTATATATACTAGATATAGATAGACTAGTAGCAAACCCGCGATATTCAAAATCTGGATAGAAGCTAGATAACTCACAAAACAATAACTCAAGATATGAATCAAAGCATTCACGGCGACGACGGCGGCGGGCGGTGGAAACGAATGACCTGCAACTTAGTTTCAGCATAACTGATACCATTTCTCACCCTAAGCCGTGCCTATAAAATTCAATTTTGCCTACCAGTTACTAAAAGTTCAAAAGTTTACAAGCTAGAGCTTATTTCGGCAATAACGACCTTAAGTCATTCTGACAAAATTTGATTCACATTGGCGCGTGTAGGTTCAAGTTATAGTGTCTGGTATTGAAGTATTGACAGCGGAATGATAACACGCTTGAGCATGTCCTAAACTAACAACTTCAACGGCCGTGACGTCATACCGTTTCAGTAATAATATATCTACAATACTGATTGCTGCATCTTATAACAGAAGATCAGATTTCAGCTGAAATCCCAATTATTTGAATTTTATACAATGTAAAAGCTAATTATGTATGTAACATCAATAGATAGAAATATATAATATGGCATATTTACTTAATTTTCAATGTACACTATTTGTCATATTTCAAGTTTAATTTTTAATTTTAATTTAGCTTCTGCAGCGCGGGTTTACCTATGTGTTCTAAATAAATTGGTCTCTTGACAACTGTCCGTAAATTAAATACTGAATATTGTGATCACTATCATTGGCAAATTAGTATCTTTATACATTTTACCCCACACTAAATTTAAGTTCAAACCATAAATAGTTAAATTGTAAATTTGTATTATATTATTTTATTATAATAATAGTTAAAAATTGTTAAAAATTGTTTTGGGACTTAAATCCGCCCTTAGGGATTAATATATAAAAATGCTAAAACAATTTATTTAACAAATAATTATTATAATTACATTGTTTGAGGAATCTTCACATATTTTTTATAAATCTACCCTTGACAGTTTACGAAATAGAGCAAATTTACGTAATTTGCCTTAAAGTTAAATTTTGGGACTCTTAAGGGACAAATTGCAAAGTTGCTTTGTATCTGCGCCTGCATGAAACACACTCAAATTTTCAAGATTATACGTCCAGCGGTGTCCGTCAGTCAATCATTCAGTCAATCAGTCAGTCAGTCAGGACAGCCACAAGGTATATAAACAAGAGCAAGACACTACTGGATTAACGTAATTTGTCTCCAGCTACCTAGCCTAATCAGGTCAAGTTACTTAACCTAAGACTTCAGTAACTAAGCTTGGTAATTGATCAATAAGTTACCTCGGTCTCGGCCGTCTAAACTACCCTTTACTTTATTTAATGTTATTGGCTGACTGATCTCCTACACTGTGTAAGGACAAACTAGTCGTTGCATGTATGACACAGTGGACCCTCGTCGTAACAGCGTCGCGGTTTCACTTCCTCTCTTCGAAAGCAGGGAGATTGTTTCTTATAGAATAGAATAGAATAGAATAATCATTTATTAAAAAAGAAGAATACAAAATAAACTTAATACAATTTACGTAAATTATAAAAAGTTTGTTTGTTTCTTTTCCTTCTCGTCATGGTTTACAATATTAAAAACTATAGGACTAGTATCTAATGATAGGTAATAGGTACCCCCCTACACTAGGGATTTCCTGTTTCCCTTTGACCGCGCACGCTATGCGCATATTATGTCTCCGATTTTTAGACGCAATGTGATATGACCTGGGTTCCCAATCTTTAGTAATGGATCCAATTTGCATTGTTTTCTTAACGAACAGAAGTGAGCCATCTGCTCTTTTTTACTCTTTTTTACATTTGCATTTGTGTTTGGTGTGCACAATGCATGCAGACTCTACAAAAAAGCCTTGGCAAAATCTAATTTTAAACCGCAACTCAACTTTTTAAAATATATTTCCGCCAAAACAATCTCAAAGAAAATACAAGATTTCTGGTTTTAAGACACCAACAAAATCTTACAATTCATATCAAGAACAAACAAACTTCGGGCGGGGTGCGAGTGCGGCGGAGCGGGGCGGGGCGGGGCGAGGGCGCGGTACGTCACTCAAACGACGCAAACTTAATTAAAATCCACACAAACAGAACTGCAAGTTACTGCTACGCGTAAGTGACAACAAAATGGCGGATATATTGCTACGTCCTGTTTATATTTCCATTGTGAAATAAACCAGAACCGTTGATATTCAATGAAAAAGGTTTTGATGCAAATAATTATATAAAAAGGTTGAATTGTGCCTATTTATACTAATTTATATATAGGTATGTGAATTAGAAATGTGCATATGTATCGCAAGACCCCTATATTATTTTGCCAATTATTGCTTCTTGAATTGAATACAGATCTAACAGGTAGAAAAATACGCTCAATATTATTATTTTAGTCATTCATAGATAAACGATACCCGCTACCCGCTTCCATTTAGGGCTCGGCACATCATCGCATCCATCGTTTGGTAAGTTGCCGAAGCCACTTGACTCGTCTTCCGATTTGCATAAGTTTTAATCAAAGAAGTTCCCGAGAGTCTGGAGGACCCTTCAGTCAGTTGCGCCGCGCCGCCGCCGCTGCCAAGCCAACGTCTCAAACGAGCCTTTATCTTTATGCTAGTATTCGGAATGTATTTAAACAGTTAACTGAGTATGTCAAAATACTTAATTAAGTTTTAAGCTCGAATTTTTTTCATACTATTGCTATAATTTTAATGAAAATGATCGATTATAGAGAATAGGGTGTCATTTTTTTATAGGGAGCTAATTTATTGCAAGATAAGTTAATTTATAGTTAATTATGATACATTTACTGTGGTATAATTGACTTACTAATTATAATAAATTTCAATTATTAATGGATGTAAGATAATGAATTTTTTTATGTATTCACAAGGGTACCTACATTTGTACGAAGAAGGCGACAGCGATGTTGCTCGTCACGACACGGCTCGAACGATAAGGTTTTATTTATTTAATTTATGTATTGGTTGTATTGTACAGTTTGCAAGCATAAATATAAAAAAGAGAACTTATTTTGTCGTGGAAGAAACTCTTCTGAAGAACTTAATGAAAGAATCAATCTCAAAAACCAATTTCCATTGGTGTTATGTAATTCATTCTTTGGTGAGAGAATAAAGTATGATTGTAGGTTTATTTAATTGAAAGAAACCTGATAACAATTTTTGTTATGCAGTCAGAAAATTAATATAAATAAGTCCACTTTGAATGAGACTTGAGGTTTGATGCAATTTGCAGTTCGTCCGTACACGCCACAGGTCGAACGCTTCATATTCCCTATTGTTTATAGTGTTTTAAACCATGGCATTACGTTGAAAATAAGATAAATAACTGAGAAACAGTAATATATAAATAAACGATCGAGCTGCACGAAGCTTAAACAACGATCAAATCGACAGATATGAAGTTCGATTTCAATATCTTCGATCGATTACCCTTCTGAGCGCGATTCACTCACAATTTGATGGATCGTAAAATATGACAGGACGCATTACTAATATGCACAGAGAAAAACAAGCCCTCAAATTATGCCGTAATTCGAAGTTTACGATTTTCGCCGCATACTCAAATCGCACTAAACAAGCTTTTTACGCGCGGAACACAATGGCGGTTTAAGCCCGTATATTCACGAGAGAATCCTGGCCATGCAACTAAGTTTTATGTTATGCAAATGTTGATTTAAAAGAAAACAACAGCAAAATTTTCATGAATATAACCTTCAATTCAAAACTGTGTATAATTACTGTGTAATTACAAATTAATAATTATTAATTATATATTTTTATTTAATTTTATTATATTTTTATTTTATTTTATTTTTATTTTTAATTTTATAAATATTTTTTTAATTAATTTAATTTAAAATTTTCTGTGGCCAAGGCGGTCACGGAATGGAGGCCGATGAACTGTAGTCGGCGACGGGGCAGACCACCAGCCCGATGCTCCGACGAAATCGTTCAAGTGGCTGGCAAACGATGGTTGAGAACTGCAAGGAACCGGCAAGAATGGCGTTCTAAACGAGGCTTATACCCAGCAGTGAGTGCCAACAGGCTGAAATGATGATGATGATGAAATTTAGATAACGCGATAATATCATTATCATGAACACAGAGTTATCAGAGAGCTGAGGAACCTGTCGCTTGGATATCTGCACGTTTCCATGATATTGCTCTGAATGCGGTTACATTTACATGTGATTGAACGCACCGGTGCCCCCAGGTGCTATTGATGGATGTTCTCAATCGTTAAATTGCGATTCACTTCTTCGCTTCGCAAATATATGTTTGCGAGCTGCGAAGATTGTCCTAGACATTTGGAATATTATAGTTATGAATCTCGTTTCCAATCGAAATAAGACCGATTTCTTAAAATTTCAAGACTTTTATACGTGAAAAGAAAATTCATTAGTCCCATACTCATCATTCATCACTCTTTAAAAGTATTTAATTAAAACTCGCATGGAGGTACCTATTATTTTATAGATAAAAATTATTTTATTTAAAAAAAGAAAGAGTTTGATAAATTGAGAAAATAAATGTTACTTTTGTTATGTTCATCAACTTCTTTTAACTCCGAATTTGTTAGATCTTAAAATCTTTTAATTATTTTAATTTATTGTCCAAAGACTCCTTAGACTAGAGTACCACAAAACAATTCGACAGACTTTCAAGAAGAATCAAAACTTTCCTGTCAAATTTTATAGTTGAACTATAAATCTGCAACTACTGGCGCCACGAAACACGGAAGACGTTCCTTAAAAATTGGTTTTGACTCGTAACTTTATAAGTGCTCTAAGTTGTCTCGTAGGTAGCGTACGCGCGGTAGATACGTACGAGACATGAGGTCTGCAATTAGGGATAGCGGCGCGGCGCGGCGGGGACGACGTCATATGAAGTGGCACGTTTCCTCGTCGGCTCCTTCCTCCAGTTTATCAAAACTTGAACTATTGTTAGTGAACTGTACGCAGTAAGTATATCACCGAGCTGTCTCCGCTAACTGAGCGACCGACAAACTTGGAGCTGTGAACTTGGTGCTCGCTTCATATTAATAATATATGGGTACCGAGGAGCGCACATGGAACGCAGTGCGGCTACAGTGCCCGTGTTAGCGCTGCGTTACTGTGTTGTTACGAGGAGGGTATCCGTAGCCGCGGTCACCGGAAACACTAAGTAAACTCTTTGTTCAATTGATTGCCGTTATATTTGTCGGTTTGTCGTGACTTCACTACCTACACTATACGTACGTAAGACAAGCTCTGTGTGGCCTGTACGATAGTGACACCGCCACATAATATGGCCTGAATTACGATATGCCTCTCAAGTAAAACTGCCAACAATTATATCTAATATAATATACCTTATCATCCCAACGCAATATGTTCACTGGAAACTCTAGCTCTGTACAGGGTTCAAACCAACGGTCTACAGATCGCCAGCCGTCATGACTACCTAACTGTCACCCATCAGAATTAGTTTATTTACTTAACATTTCGATGTTTAAGTTGACGTGGATTTCCGCAACAACTGAAAGCCTAGAATTTTAAATATGTAATTTCTAGGAGATTTGGTTTTTTTCCAGAATGGCGGTAAAATGTGGCTCATATTTACTGTACACATTCATGTTTTGGGGGACCAAGTTGCTCGCGTCCGTATGCGATTACCCTCTGAATCCATACACGTGTCTCCCGGGTGGTGCAAAAGGAGCAACCCAAAGTAGCAGTAGAACTTGTGCTAAGTTCACCCGGAGAAGTACTGCCACCACACCTGGTAATCTGCCACCAAGCAGTGATGAACTCGTGTTGCTGTGTTCCGGTGGCAGGGAGTGGGACCCGGTGAAATTGCAGGCGCATGAGCCGTAACTGACGTAACATCCCCGTCTCGAGGTGATGGACGCAACGCAATGCGACTTGACTCATCTCGTACTATGGAGAGGACTTGAGTGGTATTGCTGTTGTCTATTGGTGGCGGTTACCACTTAACATCAGGTGGGCCATCAGTCCGTTCCATGACTTCAATTACATAAACAAAAAAGTTTAACTACGGGTGACATACTGAACAAAATTTATTTTTTTACTGCGTAATTACAATGCATGGCATATAGTAATTACTACGTCATTAATATGCTCAGACTGAGACCAGGCTCACTGAATATTTCAAGTGAAATGTTATAAAATAATGAATTTTAACGAGTGAAATTGAACGTGAAATGAATTTCTAGAGTTTGCATCGATTATTGTAAAGTCATATGATTGTGAGCAAGTGTTAATTACGATATTCTATGTTAAGAATACATTTAGGTACTTTATTAAATTCAACGGATACATTGAATCGCTCACATCCTAAATATGATATAAACAATAGCCGATTTTCCTTCATGCATGGAGCATTACATTCCGCCGTTCCTTCTCCGACGGACCAGTTCAGGCAAACTGAGGTTCGGAGGCCTCTCAATCCCGGGGAGTATCGTTCAATGCTGACCCCTTCTTTGTTATTACCATTATTACTGTGTATCTCTTGAATTGGAACGCAATAAATTCATAAATTGCATCTCGCCGTCAACTTTCCCCGACCAATGTCGTAAATGAGAAGTAGAGGTACATTCACCCCCCGCCGCGCCGCGCCGGCCCGAAGGCGTAGTGAGCTCAGTTTTTTTTTATTTTGTTATTTACCTATATGAATTATCAAAACAGAAAAGTATGGTTATTTGCCACTAAAAAACTACAGAGGTTTGTGCTAGTGCTAATAAAGAAAAGAGAGTAGAGAGAGAACAAAAGATATAAGACCATTGCCGATACGGAAACCACAGTAAACCCAACAAACACGCCATTAGCTTACAACTTACTATTACACTTATTTACTTAAAACCCAGCTTAAGAAATGTGTGGTTGGCAGGCTTTTTATAAATGAATGCATCGAATACAAAAAAGATATGCAGCTCAGTTCAATAGGTAACTGGTTTGATATTTTGTGATTCTATTTAAGTTTGTGATTATACTTATCCAGTTTTGAACTTCATTACGTTCTAATCCTATTAGTTACAAATGAATATCATGCTATAATGGTAAGCTTTTCAAATTTAATTTCAAGTACACCGCGTGACTCTCTGACCACCGTCCACATCGTGACACTGAATACGGAGTCCAAACGGTGATTGTTCTGTTCAGTTTCCAAAATGTCTGCCCCCGTCAATATATCGTCCCCCGCACGCATCGTATGACCAAACAATACTATCATTCCGACATAAGACTTGTCACGGTTTATTCGAAATGATTTGTAGGAAAAATAGCGCAAACTGAGCTATCTGTGAGAACAGTGGCGGCAATGAGGTCTTAACTTATCTAGTCTACATTGCAAAGATAACGGTACAAGATAAATTAATATTAAAATAACTTTTTTTAAAACAAGCTTTTATGTATTGGATTTAGAGTGACATCACTTTATTTTTCGAGTTATTCTCAGCAAGCCCTTTCATTTGATACCCATATTGTAAAAGTGCATTGAAAATAACTAGTCCGCCATCTTGGGTATTCCGCCATGTTGGATTTAGAATGACGTCACACAAATAAGCATACATTGTCATCCAAATTAAACGTGTATACAACATTTCAGCTCAGTTGGTTGAAGATATCTGCTTCAAAATTGATTTGCAAGATTCCACCCGAACAAACATAGTTACATACATTGCAAGTTAAATAAAAGCTAGTAAAAACCGACTCAGTTCTCTGCCTGCTCCTACGAGAAAAAAGGTGTGAATCTATGTTAGCTTCGGAACTGATATCTGGAAGTGATCTGTTCTGAGAGTAGTGTGCCTGAGCGTAAGTTGCGGATGCGTATGCGCTTTGTCCTGTCAGCCCGTGTTTAATGACCGGCCCCGCTCGGCCGGGCGGGCGCGCTGATCGCGGCCGATCACGTAACGGTATTGGACGATTTCGATTTAGCACGAGTAAGAGCAGCCACCACATACAAAGATACCACAGATCCCTTTGGAATAACTCTCGGCAATGGAATTTATTTCTGCCACTGTTGTGGCGTATTTTTTTCAAAAGACGTTCCTTATAAAACACTTGAAATGCGGAACAGTGGGAGTGCAGAGACGCGTCCTTGTTTCAGAACGAGTATTGGTGTTGGTATTGCATAACTGCTTGTTTAGTGCGCACATTACTTAGTTTATTAGTGTTTCATCTGGTATGCATTTATCTGAGCTTTGAATAAAATATTTATTATGAAAGTTTCAATATCTCGTATCTCGGCTACACACGCACACGCATAACACCAGGTAATATGTGTCAAACACAACACAGTTAGACGTAAACATTTTTCCCCCAAATGTTGTTCCCTTATTATGACAACTTCGCAAAATTTAAATAGCGGGCTCCCAAATTATTCCTCTAAAAAGGTCACTGAAAAACTTGCGTGTTTATGGAACAGCCTAATTAGACCACCCTTGTTTTTGGTTGAAATATTTTAGCAACACTATTTAAAATATTCAAGCTTTGTAGGAAGTAGGGGTAATTTGCTTCGCTTACATTTCTTTCAAACTCGCTAACATCATGTAGGAACAGACTTCAAATTGTTCGGAAAATGTATGCAAGTTACTCGCAGAGTACTAGAACTGCTGTTTTACAAAACAAATATTATGTTGTGGTTGTATATTCCGGAATATGTACATACACTTTATAATTAGACATATTATTTTCTTAGCATAATATTGACAAAAATATGTTCCCAAATTCAGATCAAACTGCCCATGATAAATACGTGACAGGTGACAAGCGCGCAAGCCCTTTAATTACTAATTTTGAACTTAGCGTTTATCTACTACCGATCAAATTAAACATATAACACTTCCTATGAATCCGATCGTATCAACAATACATTCAAACAGAATACATGGGTATTCTGTGAGCTCATCTCATCCCGCCATTTGTAAGGACACTCCATTTGATTTCCCTAATACTGCCGTTTTCAGCATTCCGACAGTATCCCGCATTTAAATTAGAAATATAAGAATTAAGTAAGCATAAAACTAATTAATATTTCTATTTGTAGTGTATATTATTCGTGGTATGATATTAAAAAAATACTAGTTCCGTATTAGTTGCGTTTATTAGTTAGTGAATTATTATTTCAGATATTTTAGATTAAACAAAAATATCCAAGATTGTTTTTTACATTCTGAAACGTATTTCTGTAAACGTAGAACGTGAAGTAGTAAAGTTTATTGTCTGTAAAATCATTAAATGTACAGAGACACGGTAACTATGCGATTTTATGATATGTAGTTATAGATGAAGATAATTGTTTAGATAACATTATAATTATCTGTTTCTAAAAATGCAGTAACTGTATTGTACATGTACGTGTAAATATATAATTTATATCACGTTATTGTTTGTGCGTAAACGGTAGCGGATTTCTTGGAGACCTCGAACCATTACAGGAAAAGGTTCTTCTTGCAATGACAGAGATTTTTCTCCGAACTAATTAATCCAACTTGTTACACCACTTTCATTCACTGCATCACTTACGGACAACTTGAATGCAGTTAAGTTATAACCGCGTGGGCTCGCGGATGTGGGCATGTGACATTGAGGATTTCAACCGAATGTTTTACAAGCGTTTTTACAAATGTTTGATATCCTCGCCCAAGGTTTCCTGTGACGTAGATGGAATGGAAATAAACAAAGATACGCAAAACACGAATATCCAAGACCCGAGAACAGACTTAAGCATATTTAACTTGCTTTACGGGGGATGTTGGAACCCAGAAGGAATATTTTGCAAGCAGAGTTTTACCACCAAATAAGTAAGTACAGAGCCATCACAATAAATAAATGATCTCTATCAAAGGATGTTAAAAATATATTTTTAGCATGATTTCACAGAACGCAGTTTAATACCTGAAGCTGCATAAATGAACATCAACAAAGTTAAATGAATTCGCTAATATTATTCATGCATTTAACCAGGAACTAACAAACTAAATTGATCAATTTGAATTCATAATCATCTAATGGCTAAAATAATAGGATTAAAATGATTTTCGTTCAAAAGACAGCTTTGCTTTTGCAAAAATACAAAATAATAATAATAATAATATTTGAGGCCATTTCACACAGCGCGATCTAGCCCCAAAGTAGGGTAAGCATAGCTTGTATCATGGGAACCAGACAGAGATCAGAAAGTCCCTTTGGATCTGGAGTACATTAAATAAATGAATTGATTTAAACTGAGTAGTCGCCCGGGAAAGTATTGCCGCTATAGTCATTAATATGTTTCTGAAAATAGCCACTTTTGGCTCAGAGTACTTATTGAGTGTGGATATTAAGAAAAACACTATTTAGTGACTAAACAATTTGGGTGTTGAATGGAGGAAATACGAAAGTTTACACAGTCCAGTGTTCGAGGCAAACACGCATGGAGGCAAGTTAGGTGGGATTCAAGAGACGCTACTGAATAGAAGGAACCAATGAATTCTTTCGCAATACACCCTAGTCGAGCTGTTATATTACTTAAATCACTTCGTATGACTACATATCAACGAAGAGTCACCCTATGAATAGAATAGAATAGAATAGAATAATGTTTATTTTCATATATGAAACACATAATAAATTAAATTATAATAAATTAGGTGTACAAATATGTCTCGTCATGAGTCTAATTACTATTTTCTTATATTCTATATTTAATTTCTTAAAAACTACACATTTTGTCGCTGTAAAGGGGCGCTAGTCACAAATAATAAATAACAATAGTAATAACAATAATAATAAAAAACATTTGCGTTGGTAAATATTCGCTAGTCAAATAATAAATCTAAAACTATACATCATCTATTAAAAAACAACAAATATCTATGTTTAAAACTCGGTGGGTAGTAATCAAATAAAAAGTACGCACAGAACCGGCACGGGATTGAAACCTAAATTTCTTCGTCTATTTTAAACATGCTATAGTCATTACTTAAATATTCTTTTACACTGTATAGAGTATTCCCCAGCAATAGTTTTTTCACTTCATTGATAAATTTAATTTCACATTTTATTAATTTGATAGTATTAGGTAGCTTGTTATAAAGTTTCTGTCCCATTAGCCTCGGTAGTTTACCCGACATATTCAGTCTATGTGGGATAGTCTGTAACATTAATTTACTTCTAGCACTACGCTTGTTATTATGCCCAATCAACTTATATTCACCAATATTTTGTTTAACATATTTTAATATCTCCAATATGTAAACTGAAACACAAGTCAGTATGTTTAATTTTTTAAAATGTTCCCTGCATGTCTCCCTGAATGTTGCTTTCACTAGCACTCGTATAGCACGCTTCTGTAATTTAAGTACTCTCTCATTATCTGACGCGCATCCCCATAGAACTATACCGTATGCCATTATAGAGTGGATATATGCATAGTATACGTTTTTTAGGCATTGGTCGGTAGATATGAGTCTTAGCTGTTTTAAAGCATATATTCCTCTTGACATTTTTTTACAGGTTGTGTCAATATGCTGTTTCCACGATAATACTGGATCCAGTTCAAAACCCAACAATTTAACTAGAGAAGAGTTCATTATTACTGTTTCGTTAGTCATATTTATAGGAATTATATTTTGTTTTGAAGATACAGCATTAAATATTATTATGTTAGTTTTATCACTATTTAATTTCAACCCATTCATATCAAACCAAGAGCTTAATTTATCTACTGTGTTTCTAATATCCTCTAAGAGCTCTCGTGTTGTTTCTGCTGCCAATACAATTGTTGTGTCGTCAGCATATTGTATAATGTCGCCTTTTATTTCTATAAACGCTAAATCATTTAAAAAAACCAAAAATAGCGTATTTCCCAGTGATGACCCCTGTGGGACTCCTATTTCTGATTTTTGGGGAGCAGAACTGAATTGTTTTCCTTCTATTTTTATCTGCACAGTCTGTTGCCTATCGTCTAGAAATGATTTCATAAGGTTTAAACTTTTTTCTGAAAGCCCATACACTTTAAGTTTCTCCAGCAAAAGCTCATGATTAACAGAGTCAAAGGCTTTTGACAAATCTAAGAATATCCCCGCTACTTTTTTCTTATTTTCTAAGTGACTTGTAACTATTTCTATAAATTTTTGTGTGGCTGATACTGTAGATCTACCCGGTCTATACGCATATTGGCAATCTGATAAAATATTCTGTGTTATAAAATGTTTTAATATGGCATTTGACATTACAGATTCCAATAGTTTTGATATAGTTGGAACTATTGCAATTGGCCTGTAACTTTTTACTGTTGATGTGTCCCCTTTACCTTTGTATAGTGGCGTGAGTCTAACTCTCTTTAGGGCGCAAGGATAATAGCTAGAGTTAAGAACATTATTTAATAGAAAAAGAGTGTGGTCCCCTAAATAGGTCAGCATTTGATATACAAAATTACCTGATAAATCGTATATGTCCTTTGTGTTAGAGTTGTTGATTTTATTTTTCGCTAATTTTATTAACATCTCAAATGATATAGATTCAAATTTAAATTCGTTTTGTTTATCAATACAATTATTTAAACTTAATATGGCTTTCTTTATGTCAGGCTTATTCGTTATTTGGAGATCTCGGCCAATGGATATGAAATAGTTATTAACATAGTCAGCAACATGTTCGGTTTGAATCGATTTATTTGAAATATCATCCATGAGGTCCCATTTCCATTCTCTTGTAACACTGTTCGTTTCTTCTTTTATAATATTCCATACTTCCTTTTTGGGATTTTTTGATTCTTTTAGACGATTCTCTACGTATGCTACTTTTTCTTGTTGAATAAGTTTATTTCTATATATGATTTTTTTATTAATCAAAGGACATTCATATAATAAGTCTGAATACTGTCTTTTAATTACATGTAAGTCATTGATATCGTTTTGCAATTTCATAATTTTATCATTTATCCATGGACACTTTGGTTGGTTCTTAACTCGTTTTATTTTTATTGGAAAATATAAGTTAAGGTTATATATTATTTTATTTATAAAATTATTAGAAGAATTATTATTATACATGTAAAATATTTTATCCCATTCATATGAAAGCATTGCATTTGCAAAGTCCTTGAATTTGTCTGGACTGAAATTACGTGACAGTAATTCCTTATATTTGAATATAGGATTCATTAAAGTTTGAACAGTTACTAATTGAGCGTCATGATCTGAGATACTTGTTGGCAGTGATTGTATGAGAGTCTCATTTTTGTTAATGTTTGTTACAACACAATCAATGGAAGTTGCGATGCCTTTTTCTATTCTGGTTGGAAAATTTACAATATTTTGAAAACCGTTTGGTAACATTAAATCCATAAGAGCTACCTTATCGGGTGTATTCGTCAGAAAGTTGATATTCCAGTCGCCAATTAAAATTACTTTTGTTGCAACAGCGCTACCCAATAAATCGAATAGTTTTCTAAGAACATCCGTCATACTCTTAAAATCACCTTTGCCAGTTCGGTATATACCTATTACATATATTTTTTCTGATGGTGTTATTATTTCTACAGCAGTAAGTTCACATTGATATTCAACGGCTAATCTATCAATTTTCGGTATTTTTTTACATAGTTTCAAGTTATTTCTAACAAACAGTGATACTCCACCATGAATCCGTTTTTTTCTTATGAAATAGTTTATGTGGGTATAGCCATGAACTATAAAGTTATTAACGTTGTCAGGAGTAAGCCAAGTTTCACTTAGAACTAGAATATCTGGAGTGTATAATTCAACAATACCTTGTAATGGCATCAACTTATTACTGACACTTCTACAATTTTGATGTAGTATTTTTAAACCTTTAATTGTTAAGTTGTCACAAGGTTTGCTAATGGTTTTCCTAAAAAAGCCTCATCACTACAGTCCAGTTTTATAAAACTGTCAACTTGCTCACTTCCAGTTGCAGTGGGAGTCAGTACAATCAAATTTTCAAACGTGTGTGTATATTCTAGCATGGAATTATTTACAATTATTTTACTAAGATATTTAATGAATTTTTTGGAGATAACATTGTGTATAAATAAATTCCTATTGTAAAAGTTTAGTTCAATTAATGTCATACCGGTTAAATGGTTTGCTAAGTTATACAATTCCACATTTATTTCGTAAATAATGTCATTTAAAAACTCAGTCACTTTCTTATTTCCTTGAAGATATGGTATTGTGGTTATCTGAAATTTCAGGTTTTTGCTCGCACATATTTTTTGTATATATTTCACAATATCTATATTGTATTGACGCCAGTCCGATGTGATGATGATGACGTCGTCTCCTTGTTGGAGGTGTTTAATTTGTGCGACTAAGTCACTTATTATTTCTTTAAGAGGTGCTCCTGGTTTGCAAATTGATAGCACAGAGTTATGTCTATCACTATAATTATCATTTATGTATTCAGCCAGAGATTTTCCATAAGCATCACATAATATAAGCATTTTTTTAGGTTTCATTATTTTATTGGTGCTATAAGTGTTAGGCTCCTTGCTGGGGCCTTGGTGGGTCTTTAGGTCACTCGTAGGTTCTTCGGCTGTTAAAATTATATCATCTATTCTCTTCGTCTCTGTTGTTGGTCCTTGTTTTTCAAGAATTGACGGTATTTCAATAGTTGTGTGTTGTGTTCCACTGTTCTCCTTACTTTCATTTATATTTACTTTTGTTTTTGTGGGCTTCTTCTTACCTGCATGAGTACCTTTTAATGCCACCTTCTTTTTACATGATTTTATCCCTTTGGTTTTATTTACTTTTGCTTGAGGTGTATTTTTCAAATTTATATTTTCAGCTTGTAGCTCTATAATTAATTCTTTAAGACTATTTATCTCGATATTTAGTGTATTGAAATTTTGTTCTGTTTCTTGTTCTAATGATTTTTGCAGTTGTCTAAATAAGTCTTCATTATTTTCATGCATTCGTATAACAGCCAACGCTTCTTCATATTCATTCAAGTCATTAGTCTGTCGATCCATACAATTTTTCAATCTATTTATTTCCATTTCAGATTCTTTTATTTTTATTTCTTGCTCTGCAAATGCCACTTTTAATGAAGAATTTTTGGCTAGGATTTTTCTGTAATCATCCGAACATTCTTCTTGTTCACTAATAAGTTTTAAATTTAGGTCTTGTGCCTTTTTCAGTTCAATTGTCAAACTACGTATTTTATTTTCTGCAATCATAAGGTTACTCTGGCTCCGTGTCTGAGGCATTTTGTCACACTTTAATTCAAGACAATTAAAAAGTAGTTAATGACAAACAAAAAAAAACAAAAAATACAAAAAAAAAAATTTTTTTTTATATTTTACTCTGTAGACAAACAAACTGTCGATCTGTCTGTATCCGACGAACAACCGAGTCCAACCGCTCAGCCAGCCGGGATCTACTAACCGGCGTGAAAACACAGCACAGTTTAGTCAAAGTAGAAATTTCTTTATTTGAGTGTCCAACTGTACTGTACCGAGTTTTTTCAATCCACCGTCATCATTTGAATAGTCAATAATTTGAGTATTTTAATCACTTCTCACACTCACAATGTTTACAAATTCCTATTAATATGACAAACAATGATATTTTATCAACAATATTTTGTGGTTCAATAGTTCTATATTGTTAGCGCACTATTAATCACTGAATTATTTTAGGGGTAGTTTATAAACTTTTTTGCCACTGTGATCATAAAATCCAACTGTTGAAATTGTTACACTTGTTTTATCACTACGATAATACTTTCGCTGAGATTAGGGACTATACTGTTGTTATTTTTGTATTGGGTTATGCGAAACAAGCACAATATATATTTTTATTCAATTAATTACGCGGTGACAGTGTTGTACTGTACGGACGACCGACGACCTATGTTGTGTGTGTGTGTTGCAGACGGTGCAAAACCGCAACACACACAAACCAAAGCCTGGATTGGGAACTGACTCCCAAGTGAGGCTCCAGGAACACACCGGTAGAGAGTTGGTAGCAGTCATTCAATTCGACGGTGACGGCTAGCCAGCCGGAAGTTTGCCCTGTTCCAACAGAATAGTTTCCTCACTGTCTCTACCGAGCAAGTTCGAGCTCATCATAGGATTCAATACCTCACTAAGAACTACGCCGTTATTGCTTCAACTGGTCTTCATATCTCTAAGAATTGTTGTGAAGTTTCAGCAGCAGGCGGCAGTACCTTAGCGTGGCGGACGACGAGCATGGCTCACGCCGCGGCATCACAGCTCACCGACCGGTCGACTCACTGGCTCACTGACACACACATCACAGGCACCCACTGCACACTATCACTGGCACACGCATTATTACCAAAACAAATATGCGGCGCGAGCGGCCGGCGGGCGGGCGGCGGGCGAGCTTTTTGCGAATGACTCGCCAGCTCCCGCGCCTGCGCCTGCGCCGGTATTGCCCGTTAATTGCGTCTCCTTTTTATGTTATCTTCGCTTGAGACCCGTGACCCAAAGGAACCAATTCGAGACCAATATACACAATCAAATACTTGGTCATCTTCAATGAATCAACCACATAATAGAGTGCATAATTTTAATTGTAACACTTGAATACACAGTGACATAGGCACATGAGACATTCCACCTTCGTGTCTCAGTGTTACGGGCGGACACGATGCGACTTGTGTCTTGTTATAGTACGGGAGGACCGAAGTCGTATTGCTTTTTATGGGTCTCGCTCGTCTGTAACTTATTCACATAAAATTATCACATCGTATAATGATTTTTCTTATGAGCTATTGTTTTAATAATAATAATAATAAATTTATTCAAATAAAATTTATGAGCGATGTAATATTTATTTTGTACCGATTACTTTCACGTGTGATATTATAGATTAACAAACTAGTTGGATATATCAGAAGTGAGATGTGGGTAGCAACATCGGGTGCGGGTGCGGGACGAGACGGGACAGCGCACAGCCGCGCCCGCGCCGGCCCGCCGGACCGGTCGGACGGGCCGGGCGCACGGAGCGCCGCGCGTGCTCTGCCTCCGCACGACACCAGTATGTAGCTCAGAGTGGGGGGGACAAGGCCATAGAATCACCAACTATGATATACTACAATGTATACATACAAAACTGTCGTTAAATTTTGTTTTAAATAACAAAAATGATGTTAATAACTTTCACATAAGTTAGACAAAGAAAACATACAGCAAGTTACGCTACAGGCAGGTATGTGTACGTGTATGTACAACTCGTTGTGCACAGCTAGTAATCTATACATCTATACAAATAAATAAAATTGGAGTGTCTGTTTGTAATATTTAAATAACCGCTTTTTACTAAGTGCATATGGATGTATACAGGTACATATATCAAAACAATTTTTTTTCCATTATTGTCTGTCTGTTTGTTCCAGCTAATCTCTGAAATGCTAGACCGATTTTGACGGAACTTTCACTGGCAGATAGCTGATGTAACAAGGAGTAACTTATGATACTTTCCCGAAGGGTAAAATAGGGGTACGCGATAAAAAGGAATTCCACGCGGACGAAGTCGCGGGCAACAGCTAGTACTAACATATTATTTGTCAGCACTCGTGGTCCAGTTTAAGGGGGATGAAAGCTGGTGGAATTACTTCCTAGGATCACGTGGTTTTAAAATTCAATTTTTAAGCTAAATATAATAGATACCTAATTAATAAGGAGCCTCTTTGAGGCGCACTTGAATCCTTTTACCGCACTGGTTCAATAGAGCCACCGAGATGGTAAGTAGTAGCTAATACCTAAGTTCCGTCTGTACAACACTTACATTTTTATTATTCCTGCTGACGATTTAGGTATAATTATTAATATCACTGTCTAGATCTCGTTTTTTAAACATTATTATTATGTGATATGTCTCCCTGTGCGTGAGTAGATACGTAGTATGGAATAATGCAACTACCCTGAGCAGTATATCAGTGAATGTTCATTGCATTCCGGTTACCACGCTCAGCACATAATGACCTGTTGCAAAGATCTGATTGTTCGCCCGATTATTTTACAGTTTCTGAGCTACCCCGGCACTATACAATATTATGACGTTAGCTTAGTTCACAACGGGATAATTAGCATTTTGTGCGATCCCCGTAACCGTTTTTCTCAGAACAGATTTAGTTAAATGGATAATTATAATTCATACATCATGTAATGATGTATGAATGTACATAAAATGTATGAAGTTATAGTATAGTTTATAGTATTATATCGTATTATAGTATAGTATAGCAAGTACTATTATACCAGCTATTTATCAACGTTATTTGGGTTAGCTTGAGTTTGTATACCGAATTCCGTTAGATGTTTCAAAATCAATTTCCGATGGAGGAATTATACGTTCAACTTCTTAATTCAGTCAAAGTAACATTGTTCCTTTAAATCAGAAAAGAATCAAGAATGCATTATCGTTCAGCATGTAATAAATGGGGGCGCGGGTTCGCACGGCGATCTAATAAATCAGTACTTTGCACGTAATGGAATTAAAACAATTCTTTCCGAACTGATTTTCGTAACTCCCGGATTAAGGCACACGCCAAACGAATCGAAAATGATGAAAATATTGCGATAATCGAGAGCAATTGTGTTTAAGTTTATGGGCATTTAAAGTAAAGATTTGGCCGTTAAATTGCATGCCTACGTGTGAAGCAGCCTTTTTAGGGGACGTGCCAAGGAAGTATACATTTTTCAGAAGCGAAACTCTTTTAAATCATACCTATATCTACTAATAGTAATTTTTGCAAACATTACGACGGTGAACTGCATGAAAGCAAGCAACGTAGCTTTCATGATACATAACGTATGATTAATAAATATGTTACATAAATATCTCTGTTTCAATATTAGATGATATATGGAATAAAGAAAAATATGGCTTGGATATGAAAATTTCTCAATGTATCGCTCACCACGATAATTTAAAGCAAGTATATGCCTATTGAGATGGTTAAATTGTACTGTGAGCTGGAAAGCAAAACCCTCTATAAAATATTATCACATTCACTTCTCACTTGATTTTGTTGGCGTAGCCGTAAATATTCGACATAAACATCGAGCTCGTTTCTTTGTAGTGCGCTCGCGGCAAAATTCCCGCAAATACTTTCTTGAGAGAAAAACATTCGGCTAGTGGAGCCAAACTCTTACCGTTATTTCTTATGTATTTTAATAAAAGAAGTTTAATGAAATTGCTGCTACTATGTTAACACAATTACTTCGAATGATTCGTGAAATATATCAGAAACTATTGCCTTCACATTAAGGATTCATTACAGATAGAAATCATTAAAAATAAATACATATCGCTGTTCAGTCATCGGCATACTGTCAACGAACAACGCAGCTAAACGGGAGACCACTCTACACAATATTATGGTCATAGGTTATAGGTAGGTACCAGATCCGCACTTGTATGATAAAAAAATTATAATAAACATACACAGTTTTACGAATGTGGTATTAAAAGAGAGGCCTCCTCCGGACTACGGACTTCCAGAATATCCAACGAATTCTATACGGTTCTGAATTAACTAGTTATGCAAATTTTCATGTGTGTAACTAGTTAGTTAGTTTAGATTAGTAATTTCAATAACTATTAGGCATTTGCATATATTTAAGCTTTCTGCAAACACTGACTCGAGTTTTGCAACAACAAGGCCGCCTGCCGCACCACTCTTAAACGAAATATCGGTGTTTGCTTTTGTTTATGTTCGCTTGTGAAACTCATTAATTGTCACGGTTATCTTTTACGAGGCGGTCGTTAGATTCACCTGGAGCCACAGATTATGCGCCACTGAAGTTACTCCATAAAACATCAAGAGGCAAACTGTGGAAACATGAGTTATTGTAATTACCTGGGTTTGATGAAGATGGAGTACAGGGGCCGCGTGTGGCGGACATTAGGCGCAGTCGGGCATCCCCACCACTAGCTCTAGCTAATCACTAGCTAATCGTATCTTTGCGAAAGACCGTGTGATGGTGTAATGATCAGGTTAAGGTAAATATTATGAGTATGCAGTTACAATAATCATGCAAGCTCCTTTGAGCAAAGAAATATATTCCTGAACACAGCTTGATTATTATTACAAGAGTTTTCTTTTATTTATTTGCATTTAGAGTCGAAATTTTATCACATAGTATATCTAAGTAGAATTAACAATATTAATTTTATGCCATGAGTTTTCTAAATCTAAATCGTTTTCTAAATCTGAAAATCATGTTTAGAGAAAACAAGGATAAATACCTCATTGATTAATAAAATGCATTCGCTCTCGTGTTATTCGCACGGATATTAAGCTGGATTATGGTGATCTTCCGTCCAGTGAGCGCGGGCGGCTGCGCCGGCGGCGCGGGCAGCACTATCGGCGGCGGGCCGTTGGATGATCATCCATTGGATCGCTTATTCGACGCCGCTAAATTCGTTCGTCCCGTTCCGTTCCCGTTCCCGGTTCAGGTGTACCTAATGTGCGGCGTTTAAATGCATGACCCGCTCTACCACTTTATAAAGTTCATAGTCGGATTTGTTACAAAGTCATTATTCTATGCAATGTTATTACTGTATCACCTGACTTGTTGATTTATAGTAATTGGTTTAAGACGTCTCATAACCGTAAGCTTCTTTTTAGAATCATTTAGAGTATGTAAGTGTAGCTGAGCTGAGCTGCAAAGCAAATTATTTAATCTTGTTTTATTGAAAAAAGGACAATCACACAGTTCAGTTCAAACAATAGTAATTGTGTGTGGATGTCTCACCAGCGCCGTGTTAAATACATAATACGTATGAGTACACTGTGTGTGTGTGTGTGTGTGTGTGTGTGTGTGTGTGTGTGTGTGTGCGCGCGCGTGCGCGCGTGTGTATGTGTGTGTTCTCTGTTCCTTCACTCTAGAGAGAAAAAATGCGTGAGCTTAATATTAACGCCAGCAGGTTGCCAACAAAATCAATCAACAACAAAATAAAAGCTTTATTATATCCTAGCAATAAAGCTCCATAACTGATAAACGTATGAGAGCCGGTCGTAGCACAGGTACGTGACACTTCCCAATTTCATTACATCTCGGGATGAGTGCCATGCCGTGCATAACTACACGTAAATGGACTTTCTCTTTTCAGTTTTCCTCAGTATTCAATATAAATAAATAAAATAAAAATCAATTCATTCTTCATTTATACTGCCTAATAAATATATAAATGTAAAAAGTTTTTTGTCTTCAGTAACTACTGGACTCTTAATTCATAAATTGCCTCATGTCCCCATACAAGTATGAGATGACCAGGATTCAGGAATTGTTAAAAGTATAGGTATAAGTAATAATATTTTCCCCCATTTTCTCTAATGTTTCAAACAGGGAAGACTATATTCCTGATGTAAATATGTAATGAATATTGAAATTTACCAATAACGAATATATATATCATGACATTAACATAAGTTTGGGAATATTCCAGGAGTTCTTCCAAGTGTAAGTAAAATGCGTTATAATGGCAGTTCTACGAGTATATGTTTTATATGATAGTAAGTATCGGGAGACACCGTTCCCGTAGGCCTTGGCCCGAGCCGACCGACACTTCGGGTAAAAGTAACCTCTCTAGAAGTTCTTTATTGATATGCTGATAATTTTGTATTGCTTTTATGAATCGCAATCAGTAAAAACTTTTCACTTAATGAGTCCAAAAACTCCAGAGCTCTTCTCTCCGGTTCTTCAATGATTTTCGAACATAAATATTATGCAAAAGCTCTGCGTACAATTAATGAATAACACTCACTGTGATCGTTTGCCACTCAGAGCATTATCCCATTTTTATTTTCACTGAAAAAGCACATTAAAACAATGTCGTAGGTATCAACACATTGGCGCGGGTTCGAGTCCCGTCCCGGGGGAAATTAAACCGACGATTGCCAACCATCCCACCTACTTATCGGTGAACGTTTTTCAATGAGTACCCATGATTAAGTTACCCGATAACGTCTCTACATTTTAATTTCAACCTTATGACGACACCGTGAAGCTTATTTCCGAATGGATCATTTAGTTGCTTGATGCCTGTTTAGTATTGGCATATAATTATGATCACTGTGGCAGTGCCCAGCTGGGCTCTTTCAGTAAGCGGCTTAAAGGGGCTCATGTCTCATTGGAAATTATAAATATTTCT
This sequence comes from Chesias legatella, assembly GCA_947359385.1. Taxonomy (NCBI): domain Eukaryota; kingdom Metazoa; phylum Arthropoda; class Insecta; order Lepidoptera; family Geometridae; genus Chesias; species Chesias legatella. The sequence goes on from OX375766.1 coordinate 7,054,054, forward strand.
TTCAAACTAATTATGCAGTCGCTGTGCACAGGCTTAGTCAGCTTCCAAATAACTTCGAAATTGTATCTTACTATTGTACTCTTAACAATATTATAATTAAAATTAGACTTCATGAGAATCCTGATTATGTACCGAATCCCCGACAATCATAAATTTACTTTACCTTACTCGCTCGCTGCAGTAGATAAATAAGTTGTAACCTTTCAAAACAAATATATACCTGTAACCTGTACCTGTGAGTACCTGTTATTGAAATGATATATGATTCAGTGTACTAAGTGACTGTGAGCTGACGAGCAGCTAATCCCCCGTTAGTATGCCTACATATAACGGAGTGGGAACTTGTACCGCCACTTGCTACTGGCATCGGACTAACCACTAAATATCCCTTCGCTTGGTACAATAGAAACTCAATTTTCTTGTTGAGCTTCAAGAGAATGGGAACACAAGAAGACAAAGTGTTGCGTAACGTTATTATGCCGCTCTTCGTTTATTACAATTATTACAGTAACAAAAATTGCCTTATTCTCAAATTTATGTCTTTTAACAATTTTCTAGCTTATTTAATCGCAAAATATATCGGATTTCTTGGAAATTAGCTGGTATAAGAAGTCCAACGTAAAACGTGAGAATACTAAATAATACGTATATATACATATATGTCTACATATATATGTGTGTGTGTGTGCGTGCGTACGTGCGTGTGTGTGTGTGTGTCTGTGTGTGTGTAAATAAATCAAATGTTTATATATATTTCATGTGATGCGTAATCTGTAATATAAAAATATATTAAAAGTCGTTTAATAAAGTTCATTACTACTGGCACTAGCCCTTAGTTCAGTGTGAGGTCACTCCACCGGCCCTCAGACCAAACGCGAGGCGGGCGGCGGCAGCGGCGGCGGCGGGAAATTAAAATAGTTTCACAATTACTGACCATTCATATAACCCAGCTTAGAGAACTATCTCTGTATGTTTAATTCATTGTGTATATGTTTACCGTTATATCAGTAACGTTATTATTTATTCGTTAAACGTGAATGTGTCAGTACTTTCAAATAATAAGGAGCTAACAAATTTGAAGACTTTTTGATAGTTACAAGACCACAATCACACACTCCAGTGCTGCCAGCTCCGCGGGTGAGTTATTTTCATTAAACTAATTATTTACTTTCTGAACCATATTGGTCTACCGTGTAACAGAGGGCGCAGGTAGTTACCTATATATATATATATATTACAAAGTTACATAAAACTTAAATAGACAAATATTACAATATGAGTAAACCCATCTAACATCTACACACTAAAGTGCCAACCCTAGTGGGGCAGAATACAGCAAATTTTAAACTAGTGGAAAATGCCCCACTTAATTGATTTAGTGGGGCAGATTCCACTGCGAATTTTAAGGCCTTCCACTCTGCCCCACCAGTGGGGCGCCTTAGTGGGGCAAAGTGGAACAATTCAGTAATTTGATAACTCTATAATAAAAAAAAACCAGTATAATAATGTAATCTTACTTTTAGTGACCTACCTTAAGTTTATCCTGTAAATTTATATAGCTGTTAATAAATATTGTTTCATTTTTTTTCATAATATAGTCTAGAAATGGTCTGATAATAAGGCAGCCTTGGTTCTCGTCCATCCATCAATTTTATTAATTTATCCATTGAAGAACTATGGTCGTCCAGCAATTTAAATTAGCAAGCAATCTCTTCTTTACAATCTGTGCGAAAACCTCGCACCATGTAATTTGTCGGTGGACGGGACGGACAGATTAGAGTGCAACGGAAGTACCCGCTTTGTTTCACGGAAATAGAGCGAGTAATTGAATGGCTGTTGATCGCGAGTCGCGACGCCCTAGAATGCTGTATAAGACGTCATGTGATTATTTGATTTCCGTCGCGTTTACAAGCTCTCTTATAAACATTGCTTGGACTTCGGCGTGTGTCAAATGTACCACCACCTACCTAACTGCTGTGCTGTACTGTCACTTGATATCAACAAATCATTGCTATTGCCGGAAGATAGCTTATATGTTGTAACAATTTTGATTTTCGCTTCACTTGATGTATAATGTTTTTTTTTTATTGCTGATCAATTACCACAATATAAGAGAGAGAGTCTTCTCAAAAGTTTACAAGTAAAGAAATTTACAAAGTTGAAAAAAATAAGAATTGTTGATTATTGCCCAACATGATACCTACGTGTTTTATCCAATCAACTTTAAAAAAGTTATACGAACACACTGAAAAAACAAAATTCTAGAACAAAATTCTCCAATTTTCGCACACACCGAGTCCTTACACGTTGTTCTGCGAAAGTTCGGAAGACGTTTTGAACTGTGCTAATTGATATTCCTTGTAACGGGATAAGGGACGCAGGATAGATAGATGGGGGGGGGGGGGGGAATGCAACATCAAGTGCGATAATACTTTGATCTACTTTAATCCGGATGAGATTAAACATGAGGTATGTTTGAAATGTCGCTTATGTAATAAATTAAGTATAAAAATATGTAATAGAAACGTTATCAGTTATAAATTTGATAACGTAATAATTATTCAGTGTTGGAGTCCGTAATTTGTTCTGGTGATGTGAGTGATATTTAGTACACTCCGATTATGTTCTATCGAATGAGTATAGAAAACAGCAGTAGAACTCGCCAAGTTCGTCCGGGGAAGTACTGCCACCATGCCCATTTCTGCCGCCAAGCAGTAACGCGTTCGCGTTACTGTGTTCCGGTTTGAAAGGTGTGGTTGCCGGTGAAATTACAGGCACATGAGACATTCCACCTACACGTCTCATAGTTACGGGCGCATACGATGCGACTTGGGTATTATCGTACCTAGTAGGGGAGGACCCAAGTCGCATCGGTTGTTATGGGCCGAGGTTACCACTTACCACCAGGTGGCTCGTTCCGTAACTATAAAACATAAAAAAAAGTATGGTCTGCAGCGCAGGAATAACATAACGAACAATAACACCTGACACACAATAACGAAGTACCTCAGATAGAACTAGGCGGAAGTACACTACACATTACTTCTATTTCCTAATCTACTAACGGTCGACTTCCACCTAACCACACCTGAATCTATTACTATCTTGGAATGTTTAATTTCAGTAATAGATGATACATGGTAACACTATAATAAGAGCATACATATGTATTTAAGTCGTAACTAACAAATTTCTAAAGTTTACCCGAATATGTAACATAACGCGCGAAAAAGTGGCATTAGTCCAAAAGTACGTACAATTACATACAAAGAGAGAATTTATCCCCAAAAACTACAACTACACACACTACAATTACATACAAAAAGAGAATTTACCCCAAAACGTTTAGTACTCGCACTCGCTCGCAATTCATAAACACAGACTCTTGGACAAGTGTGAACTCGTCGTTCAACTGAATTCCTTCAGTAAAGTTATGTATGTACTCACGTTATTAAGCAAAAACACTGCCTCCGTGCTTTTTAGGTCGATAAAAGAAAAACCGGTTTTATCTTGGATATTGTTATTACTGCTATTGTCCGAATCTATTAAATTTGCGTTAACTTCAGAATATATAATAGGTGTTACATAAAAGGATCTTTTTTTAATGATTTGGAGGTTCTACAAAACTTTAACAAACATTATTTTTTTCGATCTGATTATTTGCCGGTGAAATTTCAGGCACATGAGACATTACACCTACACGTCCCAGAGTTACGGGCACATATGATGTGACTTGGGTCCTCTCCCGCTAGGTAGCAGGGGAGGACCAAAGTCGCATCGGTTGTTATGGGCCGAGGTTACCATTTGACACCAGGTGGGCCGTCCGCACGTTCGCAAACTGTATCAAATAAAAAAAAATACCAATCAGTTAATTTACCTTTATATACCCTTTTGATACAAAATTAATTATTTTGCTGTGTTTGGTACAGGTGGAAGGAAACACAAGTAGTATTCTTCTGTTTGAAAATAAACGGACGTATTCAAGGTTTATGAATATTATTATTCTATGTGGTTGCATATTTAAGATTATTTTGAAATCCAGTTAGCACTGCAGTAGCAGTTTTCCGCTATCGCGCTGAATTTCAACCGTCCGTGGCATAATTCGGTACAGACTGCTCATAAATGAGTTAAAATGGAGTCCAAATAGCATGAAGCGATTAGTGTCAGATAAGTTGAAACTTTGTTATCTTCGTTTTTGACAAATGTGAATATTAATTCTGCGTGTTATTGTATCTAATCAATTATATCACAAAAGTACATTTTCTCTATTTTCTAGCAAAGGATACCACTCAGATTTTTTTCCGATAGATTTTTACAATAAATTGTCCTTAAACGAAAAACCACTGACTTAAAAGCAAGTGAAAAATCATGAACGTTGACAATGGCAAAAAGAAATATGTATTTCAAGGAACCGTTTATCTATAAATCTGATGAAAATAAAATCCTGTCAGTCCATGTGTCCGCTATTCACGGCGATATCCAGCGCTCCAATCCACGCGCATTCCCTCGTACCTACGAAGGACGATTTGTGAATTGTGTAAAGCTGTATACAGTAAAACATTTCGTAATTTCGCTCTATTGTCCAACGTCCAATGTCCGATGTCCACCGGACAAACGCATGCAAATGTTAATAGATTACTTGTGGACGACGGACGGACCGCACGGCCGGAATGTATGGCGGAGGTGGCTCCGCCAACATTAGATACATCACGGCTATGTAACGCGCTTTGCAATGCTAAACATTGTCTGAAACTTGTTTAATTAAAACTTGGGCTATATTTTATATTTATTCTTCGCTAGGGTCATAGCGATGGAATCATAACTTATAATAAATGCATACAAATATTTTCATATTAAACTTTACTTACGTTGAATGAAGCTACAAAGTAGTTTATGGAATAAAAATCAAAATGAATGTCTTGCAAAAGTAATAAATATAATCTTTTTCAGTGCAAGTAGAGCGCACGGCTCGTAGCACACAGTTACGCGCTCCACCGGGCCCGTAGCGCGCTCGTAGTGGCGGAGGCGCGTAGCACGGCTCTCGTAGACGAATGCTACGGATAACTCGTAGATAGACGACCTCTTTCTCCCGGCTCTATTGCAGCCTTTCTCTTTGAAACCAGATAGGTATAACAAAAGCGAGACAATTGTGAGAGACACGGGCGCTGCTACTCGGCTCGCCTGTTATAGATAGAGATACTCATAACTCTAAAATAAATGTCACTTATATGTCATATGTCACAATACTTGCGATACGATTTCAATAATTTATCGCCCAGGGGAAGTGTTTTTATAAATTTATTCAAAATAAGGCGTTTCAAGTAAATGCGAGTTTCGATGAAAGCGCGGATAATAGGCTGGTTTGGCGAGCATATTCTCATTTCCTTAACGCTACCGCCTCCGGTTTCGCCGCCGCCCGCGCCGCCACCCGCCCTGGCGACGCGACGCTGCTATGTTGGGCGTATCGATGGATATTGTAGAATTATTTATTCTTCAATCCATTGATGTTAGCAGCTACATTAATTTCAATATACGAAAATACAAACACAAATAGTGTTGAATAGAAAGTGTGAAGTGAGGTAACTGACACTCGGGGCCGATTTAATAACGACCACTGAACAGACGAGTTAAAAGGTAAACGACAACTATAATATACATCCAACGCGATAGGGTGGCAGTAGTGAGGCGACTCGGGGGGTTTTACTTGTTATTTCGGTTCAACGTAAGTTCGTTTGAATGTTAGGGCCGTCGCGTTGGTTCCGTATATTGTTTCATAGTGCGGATCCGCGGCGCCATTGTGATTCACATGTGAAAGTACTTGACTTCTGTTATGTCCCAAATCCCGAAAACAATAGCTACCAATTCTATTATTTTATTGCTATATACGGCAACGTGGTTTTCTATTGATTTTTCCTGTCAATAGGCGGTGGGTAGGTATAAGCCACGGAACGTACTCTATCGGGATTACGGGGATAAAGTTTAACAATACATGTCGAAATCGGAGTAAATCCGCCTATGCGAAAGCAACATAATTTGGAAAATAAGCTCAATATACGTAATCAATTACCCAACATGTTTCGAAATTTAAATAAACGTGTTTAGTCACAGAAGTGTTGTTCATTGTTGTTAATATATCCATTTGTTAATCAGATGTTAACAAGTTTACACCATTTCCTATGTCATAGTAAAGATCCGTTTATCACACTAACGAGAAGAACCTGATATCTTATTTGTTTTTAAACAATATTTAAGCAAATGCTCTTAGCGTTCCCGAAAAGCTTATGACACTCTCTATAAGGAAATTCATTAGATTGCATTTAATATTTTCTTTATATTTTGCTTTAAACACGTCAAAAATTAACAACAAAATATCCAAGATAACTATTATAATTGCCAATGTTACACCATATCCCCCCTACAAACTGATTCTGATATTTATAATTGTTAATTTTCAATCACCATACGCATTTGCTCACCTAATTTTGGAGATGTAATCATATTCCAGTCGCCACCAAAAAACTCAATAATCAAAAATAGGGTGAGGTTACTTTACACGTATTACACGCGCAGTCACACCCACTCATTACCATATTTTTCATGTAGTGAGTTAAGTGAGACCCCTTTTTTTGAAATCATATTGGCACCATTGTGTTATTGTGTGTGATTCATTGTTTTTTATCTGATTTCGGTTTTATCCGAACAACTATTTCGAATATCGCACAGAAAACACGACGGACAGTGTATTTAAGATATGATTTATAAATGTATTTTAAGGTACCGATCGATGTCTACGGGCCCTGTATTTGTATTGAACATTACTGTGTTGCCTGATATAAATGAATATTAAATCCGTATCTAAAAAATATTTCACTATTACTAAAGCCATTTTTAGAATGGCTTTAGTAATAGTCAAATATTTTAAAGTTAATTTATAAAAGTTTAATTAAGGCTATTTAATTAATATAAACTGTTGTAAGATCATACGCACACAGTCACTCGTGTGTCATTTAGCACTCGTGACGAACAACTCTGTGGGAATTATCTTATTTGCCTTATTTTGTCAGCGACAGTAATTATGTAACTGTTTATAGTCTTGTAATTGAAGGCAAACGTATTACGGGTATGTCATGACTTCAATTTAGGTACAAAATTTACAGTCAACCTACAAATTGGGTGATCTCAAACGAGGCTCGTAAACGGATGGCGTTTCACTGCTGTCGTGAAGCGACACTGACAAGTAAAGTTTATTCCAGGTTACTATAATTAGTCTATTAACATACACTTACATTTTAAAAATATGACTACCCCATTATAGCTACTGCTAGTAAATTCCGTTACTCTCCATAAAGCAACAACAAAAGCGCGACGCTAACGGCCGTAGTAAGTCGCATTCTACGGGCAACGCTACGCCACGCCACGCCGTATGCAATGCAACACGTATTCCATTTTCCGGAGCAACACTCTCGATGTGAGCCCACATAAATACATCCATTATTTACTGGCATTCAGCAATTTAGTCATTCACACATTTCTATTAATTTGGTGCAGTGTTTCTAATGCAAACTTCATCTATATTCGTGTACAAGACAAAAGTCACCTCTCAGTTAATAAATGGAAAAATTAACACCAATCCATTTTAAATCCCAAGTAAATTTAAATTTTAAAAATAATCATTGGTTTATTTTTTGACATTATTTTAACTCTTTAATAAGAAAGAAAGAAAGTAAAATATATTTATTCACAGCAGATTATAATAACTTTGAGATTAGACAGTGATAAGTATATAATACCGTGTATCTGCTAAAGGAGCTTAAAACTAACATTATGGTTAAATCTGTGGACTTCACACTAGGCCACGCCTGTTATAACAGATATAGTTTTCATTTAATATTCTTTGGAATCATTCGGTTTACGTAATTTGCAACGCCATGCGACGCGACGCGACGCGACGCCAGAACTCGAGCCCGTTACGGCGCTCCACTCGAGAACACATGCCACGGCGCGACTGCACTTGAACAATCGCTTCCCTTTACTTAATGGGACAGCTCGCTAACCCGTTTAAGGTAGCCCCTATTGTATAAATTTAATACAACAATCCAATTAACTAAACTATGATTAGAGTCCCACGTATAATAATTATACCTATTTATAATACTCTAAACACTATTTTTATCTCTATTTTAGAACCACATGATTCCCAATTCAGAATATAAGTTAGACCATAATGCAACATTTTTCCCGTAAGGGAATCGCACCCGGGATTTTCGACTCTCGGTCCATCAAAACAATACTTAATCATTGATTGCTACGAGTATTCCAGTTGAACAACTAAGATTTTATGACGTAATTGTTTTCGTTTACACCACTGTACTAGTTTCTGCTCGTAGCTTCCCCCGCGCGGTACCCGGATACAAAGATGCATAAATATGTAAAAACAATACCGAGTACTTTTTTTTTATAAATTTCATCGAGTTATAACAACCGTTAAATGTGTAAAGAAACTGATTAGGTGGACAGTGAAGAGAGCAGCGTGCCCGGAATGGAACCGTCCCCTGTTTCCACCGGGGGATCAGTTAGGTCCTGACCCGGTGCCAAACATAGGATTGAGCATGTGGGATCTTGTACCTTAAATAATATATTATTATACTGATTTCAGAAGTGTTTTTATGTGTCACTAATAAAGTAACTAGAAAAGGCCTCTGATGCTGAACCAAAAAAGTAGTGTTGGAATTTAAAAGACCACCAGTTACATAGGAATAGCTAAAACATGATTGTTACAATGACCACGCTTGCTACGGGACGAGCGCTTACGTTCTTACGTAAGAACGTCGGCGTCATATTTGTTTGTTAAGGTTTGGGGGCTGGGACTACTTATTTCGCACGTTGTGAGAGATTCAATGAAAACCTTGTTCTTATGTAGCCATGTTCTTTTCTTGTCTCACGAATTGTTGCCACTTCACTTTGACATAAAGCAAAACTATAGTGCCATAGACAAATTGTCCTTAATACGTTATCTAGCAAACAATTCAGAACTAATTTAATCTACTATCTTAAAGGATATCAGTTATTAGAAATAACCCGACAATACGGCTATAACACTGCTCTTACTTCTCTCGACAGACAATCAAATCAGGTCTGGTGTAACCATTCATATTTGAATATGAGATCATTTCAGATCTTTAAACGTTTCTCAAAGCCATAGAGAGTAAGTAGGTACCTCATTGAAAAGTTCCCGAACTCCAGCACACAGTCCATTCCCTAAAGCTGTTTGAATATAATAAAACTTAGCTCTTTATCGTTATTTTAAGTTTATCTAAACAGAAACACAAAGCATGGATTCTCGGCGGTCTTAATGAAATTGCTTCTGGCACATTACTTGTTCTAGAAGTTGACAGAAGTTGCGTGAACTTTGCGGACGGACTTGCCGCTTCTTTGCCGCTGATACATGATAGACAGTGTTAGTCTGGCTAGTTCTAGTAAGAAATTGTTTGTTGTCGCACCACCAAAGGTTTTATTTTTCACTTGCTTCGACCGCGGAGTGCTCGTACAAATAAATAAATAGTACATTGAGTAGCGGTCCCGACATACATCCTAGGACTCGATCGCAGTGCCATCCAGCCCAGTTGTAAATCTTAACCATCCGGGCACCCACTTTAAACATAAGTGGTGCCTACTAGAGACTTTAAATATTGAGGAAGAAGGAAGAAAGAGGAGAATATCCATTATGAAATTTCGAAACAACCTAAGGGTCCAAAAATGTGTTTTGGTGTGAAATAAAATTTGATGTATTTCGGAAACCGTAGAAATTAGAAATTCGTGATACAAGTTGTTATATACCCAGCTCCCGTCATCACAATTGTACGTACTCGTAGCTACACCATAGTAGCTTTTATGTCAAACTATTCTTACTTTTTGACTCATAAAAATCGGTGGCTAAGCTTTTGCATGTTGAGCGGACCAACAAACAGATGCACTTCGATTACAGCTTCATAGTACGAGTGCCCGAGATGCCGCCCTCCGAGCGCACCGCGCCCGCCTGAGTGTGCCTACGACCCACTCGGCTCACTACATACTCGCGGTAACTGGATCTTCGCGTAACTTAAACCTCACTCGCTAATTCCGCTCTCGTGTTCAACTTGTTTACAAATTTCGCCCCGGCCAATGTTTGTTTTGGTGTATTTAAATACAATTAACTAAATACTACACATTATCTGTGTTATGAACATTGTTCATGTACTTAACCATAATAATAATAAACTCCCAACATTATATTATATTGTGTCGTTTAGTTTATGTTGTAAAACGCAAATTCTGCTTTACAAAATATCTAAACATTTCGACGACGGTGGCAGACAGCCGACCGCAATAACGGCACAGCAGCAAGGAAAACAGAAGTGGCAATCAAAAAACGCAGACTTCTGATTGCCAAAAATAGGGATCTGTTTTATTTGGAGTCAAAAGCGAATGAAAATAAATTTGTCTGCGACAACAATCTGCAGGTCGTGTCACGTTCACATGTCGAGCGAATGCACCAAAACAGATTAAACTGTTTCGGGAAAAAACTGGCAATACATAGGAGTCTCGGATCGCGGATGACGTTCGCGTTACGTTATTTGTCAGTTCGTGTCGGCGACCGATAACGCCGCGTCCGTAGCTTGCCGCGCTGTTAAATGCTATTTGTCTACTATAGCTACAATAACGAATTTATGTTTGTATCTGTAACCGATTTCCACTGCGATCCTTGCTTGTGTGCTAGTTATGATATTTATACATCGACATAACTAATGCTTATATGTATAGCGATATTTTGTCAAAGCCGACTTCGTATAGGAGAACAATGGAGTGATTTGAGATGCTACTCCAATATTTTTTCGCACTGATTCCAGGATAATCTTTTTTACTAATTTATTTCGTACAAATTAAAGCACGCGCAAACAATTAACAAAATATTTACCGTCCGGTTCCTTCATATCTAACACCTTCGAGAAAAGGCATCGCCTTATTAAACCTGTCGGGCATCGGCGTATCGGCTTCGCTAGCTTCCAGCTTCAGGTAGTACCTATCGGAATAGACAATTGAAATACACACCTTGGTATTTTTACAAAATTCAGGAGCTTTTATATTTTCATTAAAATGAAAACCTTTTTGTTAATTATATAAGCAATATGTGAATGTACGTCAACCGGTGAGGCGTCAGGTACTCGCAAGCAATGACATATTACGCGTGTTCCTATCGACAGCTCAGATATCGTGTCGGATATAGGACTCATAATATACCTACCCCTTGTGGATTGTGCCACCAGTGCCAGGGAGACCGCACGCCCACTAACTAACCAATTTGTGATGGTATTCCTAGAGGTTATTATCATTGCTATTAATTCTGAAGATACGACAGAGAATTGTAACGGCGGTATTTGAGTGTGTAGGACTAGTCTGGGGGCGGGCGGCGAGCGGCGCTGCCCGACTCGACATATTAGCGGCGAGCGGAGGCGCTAACGACTACCGCTGATCAATGTGTTCCTGACGCCTCACTTACCCTCTACATTGTTTAGTGAACACTGCCGGCGATGCTTCAGTGTCTATTTAATAACAACTTGGGTATTCATCTAGAAAAGTTTTTTTTTTTAAATCATTACGTTCATTTATAGTGCTGCACCCTACATTAAATTTTCCATACGCTGGATATCCAAAACTGTATTCATAACATTCATACTCGAAACAAAATTATAAACTCTTGTTGAAATGAGTCGAATATGGGAAAACCTGCATCCCCGGCTTCTTAGTTGCTCGAGCCACTGCTGCGGCCTGTGAGCTGATTATTAATTTCATGGAAACAAATTATTTTAACCAATATTTGATTACTTTAAACCTAACTTACGATTAAACGATTTACCTACATTTTCTAATTTATTAAACAGTGAAGTTTTATCAAATTATTTAATTAGAAGTTAAAAGTGCAACCGCATATATTTTTGTATAAGATAAAGACCTTTTCTATAAAGGAAAGTAGTAAAGCAATTATAAAGTGTGGCAGTATTTCCCAGGCCCCATCGATAACTTTCAAAGTGGAGCGTCCAGCATTAATGAAAATAATTATTACAAAAGGGAGCGACAAGGGTTCCTTGAAAGGAAATTTATTTGCGTTAATTGTTGGACTTTTTTAATAATCCAACAGTTATGGAGTTGTTAAACAATTTTCACACAAATAGTATTTTACAAGACAACAAGTGCCAGAAACCTTATTCCTCATTCGTTTTCACAATCACCGATAAAAGTGAGTAAATCATATACAGAACTGAAACTCGGTCCCTCCTATGAAGCCCGTTATAAACTCCGAGATTCATTTGGAACAAATATCCTAAATGAGTTTAATTTCTTCTGTATTTCAATTCAAATTTCTTTGGTGTAATTCGTTTTATACGACTTTTTCCGACTAAATGTTACTGGATCATTACGTGCAGTCGGTTGAATTACTGCCTCTTTAGTCGCGTTTAATAGGGCTGACCTTGCTGGAACGTTTGAGATGACAGCGAACATTAACTATGAATTATAATGAACAATGCGAGAGTAGCTGTGGTTTTATAAATATCTTAAACTAAGGGATGAAATTCGTTGAGATCGTCAGAGCCGGACAGCCTAGCCGGTCAGAGCAGCTGATTAAATCAAAAACAGGTATCCAGTGCTTTTGTTGCCTGAGAATGTAGAGGTATTTGCGCAATACAATATCCTAAACGGGCGAAGAAATTCAGTATGGAAAAGCGAGACGCGAAGAGAGAAGGATTTCTAAGGTATAATGCTCTGAAAAAAAAACTCTTCATTTTAGAAAATTAACCGTCTCTTGTAGTGAGTACCTCGTCGACCCAGAAGGAATATCTGAGGGCTGGGCCCAGGTTCCTGTGAGGATCCAGGTATGAACTGGGGGGAGGTTTGCGAAATGAACCTGCGGCAGTGCAACGGACCAAATCAGTTGTCACCATCATGTGTATATCTTCTTCTTCTTCTTCTTCTTCTTCTTCTGCGAGTCACCGGTTCTTTCGAACCAGTGTAGTGAAAGGATTGTAAGTATAATTAAATTTAATTATTAATTTTACCAAGCACTAATATGTTCTATGATGATGATATCATGATATGTTCCACTTGGTAAGTTAATTACCGATACATAGGCACGTAAAAAATCTTCCATCTTCACGATTCAGGGATGCTATTTAGCGTTCCTATAAGAAAAGGAAGATCTACGTAACTCGCTTTTGTTGTGGGCAAGGATATCGCTTAACATAAGGTGGACCATCGGCTGATAATACCTAACTTATTGTAAGCATTATAATTCAAAGTTAAACGTACAGCGAACTCTTTAGTCGCAGCATTTATAAATGTAATATCCGACACTCAATTTCTTAGTTCCGACGAGTCCTAAACTCCTCGTTACAAACACAGAGCACGTATTTTGATTGAATTTTATTAACCTGTTAGTGGCGTGAGGGACGAGTGAAATGATGTGCTCACACGAGTGCCGAGAAGGCGGCGGCGGCGCGACGGCGCGGCGGCGCGGCGCTCCGGACAGGTAGCGCGGCGAACATGGCTGTCTTTGTAAATAATCCGTCATGTCGAAATTAGTATGGCCCCGTTTATAACTCATTTTTGGAAAAAATGCCACATGGCAGCTTTCTGCATAACTAGGCCCACTTGTTAGGCAGATTGTTTATGGATAGATAGATATATATTCCATCCATTTATCAGTTGAAGCTCAACTTTTTATTTTGGCAGTAGAATTTAAATCGAACTCCTTTGACGTTCCGTGACACGTTCCGCTCGATGAATATTCATTCGGACTTTAATCCCTCAAATGCGTTAGTTTTATACAAGTTTGTATGCAACTTTAAAACATTCAAAACACGAACATGAACAATATTATGTATTCATGAAATTCAGAATAATTCAGAGTAAAAATATCGTCACACTTGACTAGCACACTCGACAGAGTGGACTTACGGGCCCACTATCAATGAACGCACAGACTTTACAAAGTTTTAGATCCGTTTGACACAATATTGAAATGTCAATGGTACTTAGTAAATTATCGGTTACTATGTCAATGCCAATTATAAATTGCTTAAAATAAAAGGCTCCCGGTGCCATGTAATGTCATGCTAACAAATGTGCATGGCTTATCATTGGGACTATTGTGATTGAAAAGAGTGGGTACATAGATTAGAAGATACTGGAGCAGCGGTTTGAACACGCGTCAAACTTAGCGATAAATACGCGTTACATTATAATAAAAAAAAAATGATGCAGTTTCATCATCAGCGAAGAAGTCGCGGGAGCAGGTTTTTTTACGGATTTTTCGGACATAGAGATCAGGCTGGTAAACCCGGCACTACTCGATTTGATATATCAAAACGAACAAACTCTTGCATATATAGCACTTAAATTAATAATTTATTACTTATTAACATTACACTTATTATGGTGGTTGATAACACTAATAAAAATCACGTTGTAAAGTGAACATCATTCGCTCCGGTATTTATTCCATATTGTTTTCATTTACCAACAGAACTGAGATATTATTTAGTTAATCAAATTAATTTCACACCCATTTTACTCATAAGTTAAACTACGCAAAAATCAAGTAAATATTTACTTTGTAAGGCATAACATATTTGATAAATTGAGTGATCTAAATAAAACGCTATTTAAATTAGGTGCAGTGATGTCTCAGTTGTTAGTGAAGACGGCTTACTACCTATGAATCGTGGATTCCAATACTAGAATGAGCTTCAGCTTCCAGTGAAGGAAAACATCATGAGGAATCTATTGCGTAGTGGTAAAGCAAGCGCTGGCCTGTAAGAATTATAAAACAATATACTTCAAAGCACCCCGATAGCATACATGCTGTGAGATCAGTTTTGGCTGAGAATGACATCTCATTTACCGTCAGGTGAAAACACGCCCTGCCTACTCGACAACGTGATCCAAACACACGAAGATTTCTGTTGCTTTTTACTCAAGGTGATCTGACATTTCATAAACGAATAGTGTATTAATCAAAACGTAATAATACAAAAATGAATCTATTAAAAGTATAAACGAAGTATCAAACTTTTTGAAAAGTAAATATCTTTAAGACAGAGTGTTTGACTGTCTGAGGTTCAATAATTGGGTTCAGACAAGTCGAGAATTTCACTTAAAAGTTATTTGCAAGACCTTCCTTCCGCCTTCCCGTCGAAGAATAAAAGTCATAAGTCTTGTTGAAATATCGTAAGAATTGATGAGAAATTTACTCGACAAGTTCCAATTTGAGGCTGTCTTACTTTTATCGAATAACGTTTGCTTTTACTCGTGTAGGTATGTGACACGTATTATTCTTAAAGCGTATGCTAAGACCATTCGTTTAGTATGGAATCTAATGTCTTCTAACAATATCACACCGTTTTTGTCGTAAAATTTCCATTTACCATTTTGAGAATGTAGTGTGGGCAATTCATGATACATTTTTCAGGTGTAATTAAAGTGAAGTATACCTTGACCTAACCAGTAAACCAGTTTTCAATTGTCTCAGTGCGCTCCCCGTCTGTTGGTAAAATGACTTACGCACTCGTATTATTGCATGCTAGCGTTCATTTGCTCAAAAATGAGATTTTTGTTGTTAAATCATAAAGAATTATTATTGTTGCACGCGAGTCGGTGCGCTGTTAGGAAGACAAACGAGGCGCGAACCGCTGTGCTGTTTCATAAAATATTACATCAAAAGAAATGCAACTTCAAAAATTAAATTAACATTCCCTTTAAACAACGCTCATTTAAAAAATATTTGTATATTTTTTTATACATACAGACAAGATACATGTACATTGTTATAGTATTTATTGGCCAAATACAGTTTACACAATCAGCACCTCAGTCATCACAATATAAGCCAAGCTTATTTTAGACCACGCACAGTGAAAGGTTCCGTACTCGAAGTTCTAACAAAAGTTATTGTGGCTTGTGGAGTATCTTGATACATAAGATTATTTAACTAATATGTAGTTAGTTATGGTCAAGTCGAGTTACTTCGCTCGAGTTGTAATCGAGTCAACTCGGTATGTTCGATTGTCCGATCTATTTAATTCCGCAATGCAAATAAAAGATACCTATATCGCAAATCTCAGGTAATGTCAAATCATATCCTTTCTACTCCCTTCAACTTCAAACGTAAAAAGGGTGTCCTCAAACACTCCAAAGTAGGTCCCTCAATCGAGGCCAGTCTCCCAACCTTGTTATTCGAACAGTTCATCTAACGACCAACACATGCCGGGATAACAAGAAGCGATGCCAACAAATCATGTTTACGTAGCCCAACTGTAGGGCGTACCTACGCACTATGACAATCAAAATATCGTTATTACGATCCGTCAAAGTATTGGTGAGAAAATTACACAGTTCTGTGGTGATTTCACTACATCTTGATTTTCTTTTAAGGAAGGTCGCTTTACGCCCAGGGGACTTTTTTCCTCTGTACTGTGGTACTACACATGTTTTATTCTGAGGTAGTAATGTAACCGTGCGATTCATTTCTGAATATATACAACCAGTAATTCACTCGTTGTTCCGGTTAGAAAGGTGTGGTGTGTGTGTCGTACGATCAGGGAGACGCGCGCGGTGCGGCTCCACTCCTCGCAAATAATTACAGGGAAATGTGTAATTCCGTCATTGTGATGCAGCAACTGTGTTTAGTAGTAATTAAAATAATATATTTATAATTAAATTTCCTCGTGTCGCGCCGCGTCGCGTCGGCCCTCATCAACTGACAAAGAAACCTCCTGTTTGTCATACTTTAGCGATAATAAATTGTTACTTCGCGTAATTAATATACTTTTATTGCTTCTACTGTTTTCAATGCTGTACGATCAGTTTAAACTGTATAGCAATGTAATAAAGTGCAAAATCCATCAACATTTTACTGTGATAAAAGCAGTTTGCAAACATCTGTGGCAATTTGCGTTTTTGTAAGGGTGGCCACTCGCACTTCGTTCTGAGGCAGGATTAATAATACATTTTCTCGAACAGATTTGTGACAAATGATGAAAAATTATGAATATGTATGAGTTGTGGCACTTCTCAGTTGTTTTGTAACTCTGTATATGTTAACAGTTTTATTATGGAGTACTAATTATTATGAGATACAAACTTCTAATTGTAAAAACTTATGTAATCTTTTGATATAGAACTGAACTAAAATATATTGAGCTGGTTATGGTATTATACTCGGTTGGCCCGCGGCGCCGACAATGCGTTCGCTTTACGGTTGCACTGAAATGCAACCATTATTAATTTCAAACTTGCGACGGCCACTAAAAAGTTGAAAAATGGCGGCTCCCGCTACCGGGGCAATTACACTACAGCAGCGTTTTCATGTCACCGACCGTTTATTACCGACGCTGGTTGGCAAACAATGCGCACCAAAGTAGCAAGCTATTAAATGTACTTCACATAATTCATTTCTGTGTGCGCTGTGCACCACTTACATTCGAATCTTAACTACTCAAATTATTTTTCATTAAAATTATGTTAAATAGTTTCAAATTAGTCCTCAGAGTGAAAAGATTAATTTACTGCGAAAATAGGTATATATTTACTTCATAATAAAAAACACGATACTCGAATAAAGGTTTGAGATATTCTGATAATGACATAAGCAGTGAATGTACAAAATATCCATTTAGTAAACTAACAATTACACGTCGCATGAGTAATTATATTTTTTGTATGAATTAATAGATTAATAAATAAGAAACAATATTCAAAACAGCCAAGCATTATATAATGCGCAATAACAACAATTCCTACAGGATATAGCAATAAAGAAACACAATTATCGTACACATATGTGAATGTCCAGTAATATGAGATTCAGCAATACGAGTGAGTGTGTTGTACCTCGAGGTACAACTTACCGAAAGTTGTACTTTTGTACCTGCTTATATTAATCCCAATATCGAGGATAAATAAAAGGTTAGCAAAAACAGCGAATCCAATCAGTGGACTACGTTTATTGGAGCTGCGTATTAAGGACGTATTATAAAAAGTCATTCGGACGATCGTCTGTGACGTCATCAAAGCCACCAAATGAAAATAATCTTTTGAAAAATCGTGGCTTTGAATATATTTGTAAAGGTCTCGGGAAATGACCGCGAGCTAAGAATGCGTCGTGTAAATTCAGAGTTCTTACGAATCTACCGGACGAGAGGTAGAATGGTACCACTGGGTACCCTTCATTATTTGTGAGTAGGTATCCCAATCAGGAATGGATTAATTCAAGATTAACGCAATTTAATTTATTCAAGTACCTACTGATTGAGTCACGAACTTGAATTAAACTTACCTTTATCGATTCATTTTTGACTTGATTTGAAAGCCGTTCACGTTTTTTCATTGCCTAATAATTTTGTTCTTAATAATAACATTTTAAAAAACCTGATTTTTCAAAACAATCTTAAAAGAATGAAACGTGCACGGGACTGCAACAAACAACTGGAAACTGCATGTCGTGCTTTTGAGATGCAGTATTTAACGTTTCACATGGATATTAGTAAAATACCTCTACAACGTCCAATTTATAAATTTCATCCATTTAAAACGCACACCGGAGGTTAACATGTTAGTGGGTTATGTACGCAACTACGGAACTATTACTATAGATTATAGTTTCGTCCCGTCCGTCTATCCGTACGACAAACTTTTTACCCGGATTAGCACTGTCTAATTGAAAGTTACATATTATATTTTTTTTAAGTAAGGTCTAGAAATTGTATTTATATTAAAATCACAAGCTTTCTTCGATGTTTCACTGTGAACGGTATATTTTATAATCTCACGAGAGTTCGAATATATTTTCAAACAGACAGCCATATAAACACCAACTGCTGTTTAAAGTCGCCCTAACGAAGAGAGATGGAACCTCAAGTGCAGGAAACGTGTTCGCAAGAATGTTGAAGACGGGAATTATGTAAAGAATAGTTTTAAAATTACGAAGTGGGTCGGAGTGATTTATGGGCTTGTCGCGAGATGATTAATGCGAGGGCAGGTGAGGCGGCGCGGGCGGCGGGCGGCGCGGCGGACGGGCGGTGACGAGCCAACACAGATAAGTCAACATCGGACATTGCGGTTCGAATCCCCGCCACTTAATGCTCAATGTACAGCTAATATTGATCATTCCGTGAGCTGTGATTTAGGACGTTATTGCGTATGAATGTCTCCGGGGAATAGTTTATGAGCAGATTAGCGTATCATATCGTGTCCTGGTATAAAATTTGGGAAAACTAGGCGAAAATATATCTGTATGAGAATTTAGAGAAGGTTTAGATTAGCGATAACAGTTCTCTATAAAAGATATTGCAAGTGAAATATAACTTAAATATATAAAAACGAAATTTAAAAAAAATGCCGTTCGTTTCTCTCCTTGAAACCTTACTGCCTCCGACGCTTTTTATTGACTAATTCTCGTTGAGAACCGTCTAATAACAGGTATATCATAAGAATTTTAACAACAAAATATAATTTTAGCAATTGCGTTCACAAACGTATATAGCTCCTGAACTTGGTACCTACCTAAACAAGCAGATAACAACCGACTCGATGTACTGCGTTTGTTATTGTTAAGACAGAACGGAAACTCAATAACATCCGCGTAACGCAATAAAGCAACGACGAGACGGCGACGCGACGGCATAACCGCCCCGACCCGACCCGACCCTTGGTCACAGATATTTATTTAATTTATGCAGTGACGTCATTGCAGTCATTGTCAGGCTGCAACTCCTAGTGACACTGGTCCCTTTAAACTAGTGTAGTGAATGGAGCAACGTACGCAACAAAGAGGCTTTTTTCATGCAATAAGATGCAGCATCAGGCAGTTGCAAGATTTGTTGTTGATTTCAAGATTGTTTTTGTTTGTGACGCACAAACACAGTATATATATTTTTTGTATGTATCATATTATGAATTCATTTACATCAATCTACTTTAGTAAACTGGGATTTTCACTTTACACAAATTGATGTTTTCTGCATAAAGTGGGACAAAGCTATGTATTTATTTTTGGTGTAGGTACCTATCATCAAACAAACTGTCTGTCAACAACCGGAGCTGTGCTTTGCGAAGCGATGAATTGGCGAAATAGTCGCATATGTTTCTATTCGGATGCAGCTTACGCTTGTAAGCGTAACCGGACGGTGACGGCGCGTCTCACGATCGCGGGAATACCGGCACAACGACGGCTCTATAGCTACCAAACTGAAAACCTATACAATTCTGAATTTCAGATATAAATGTAGATTGAAACTTCCGTACCCATTTAACGTACGCGTTATAGAAATATGGATTTAACTAACCCATTACACGAAAATGGTTTTCTATTAAAGTTCAAAAGCTTTTCCATTCACTTGCAACGCATTATCATTAAATCCTGTTGAACTGGTTCTATTTTATAACGATATAAATGTATTTTGCTCCCCTCGCACCTAACGTGTGATTATTCCCGAAGTCAGTTAGATTAGATCGGCGCACCAGATTGGTCTTTAATGTTCCCGAACGGCGCTAACGAACTTCTGGAAAAATACGAGTTCTAAAAGGAAATACCGTCAGTGTTGCGACGACTGTCCTGTCCGAGTATCTGTGGGCGGCGTTGATCGGGATCGGCGGCGATATCGGCCGAGTGCTGTGATCGTATTAGGAATTCAATTAACAGCCGTTATTAATCTCTTACTGTAGTTTATTATTTCATTTTCGGTACCCCGAAACGATATAATATGTCTATTCTGTTTTCCTCATTCAGTTGAAAATGGGAAGTGTTCATTTCAATACGATAAGGAGATTGAAAACGTAATATATTTAAGTGATAAGTCACAATTGCAAAACAAAGCAATGATCTGATAAAGGACTCAATCCGGGATTCAAGGAGTCGCGGACGGGTTCCGCGGGTGCGGAACAACACACGGAAAGGGAATCCAATCTACGGCACAGAAGCGTTTAACAAGAGAGCTATCTAAACGGTCATCACTTCCGTCGTTTTCTAAAACAATTACGTTTAATTCGGAGGCAGTTCGCGAGTCGAGGGCTGCATTCACGTTAAATATGAACGCGACATGTCTAAACTGGCGGCCGATGCCTGCACGGGAATTGGGTTATACGCGACAGCGGTCGAATTATACAGTTGACTGTTGTCATATACTTTTTCTGATATATTAGCAAAGGGTTTGTAGTATTTATTCTTATTTCAATTTTTAAGAAAGAGATTATTGATTCTCATCAAAAAAAGTGTAAAGTGCAACTTATTATAGATACCTAGTATGCATTTTATTATTTTTATTAACTGGATTAATTGGAGCTCAGGTATAAAAAATTACATTAAAATTAAGAACATGCCAATTATTACAAGCAATAGAAAAATACTGAATAATATAATTACTTGTCGTTGCATAACTCGTAAATACCAGTAGCCGTTGTGTGTTTGAACGCGCATGGCGCACCTAGTTATATTCTGGCACTGTCAGAGAAACATTTCGCAGGGTAGGGCTCCCGCTCGCACGGGCCGGGACCTTTGACGAGTTGAGAAGTCGAGCGGCGGCACCTCTTTCATGAGATACCGGTTAACATGCCCCCCGCCCCACGGTGCACTCGGGTCGGGGAGACCCGCGCCCGCAGCGGTAATGCGTCGCCGTGGACAGATGATGAAAATAATTACTTTGCGCAGCAAAACAAAAAACCGACTTTTAAGTTAACTGTTAGCCATGAATGACTAATACACATTTAAAATTTCCTATCTCAAAAACTACTGAACCGATTTTGATGAAACTTGCATTATTCCCTAAGTTGAATAATAATTAAACAAAAAAATAATTATTTAAATCGAATTTGTAGTTCCGGAAATATGCGAGGACAAACATACAAAGATACATACATACATACATACACTTTTGAAATTTGGCACACTTGTTTAGAAGCTGATATAGTATGTATGTATGTATGTTGGCCTGTTAGACCAACATATTATACGAAAACTGGGCAGTTCTGGAAAAATTACATAGGTACATACGGGTCGAATTGATAACCTCTTTTTTTTGAAGTCGGTTATTGAAAAATCCTTAGAGGTGCGTACTAACCTACAATACTAAACGTATGCGCGGTTCAAACAGGATGTGGGGAAATCCTTAGGAAGCACACACATCGCCTAAAGTACTACAACTTGGTAAGCTAACATCATTCGACTTGCAAATGTGAACAAGAACGCACACTGAACAAAACTTGTTCGCAACAAACTCCTTCTCCTTAGCGATTATGACAATGTCTAGAAAACATAACTTGGAAACAACAGATTCCCTAAGAAATATTCGGCAATTTTGTGTGAAAGATTTTATGTAAGACTCTTCTCTCTATCTAACTTAGAAATGTAATTCAAATTAATGTTCAATGTAAGTCCTCTAATTCAAGCTTTACGGGACTACTTCGACGTCCCCGTAACAGCACATAACGGCCGGTTACAGATCGTATAACAGTTACGAATATTATATAATATATATAAGGTGTACAATAAAGTTATATTCTATTCTATTGTATTCTATAATACAGTGTAGGAACGGTAAACTAAAGCCATCAAAAATGTATCGTCACCGGCGCCTATCCAGCCTCTACTTAATGTAATCAACATTTCTTGAAACTGAAACACGGTTCGACGACGCAACGCCGACGTAAGAAATGAACTCGCGGCGCCCAAACCGGCGTGGGCGGCGCCCAAACAAGCAGCACGGGCAGCGCCCAAACCGGCGGCGCGGGCGGTCGTTTCACTCGTAAGTGTTCGGTGTTGCGTTGTCGCAATGCGATTGCAAGAGAAGCCTTGTTATAAACATATCATATGGAAAATATCTTAACAAGTTTACCAGCGAGTAGTGCAACTGAGTAAAAGGCTTTTCATTTAATTACACCTGAAAACATAATAAAAAGAAGTTTTTTTTTGTCATGTAAGTGATAGAACGAGCTGACGGCCCACCTGATGTTAAGTGGTAACCGCCGCCCAAGGAAACAGCAATACGACTCAAGTCCTCTACACCAAAGTACCCGCATTGCGTTGCGTCCATCACCCCGAGACGAATATCAAAATAAATCAATAATAATATCCAAGAATACAAAAAAATAGAGATAAATAATTTGTTTACATAAATTTTTTTAATGTATTCCTTGCGAGATGTTTCATTTTATGCAAAAAATTTCATAGAAAACTATTGTAAAATATTTAATTAACTTAGGTGGTACGTTCTTAGTCATAACCGAACACATTTTGGGTTCATTTTAAAAAGCGTAAATCATAATAAGCTTAAACATAAATAATACACGCACCTACATAAAATAGTTATGCAGCAATAGGTACTGCCGGAGAAAACTGTTTGTATATACAAAGTAAGTACCTAAGCAACGTCTCGCTGGAACCACTACTCCGCGCCGCGCCAGCGAGGCACTCATTTTAATTCTTCTAATATTGACGGACTCACAATCTGTTTCCAAAGCTGTATTTTCCAGAATCAAGGAGCGCGCGCTGTCCGATAGCTCCCCGAGAGACGAGCGGCAATTTTTTCTCTGATTAAAGCCGATATGACGCCGACCCGCGCCGGCGGCTAATTGAAAATTGTACAGCTATCTTCGTTCGAGTATTGATGAAAAAAATATTGATACTGCAATATGTAGTGTTCCAATAAAACTGATTGTTGAAAATGGCGGCGGCCGTTTTCAATCCTTAATTACAACAGAAATAGAAACAAGGTTCTGCCATTTGGACACGTTTAATATGTACGAGTGGGTACGTGCGCGAGCACGCACACTCCCGGACCGAAACCGTGTTCCCTAAATATATGTTACCCTTGTTTCCAAAATTGAACAAAAGAAGAAATCACTTTATAATTATGTTTATTTAGTTGATCCATCCGGGGATAGTATTACAAGTGTGAAGTTTGCCCTTTATATTATAAGCTAGATTGTTGTTAGATTGCGGCTCAAAGGTTCAGCACAGTTCATCTCAGTGTGTCATACACAGAGAGACAAACCGCGCTGTAGGTACTTATTGTACATTTTTTTTTATGTGATACCGTTACGAAACGAGCCGATGGCCCACCTGGTGTCAAGTGGTAACCTCGGGCCATAACGACCGGTGCGACTTGACATTGACTCCCTACTAAGTACGACAAGACCCTAGTCGCATCGTATACGCCCGTAACTCTGAGACGTGTAGGTGGAATGTCTCATGTGCCTGTAATTTCACCGGCAACCACACCTTTCAAACCGGAACACAGTAACGCGAATACGTTACTGCTTGGCGGCAGAAATGGGCATGGCATGGGCATTTGGAACTAGACTAAGCTGCTTGGCCTGTCTCAATCTCAGTTGTGTAATAAAGTACACGTTTATGAAATAACTACTACTCGTTTCCAAACCATAAGCCCTCAGCAAAACATGGTTTGCCATGCCTACTCCGAGAGTAGTCACGATTTTCTGTATGTATATGTGAGTTTTACCTACTGGTTGCGTGAACTTGTCGCAATTAAAACTTAACTCTTTGGCAATAACTGGACGTACTCGTAGCTTCCTCTACGACTTTTTCAGACTACAGAATGTCCTTATTATATTTGATACCTCCCTTATTTCGTCATTTTGAAAACTAATCAGCATAACCATTACTACCGATTTACTACTTGTAAAATGGAGCAGTTTCATCTTCAATAAAATAATGCTACTCGTATCTTGTCGAAGTCCGGTGTAATAATAATGGGGAGGTTTCGGGAAGTGAAGTATAGAATTGGACGGGTCGGGACAAATCCCGCCTGATACCTGCGACTGTCCGGCCGCGGGCGGACGTTCCCATTATGGGACACATTACATGGAGCCCATTCGGTCCACACCAAATAGCCCACTCAATCGTTTAATAGCTTATGAGTACAGAGGAACAAAATAAGACTACAAGTTGTTGCAAGAAGTCTATGTTTTATTTCCTTGCGATATATCCTGAGTGAAAAAAGCAAAATAGATAAGTGTGTAGTAGATTAAATATTATTGTTTTTACTATTTATTATATCTGTTCGTAACAGGAATGCGGAACAACCTGAGGAAGTAACAACAGACACTGAAGCCAGCACGTAAGAGGAATTCTACCAAAAATAATTGTCAATTATTTGATTTTTAAGAATATTATAAATAGACTTTCAAATATTAACAGGTATGCAAGTGCGTTTGTGTACCTATATACATAAGGTTTTGTATCACGACGGGCGACACAGAGAGACTTTCGTCCGGTGAGTGCATTTCTGTGTCCTAACTGCGCCCGCCGCCGCCGCGCCGCCGCCGCCGCGCCGATGGGATTTGCCGAACTTGTGCTAATTCTATCGAGAGCAACCCCCCTCCCCACCACCACCACCCCCTCAACTAACAAACAAACGTCACTCTCACGATTGTTCATTATTTACGGCGACCGAGAAACAATGATAATATATTTTATTTTCATAAAAATGACAGCATATTTTTAACCGATCACACATCAATATTGATTCACCAATATTGTAAATAGTTCTTTGGATGAAAAACATAAATAGCCGGTGATAAATAATTCTACATGAGCGTCGAACGACGCCAACACAGCAAGTTGACAAGTTCGGGCGACTCTGTAACTTGTCGATTTGAGAAAACTCACAAGAGGTCTTCCACCGATGTCGGACCGTGACAAAATAAACTTAACGACATTGTAATAAGGTCGATAAGTAAACGTGGAACGTGGAGCCACGAGTCACGGCACGGGTGCGACCCTAAACTTGAGCACATCTGTGACTTCACAATTACTTTGTTTACAAAGAAACTTATCTTAACCACGTGGTGAGGTGATGATTTACGCCGTGCAGATATTCATTTGATATTGAGACTCATTGCAAAATATTTGTAGTAGACATACACAATTATAAATTATATACAGGTCAATGGTTCGTGAATACAGAAAATATACTGAAAAATATATTGGTAAATGTTTATAATACAACAGACTCACATCTCGTCTCTAAGCTCCTTATTAACTTCCTTCGGGAGCAGCGAGGATCCAATCAGCGGGTTTATTTAAAAATAATTGTAAACCTTCGCCAAAGGACTCTCTAATTAGGTTTCATTACGAGAAAGCCCACGAGGCACCGCACTCACCCAGTTTTCTTTACAATATCTCGTATTTTTTTCGGTTTTTAGTAAAAGTATACAAAACCAAAAGATAAAAAAGACAATAAATGGGTAACCATTCGAAAATTAAACTTGAAAAGAAAAGAACCAGTTATTAAATGGGTTTTCCTACTAACAGCCGATGTCGATAGCGAGAAATATCGCGAATAAGATTTCATTTACGAAGGGCCACGAGTATTGATACAATTCGCATTTCACTATCCTGCCTAGATGTAGGTAAGTTCATCATCCTAAAAACGATATAATATCATTTATTTATCTATACAAATAAATAAAATTGGATTTGGAATGTCTATTTGTAATATTAAAATAACCGCTTATTACTAAGTGCATATGGAAGTATGTATACACGGTGCATATACCAAAACAACATTTTTTACAATTTTTGTCTATCTGTCTGTGTATCTGTCTATCTGTCTGTTTGTTCCGGCTAATCTCTGAAATCGCTGGACCGATTTTCACGGAACTTTCACTGGCAGATAGCTGATGTAACAAGGAGTAACTTAGGCTACTTTTACGAGGGGTAAAATAGGGGTGTGTGATAAAACCGAATTCCACGCGGACGAAGTCGCGGGCAACAGCTAGTTTCATGTATATTATGTTACACAGAAGAGCAGCGCTTCTGCCAGCCACCGGCAGCGGCAGTGCGGCCATGAAGGTAACACCCGCGCTGAGCCTCGGTCTTATAATGTTCTACAATGACTGCAACGGAATTATGAATCAAACTAATATTGTTATAATGAAACAATTAGGCACTTCCAACAGACTGGCTTTTGATCGGAATGGCCGCCACCGCCGCCGCGCCGCCCGCCTTGCCGGTGACAGCCCACCACGAAGAGTTCGATCAGTAACAAGCTCAAAGCGACCAATTAATTATTTCAAAATAATTTAGTATTACTTTAAGGACAGAAGGGAAATAAGGATAAAATCATCAAAGACAATAATATCAGATAAATTCATCGTAAGCTGGAGGCACCACTCCGCGCCGCGCCGCGGCACCTACCACCTGAGCAAATATTTGTCGGTCCGCAAATAAATCACGCTTTGCAAAAATTTGTCGTCAGAGCATAGAAATATATCTACCTCGTCTGACTGAGTACAAATTGATGATTTTGGGCATGAATAACGGTATGTTCATATTATTATATGGCCAAAGTCTATACGAGTACCTTAGGGCTGCCGAAACAGCCGAGTCGATAGGACGTTTGCCTATAAAAGGAAGACTCTCGCACTCGATACTCGATCGGGCTGTGTTGGATGTATGTTATGATCTGTAGGTATATATGCCACCATTATTCTTTAATTAAAAAATGATATTTAAAAAAAAATATATATCGATGTATTTTTATTTGTATTTGCGACAAAGGGAATACTACCTCTAATAAAGCAGGGTTATGAATGTTATATATTCTACGAATACACTGTACCTAATATATACAGAATAATAGTTTGGTCCCAATTTCACCTGTTAGCGATATGGATCAATTGAGCTATTTATAGATTGTTAGAAACTATCTTTAGATAGCTCAACTGATTTTATTGTACTTTGTAAATATTATGTACATATACATACGTAGATATATATGATTAGTAAATTGTTGTAAAATAAAATAATAAACATAATATTCTAATAAATATCAGAGGACTTATCACACAGCGCCATCTAGCCCCAAACTAAGCGCAGCTTGTAGGTAGGTACTATGAGACTGGGGGACTTGTTGAAACTACACAACGCCTATACACTCCTTAACTCCTTCCTTAATTTGGTGGGCTTAATAAATTCAGATATTCATTAAAGTCATTAGAAAATATCTGTACTGAAGTTAAATGCTGCCATTTCACAACATAATGGGAAAACTTAAACCTACATTTTACTACATTTTCAATGCATTTTCATTCAAATTCATTTTGACCAATTAGCTGCTGCACCGATTTTTATTATTAAGATGTCATTTAGAATGTCATTTTCATTACAGAAAGGAATATGGCTCTTACGTTATAAAAAAATCAAGAAAATCACCCGTGGCCGTCTTTCCAAAAATCAACTTTTTGTACAAAAGTACGGCTTGAGTCGATTCAGTTGCACGCGAGTGTACACAAAACATGGTGTCACGTTTGGTAACGCGCAATTCCTTCCTCACTCATATAAAATGTGTAGCGTGGTGCGTGTTTGCACACACAACGATGCAATATTGCCGCGCAACACCCCGCAACATGTTGCAGCGTGTCGCGCGCGCGCCTCTCTACCCCTACAGCGCGCCCCTCACAACATTGTCGGTTAACACACCCTGTGGGATACCCGATAAGGTTTTCAAACTCAATTGAGTTACTTCACTTTGTAGATGAATTTCGTAAACGCTGGCGCGAGCCGAGGAGATAAAATCAGTTTTTAAGTTAATTAGGGTCGGCAAGCCAATCAAGGATATATACATTATATGCTCTTCCCTGAGAAATGTTTTTTTCTAAAACTGAATGAATCTGTCAACAAATGACGATTCACGATTCGAAATTTTATGGATGTTACTTGGGTAGATCACAAAGAGATATCATTTCAAGTGGATCTCATGTCACGATCACCTTCAGAGTTAGTGGCGATCGGTTACAATTTCTATGAGGCTTCTTGTTTAGAAACAAGTTACACTTTACACGGTACTGAATGACGTGACCATTACCACTGCGCTATGCTGCGCTACACTGCGCTACGCTGCGCTACGATGCGCTGCGCTGCGTTCCCAAATCCCGTGGCTGCGTGTTACTGTGTTGTCGTACCGACGTTGTGTCGTTTTCCCAATTTGTCCGGCGTGTTTGTTCCCGGTCGAGACGCGGGACCGCCGCGCTCCACCCGCCCACACACACCCACACACAGTACACGGCAAGCAACCAGTACACCACCCACGGAATATATTATGTCCCATTCCTTTTCGATTAATGTGAAATCTCGTATACTGAAAAATAAATAAAAAATGGTTGTCTGTAAAGTCGGTTTACTGACGATAGTTGAACGTGACAACGTCTTAAGAAAATACTGAGGGAATGGTAGCATTTTTCAAAAGAAAATCGCATCGCTCACTCAAGTAGGAGAGAGACGGATGTCGAACGCTGCCGAACGCAAAGGCCGATTGTGCTTCTTTGTCGCTCGTTCCGCGCTCTCGCTTGCACTTGCACAAGCCTTACATGGAACGCCTCAGAGCGAGGTAACGCCGCATGAGTCATGTTTTTTCGTGCGTGCTGCCGGCTCTATCGAATTATAAGACGTTGTCACGTCAAAAAGTAGCAACAAGTTTTTATTAAAAAAAAGTCCACAGACACTTGCTGATATCTCTATAGGATCGTATATGCACATAAAGAAATACATATTCCAGAATTCAAGTTTGTGCGACAGCGGTTTAAGCGGTACCTTGTCTATAACAATATGTCAGTCAGTCACACATTCAGTTATTTGTCTCTTACACATGTGATTGTGTACAACGCGCATGTTGCTACAGTACTGGATTTGAGGGGCACTGGGCAGGCCCTCGTGTACTGTGCGGTCCCGGCCGGAGGAGACTGTCGACACACAAAACAAACAATCTGTTATTTGCACCCAATATTTGCTAATCTGAATAAAACCAGCCAAAAGATAATAAATGTGAAAGAGACCCGCAGCGGTAAACATGTTTGTCAAACATATCGGCGTTTATTCCAAATACCGTCTTATCTTTTTAGATATTTCTGAGATACATCACAGCGAGCGTCATCTTCGTATTGCGGAGTATAACAGCACCAAATAAATAGGATTACGCTGTTTATGTTCATAGATTTCTTACAAAAAGAATTGTGAAAATAACTTTTTAAGTACGTGCTATGTTATTGTTCCCACGCATGTATTGTCAGAAGCTACAAACAAGTAACAATATATGTGAGTGGTCGGCTTTAGTTAATGCTGAGCCACAGACACGGTTGCGGCTCGGTATTAACGTTCTGCCAAACATGCCATTGCAGCCACATTAAAAGCTTTGTTTTGAAAACGGTTCAATGGATTGTGCTTTATTAACCGAAATGCGATAAATCTGAGTACCTAATGCATGATAAGCACAATCAAATAGATAATTAACAGCGCAGTTACAGCCTTTAGCGGCGAAGCGGGCGGGTGTAGCGAACCGACGCCACCGGGACTCATGCTGCATGCCTGCCTACCTGCCTGCCTGACTGCCTACCTGCCTGGCTGCCTGCCTGCCTACCTGCCTATCTGCCTGGCTGCCTGCCTGCCTACATGCCTGTCTGCCGGTGTTATCATATATTACTTAATCTCTTCCTTTACAAATATTTAATGGTTTTTATTGTGAAAACTTTCAAATAATCTCAGATGTCAGCCCCCATCAGTGCAATCCGTAAGCGCTTTAATGACTATTTACCATGCAGCGGCTATAAATAACGAGCAGCGCGCGCGGCGGCAACGACGCTACGCGGCACCGCAATAACGTATCGCGTTTCTCGTACAACGCCACTCAGTTACGGGAAATATCAAATTAATTGAAAACACAAGAGGAGAGTGAAAAGGGAATTCATAGGCCGGCAAGCTTCATAAGCAGTAGACCGCATTACAGACGAATAATATAATAATATAATATAATAAATAATTTAAAAACACTAACTCTCTCTTTCTCTCTTTATACACACAAATATTCGGTATAGCCCGGTGGTGTTACGACAGAGTGAGTGTGTAGCCGCTGCACTCACTAACATTATGCTTGTGAATGCATAACTTTGTGCTAATAGCGTATAATATCAAAGATGTAATTTAATATTTTTTGTGTTAGTTTGTTGAAATATATGAAGATAATTGTTCAAGATGTAGAATGAAAGAGATCAAGTTGACTGAGACCTTTCACCGAAAATGCTGTCTTATTCTTTTGAAATATAACAAATTAATGTATGATGGATGATCCCTTTTATTAAGCTAACTAAAAAAAAGTCAGCGATGGCATATGAGGTTTCTATAACAGTTTAATATATAAATGTGGAGTTTGGAAAGCTATTTAGACGGTTACGATATTTGTCCTTATCAACTTATATTAATCATAATAATAATATTATTAATCATTCCACACTGACGCTACATTAGTATCTACATTGCACTCGTGCGAAGCCGGGGCGGGACGGTAGTATCATATATCTTAAAAGTGCACGTTCGGTGGCAATAATGCAACGCTGTTTCTGTAAATCACTGTTTGTGTTCTGAAATTACGACGTAATTTCTGTACCTTATTAGGAAACGGAACTAGAACACAATTGAATGAGCCCGTAAAAACATTCCCGATGACAAAAAATCATGTTTGCATAAATTATTAAGTGCGAAATGTATCAAAGTTAACAAAATATGTTGAAATATGTTAAGTGCGCGCACTTACTCCTCTAATGAAATTATAATCCCGCCGAGAGATTTATTAAGCGAGGTCACGTCTCCGGCGCGAGCGCTCACTGCGAGTGCTCACTGCGAGCTCTCACTGCGAGCGCTCACTGCGCGCCCTCACTGCGCGCCCACACTGAAGCCACTGTCCTACCTTTTTCTACTGACCACAGCTTTTATAAACGATCATTGAGCTCATAATGTAGAGTACAGTAAAAACGACTCGCAATATAAGGGTAAATATATATGTATGTATATACACGCGGTCGCGTGGGTTTACAAGCTTTTTCATCACAAACTGTTGTCTTTTGTAAAGTTTTTTCATTGAACAAATATTTTATTCATGTTTAAGGCATGTTTTATTCGTTTGATATAAAGTGGCTGTATGTAAGGGGCTGTTAACGAAAAAAATTGTATAATCTCCAAAGTAATTCACTCTGCCTACTTACTACAGGGAGTTAATATTACGCGTACGGGCCCGTACTCGTAACTGCGTTCCGGCAGCCGACACTCTATTACTAGTTACTTCTCGTACGAACTTGAGTTACTAACTAGTGCTTATTCTGTGGGTTCGCTCGTAAACGAGTAATTGTGTAGTGATATCAAGAGACATAAACCCGTTGTCAGTGGGAACAAATCTCGTCTCCGCGCCCACGCCACGCCACGTGTGGAACTCTACTATCGAATAACTACGAAATAACCATGTTCACGGATTACGTATTTCGTTGAAGTATAATCCAAAATTGTGATTACAGCCACAATAAATAAGTACGTTAAAATGAATAGCACTGGGAACGAAAGTAACTTCAGTGACTTTGACTTGAGTCGTATTGCTGTTGTCCATGGTGGCGGTGTGGCGGTTACCACTTAACATCAGGTGGCCCGTAAGCCCGTTTGCCACAAAACATAACAAAAAAAAAATACAGTTTGCCTTGGCCAGGGTCCGAATCCGGGACCCCTCTTTTCACAGCGACGTTGCTACGGAGCCGTTAATAAATGACTACACGTCGCTTCGCAACTCATACAGGTACCAAACTGATATGAACGGTAGGATACCGCATCTATTATATTTTGTCAAATAAATCACGCGAAATCGCGCGGGAGGCAACTTTCTCTGTCTCCATTTTCATACAAATGTTGTAAAGTGATATTGCGTTCCGTGCCTGTTCGTGGAGTTTTAAGAAATTGTTGTTCATTCCAGCTTTCGTTCAATGTCCTTCTGTCGGTCCCGTGTATCATGACGGGTGTCCCGTCTCGTCCGTGTGCCGTCCCGTCCCGCATCCCGTGCCCGTCCCGTCGGGTGTCTCGTCGGCACCGCGGACTTCACTTCACAGAACACCTCATCCAATTACTTACCAGACGATACTATCTCCATTATACCTCTACAGGTGAGAGGAACATTTTAGACATGAATACACTCTTTCGCCGAACTTTTCGGATTGTCCCAGACACACAGTGTGTAGTGTGTATCACTCTGCAAATTGATACCGCCCCTCTATTTCATCGGGGGTTCAAAACAGCTTTATGACGTTCAAAAGCTAGTGTTATAAACTGATTGTAATCTGCTTTGAGAATTGATTATATAAATAAACATAAGTAGACTTGTACCAAATGTGTGTTTCCTGTCCTTCATGGCCTTGTATAATATGATAATTATAGTATAATAGGCGGGTGTAAGTAAAAAAAGCATCGAAGCGAACCCGAGTACCTACCTGCAGACTGAAAACGTTCGCTTTCATTTTAGTGCCGTTTCCTTACTTTGGTGCGGCTTCAACAATTAGCAAAACAGAAGCGACAACAAAATATAAATATAAATCATCGTTTAAATTTCCGGGCGCGTCGCGTCGCGTCGCCTTGAGTCGCGTCGCGTTGGGCTGTTTCTATCGCCGGCCCATTTGTGTAAAGTAACGCGCTTGTGTATTATTCATACGCAATATAAACGAAACGTATTAAACATTGAATAATGGAGCACATAATGCTAATGTGATTTGAATAACGTTTCGAATTCAATACACTTCACTAACAGGTATTAGGTAAAATTACGTATGTACGTTTTGAGAGTACACAGAGTTAATGACGGGTAATGTAATCGGTGGGTAATTCTCGTGATCTCTATTGTATGGAACAATCAAACTTGCGATAATTCACTGTTTCAAATTCAACTAAGTATACCCAATAATATACCCAACGCGTTATATGGGGGGAGTAAGAGCTTCATTATATAACGTAAACTATTACAGTGGTGTACGTTATTTATCTCATAATTGACACGTTTGCATGTTGTATACAACTTGACTTAAATATATATTATTATTATTATTAACTTGATGTTCACAGTAAAGTATTGCACTCCTGTTGTAAGGAATATACATCGCAAAGGTAAAAAATATAACTATCAGTTTGTTTACGTTGTTGTCTCGTATATACGTTATATATTGTTAGACGGTAAGAAAACTACAGTAACACTAGGTTTTATATTTAGCGAGTGCGCGGCGCATCATTTCTAACTAGCTGAAACAACACAGTAGTTCCGTTCAGTGCAGCGCAGTGCAGTGCCGTGCCGAGTAGTATAGATAGTTGTGTAGCGTGAGGAGCTATTGCTTTCTCATCAAGGAAGCGAGGAGTGTGCTACAAAGCGCAAACTAGTGGGACGAACAAAAACTTAGGACAGTGAATCTGCCTCGCGTGAGACGCGCAGAACAAACGACACGCTATGAGCAGTCATCGGGTCAAATAGAAATGCATTTCGCCCTAATTGCATTTTTATTTTCGAAGAAGTACTAGCAGAAATTCCACGTCCCTTAAAAATCTAGAAATTACTTAAACATTTAATACTTATTAGAAAATCTTTGACTTGAGGTATAATTGATCTTTGAGGTATAATTCCTGAATTCTTTTAATTCGTAAACAAGTTCACATCGAATGCCACCAGGTGTAATCGGAAAAATCTAACAGTTTCTCTCTTAAACGAGTAACTTTCAACACATAGAAAACTATATGAGTTAAGGTATTAAAACAAAACCAATTGATTTAGTTAGTTCGTTGCTTTAGTAATAAGCTTTTTGCTGAAATGAAATATTTAATGTACGTATTGAATAGAAAACAAAAACAATATTCGTAGGCGCTCCCGTCGATTCGCACATGAAGGAATGGCGGCCGCTCACCGCACGTTTGATTGCTCCCCGCGGCCGCAATGTCGACGCGCCGCGCCGTGCCGCATGCCAGCCGGCTCTAGTGACGCGCGCTACACACCGAGCGCACACTCGTTGTAATGCTTAGGAGCTCGGTTAGGATATACATAACAGGAGGCTCGTGGCCAGCTTCTGGTGCGTGCCGACACTCCTCCAGCTTGTGTTGAGTGCCGACACTCCCCTAGCTTGTGGTGAGTGCCGACACTCCCCCAGCTTGTGGTGAGTGCCTACACTCCCCCAGCTTGTGGTGAGTGCCTACACTCCCCCAGCTTGTGGTGAGTGCCAACACTCCCCCAGCTTGTGATGAGTGACAACACTCCCCCAGCTTGTGGTGAGTGCCAACACTCCCCCAGCTTGTGGTGAGTGCCTACACTCCCCCAGCTTGTGGTGAGTGCCTACACTCCCCCAGCTTGTGGTGAGTGCCTACACTCCCCCAGCTTGTGGTGCGTGCCGACACTGCCCCAGCTTGTGGTGAGTGCCAACACTCCCCCAGCTTGTGTTGAGTGACAACTATCCCCCAGCTTGGGGTGCGTGCCGACACTGCCCCAGCTTGTGGTGAGTGCCAACACTCCCCCAGCTTGTGTTGAGTGACAACTATCCCCCAGCTTGGGGTGCGTGCCGACACTCCCCCAGCTTGTGGTGAGTACCTACACTCCCCCAGCTTGTGGTGAGTGCCTACACTCCCCCAGCTTGTGGTGAGTGCCAACACTGCCCCAGCTTGTGGTGAGTGCCGATAATCTCTGGGCTCGAGAGACAGACAAGTATTCAAGTGTTCACTTATTCTTGACCTCTGAGCCGGCACTCAGACAGCTTATCTAATCTACTGGGCATATTAAATTCTTTATACCTGTCGAGAAACCAATTATCTGCGTCACTGGCGGCAGCTGAACGCCGTTCACAGCGTCGATCATTTATCAAACTTTAGCATATAGCTTTAAGCATTCGCTGCTTAAAGCGATAAAACAGATTTTTTTTATATCCATCTACAACCACAATATTTTCATGATGTATATTATGATTATTTTTTATTATTCATGTAGTCATCATATGCATATCGGAAGAAGGTGCGCGCGGTGGATAGGAATGGAACGTCCGCTTCTCGCCGAGGGGAGGATTATACTATACCTTATATCTATAACTGTAGCAACTCGCTGGAGGTGCCGCTTAGCACCGCGCGACGTTACCTCACATTGGCCACATAAAACAAATGCTCATGTTGTGCCACATGTGAATATTGTGATCTAACAGTCCCGCACAAAAAAAGGCTTCTCGACAAAAACTACATCCCATTATGGGAATATTGGCTATCTATCACGAGCCGTCGTTGCCTCCCGTCCCTCCGCGCCCGCACCCCCCCGCTGCCCTGCCACCCCGCCGCCCCGCAACCCGCGTCCCGTCCCGTGTCACTGCAAGAGAAACTGCCAGCGACAATCTCAAAGCTGACCTCTGCGACTCTCGTGTGCCGCTACAACGAGTGTGTGGAATGTCAGCCCAAGGGACCCAACCCTGAATGGCCAATAAAAACACAAATAAAAGATCTAATATGTTTTGTTGTTATGTATGATGTATGTATGTACGATTGGAGGCCATCGGTGCAATCCAATGCAAGAGATTATGCGATTCAGTATTTATGTTTTGTATTATCGGAAGCCTTTCAGGAAGATTAGATACATACACGCAGATAAGGCATTTTATTTTCCTATTTCCACAGACAACCCCCGAGCTAACCTAAAACTAATTAAAATGCGATCTTTGTATCTACGACTCCCTTGTGTGAATTTCTCTCGTCGAAAAATTTTTCCCACGGGTCATAAAGTTAGTTGGTTACGCGCGGCGCGGCGCACCGCGGATTCGAGCCGATAAAACTACTGTTTTACTGACTACCGTTCAAAACAGGAAATATATACAAATATATTTAGATTAACCTCATTGTAACTACAACATGCTGACTAAATTAGTATAGTTAAAATAACTCATCTTAAGATGAGGTCTGAGCGCACGCACACACACACACACCCACACACACCCACACACACACACACACACACACACACACCCACACACACACGCACACAAAACACACACACACACACGCACGCACGCACGCACACACACACACACACGCCCACACACACACGCCGACCATAGACAGTGTTTCGCGAGGGCCGTCGTCAGGGTGAACACTGGTGTCTCTCTCGGACCGCGTATTACAGTTATACATATTTTACGTTGGTTTTCGTGGCCTTTGTATCAGTAACAACGTGAAGCTTTCCGTGCTTTTCATCGCTTCAGGTGCAATTAAAGAAAACCTAGCTCAATTTCTGAAAAGAAAATTATCGGTACATTTCAAAAGTAGGTTTTATAAGCATATTATTATCATAGAAACATATTAAGCTGCATAAGCAATAAGAACTCACACAGCGATACTACCACTCTAATACTTCAATACAGACGATTAGATTAGACTAGTAGTGAACAGTGTGTCACGTATAATGTACAGTTGCAGATAGATACTGATTGCATTTCCGGTGAGAAGTGTGGAGGGAGGATGCGATGCACCGAGCGAGACGCAGGCACGCGACGCGGTTATCGCCGCGCCGCGCCGCGCCCTATATAATAGCTCACTTTACTTGTTGAGTCGACACGCGACAAGTCCCGCGGAGTGCAGCGCCGCTTCGCGTCCTCCCACGCTAATCACACGCATTCATCTATACAAATAAATAAAATTGGAGTGTCTGTTTGTAATATTAAAATAACCGCTTTTTACTAAGTCCATATAGATGTATTCACGTAACATATACCAAAACAACATTTTTTACAATTTTTGTCTGTCTGTCTGTTTGTTCCGGCTAATCTCTGAAAAATGTAGTTAACGAAACCACGCTGTTTTATTCTTGTGAAACGTAAATTTGAAATATCACAGGAAATTACGATATCGGGAAGTACGAAATGAAATGCAAAACCGGCTATCCATCGTACGCACGAGCCGCTCGGAGCGCTCGATTAACGCAAGCCGCCGCCGGCCGGCCCCGGACACGGTCCGGTGTCGCCCCGTCCACTCCCCTGTGTGTCCCCGTCCGATACCGCGACGCTTGATGTCCAATTATTCGTGACACCGCGCCACAATTATGAGATGTTTACGAGTTCCGTGCGGTGGCCATTTTATTTTTATTGGTCATTTGTGTATATTTAAACGTCAATTTCGTATATTTGATTTTGAAACCGATAAACGTTGTTAAATAACTTTAATAAAAGCTTTTACTGTTTTGGGACGGCAAATAATAATATTATTTGTCGTGATAACAATATTCTAAATATTATAATTATTATAAAAATAATTATTTATTACTTTATATTTTTTTCACATGTTTATAAATCTAGTAGAACAGCTGAACATGATGTAATACAAAACTAGCCAGTCGAGCTGGCGCTGAGCTCGACGCGCTGGAGGTGGGTAGCGCCGGCGCCGGCGCGGCGCGGCGTCAGCGTGGCGTCAGCGCGGCGTCAGCGCGGCGTCAGAAGGTTTGCGCCGCGGCTCGTCGTCCGTCAGCATTATATTCAAATCGGCCAGACGCCGCGCGAGTGCGGAACTGCCTGATTTATTCGGTTGCACTCCGCGCAAATGTGTTGGACATTTGTAATTAAAATACATAATTTATACACAATTTATCCGCATCTTTCCTCTCCATTTCATTTTGTAAAAGCTAAATCGTAGGTACCGTGCGGTTTAATATTTCCATTTGTAGATAACTCGATTTTGGGTAGCATTTATCCATTTTCGTGATATATGATCTCTTTAATTTCAAAACTGATACCTATGTTTTGAAAATGTTGAATAGTCACGGGGTTCAAATTTCAAAACGTCATTGATTCGGCACAAAATTAAGTTATAGTTGAAATCATTGCTAATTACGTGACCTGCGTCCAATACTCTACTAATAGACATGTCGATGGCCAAAATGGCGGACAACATGCGCGCGGACAACATACGCCTCTGCCATGCCGCTACACTTGTCATTCAATTCAATTCAATTCAATATATTTATTGCTGTCACATGGTAATTTGGATATTTATAACAGTAGGTAGTGTCACATGTGAACCTTTTGTATAAGGTATAGCAATTGGTAGGTAGACCGAATTTTTTTAATAATTATGTCGGATTAAATAAATATAAATTTCAGGTAGGTATTAAATTAGTTGATGTCGTAGTTTGCGATAAGGTATATATAAGGTCACTGGTAGGACAGGTAAATGTCGTAATAGTCGGTGATCGGTGATTGCCGTAGTTACCGATACAAATCACAAACTGGCACAAAATCACCGACATAATAATATATCCGTCCAGTTAGATTGTTTTGGTGTGTTGATTTGTTGTGAGACTTCACTGTACTTCAAAGCGAGCAAAGTTATCGTAATTAACTTGAACAATTCACCATTATGTTCATTTATTACTTCTTGAGGGGTCTCACAGCTCCTAAGGTTGGTTTCTCACGTACAATTTAGTGCAAATGTAATTTATGAAGTGGGTAATGTCGTGGGCTCGACTCCAACATTTGTGCGACGAATATCGTTACATCCATCAACATACTGGTGAAATGGCCAACTTAAATTATTTTATTATTATTGAACAAGTTAGTTTACTCAGGTTACGTATTACTGGCATTAAAAAAATAATGTAGACAGGCGTCACGGCGATGAATCTCGTGAGTTGGCTCTGTGGGAAATGTCCACCAATATTTATTTATTTAAACAAAAGATAAAATTATGAATACCAAGAATTCCCAATTCAAGCAAAGGTTAAGCAATTCCGCTCACATTGTGCCAATGTCCGGCAGCCTATTGTAAGTATTGTGTGCGTCCTGTAGGTACGTATGCAATAACCCGCCGCCGCGTCCGTGACGCGATATTAGCATCGTATACAATACAAGCACCGGGCTTGCCCCCCGTCTCCTGTACACACACCTAATTGTTTTTCTTCCCGCCCAAGCCAATACACCCGGCTAAATATACAGACTAAGTATTTCGGTTCACCGATTTTCATTTTATTTAACTCGGCGGTTTCGAGTGTGCTCCATATATCGCATTCCTGATGGAACACTTAATTATTCTCCAAATTGTGACATGTTGACAGAATACAAAAAAGAATGACAAAATTTGAAAAATTATGAATAAATTAAGAAATATACGGTGCGTAGATAATATAAAAAATGGAATAACAACCTGCAAGACATGAGTATGAAACGGGTACAGGACTAACTTCAGTTTATTTATTATGGACAATAGGCGAGGACTCCACAGACGCGCGGCTACCGAAATGAACTTTGAATTGTTATTTAGTTTTTCAAAAGCTACCGATGTATCTATACCTGCGCGAGTTTATATTAGAACCGTTACCGATAAAGTGTTCAATGATCTTTAACATAGAACTGTACACAAATAGCGAATGACACCCGCATCACTAATTTATTTGTGATGTTAAGGCTTTAATGAATCAGCGAAAACAGTAAACAAATATAAAGAGAGTGTTGCTATTTTCAATCTGGCTGCAAATAACCGTTAGTTCCGGACGTCAGTGTGGCCAGGCCCCGGCAGTCGTGTTTCTTATATAAATCTATAAATGCCTTGCCATTATTGTTTTAGTGGTTAATAGAGAAGTTTAGCCTAGTCTATAAGTGTAATGTGAAACTTGGTATCCAGGCGCCGCATACACCGCGTCGCAAGTACCTAATGTTTTCGGTTCAAAAACAGAATGGATTGTTTGGTTATAAACGGGCTGGTGCCATCAATTTGTCAACATCAGCCCATCAAACTTAAAAACCCTATGACGGGGTGTAAGAGAGGGGGGTGCCTTTTATTAGATTTTAAACAACGATGCAGTATAAGATAGAAATACAAAACTAAGAGGTTCGGTTGCCCGTTGACTGAGCTAGCTTGTGATTCCCGCGGTGTCGAATGCATGCCTATATGTGTAATGTAGAGGCTTGACCGAGTCTCCGGCGCGCCGGAGAGCGGGTGGAATTAGCAACGTGCGAACGATATTGGCAAAGTTCGCCGGCTTCCTATAATAATATGTCTTCCTATAAGCTCGTCGTTCGCACTTTTTGGATCTCATATCTCATAGACGAGTATTTGCGACAAAGTTTTGTGCTACGCCCAGATCCATAGAGCAACTAACAACTACTGTTCTGTGAGTATCTCAAACTGAGGCGGCACGACGCGGGTGTTTATCAACAGTTACCAGTTAAATGATACTGAGTTGCAGCGGCACATCAAATCAAATTGTACTGAAGCAATCAGCTTCAATGCAGCTTTATGAGTATTGTATCGAGAAACAGTTACAGCGGCCATCGCCACCGCCGCTGCCGCCGCCCAGTTTATACTCTTCCGTGTCGTTCGCCCCGCGCGCGCGGCGGGTGCAGTCGCCCCGAGCGTGTCACAGTGACACAGGGTCCCGCTCATGTTTCGACCGAATCACGTCGATAATATCTTTGGTATTTTCTGTACTGACTCTTTTGTTGACAGCATTGCAAATAGAGCTATTACAGTTAATTTATACAATTCGTTTATTTATTTTAAATTAATATAAGATTTTTTTATTGTACTCTGTTTTTACTGTATATTATGTTTATGACCATGAACAATATCAAAAACAGTTAATAAGAATATGTTAAGTATGTTTTAAGCGGGGAAACAGCAGATGTGTCATGATTTAATTAACGACGCACCCGAAAATTCGTTGAAAGTGAAGTAAGTAATTACATAAAAGCCTTTGATGTACCTACCGATAGGGCGCCGCCTGCAGATGTTTTAATTTTGTTTAATTAGCAACATCGCTTAACGATACCACGCTCAAAGTCCTAAAGCCATTTTGATGTTAATGCAAACGAAATGAAATTTGAATATTTTCATTACAAATATAAAGTAAATTGTTTATTTTTGTCTTAATATTCTGTGTATAATCGCGGAGGTGGAAACTCCTCGAAATTTAACGGGTAGTGTGTTAAAGGTCTGTCCGACCTTTGCAACTAATCCGCCTCGGAATAATATATTTTAACATGAAGAATATTCAGCAATTCCAATAAAGCGACGCGACGTGACGCGACGTGAGGGAGCACAGAGTGCAGCCGTACAGCCAGCCCACTCCCAGCCAATAACACGTACGCAATAACGTGTGGAATCTGCGGAACGCGCTCAAACACACGCACACACACGCACACACACGCACACACACGCACTCGTAGGTACACGTGCACAGTTGTGCCCTCAGATTGTTAACTCCCACTCCCTTCATAGCATGAGATCTTAACTAAACTAATGAGACTTATTTATGTACCGTATTTTGTAGCAGTAGAACTTGTGCTAAGTTCACCCGGAGAAGTACTGCCCCCACACCTGGTAATCTGCCGCCAAGCAGTGACGCACTCCTGCTCGGTGTTCCGGTGGAAAGAAATGGGTGAAATTGCAGGCGCATGAGACGTAACATCCCCGTCTCGGGGTGACGGATGCAACACGATGTGACTCGAGTCATCTCATACTTTGGTGGAGAGGACTTGAGTCGTTTTGCTGTTGTACATGGGCGGCGTATAACACTTAACATCAGATCAGACCGCGACTATCCTTTATCAGTTACTTGTATTTATATAAGTTTGTTTATTCTGCAAGTTACCCTCGTCACAATCTATACAAATAAATAAAATATAAGTGTCTGATTGTAATATTGAACTAACTGTCTGTCTGTCTGTTTGTTCCGGCTAATCCCTGAAATGGCTGGACCGATTTTAACAGGACTTTCACTGGCAGA
Source organism: Chesias legatella (assembly GCA_947359385.1). Classification (NCBI taxonomy): domain Eukaryota; kingdom Metazoa; phylum Arthropoda; class Insecta; order Lepidoptera; family Geometridae; genus Chesias; species Chesias legatella. The sequence continues at coordinate 7,096,677 of OX375766.1, forward strand.
TAGCTAAATGAGATAGAATTGTCAGGTGTCGGGTGCAATCCAATATCCATCGAGCAGACAATTCAGCCCATATCAAAAACACATTCCAGATCCAGATTTCTCCCAGTAACGAGTATAGTATAGTTTTGATATTTTCCACATTTACATTAAATCGAAACGGGCCTCGTAGTGTTGGTTTCGGCTCCACTAACGCTTTTGACAAAACAACATATGCACTTAGTAAAAAGCGGTTATTTTAATATTACAAACAGACACTCCAATTTTATTTATTTGTATAGATATATATTTAAAAAAAAACGAAATTTTGTTTCGCAAGCAGAATTTCTCAGATATTAGTTCAAGTGAAACGCGATGCTCGCTCATTTGTATGCAGCTTTTTACTCTCCGTAAACTCACACGACACTCCTCACGTGAACTATTTGTCACGCGATTTTTATATTGGCGAGGGCAAATTACATTTTGCGGTCGGGTGGCGCATATCCTAAAACAAAAAACATAACATAACATACATAACGCTATACATACCTGTAAGTGACAGGTGCTTATGAGCCAAAACCGTAGAATAAGATTTCAGTATAATTATGTATCTGTTGTTGGTGTGTCTAAATAAATAAATAAATATCCTAATACGACGTAGTAAAATAAAACATAAATGATTGTCGATTACAATAAAAGTTTTTGGTATCGTAAAGCCCGAATGCACGTATTAATGGCTTTTGCATTTCCTAATTAAATCTATTAAACACATCAAGTGTAACATTTGGCAGTTCCAAACAGGCAGTACTCAGTGAGTAGTGATTAGTGTTGCAGCTACGGTCGGCACGCTCGGCCAACTGGCTCGTTCAATGCTGCCACCCGTTACGGGAGATGAAATACCCTTCGTTCGACGCGGTCTAACATTAACGTAATAAGGGAGTCAACAGGGCGTAACCCTTCCCACGGCGTTAGAACGAAGTTTTTATATATAACCCAATCTGTCATAAACGAGGCTCGCGCCTTGTAGCATACGGCGCACCCGCATCAGCTCGGCGTGCTACGACGTAGACCGTGTTACGGGTTACGGGCTACGGCGTTGCTTTGTTAGTGTGAATGCTTTATAACTTGTAATAACCCCACACAGCACGTTATTAACGTCGGCGACGCCGGCGCCGGCGCGGCGCTGCGCGAGAGATGTGCTCTAAGTTTTATTAACTTCGCTCCCATCGCCCATTAACCGAACAAATATCAAATTACAATTTGGTCCGTAAGTACTCAAGGAAAAATATACTCCGAGCGCAGAATAGGTTCACTTTCTGATAATAATCATTATTAACTTAAAGTAATAGATATGTGTGTGTGTGTGTGTGTGTGTGCTAGCGGAACCCCGCAGACGTACTTCCACAGGTAAAATGGAATTTTGGCGTTCATCGAATTTATGCATACCCGATTTCCATTTTTATAAATAAAGTTATAAATATTATATAGTTGGTATTTTATTAATTTTAATGTAATAAATCTGGCATTCAATGCAAAAATCAAGTGCGTTAGTAAACTATCAAATGATTTTGCAAACAATCGAGTAAATTAGCCGATTTAGAACTGAATTACAATGAAATTCATGACAATAAACATTTTAACAGCGATTAAGTCGAGCCGTAAATAAAACTGAGAACAATAAGCCAAGTGGACGGAGCGAGGCAATAAAAGCTCTCCGCCCGCGCCGCGGCTACTCGCTACTGTTGACACACATTTTGTTATTAAACTCTACTTGTAATTGAACACAACGAGTACATATCGGTGCACGGTGCGCGGCGCGGCGCGGCGGTCGCGATGGGTTGCGACAGACAGCCACTGTGTCTTTCCTACCGTTACTGAGCTTTACCTGAGCCGTTACCAGTATCAGCTACAAACTTTTTTGTGTAACTATATTTAAGTTGCAAAATGTATAATCATGACTTGCCATGTTATAACATCCACTGTTATTTGGGCAATAAATGAAATCTAAACTCTGAAATATTCGCCTTCCGCAACTCACCCCCGACGCTACTCTTGTCAATACATAACGGGATATGCTAACTTATGTCGTACCGGCTTCCAGATCACGCTGCGACTGAATATTTTACCCACCTCAATTGATTTACTTGGGTTACATTTTAACGTTTGATTGCTACACGCTGATAGTGTAATTGATTGAATTACGAATATGGTAAAAAAAGGCTGTGGGTAATTGACTGTTAAATGCAAAAGTTATCTCGTGTGTATAATATGTAAGTACATATATAGGACATATAAAAAGTAGGATTAATTACAACCAAAATGATGGGGTGATAGTTTACGCAAGGAACCATCTCAACGTCTCTGTCGATGAACCGAACATATACGAATGCAACAGACTTTTAATTAAAATTGGAACAGAATTTGCAATATTGGCTTTGTATAGACCCCCATCCTTTAGAAATACAAGCAATTTTACAGACTCTCTAAATGAATCCTTGCAAAAATTATCCTCCTTCAAAAACATAATAGTAACTGGAGACATTAATATAAATATTCTTCCAGAAAGTAGCGATCCAGGTGCCGAGGAATACTTAAACATCTGCTCCTTTCATGGCTTACTCCCTGCACACACGCTTTCCACACACCAAAGTGGTTCTTGTTTGGATCACATCATACTTAAATCTGATTACCCATCACTTGCACTTGTTATTAATTCTGCAATAACCGATCACAATGCTGCTCTACTAACCTTAAATTGTAAACTACCTAACATAAACAACAGTCGTACTATTTCTAAATTAAATAAAAATAAACTTGAAGAAGATTTACGTAACATAGACTTTGGTCACGTTTACAATTCCGCTGACCCACAGTTTTGCATGTCATTTGTAATAGAAAATATAAAACAAGCAATTCAAAAAAACTCGGTCAGTGTTCGATTAACTAACAAAAATTATAATATTAAACCATGGATCACAACAGGCCTTATTCGTTGTATGAAACACAGAGATAGACTCCATATGAAAGCCAAGACTAATCCACATAACTCAATACTTCAATTATCGTACAAAAGATATCGAAATTTCTGTAATGACCTACTAAGAAAAGTAAAGATCAGCTACGATAAAATTGCTCTGGAAAAGGCCGGAACAAATAGCAAAAAGATTTGGAATCATATTAAAAATGTAACACATACCTCGCCACAACACGAATCGGCTTCAGGCTTATTACGAGCCAACTCATCACCTTTGACATCTGCTAACATCGCAAATAATTTCTTTGTAAATATCGGTAAGAGTCTGGCGGAAAAAGTTCAAGGCCAATCACAACACCAAACGAGCGCTTCTTTTACATGTAACACTATTCCAAAATCCTTTGTTTTACTAGATACTGATGAATCCGAGGTAGAAAGAATAATCATGGGTTTAAAAGACGACTGTGCAGTTGGTTGGGACAATATATCAACTAAAATTATCAAACAATTCAGGCACATTTTAATCCCACCGCTTACATATATCTTCAATCTATGTTTATCTGCAGGACTCTTTCCCAAATGCTTAAAAAAAGCGGTAGTTGTCCCTGTGTTCAAATCTGGCAGTAAAGATCAAGTAACAAATTATAGACCGATTTCTTTACTTTCTTCTGTATCGAAAATATTAGAAAAAATTATAAATAAAAGGTTAGTCAAATATTTGGAAGATAATTTAATTCTGTCAAAGATGCAGTTTGGTTTTAGACCTAAAGTTTCTACATCTGACGCTGTACATCACTTGACTAACTATCTTGCACAAGAACTTGATCACGGTAACCATACTATGGGAATCTTTCTGGACCTCGCCAAAGCTTTTGACACTGTTTCTATTCCCATTCTTTTGCGCAAGCTTGAAAACATAGGCATCAGAGGCACTCAGCTGAAACTTTACTCAAGCTATCTAGAAGAACGTACCCAATGCGTAAGGATTGGTAATGTTCTCAGTGGTGATCAGAATAATACTACCTTTGGTGTTCCCCAAGGAAGCATTTTAGGATCTACTCTTTTCTTGATTTATATAAATGAGCTTTGTAATTTAAAACTAGACCATGGCATAATCATATCTTACGCTGATGACACTGCACTTCTTTTTTCGGCTGATACCGAAGAAAAAGTCTTCAAGCATGCGCAGTTCGGATTCAATATGGTAAATAAGTGGCTTCAGCACAACTTACTAACATTAAACTCAGATAAGACAAATTTTATCAAGTTTTCAATGCGCAAAATAAATTCTACTGAAATAACCTCAAAATTGTATGCACATATTTGTAAAGTTCCTTCTGACAACCAATGTATGTGTCCTGTCATAAAAAGCTCAAACAAAATAAAATACTTGGGTGTTATATTAGATGATACTCTTTCTTTTAGACAACATATAGAGGCCTTAAATAATAGAATACGTAAGTTAATATATGTCTTCAAAAAACTTCGTTACATTGCAGATCAAAAAATAATTTGTCAGGTTTACTATGCTCTATGTCAATCAATTTTATCTTATTGTATAACTACATGGGGGGGAGCGGGTAAAACATTATTACTAACAACAGAGAGAGCTCAAAGAGCGATACTCAAAGTGGCCACTTTTCGCCCTTTCTTTTTCCCCACTAACCTGCTATATAAATCTTTTAAAGTGTTAACAGTTCGGCAGTTATTTATAATGAACATAGTACTAAAGCAGCACGCAGCCCTTCCCTACACCACTGAACATACTAACAAAAGACGGAAAGATAAAGTCTGTCCGCAACAAACAGGGTTAAAACATGCATTTACATCCAAATTTTACACATTCTTAGGACCGCTTATGTACAATAGACTGAATGCGTTAGCTAATATTTATCCCCTTAATTACAATAATTGTAAAAAAATCCTTAAGGATACCCTCCAGAGTATGTCTTACCATGATACAGAGAACTTATTGAGTGTGTTAAAATAAATCTTTTTAGTTTCTATACATTTAATTAAGTCACTTAAGTTATAAAAAATTTGCAACTACGGACTTTGTTATTCGGTCTAGTTAGTTTTTGAAATGTTTACTTTTACGTTCAATTCCAAATTGTTTACACGTTATGTATAACTTGTAGCTATAAGTAGGTACCTATAATAATAACAAAGTAGTGATTATTTTACATTAAATGTTAGCTCTTCTCGCCTGAAACACAGGATTACCTAGTTCAGGCTCCCGTGTTATATATACCTATGTCTAAATAAGTTTTATGAATTTTTATATTTACCTTGTTTTATTTGAATAAATTTATTATTATTATTATTATTATTATATATATATATATATATATGCAGCAGGCAAAGGGCGCTGTGTGGCGGCGGCTGCGGCTAAATGAATATGCAGAGCGCGTGATCGGTGGACGCGTCTCGTCGCCAGCTGCCGCGCGAGTGCTGCCCGTTAGCACACTGTATGCAGTATGCACATGTGGGTCGCTCTATGCTGTGACAAACCGGTCACACCTGCGAATGCTAAGCGACGGCGACAGTTCTCTGTATCCGGTTTACTGTATCGATGCTGTCTATATTATTTAATCAAATTACATGTAAGTAAGTAACGACACGTTAGGACAGTTCCAAAACGTCCTCACTCTGTGGCTGCGGGACAAAGTCTGTGTCTCGGGGGCAATAGGAGCGAGTCGAGACTGTTGAAAGCGCACCGAAGTGAAGTTGCAGCAATTAAGCATTGCATTGACGCGCTTTTTGTTTCATTTGTAAGTCTGTGATATTGACCGGATGCGTGAATATATCTTAAAGACTATATTTTTCACAGCCCATTTTCTGTCCTCTCTCGGGTGAGAAAAAGTCAACGGCTCGGCAGTGCATGCATTGTTACCGGTTAGGTTGGTAGCAATTGAGCGAACAGTACGAGGTAGTTGGGGGCGCGCAAGCAGCGACCATGCAACGCGCAGTAGTGTACACTGCAGGCACCCGATACTCAGTTGCGTACAGTACCGCCCCACTGAATGCGAACTGCTCATAATTTATTATTGTCGAATCGCTGTGTCTCTGGATCTAATTTTAAACATCAAAGCGGAACATCCCGTATGTGATTATGCGAAGGAGCGTAATAAGGACTCTGTTTGAAACAAGTCGGAAATTATGCATCGTCCAGCTTTCCGCCGCGCCGCCGCGGTAATTAGCGCCCGCCCAGTACTTGTACTAGTACTAGTAGCACATTAGTACTAGTACAAGTACAGCCGAGATGAGTTAACATAATGTGAGTATGACACACTCGTACTTTGGCATATTCTCAATTTTAAAGCATTCATTAATATTATTATTATTAATAATTGGATGGAATGATTTTGTTTTGCATTGAACTCTGAAAAAACCAAAATGTTTTTTTTGTTTGCGATATTTGCGATACAGACCGCAAACTCACCTTATTTTTATTGACGATATATGGGATATCTGCCTAGAAGAACCTATTCACTCTCCTCTTGACAGTTTTCAGGAAACACAGACGCAGGCAAAGAAATCAAAACTGACAAAATAAAATCTACATTCAAGCGAGGGTTCGCCGAAATGAAAGGTTAATGCTTTGAGCAGCTGGTCCACCGGCCGCTGTATCGCTTTCGACAAAACAATATTTGAGCGAGTGTATACATGGACTTACTGATCACTGACGTCACTCGTAATCTCATAACTCTCCCGCTCCATCTCCTCCGACTACTCGGTTCAAAGAACTGCTCTCTTTAGTTATTACTTAGATGCGCTCTGAGTGAACTTATATAATGATGTTAATCGCGCCGAGCAATCTTGAAGTGCATCACACTTTGTCACTTGTACATAGTTAGTAGTTGCAAAACATAATATTCTTTATAAGCCCGCAATGAAAATAAACGATACCATTATATGTTTTGAATTAAAGTGCCCCCTTTGTATGGTTATGGGCTCCGCAAGTCCACGCTATCGCATAAAGCTTACATCCAAACGTACAGCATCGCGTCACCCTTTCTTGGTCAAATTACCTCACATCCGTACGAAGCGTTTCGCTTCCAACTCCTTGCCTGCGTCTGTATTTCCCGAGAACTATAATCTGGAGGTCTTCAAGAGGAGATGCTACATCGTAGACCGCATCGTCACTTAACATCAGGTGAGAATGCGGTCAAATGTGAGCCTATTATATATAAAAAAAAAAAAGAAGTTGCTTCGCCGTTCCTTACCTTATGTTAATACAAAATCTATAGTGAAGTGGATGATTTGATCCAATCGTGTACACGAACGTACCGGGAATCCGTTTAGTTTGTATGATAACACTCGCAGCATTCCCCCAGATAAATTTTTTGTTTATTATTCTTGTGGTAAAATTTAATTCTAATAACGATTCATTAGAAGTTGATTGTTTTGCGTTTATCTCGCCGCTCGCGCCCTACGGTCAAGGCGCCGAGAGCATCGGGTCGGGCGTCCCGTGGGTAATCACACGGATAAACACTTATAATGAAGGCATGTAGCTCTGTTCAGAAATGTACGGCATTTGCCATCTGATGCTGTACAAGGTCATTCTTGTTTAATATTATACACAAATATTTTAATTTGCACAGGTACTTGTGTTAATATGGTCGTGAGTTCGATTTCCACCCAAGACAAACATGATGGGAATTGATGTTTGTTCTGTCTGGGTGTTAATATAACCGCAAAAAAATATATAAAGTGTAGTTTGTTGTATGTAATGTACGTGTGATGTGATGTAGGCACGGCACGCGCGCTCCTACCCGTCTGCGTCAGTCGTGGCGCATCCGCCCTTTCTATCGGGAAATAAACATTGTTTTCCTTACACAACCGCCCCGCGCCCCCTCCAACCCTGTTCCTACCTGCACCTTTACCTATATTTATCACCCTAAGCTGGGTCACTGTGGTGAGAATTCGGTACGCTTATTTCTGCCTGAGTGATTCCGTGTTCATTCTCGTAAACAATATTGTACAAACAACAGGCGTGTGACAGGGATGCTGCCCTCACATTCAACATCGGGCGTCGCAGTGATACCAGATAGTAAATACAAAAGTTAATCTCTATAATCAGGTTTATGTTTAAATGAATCCGCAACCCTACTAATGAACAGGGAAATCTTTTCACTTGATTATCAATAAATCTGAGGAGCTGTGGCGGTCGCTAAAGTGTCCATTAATTGATAAGTGTCGGATAAGGCGCCCGCCGCCCGCCGCCCGCCGCCCGCCCAGTGCCGAGTGCCTCCGATTACATCCATCGGAGTCCATCTATCGCGGCACTTCATTGATCTATTTATCGCATCTATTGCGGCTGCCTATTCAGACCCTTACTCCCGAGTAGTACCTAGGTGGATTCATATATAACTCGCACAAGTTCCCCAATAAGCGTCCGACTGAGCATCGGCACATTATTGTAATGTTCCTTTTAGTCCATTAAAAAAAGATGTCTTCTTATGTTCGCTCAAATTGATGAAAAAAAAGGGAATTCAATCGAAGAGAAATTATGTGAGATCTCATATAAACGGACCTAATAGAATCTGTAAACCCTTTTCTCGGTAGGTAACAATAGATGAGAAATCAGTGAACATTGGTTTGATCGAATTTCCGATTCAATGAATGACGACAAGTTACCCGCCACATACCCATCCACACGGTTATGGGTTGAGTCGGTCTCCAGTGCCCGTCGCGGCGCTCTACTGGCAATCAGAACCCCGTCCCGTCCCGCTTCACGCAACTCACTCCATACTACTATTTTAAATTAATATAGTTTTAGTCAATAACGCAAACCGTTACTCAAATTGAACACATAAAACATATACGATACAATGAAATGGGCAAATCACTTTTCACGCGATAGGAACTAATAATGACACTAAATACGTTAAATTTGAAGCAATAAATTTATTTCAACCGTCAGTTCACAATTCTAGCCGCAAGCGCCCGCAACCGCACGCGCACAGCATACGAATACGTACAATAAACTGTGTATGTAAAAGAGCGATAACACTGCGTACGCATTTCCAAGTGGCACTTCGTTCCCAACGTTCTTGCTACTCATTAATCTGTGCCGACACACTCTCGGATGTCTCATACGTGAGGCCGCGGCCTGTGTCCACTCACACGCTCGCGAAAGATATTACCTAATTCCTCCTTTAGAGATTCCTGGTTGTTCTTCTCCATGGAGGGTCGGATAGGGCCTGAACGGGTAGGAATTAGCAGTACATAAGCGTGACCTTGTTATTTTTAATTTGCGAATACAATTGATTTTATTTTTATTTTTAACCATTCGGCATGATACACACAGAAAACATGTACATGCCGATATAGTGAGTGACGAGGGTCAAGCGGCAATAGACAATGACGCGGCGACCGCCGTCTGTAGGACACCGCTTACTCCTCACGCGTGACTGCTAACGGAGCATCCAGGATCTGTGGAACGATCACTTGTCTGTACTGTCTGAACTCATGTCTCAAAGTTATCCGCATCATCGTCACTGAGTGATGAGTGATGAGAGCGTGGTGGTCTGAGCCCGAGTTTCAATCTGGAGGTCGCCGGTTCAAATCCCGCGTGCACCTATGAATTTTTCAATTTACAGATTTATGTGCGCAATACCACGTTCTCAAAACGGTGAAGGAAAACATCGTGAGGAAACCGACATGTCCTAGAACTGAAAATTCGAAGACACGTGTCAAGTGCACGCAAGGAGCCTGTTTCGTTTGTTCCTGTCGCACTTCAAATCCTTTCACCACACTAGTTCGAGAGAACCGGTGACTGGAATAGATAGAGAGATAGATCGGTCGTGATGAAGATACATCCAGTATACCCCCGCACCCGCTACGCGCGGTACTACGCCGCTACGACCCGTCAACGGTTTATTTCTGCTGTGGGATTCATTTACAAGAGAAATCTATGTAAGCCCCGGGCTCAGGCCGCTAGAATAACTGCGAATAAAAGCACCATACAACTTAAGTGCTATAATATTTCCACTCCATTTTCAGACAATTGCTTCATCTTGTATCTACATTATTCAGTTTTATTTAACTTTGCTGCGAAGTCATTTGGTAAACTATTTTTATCAACCAGAGCCATGTAAATTTACAATTAACTAGCAAGCAATGAAGAAATCTTAGCCTTTTGGTAAAGCTTTTTGATTCAATAACAAGCTTAAACGTGCAAAGTAGAGCAAACGTGCTCATTTTTCATTTGCACCAATGAAACAGATGGTGGGCAACGTTGTATCTTCTGAGGGTTATTGTGCCTAACGTTAAAAACGTTTAAAAGCGTGTTGATAACACATAGGTAGAGCGCGACTAAGCCGGACGAGACGCGAGTTGCAACTGTGACACGGTCACTAGAGTTTGTCGAGCAGACGCGAGGGATGCTGCACCGGAGCCCCGGCATTGGCAACGCGACGGACTTAGCGATCCCGATCCTCTCCGCAGTCCGCACGACGCGACGTGCCGCGCGCCGTGAGTTCGCCGCTCGCATTGGTCCCGTCATTTATAAACCGATCTAAAATATCCTTTTTTTTATTTGTAACGGACTGGCCTCGCAGCTCAGTTGGTAGTAACCCTGCCTTCTGCGCTGTAGGTCGTGAGTTCGATTCCCACCCCGGACGAACATTTTTGACCAAGTGTTGATATGTATTATATGTATGTAATTACAAAAATAATATATAAGTATTATATCAGTTGTCTGGTTCCCAGGATACAAGCTATGCTTAGCTTACTTTGGGGCCAGATGGCGCTGTGTGAAATCTCCACCAATATAAAACAAAATTCAGTAGTTTGGTTTTATTTCAAAATAACTGGAAAGAAGTATGTCACCCAAGTACGAGATAACGAGGATACAATAATTTTCGTTGAAATCGATTTTTTCGTATTCCTGCACAAAATTATTATTATTCTACGATCGCATTTTAAAAGAGAAATCACAATCCACCCCCTTCCGTACAGAAACAATCGCTTACACGATCCGAGGGCTCTGAATTAGGCGCGAATGTGCTCGACACCGGCGCGGCGCGGCGCGGCGCTCGGATACTTCCGTCTCACATGTTTAATTATTAGCGCGATCGAGTCGTTAACTTCTGAATAGAGTATATGTTGTTCTCGCGGGAATAAATCTTTGCGAATGGAAAGCCTCGTACTGTGCGGTATCAGGTGTGAAGTCCCCGCCCGCCCGATGCCTGAAGCCTGCACGCATTGAGAGCTTTTGAGTCAACTTGCTAAGTTTCGCGATTAGCTTAACATAGGTACTCTCTCGTTCTTTTACGATCGAAATCGTTTCTCAGCTTAGAAAAGATACAGCGCCTTCGTGCACAAATATATGTAGATTGTAGGTACTCAAATCAATATACATTGATTTGAGTACCTACATATATTTGTCAGGATTAGTTGTTACATCGTAACATTTACCATCGATTACATTTGATGCAAGTTATAACATTGTGCCACAGTACCAATAATAATGGATTTTGAGTGGCGCTGGGTGATTAATCGGTGTATGATGAGTTCATTATTCCCTCACACGTGAGGTGTGAGGGTGAGGGAGGGGGGTGCACGTAACGGACGATATGTTGCGCCCTTGTTTGCAACACCTGACTGAGTTCTACAGTTTTTTACTTCCTTCTGGTTTTACTTGAAGGCATAGCCATTGTCACGTTTTCTCGTGTACGTACAAGGATACAAGATCTTTATGAATAAGTAAAAATTATTAAACGCAGAACAAAATTAAGTGAATCGGGATAAGAAAAGGATCAGAATTAGTTTAGGATATGTATATAAATGGTCTAGTTTAAGATATTTACAAAATAAAAAGGAAATAAACTATATTTTTTAATTATTTACACATTTAAAACTTGCCAGTACATAATATAATATATTACCGGATCTATCAAGGAAAGAAGGACTTTTATTTCGGTAGGAAGTGGAATTATTGAGCGAAATAAGGTCAATGTACAAAGGAAGATGATCGTACTCGTACTTGCTGCACGAAAAGAACAGTGATTGAGATCTTCATACTGTTCTCATACGTTCACTTGATGGATCGTTTAAAATCTTTATTGTAGCCAATCTTTCTTCAACTGCCAATATTTATTGTGCTGCGTGTTTCACCGCAGACTGAGTTCAACAGTTACAAGCAGCGGAACACAAACAATGTGCATATCTTAGTTATTTATAATCTGAGGATTAGTTGATGACAATGGAGTAGAGTGGAGCGAGCGAGAACTGCGCCCATTAATGTTTGTGATGTAAGAAACTGAGAAACGTCAAACAAAAAACGACTGATATTATTATTTTGTGTTTATGATTGATTGGAAAGCGTATCAACAATTGAGTCCACGTTCAAACTTGTTTATTATACACTACTTATATTAGTTGTGCACCGGTAGCTACGCGTGCGAGCGGGCGTGCAGTGGAGCACGTAGGATTATCCCAAACATCACCACCCGCTGCAGTATGTTGCGGCGTGTTAGGTGCGCGCCCGCGACCGCGATATCATTATGTTGCGCGGGGCATAGTGTTTTCAATATGGAATTATTTTAATTGAAGAGGCACATACATAATCCCACCGTTACATTATCGGGAAATTCTGAGCGCACTCGGCCGCTGATGAGGGAGCACCGCGTCGCCCAGCCCACCATTCAAACATAGGTACGTACACTAACCGGTAACATATTGTATTCCGTTTCCGGCGCACTCCGGATCTATCAAACTAATAAACACGCTTTTGTGTTTATAATATTAGTCGGCCAAATTACATTACTTTGGGATAAACTGCAAATTTAAAACGCTGTACAAGTAAAGCCGCCACTAATCTATGGTGTCTATGGTAGACGATCGATCGATGACGTAACAGAACTCATGAATAGCTCGACTGGTGCACTCCCTGCACTGCACTGCACTGCACTAGAGCATGAAAGGAGCCTCTCTGAGGCGCACTTAAAATCCTTTCACTACACTGGTTCGAGAAAACCAGTGACTGGAATAGATAGACTTCACTGCACATCGGTGACAATTACAAACAAGCAACACATAATATGTTACGTCAGATTGTGTACATCCAGCCCGCAATATATAAGTTGGAGTAGGTACGCGTACCATAAGCACGGCTCAGTTAACATGATCGCATTGATTTATTCAGCGTTCTACTCGTAGTAAACGGCTCCTGCTATCGGCAATTTATTTTGCCAAAAGGCAGCTCTATTTCACCCGAGATATTCGGGAGGTCCGACAAAGGAATGCAATATACGCGAACAATATCCCGAACCGCAGCGATGCGCGGGCCCTCTACCCGCCGCGTGCAGCGTGCCGCCCGTATGTACCTCCTCCGTTATAATCGCGAAGCGCGCTCGTTAATCAGACCTCCGATATTACACGATCAATCACTATAAATACTGAATTACTCCTACAAGTTTTAATGGTATTTGTGCGAGACACTTCCGGGCAAGTATATTGTTGTACCTATCAACGAGTATATCTGTCGCAAACTTTAAACCCTTACATCATACTGTGTTTGTGTGTGTGTGTGTGTGTGTATACTACCATGTTTTATGCAAATAAAGTGATATGACTTTGACTTTGACTTACTATTTAAAATCTATATTTTTACTGTTCCAGATAAATGAACTTATTATTATTATTAAATTTATTATATAGTATATTATATACTATATCTCCATAAACAAACAAAATTTTGTATGCACTATGCAGGTTTGTGAAGAATATATTATTTTATATATTATATTGATTGGCCTTATAGCTCAGTTGGTTAGTAACCCTACTTTCTGCGCTGTAGGTCGTGGGTTCGATCCCCACTCAGGACAAACATTTATGTAACATTTGTAACATTGATGTTTGTTCTGTGTCTGGGTGTTAATATGTATTATATGTATGTATTTACAAAAGAAAAGTATATAAGTATGTATATCAGTTGTCTGGTTCCCATGATACAAGCTATGCTTAGCTTACTTTGGGGTTAGATGGCGCTGTGTGAAATGTCCACAATTATTTATTTATTATTATATGAATGATTTCATACGTGTAAAATATGTTTTAGTATGTGATTGTGTCTCATATATTATCAAATCAAGCCCCGATCCTCCGTCCCTCTCAGAGAACCCATAAAACACGTCATAAACGTCAATAAAATGAAAATTGCTAACTTTTATAAATGAGAAGAGGACCCTTCTTCACTTTTGGACACGTTTGGTCGTTTTGTGTGAATGTAACTTTAATAACCACTCCGGTGTAAGGCTACGTGGTAGGTAGTACTCGTAGGAACATAATAAAAGGCAGGTTCAAATTGTAAGTCGGGTCGAGTGTTTTTAAATTACGTACTTGTGGAAACGGGCTTCCAAGGAATTCCTTCATGGCTGTGCCTGTATTCATTCGGGGCCGTCTGCGAACTGTGCCGCAGCAATAACGAACCTAAATACTTTGGTTCAGATAATATGCCTCTTTATGTACGCACGGGCACGGAGCCCACGAGTTCAACTCTCAATTCAAACTGTTGTTTCTGAACGTTTATCTAATTTACAAGTTGAGAGTAGGGACCTACGAGTAGGTCAGGTAGCCACAAGGTACAAACTGAGTTTAACGTTTAATATGGAATCTTGCAAACCTGTTGTTCAAAGCGTTACTTAGACATTTACACGTATTTATCTAATGACTAGCTGAATGTTATTTACCTTGTATTGTATCATAAGGTAAATAATTAATATAATACCTGCCCTTGCCCGCGACTTAGTCGTGGAATTCGGGTATTGTGATAAACCCGAATACCACGCGGACTAGCCACGCGGTTCTTCACGACATCACTAATACCCATCTGGGTGTCATCATATTCCACTTGCTGGTTAGGCCAGACAAACTCAGCAGTCATACTCGAGCTACCTGTGATGCTCACCTGGGTTTATGGGGTTTACTTTTAGTCCTTAGGATTTGCTCCAGTTGTGTATACTCCGTAGATCATCACTGGTTCTGGAAATGGCGGCATCACTCCGCTCAACACAAGTTTGAGTATAGAATTGTAAATCGTCTGCATAAAAGTTGAAAAAAGCCACAGCCATAATTTTAATTAAATTGATATAAAATGAAAGCTCGGTGTAACGTCGTAATGTTGGATTCACATAAATATTTCAGTCGAATAGGTATCATCTAGTCAGCGAACGAGTCTCCTCCGGCGAGTGGAGATGAGTAATCTCGATAATGGAATATAATTTCCTTCAGCGGACGAGTCTGTCACACACAAATAGATTTCGTCGAATTCCACCATGATACTAAACTTATTTTGTGCGCAATGTATCAAATTATCTACGAAGTAATGTCGGACGTTTCGAACGAAGCCCATGCGAGACAAAGTAGATATTGTAGGCGGACTAAGTCGTGCCCGTGCCTGTGCCCGTGCCCGTGCCCGTGCCCGTGCCTGTGCCCGTGTCCGTGCCCGTTGACGCGGGCGCGGCGGGGAGGACGGAAGGTACGCTCATCGATGAGACGGTGAGACTTTGCATGCAGCTCGGCGACACACCTATATTACTATACACACACACACACACACACACACACACACACACACACACACGCACGCGCGCGCGCAAATGCACACATTTCAGGTTCGAACGTGTCCGGAGCTCGACCCTTGCCGTTACAGTGATCGTCGGTATGTGTGGAATGGAGTCCGAGGTTATTATGATATTGTAATTGGAGCTTAGCGGAGCGGCGGGCGGACGGAGGGAGCCGCGCAAATCAGCCCCCGGCTCTACACTAATGCCGCGGTTATTGCCTGAAGTAATTACACCACGGGGACCACTCGCCGTTCAAACCGAGGAGGACGCTCGCAAGCCGCCACTGACACCGATAATGATATTATTAACTAGTAACATTCATCAAGCGTGACCATATTTTTTGAATATTATTTAGGTACGTTTCCAAGCCATTTCTTTATGAATTCTATGGAAATAAAGTTTTTGACTTTGACTCGAGCAAGTCACAATCAAACAAAATAACTACTAGGAAGCCGAAAACCCTTCACGTTCGTTGGTAAAGAACCAATAGGCAAGAACTCTTTTATCTCAAGGGCAAGCAGATAATTTAATAACCTAGCCAGAATAGCAGATATTGACTTATTTACAAATACTACAAATAAACTCAAACGTCAAGTTAACAATCATTTTTTTCGATCTGCTGATAAGAATCACTTAATTTAATTTATACATATGTATTTAATATATGTATAAAACTTTAATGCAAACTAACGCTTCGCATCTACAACTTTGTTTGTTAGGTTAGGTTAATATATATCTGTGAGTTTTTTTCATTATCATTAAGCATCTATTTATTACCCTATTCATTCAGCTAGCTGTAAAGTTTCTTAAAATTGTAAAAATACAATAATTCAATACGAGCGAGATTGAGCCGGTCGCTTCTGCCGAATGCTGGATGCGCTGGGCGAGCGAAACGAAGAATGGACTCAACTGTAAGGGAGACAGTGAAAGTGACGCGACCCCCGGCGTAGCGCCGCTGGCGGCGTAGAGACCACGGCGTAGCCGGCGTAGAGATCACGGCGTAGCGAACCCCACAGTAGAGATTACGGCGTAGCGACCCCCGGCGTAGGGACCCCAGCGTAGTGCCCCCGGCGCCGCGCCGCGATTGGCGTCATCACAGTCAGTAGCAACAGTATATATTTAGATTTTTATTTTACCATTTCGTTATATTACATAACTTAGGCTAGTCGGATATACAATAATACTAATAATAATTAATACTTAGGCAAATTTTCTTATATTATTTCAGGTATTATGTTAATTTATTTGCATATTGTGTTCACTTCGATAAGGTCGTTCTCTCTTGCAACATGCAAGAGAGAACGTCATTGTGTCATGAATAAAAATTTCTATGTTTTATAAAAGCACCTATGTAACTGCTATATAAGTATTTAATCTACCTATAGATTTAAAACTCCTCCGAGGAATGAAGTTTAAAAATAGCCTAAGGAAATGGCTAATTTCAAAAGTATACCTCACAGAGTACTTTGATAAAGAATTGATTAGTTTTTTTTTTTGAACTTGTATGTAGTTTATTTATATTTTTTCTTATTTTTTTTTGACCAAAAAACAATATTGTATTTCCGAAACGGACAAACTGTTCCATATATTTTCAAGATCTTTTTTTGTACAACAGTATAAGTATTTTCTCACTTGTATGTGAATCGTCTAGTGAACCAGAAACACCTCATAGTAAATTCGATTCGATCTTAATCGATTGCGATTTGTTTATAATAACACGTATAAGTTTGTTGCATGAAATCCTGTAAGGAATATTTTATTTATAATGGTATATCGCTCACCCGGGCGGTCCTGGCGGCGGCGGCGCCGGCGCACGCGTCCGCCGGCGCCGGCACGGGCGGCGACGCGCGACGCGCGCCCGGCGCCGGCGTGCGGCTGCGACGCGGCCGCGACTCTGCACAACACACCACTACCGCGTTACTACATATACTAACTAGTGCGTACACTACACTATACGATACTACACCACACTACACTACACCTCATAGTTGCCAACTGGGATTGTCGAAGCTTTGGAGAACATGGATACGGTACGTATCTTTCCATATTAAACTTGAATAACTTTGACTAGCATCATAGCTCAGTTGGTAGTAATCCTGCCTTCTGCGCTGTAGTTTGTGGATTAGATTCCCACCCAGGACAAATATTTTTACCTAACTATAGGATATATTAACCTGTGCATTTCCTGACGGGCGCCGGGTCGGGGGTGCGCGCGCGCCTCGACGCGGGCGCGTGCGCGGGGGCGGGCGTGGGGGCGGGTAGAGCCAGCAGCTGGCGGTAGAGCTCGAGCTCGTGGTAGAACTCGAGCTCGTCGGGCGAGTCGGCGCGCGCGGAGGCGGCACCTCCGCCGCCGACCTCCGCCGTCAGCCCGTTGAGCACGAGCCGGCGCGCCGCCATCACGGTCACCGCCACCGGACACCGCCCACCATCTCCCACCGGACACCAACCGGACACCAACCGGACACCAACCGGACACCCACCGGTGCACTACGAGTTAGTTTCAGGGGAAAATGTTTTCGAAATGTATTTGTTAACGTCAAAGCGGTTGGCCGCTTGCAATGTTGTGGGAGCGGGAAACCTTTATTTTAAAGTATTTCGGCACCTGCTTCCCGCTCACTGAAGTCACCGACCGAGTAAAATAGTTTTCAACGCTACCAATTAGGCCCTAACTTTCAAAAGTTCCGTTTGCTAACATAATTGTCACAAGTTAATTTATTACATGTCTAAACCAGCTGAAGTTTATTATCTGGTCATAAAGTGGACGTGGGCAGCATGGCCGCCGTAAAACTGTACAATTATTAAATTTGATTCGTTCATTGTGAAGTGTATAGCGTGAGCAGGTGTTATAAGTTTCCCGCTCGGTCGCGATGTATCCGCGGGAGCGTCGCGACGGGGACGCGCGCGTCGCGGCACGCCGCCACGAGGACTGCCGCCGCCGCCGTGCCGCCGCCGTGCCGCCGCCGAGCCGCCGAGCCGCCCGCACGAGCTGCACCTGCTCGCGCACCACCAACCACCACCCCGTCCGAAACTATATTTGTAATATGCCTTGACATAAAGTAACACCCACGAGTTTACAGAAAATATTTTCCATTAGGACGTAAGACGACTTATGAGTATTGAGGTTTTTTCGTATAACAATAATAATAGTTTATTGTAATAACAATCTTGTTTTTGTACTGTTTCTAATAAGAAACAGTACAAAAACAAGATTAATGTTTCTCAAATTGTGACCACTGAGACCTAAACTAGAACTTGTATTTTAGGTAACAGTGCTCATCCATCGGACGTCATGATGAGCCAGCATACAGAATAAACTAAAATAAGACTAAATACAAGTCTGGTAAGTAATCATAATCGAAAACAATTATAAATGAAAAAGTAAAAAAGTTAAATTTCAGATAAGTTTGCTAAATATTTTTTCTTAATCTAGATACTGAGTCTTAAAAATTTTATTTTTTTAATAAATATTAGTATGTACCTATAAAATTAGCTCTGTGTGTCTAAATACACAAGTAACAAAATAGTAGGTCTGTATCTGGTTTATTTAATGTCTATTTCATTCTGTGTAAGTACTTGTCTATAGCAGTTTTATTTCTTTCACTAGTTATATGTGCCTACTACTTACTTACTCGTAGGTATATCTACTTAGGTATTAATCAATTATTTCATGTAGGTACAAGAATTATAGTTTCGTATAAATGTAAGTTTATTGTACATTTATGATCGTCAAACACGAATAATAAAATAATCTTGTGTGGTCAATAATGCGTAAAAAAACGGAACAAAAATGAATATATGTTAAATTCCAATACAAACATATTTTAACCTAATTTCTCTAACAAAATGTCAAAAAATAAATAAAGTCTAGAATAAATAATAATTAGGTACAAAAATGTGACAAAAACATTAAAATAATTATTATATTGTTTGTTTAAGTAAGTACTAAAATGTCCAAGTTAATTGAAATTGTTCCACGCCTTTTGGTCTGGTGGTTTGTCTGGTCTGGTATCAGCGGACCTGAGTCTTGACAGTTCGGTTCAATATGCTTTACTCTTTACAGCCTGTGTGTTATTCCTAGAAATGTACTATCGGTTATGTCTACGATATTATCATTAAGTCTACCAGTGTTTATCTGTATAACACTTAAGAGAGTAATAAGACAGCTGTAGTTCTACTCCTGGCCACATTCATTAGATGCCTGTCGCAGTCGCAGCGTCCCTAGCAGTAGGTAGTTTGGTATGGGTAGGATGGGTACCTCCGAGAGGAAGCCAGTCCGCTTGCAGGGGATACACTGGTTCAGTTTTGTTTTCCGACGCACTCAACACACAAGAGCAGTAGAACTCACCCCAAGTTCGCCTGGGGAAGTTCTGCCACCACGCCCATTTCTGCCGCCAAGCGGTAACGTATTCACGTTACTGTGTTCCGGTTTGAAAGGTGTGGTTGCCGTTGGAATTGCAGCCACATGAGACATTACACCTACACGTATTAGTTACGGGCGCATACGATGCGACTTGGGTCTTGTCTTACCTTGCAGGGGATGACCCAAGTCACAACGGTTATGGGCAGAGGTAACCACTTAACACCAGGTGGGCCGTCGGCTTGTTCCTTAACTGAATCACATAAAAAAACATACCCACGGACCAATCGTCGCCGATGCTCCCGTTAAGGCCATCTTTGGCAGTCAAGATGACTCGAAGATATATGATTGATTTTACCAACATGTGTTAGCTAGTTTAATATCGAATGGCGTACTTACCTACATGGTTCAGCTCACAGCGCACAAATCAGTATCTTCAATTGCTCTGATCACCCATGGATGTCCAGTTAAACGACGACACTGATTATCTCGGTGTTTATTATGTACATAGACCTCACTATACACAGATAGGTAGTTATAGCAAGGCACAGTACTACGTAACCGTCTGAACGGTCCGACACCGACGGTGCGAGCGAGAATGCCACCTTTTTTTTTTGTAGAATGGACTCTTCTGATGGCCGCAGATGGCCTTGAGAGGACTCGACCCAATCATAGAATCGGTGGGAAGAGAGTTTCATGAAGCGGGCAATGCCACCGTCTCGACCGTGCGGCCGTGTTTATAGCAAGTTGCGGTCAAACAACAATGAGTAACCGAACAAAGAAACATTGTGAAATTAGGCTGATTTGGATGTTGAACTGTCCCACGCGTGACGCGCCTCCATTAAGCGAATGATCCTGAGTGTCGTCAGCCTCGCGGACGCTGGTACATCGAGCTATATATAAAATGTGTAAATCACGAGCGGTAATATCGAAAAAGAAAAAGATTCGGACGTAGTAAAACGTATTTATTGATTTATTCGTCCGGAGGCGCGTCCCCCGCCAGCGAGGGCACCGCGCGCGCCAGCAGCGCCTGCGCCCGCGCCGGCCAGCGGTGCGCGCACAGAGCCGCCAGTGCCGCGCCCGCGCATAGCGCCGCCGCCAGCGGTAGCAGCGCGGGAGTCGCGCGCGGCACGCGGCCGGCGACCGCACCGCCCGCGCCCGCGCCCGCACTGGCCGCCAGCAGCTCGCGGTCCGAGCACGCGCCGCACGCGCGCCGCAGCGCCGCCGAGGCGGGCGCGCGCCACGCCACCTCGAGCGCGGCCAGCGCCGGCGGGCACGCGCGCCAGTGCCGCAGGTGGAAGAAAGCGTACGCGAGCGCCTCCGAGGGCGCCCCGCGCACCACGTGCTCCGGCGGCAGCGCCAGTGGCACCAGCTCGAGCAGCAGCGCCGGCACGTGCGGGTTGTGGGCGAGGGCGGCGCGCATGGCGGCACCCGCGCACTCCTCGCCGGCGCGCACGCGCAGCAGCGCGCGGGTGTACAGCGCGGTGGCGGAGCGCGCGCCCTGCGGCGCGGCCTCGAGGCGCGCGAGGGCGGCCGCCGCCTCGGGGAAGGCGCGCTGCTCGAGCAGCACCTCCACCAGGTTCTCGAGCGGCGCGGCGGGCGCGTCGCGCGCTAGCTCGCGATACAGTCGCGCCGCGTCGCGCAGCCTGCCCAGCCGGCGCTGGCAAGCGGCGGCGCGGCGCTTGGCGTGCGCGAGGACGGCGACGTCGCGCGCGCGCGCCGCGCCCGTCGCGCCGCCGCGTAGCGATGCCTCGGCCGCGCGCCACGCGCGTCGCAGCACGCGCTCCGCCTGCCGCAGCGCAACACCGACCCCGTGAGACCGTGCGAATACAATTTCACGTGCGAATATCGCGACCCGTTTAGAGAATACCTCAAGTTTTATAAAACGGTAAATGCTGGCCGACAAGTTGTGAGTCGCGAGTTACCTCTAGCACGGTGGGTGCATCCTCCTCGGCGAGCAGCAGCAGCGCGGCGGCGCAGTCGGGCGCATGGCGCAGCGCCTCCCGCGCGGCCGCTACGCGCGCGCTCGGCTCGCGCTCGCGCCACGCGCGCCCCAGCGCCTCCTCCGCCGGGCCCTGCGCACACACGAACACACAGTCGAGCGCGAGCCGCAGACTCCCACGCCGTCGCGTCGTCACGCACGCGCTCGGCTCGCGCTCGCGCCACGCGCGCCCCAGCGCCTCCTGATTTATATTAATTGAAAATTGAATTAAAACCAGTACTGAAATGTTAGTATCTTAGTAAGAATAATGGTTTTGGTGGCGTGGCGTGGCGTGGCGTGGTGTGGTGTGGTGGTGTGTGACTCACATCTCCGACGCAACCGAACCAGGCCTGGTGCTCCTGCGCGGTCAGGTTCATGTCGTAGTAGGTGAGCGGCGCGCGGCGCGCCATCGTCCACAGGCGCGCGTACTCGGCGCCGCGCAGCAGCGACAAGGGGTTGCGCGACACCCCGCCCCCGCCCCCACCCGCCTCCGCTATCGGCTGCAACCCGCCGCCCGCGGCCCCACCCCCGCCCCCGCTCCCACCCCCGCCGAGCCACGGCCCGAGGTGCGCCAGCGACACCTGAAAAACAGATATTTTAGCTGATGATGGGGTCATCTACTGAACTTAGTTTGCAAGATATCCAACTTTTCTATATTTCCTCCAAATGTTTTAATATTTTTACTATACTTACTGTGTGGTTCACAACAATCACACACTTACAAAATAACATCCAGTTTCGGAAGCTCGAAACCTAGGCCTTTTAATGGATGAGCAACTACGTTTAGAAAAGTATATTTGTGAAACCATAAACAATTGTTTTTATCGCCTACTTTTAGGCGTAATTATTTAAGTCTTGAGCTACGCATAAAACTAGTTGACTCGTTGGTTTTATCAAAATTTAATTATGCTGATTGTGTTTATGGACCTCGACTGTTGCGAAGAACCTCCAATTTGATACAGCGAGTACAGAATGCTTGTGCTCGATTTTGTTTCGATGTTCCACCCCGAAGTCACATTACACCATTCTTAAATAAAAACGGGATTCTCAAAATGTGTTACAGAAGGGAACTACATTTAGCCTGTCTTTTATTTGGAGTCATTAAAATGCACAACCCTAAATATTTGTTTAATAAATTCACTTGGGCAAGAGATCACAGTCGATATTACAAAAGGGCTTCTTCATATTTACGTTTACTTACTCCACGTCACAGTACTGCAGCGTTCCACGGT
Source organism: Chesias legatella (assembly GCA_947359385.1). Classification (NCBI taxonomy): domain Eukaryota; kingdom Metazoa; phylum Arthropoda; class Insecta; order Lepidoptera; family Geometridae; genus Chesias; species Chesias legatella. The sequence goes on from OX375766.1 coordinate 7,119,772, forward strand.
AGTTTCCGTTATAGTGCCACAAAGTGTTGGAACAACTTACCTCCACCTTTGCGAAATCTACTAACATTATCCTCTTCGCATTTCAAAAAGCTTCTGTTAGGTAAGCAAATTGACAATGTCATATTTGCGTGTAATATTTTCGTGATACTATTTTTGGGTGGACCGTCACTTTCTGAGATATGGGCTATGTAGACATTCACTGTATTTATTTTCCCCCAGATCAAGACTCCTTTATTATTTTTTGTTAGTTATTCTTATTGTTATTTAATTAGGCTTTTTTTTTATTTTTGACGTGTCAACGTCTTATAATTCGATAGAGCCGGCTGCACGCACGAAAAAACATGACTCATGCGGCGTTACCTCGGTCTGAGGCGTTCCATGTAAGGCTTGTGCAAGTGCAAGCGAGAGCGCGGAACGAGCGACAAAGAAGCACAATCGGCCTTTGCGTTCGGCAGCGTTCGACATCCGTCTCTCTCCTACTTGAGTGAGCGATGCGTCTGCGTGGACAGCTGCTAATACTTACATTTACATGTTTTGATCGAGTATCAAGTGCATATATACATAAAAATCTATTAAACAAATGAAATTAAAATTTTCTTTTGAAAAATGCTACCATTCCATCAGTATTTTCTTAAGACGTTGACACGTTCAACTATCGTCAGTAAACCGACTTTACAGACAACCTTTTTTTTTATTTATTATTGTGTATACAGTTTAACTTGGCACTTCATTATCAATTAAGGATTAAAATGTGTACATGAACAAATATTATGAAGACACTCTGTTAAGAACGTTTACTCAATTAATTGTTATTGTGTATTAGTGTTACCTACTATATTCTTGTATTCCGTCTTTCTTCTTGCGTTTATTCTTTTTTTCTATTGTATACTTGGTTTGTCTGATTGTGACGTCACCAAAAAGGTCCTAACGGAAGACCAGCGCTGGTTACTAACCAGCATAATGCTGAGTTAAGGCCTTTTTGCAACACATCTATTAATTTTTATTTCTTGTTTCTTGTAGTTATTATAAATATTTAATCATGTTATTATAATTTTGTATTTTTCTGTATGTGTGTGTTGCAAATAAATATTTTCTATTCTATTCTATAATAATAATAATAAATATTGGTGGACATTTTACACAGCGCTATCTAGCCCCAAAGTAAGATAAGCATCGCTTGTGTCATGGGAACCAGACAAGTGATTTTTTTATTTTTTTATTATTTGGTTCACAACTTGAAACTTACGTGTAGCTTACATCTAACTGATTGACAAATTAATATTTTCAACATTGTTCCTAATATTAGTGAACACAACAAGCGTTACGGACTATGTATAAAAAGTAACAAAAAAATAAGCAGTAGGTATGAATAATTAAGATAAACTAAATGAATAAGTATAAACAAAAAATCTATCAAATTTGCAGTTATGTCTCTAATATACTCTTAAATAAATTAATTTTCGCAGAGGCTAAAGAACCACCAAAAATGTCATAGGTTGACCTGATTACATTATAATATGAGAACATTCGATGCAAAGAGGAATGCTGGCCGACGTTTGTTCTGCAGTTTGGTAACATGAACGTTTTTCTGTTAACTAATCGGCCACCTGGTCGAGGTACCTGTATATAAGTTTGCGCTAAGATGTCTGGACAGTCTATCATACCGTGTAACAATTTATATAGAAACAAGATATCACATGCTTTGCGGCGAACACATATCTCATTTTATAGAATGTAAGTCTGTTTTCGTAGGAAACTATTTTCTTGCAATTGTTATCTGCATATGATAGGTGGTATAAAAATCACTTTTGTACACGCTCCACCCTATCCGAGTGAACTGCGTAAGTGGGAGACCATACATTGCTATTAAAACTCCAGGATGCTGCGTACAATGCAGTTATATAACGGTATGAGAATTGCTGGCTCCTTAAACGTCTTCATTTGTCTCGAGATAAAACCTGCCAACTGTGACGCTTTTTTTATCGTGCTATCTACATGATCTCGAAAATTCATAAAGCAATCCACAATGACTCCTAAATCCCTAATGCTACTAACTTCAGTCAGTTCTATGTTCTTTAACACGTACTTTGCTTGATATAATACTTATAAACTTTTCTTTTGTAAATACAAACATATAACACATATTAACATCCCGCCACAGAACAAACATCAAAGTTACAAATGTTTGTCCTGGGTAGGAATGGAATCCACAACCTACAGCCAGATACAGAACAACCATCTATGTTCATCGCACAAATGTTTGTCCTGGATGGGAATCGAACCCGCAGAAGGCAGGGTTACTAGCAAATGAGGTATGAGGCTAGTCGGCCAGTTACTATATTCTTATTTGGTTTCCCTTATTTTTTGTACATTCAAAAAACTTTATGACAGGGCTCCAAAAACGTTGCTGCTATTGGTGTCCAATATTACAATGGAGGGGAAACTTCTAGTCGGTGCACAGAAAATGCACCCTTAAGGTGGTAAGGCGGAATTTTTGGTAATAGTACCTATTTAATCATGCAAATAAATGAGTCTTGTCTGTCATGTTCAAAATGTCTGGAATCCTATTGGGTTAGGAAAACGGATGGGAAGATGGTTGGGGTGGATCTTTAGTTACAATAAAATTATTAATTGGCTCGTCTCTCATCTGTCTCTCATCACTCACATAAATGGCTCTAATTGTGATAGTGCAAACCAACCTGCTCAATGAATGAAGTGCCATATTTTCGAAAATACCACCACTCGAATATCAGAATTAGGCCGGAGATCAGCGATGAAGTACCAGTCAGAGCGACATAGAACTTCGGTGTGAGAGCCCCCACGAACGTGTAGTCCCACATTATCATATATTTACTTTACACTTATACAATACGTTTCTTTGCACCACATAGGACTGACACATTCATGGAGAATGTAGAGTAGTCGCCTGGCCCCTGGCCCCTGGCCCTGGGGATGGGGAGCCGCTGGAGCCGGTTCTATTTAATAACTTTGTTTGTTGTTGTATATATTCATTCAACGAACGACTCAATCACTCAACCAATGACATGACCATCGGTGTACTCTGTCTCTGTCTGTAGAGGTGAAGAGACAGAGACAGAGAGGAGCAGGCAGGAGGCTGTCAAAATCAATAGAACTTCTGCAGTCAGAACTGACATATATAACAAGACTGTTATATATGTCAGTTCTATTGATACGATTGGTAATCGTATCAATCAAGAAGAAGAAGAAGAAGACTAAATGGTTGAAATTATAAGAGTAAATATTCCGAAACAGTAGGTATTAATTAATTTTTAAAACCGAATCTCTATACTGAGAAATAATATCCAGATTACTTAAGATAGAATTTTTTCTTTGTTGCAATGTCAGTAAGACTTGACAGCACTCCCTTTGGACCGGCCATAGCATTTAGGTTTTGAAGACATCGTTTTCAAATTCACTTGTCATTTTTTGCGGCTAGTTAGGACGGGAGACTATTATTCAGGCGCACATCTTTCCAGCTGATTTACTGAGGTGACATCAAGATGGCGAAGCCGCAACCGCGAAGAGGATCGCGACTATAATATGAAGCTTTAGACGGAAGAGTTATAAATCGTGGTTTAAAAGATCGTTGTTTTCTCGGCTCGACGTTGGTGACACAAGTGAAGCATTATTATATAATATATATTATGGGATGTCGTTGGAAGTGGTCAAATTTATTAGGAATGACTGTGTATTTTTCAGAAACTAGTTATCAAAGAAAATTGTCGTCTATCTATTTTTTAGCGTAATTAATTTTATTAATTGTGAATTATCATAAGAAAATATCGGGTCGCGGCTCACAATAACTATACAGGTGTGGGCTGCGGGTAAAATTTCAAACACTTTCGATTACCAATGTAAACTTGGACTTATCGTGTTTTCATCACACTTTTGTGTCGTGCAAAACACTCAGACCGAAGATTGAGGAGCAGTTCAGGTTTCAGACGATAGTTTTTAAGTTGGTACCACGAAAAACTAATGTCAATGTCAGTGCCATGCCAACCAATCTTGTCATTGTCAAATAAAGCAAGGTTCCTGTGGTCGGCCGTTCGTTCGAGAAATTTTGCGCAGCGAAATAGTTTACTTACGTAACTGGAGGTTACTCTTCTCTATCAAAATGTTGGGCCGAATCGGAAAGAAACAGCTGGAGGTGATGGCATCGTTCGCGACGTCAGCCGTCGGATTCGGCGGAGCCGCGTTCCTCACGATGGTGTACTTCACCGACTGGAAGCTGGTGGCCGCCAACATCCCCTACTACGGCGGCAAGTTCCCCATCGAGGAGCAGAAGGAAGATAGCTCGTGAAAAATACAATTCTAAGATTTATGATATGTTACAAGTAACTTGTTAAGAGTCAACCTAGATGTCTGATTATAATTTATTCAATTAGAAAATCTGTAAGTAATTTTGTTATTTCCTTTTGCGCACATTATTTCTTTGGTCACCCTTCAGAGACTTATACGGTGATAACTCCAGTAAACCCAGGTCCTAGGATTTTATTTAAAGAACATTTTCATGGCCAGGAAAAATCATTTTTTATTTATTTGTTACCTCCTTTTGCTGCCATTTATTAACCGACTTGGAAGTCTTTTTTTATTTGATAGGATATTACCTACTATCGGATTGGTCCTATAGAATTTTCATCAAAATGGGTTTTGTAGTTGACTTTTTAAATGAAAATAACTGCAATAAATGTTATCCAAGTATGAAATAACAAGGAATCGTTCGTGTTCATTAGCGATGTAATGGGAATTTTCATTTTGCCATGCAAAGTGCTTAATGAAATTTTTTGGTTTTCTAGATACATAGTTATTGGAGCTGAAACTCACTTAACATTACACAGGCCTTGACTGATTTGATTTTATTCACGGAGATGCTCTGCCTGCTAAGCGAGGACTTCTTGGGTTCAGTTCTTGGTCAGGGCAAGCTTTCTGTTATGAAAATATAGTTTGTCTTGGGTCTTAGATGTTCATGTTGTTTATATATAATAATAAATAAATAACAATTCTTTATTATGCTGTGTATCCAAAAGCGGTCTTATTGTTTTATATGATTTCTTCCAGATTACCTGATTGTAAACTATACTTAAACTAAATTAACAGTAACTTAACTAATTAATGCAAGAACTTTGCTCTTGAGCACGGAGGTAGACAATTGAAGTATGCACTGGCCCCTGAACTAGTATAAACTGTATCTCAGGAGGCACAGGGTCTATCCCTAACATCCAGAATGCCACGTATTAAGAGAATAGCCTCTTATATGCACATTTGGTGTGGTTACAATATAATAATTATGGAATTTGATAGTGTGTCTAATAAAGTTTTTTTTTTATATGATACAGTTACAGAACGAGTGGACGGCCCACCTGGTGTTAAGTTGTAAACTCTGCCCATAATAACCGATGTGACTTGGGACTTCCCCTACTAGGTACGACAAAACCTAAGTCGATCATATGCGCCCGTAACTCTGAGACGTGTAGGTGGAATGTCTCGTGTGCCTGTAATTTCACCGGCAACCACACCTTTCAAACCGAAACACTAACGCGAATGTGAGCGCGACGAACTTGACGTGAGTTCTACTCTCTCTTAAGTATGAAGGGTAAGTTTATCTCAAAATTGAATAAGGTCTTCAGTATTCTTGTAGTTCTATTTCAGGAGCCAGTTTGCGATCGCATTTTTCAATTTGTGTCTGTTTACCTGCCTGCCTTAAGGAGCTTATAGTATGTAACTGGCAGTGCAGCGGTTCCAAAACATTGTAAGATAATGTAAGTTAGCAAACAGCACCAATATTTTAACTATTATAATGAAAACAATGTTTCTTTAACATATACTTTATTAATTACCAGAGATCATACATACCTACAGTGTACTAGTGTTTAAAAAAGTGCAAATAATTGTATTAATTAGCTACATCTATTGTGTCCATACACTTACACAACAAAAAGTTTAGCCTATGTATTTCATAAGAATCATCCGGTATACTAATAAATAGTATTACCTACACATCACGCTTTATAAAAGCATGGAGCCCGAGCGTAGCTACGAGAGCTACTTACTTTACTTAGTTAATCTACAATAAACATTTTCATGTACTTAATAACAATTACTTACATAGAGTTGGTGCCATTTACTTAACACTCTTCTGATTTATTAAGAATTCAATAGGTACAAAACTTTTACAGGCTTCAATTGCTTACTTGTAAGCAATTAATTACTAAGCCTTATCAAGTATATCATTATTATGAATCATAATATAGTTGTAAGGAGTTCCACGAGTCCAAGTGACTTCTGCTATCTAAACATCGGCGGGAGCTCCATATAAGATAAAATATCGAGGTGAGGGGTGACGAACCACATTCAGGATACGAACGCTCGATCTCGGAGATTTTGTATCAGTCACATTTTAATTTGGAGGGCGAAATTTCCCGCACTAGAGAATGTCGGTCGGCATACGCGGCGACCGAGACTAGTAAGGCGGGTCGGAGTCGGAGTCCGAGTCCCCGCTGCCGTCCGCGTCCTCGTCGTCGCTGAGCGCGTCGGGGGGAGGACACGCGACGCGGCCGCGCGCGCGCGTGCCCGCTCTCTCGGCGCCGTGCGCATCGACGCACCAGCAGACGCCGAGCGCCGCGTGGCACTGCCGCGGGCGGTAGTAGCCGCGCGCGTCACACGCCGGCACGTACCCGCCGCGCGCCGCGGCGTCCGCGTGCGCGCGCGCCAGCGCCGTGCACGGCCGCGCCGCGCGCGCCAGGCAAGCGCACCACTGCCCGCGCGTCACGCCGCCCCCTCCGCCGCCGCACGACGCCACGAACGGACGCAGGCAGCGCTCGCGCTCGTCGTGCCCTGAAAACGTCAACCATCATCTACTGAAGAATGTACGACTAGCGCGGAAACGTGGCCAAGGCAAAGAGCTGAGCCCCTCTGTGGTGAGCGACGTGTGATATGGTCGTGTAGCTGTGGCTGTGTAGGTATGTACTCACTCAGCGCGTACAGGTTGGCGGCGGAAAGCACGCCGTCACCGTCCGTGTCGAGGTGCAGGAACATCCACCGCACCTCCGTCTTGCACTCCATGGGAAACCCTGTCCAGTAGATGTCAACACGTTAAATTATATTTGATATGTATAATATTTGTCTACAGTAATAAATATTGGTGGACATTTCACACAGCTCCAAACTAGAAATAAAACTACTTAACTTAACTTAACTTTTCTTATTTTTCTTATTCTAGTTCTAAATTGTTTTTTTCTTGTATCTTCTTTTATTCGTACGCCACCAAAGCCTTGAGCTGAAAATCAGCGCTGTAACATGTTGCAGCACGTGCTGAGCTCAAGGCTTTTCACACAATGCTGTAAGCGACAGCGTTCCACATTTTCTTTTTGTTTTATTTTATGTTTTGTTAGTGTTCTTTTTGTGTTTTTGTGATGTTAGCCGTTGTTGTGTACAGTGTGTGTGTGTGAATAAATGTCTTCTTTCTTTCTTTGTAACTAGGACTAGAATAGATTACGTTTCGGAGTTTGCCCTTCAGAGTGACTCCGAGCACAGCCAGAGCTCGCTGAGCGACTCAACTAGTGGACTGGCCTCCTCCTCCATGAGCACGGAGAACCAGTCCAGCAGCCGGTCCGCCATCTTGTCCAGTGCACATCCCGCACTCCCCACACCTGCATGCACGCACGTGTACACAGCGTTGTATCACGTGCCGCTACTATGTCGTTACCTGTTTGCGGCGGCGGGTCCGCGTCCGCGTCGGCCTCCTCCATGAGCACGGAGAACCAGTCCAGCAGCCGGTCCGCCATCTTGTCCAGTGCGCATCCCGCACTCCCCACACCTGCATGCACGCACGTGTACACAGCGTTGTATCACGTGCCGCTACTATGTCGTTACCTGTTTGCGGCGGCGGGTCCGCGTCCGCGTCGGCCTCCTCCATGAGCACGGAGAACCAGTCCAGCAGCCGGTCCGCCATCTTGTCCAGTGCGCATCCCGCACTCCCCACACCTGCATGCACGCACGTGTACACAGCGTTGTATCACGTGCCGCTACTATGTCGTTACCTGTTTGCGGCGGCGGGTCCGCGTCCGCGTCGGCCTCCTCCATGAGCACGGAGAACCAGTCCAGCAGCCGGTCCGCCATCTTGTCCAGTGCGCATCCCGCACTACCCACCCCTACCGTTGCCCCCCCCACACCTGCAATGCAACAACACCCCTATATATAATATACTCGTATACCCCAAACGTAAGTGTCAAAATAAGTATTAGCGATTACTTGAAACGTAATTATTTTGCGCACCAAAACCGAAAAACGAACTTCATCGCCAATGAATGAGAATGATTTCTCGTTATCTTTTACATGGGTGATATATTTTTTCCTGTGGCAATACTTTTTTTTTTATTTACTTTTACTTGTTTCACCCGAAAGCGATTCCCAAAGCCGCGAGCCGCGCCGACCTGCCGCTCGCACCAAACTCTGAAGTGTGTGCGGGTTCGAGCCGAGACCACACTGTGCTAGATATCGACTATGTCTATGAATTTTGAGTTCCCTCATGATATTACCTTCAACGTTGTCAGAGCGCGGTATCGTAACCCAGGGGACTCGGTTTTTACATGTGATATCTCAAGAAATTCGTTCGAAAACTAAAGAAACATTAATAAGCTAATCGATTGATAATATACGTTTGATTGATCACCTCGCACGAGAGTTCGCCGGAGGGAAGGACGCTCGGGGCGGTCGCGAGCGCGGGCGCGCGGGCGGGTGCGAGTGCGGGCGCGTGCGTGGGCGCGGGCGCGTGGGCGGGCGCGGCGCGGGCACGGACAGAAGCCGCGGCACGCGAGCGCGACGGGCGACGCGGGCCGCCGCACGCAGTTGTGCAGGTCCAGCCGGCACAGCGACGAGTACGTGCGGTTGTCCGACCCGCACAGGAACTCCGCGTCACCTGCCTCACCTCCCCCGCATCCCACGCATCTGAAGATCCAACCGCATTTATACTCACTCATCCGTGTATTCATTGTTTAAAAAAGTTCAATTACCAAAATACAAATAGCTGCTTTACGGTTGACTCTATTACTGGTACCGAGGAATATTAATTTTAAGTTACGTTTTTCATTAATTGCACTGCTTGAGGGTAGGATCGGTTTTTATTTGTTCATTTAACCGGTTCATACACATGGTTTGTATGATTCATTTAATTATGAATAATAACAAAATTACAAATAAGAAAAAGATAATACATAATGGTGGTTGGTTAAATGATACGATTTCTTACAGACTACTACCTGATTATAAACTACTTAAATCTGTACAAATATTACAGAGCTCAAGAGTTTGTTTGTTTGGTTGAAAGCGCTAGTATCAGGAACTACTGGTTCGAATTGAAAAAATATTTTTGTGTTGGATAGTCAATAATAAATAAAGTAATAAATAAATAAAGGTTCTAAAAAAAGTCCGCGACAGCATATATCAATATTTTAAGGTTGACTCACTCTGACCTTTTTTATGGTAATCAAATTTGTTCTAAGATAATGCATTACTCGCTAAGGTGTTTTATATAAACATAATATTAATCCTTATCCAAATAAATGCGTTATTCATCACAAGTATTTCATTTTGAACAAAACTGCCTTGACATCATTTGATCTCAATGAATATATTGGGAGATATCATAGTTTTAAAACAACTCCAACAAATAATGATCAAGTAGCACGCGGGTAGGGCCGCAGGCAGGTACGTACCGGCCGGGCGCGAGAGCGGCGTCGAGCTGGGCGGGCGGGGCGGGCGGCGCCTCCGCGTCCCGCGCGCCCGCGTCGTAGAACACGTCGTCCGCGTCCTCGTCCGCGCCCCCACCGCCCCCGCCGCCCCCGCCGCCGGCCGCCACCAGCACGTCGCTGGAACACCGACGAACAAACTTTCACGCACCTACCCGCCATACTGCGTCGCGCATCACCATTGTGTGCAAAGGTTCTGTTTGGTTACAAGCATCGGAACCTACGCGTCAGACTACAGATGTGGTCCACTTGGACGACAGCGACGGATGTTGACCAGTCGCTAGTTGCAAAAAAGAGAAACAACAAATGTTTTGGTCTTCATTATGTAAAGAAGTTAGACTGTAGGTAATATTACTATTTTTCAAAAGTTTAATGTAATATTTAGGTATGTAATATTAGGTACCCGTTCCGCAAGATGTCCTTCTTGGTGGCGCAGAGCGCGGTGAAGGCGTCGCGCAGCACGCACACCTCCCGCTTCTTGCACACCAGCGAGCGGCACAGCGAGTCTGCAACCGCCCCGCCCCGCCCCACATCAAACTCAACAACTATTCACACATCACATTAATGCCACGGAAACCTCAACATAAGGTCACGCGTACTTATCGCTAAGTTTGAACTGCCTGTGCCTGCACACCCCATCGTTACATGAGACGCTTTCCTCGTGTCACCCGCACTCTGACTCACTCATTCATGTCATGTCATGTCACGATACGAAAATACATATTTTGTATCTGTATTTCAGATACTTGCATCTTAGACTAAGTTACATCTTACAATCTTACATCACCGGCACCGGGAGGGAGGACCGTCCGTTTCACAACGATAACTGTTAGTATGGCGATCAGTTGCATAGGTACTACAAATTACCAGTTACCTACCCATCCAGTTTATGATCGCAGAAAACTTCACTTAACCTAATCCACACACCACATCTAAAATGACCTTGTAATACTATTGCTGAGGTATTATTTATATACGAGTACCTCAGTTCGATTGAATAGGGTTATAGAATACCTTAGAGAAATAGAGAATACCTTTGGAAATAATACTCGATATCTGGGCAATGAATAAATACCTACTCTGTAGATACTTATTTGTAGGTACATATGTAGATGCGCTTAGCGTGCCTCAGGATCCCTCTATAGATATGTACGTAGGCAAGGCACCTCGAGCCACTGACAACAAGCACATGGCAAGTAAGACCGTCAGGTAACCGAGGTACCACGGAGGCAGCGGAGCAGGGGAGTAGGTGCGGGCGAGGCGTGTAGGTACTTACTGTTCGGGTCGTATATGTAGCGGCGCGGGCGGCGTGCGCGTGCGCTTGCGCTCGTCTCGCCACCGCTCAGAGAATTATCCAACACCTGGATAAACAGTCAATCAAGTTTACACAATTATGTCCCACTCACACTGACGATATAGATACAGGTATAGGTACACGTAGGTTCCACATAATATGCAGCATGAACCGCATCCTGTCCCGGTCGCGACCGGGGGTCATTCGCGTTACTGTGTTCCGGTTTAAAAGGTGAGGTTGCCGGCAAAATAACACGCACTTGAGCCATTACACCTTCACGTATCAGAGTTACGGGCGCATACGATGAGACTTGGGTCGTGTTGTACCTAAGTAGGGGAGGACCCAAGACGTATTGGTTTGTTATGAGTAGAGGTTATACTTATCACCAAGCTCCCAAAACACACCTACAAACTTGTATTAACTTTAACATTATTTGTTGTTTTGTGTTTTTTGTCGACTTACGTTGCAGAATTATTCTTCACGAAAGGCCCTTTTATTTTTATAATCCTACACAACGTAAGTATGTCCACCGTGAAGGTTGTTCTTTAAATATATTGTTGAAATAATTTTGAAATTGATTAGTATACTTACCTTCTGCGTCCAAACATACAGAAATATCATTACATATATTATTTAATTGGTTTATATTAACAATGTGTGTTTAACAAATTGTTTAAAATACTATTTGTGTTTGCATTGTTCTTCTTCTTCTTCTTCGAGTCACTGGTTCTGTCGAACCAGTGCGGTGAAAGGATTGTAAGTGCGCCTCAAAGAGGCTCCTTTCGTGCACTCAACACATGTCTTCGAATTTTTAGTTCTAGGACATGTCGGTTTCCTCACGATGTTTTCCTTCACCGTTTTGAGATCGTGGTATTGCGCACATAAATCTTTCAATCGTAAAACTCATAGGTGCACGTCGGGATTTGAACCGGCGACCTCCGGATTGAAACTCGGGGGTCAGTACCGCTAGACCACCACGCTCTCAGAGCATTTGCATTGTGTTATACCTACGTGTGCTCTCGTTGGTTCGATCTGATTGGATCATTTACATCACAATGGGGATTGTTGCATTTTAATTATTGTTACGCGAATGTCCCTCATTATCAATACATAATATAATGTCCGACTGTGTCTGTGACGCGGTAATGCGAGACCCTTTCACTTGATTACCCACCAACATTGCATTCGTTTTAGTTAAAGTATGTTTTTCGAGTAGGAAGTGATCAAGCTGAGGTTTAATGGCTTTCGTTGCATTTCGAGTTGATCATAACAACGCAATATGGGGGACAGAGGTGATCAGAGATCGGGTGAGGCAGGTGCCTGCCCACTAACATTGATTGTACATTACATAAGAGTAAGGACAACCGGAGACGGTAAAGCGTCCCGGGATCACGTTTAGGGAAGGAGCCCCCTCCCGCCCCTCCCGCCCCTCCGCGTCACGTTTCGCGAGCGGCCGCAGTATCGACCGGGCGCGGGCGGCGGACTCACCGCATCGTCATCGAACTCGAAGTCCTGGTCGAGGCGGCGCGCCCCCGCCCCCGCCCCCGCCGCCAGCGCTAGCAGCGCCAGCAGCACCGCGCACCACGTCCAGCGCACCAGCATCGCTCGCACCTCGCACGCGCGCCCCACGGGCACCACGAGCACGGACAGCTCGCCGGGGTGTATCGGCACGCGCGGTCGAGGGTGCGTCGCGCGGCGCACTGCCTCCGCCGCCGCCGCCCCTCCCGGGCCCCGCACGCCGCGCCTGCGCCCGCACCCGCGCCCGACGGTACCCGTTACACCGCCCGCGCCCCTCGCGCGACCTGTTTCTACATTACCTTTCGTGAAACCTTCGCAGCGGGACCGTCCACCATTCTGCGTTTTGACAATAGCACGTTGTCTGACATGCACACAGATCCGTCCAAAATAATTTCGCACTTTCAGGTTTCCTTTCAATTCCTTTTTGTCATTGTGATTCCAAATAGCCCTGTTCTTACTCTCACACACGGGTAGGTAGGTACTAGTACCTACCGCTCCAGTTACAGTACATACAGACTGGTCTCACAGCTCAGTTGGTACCTAGCCTTCTGTGCTGTAGGTCGTGGGTTCGATTCCCACCCATGACAAACATTTGTGTGACGAATATAGATGTTTGTTCTGTGTCTGGGTGTTGATATGTATTGTAATTATGTATTTATAATAAAGTATATAAGTATTATATCAGTTGTCTGGCACCCATTATACAAGCTATGCTTAAGTTAGTTTGGGGCTAGATGGAGCTGTGTGAAATGTTCATGAATATTTATTTATAGTTACATTGCGGCCGCTCCCGTCAGGCGCGCAGATCGCCGTACAACCGCATCCTTAGTGACGTTAGGACGTGCCTACCTACCAATATTGTACACAGCCCACATCAAGTCGCGCACCTCACCGTCTCTGCTTTGTTTATATGAGTTTGAATGACACAACAAGAACCCTCGACTAGGCTAAATACAAACAGGTCCACCACACCATGTTATCCTAGAAACGATGAAACACCGTGAACCCGTCCAGCCAGCCAGCCAGCCAGCCAGCCAGCCAGCCAGCCAGCCAGCCAGCCAGCCAGCCAGCCAGCCTGCATGTTACATGCTGGCCGGATTCAACTTGTAATATTAGTTAGCCCGATTCGCGTGTCGATATTTTGTTGCAGTGTTGATGTGAAACGTCCTAAAACATAGGCCTACCTGCGGCCACGAAATTAGACAGTAATGTAAGGTCTTGCCTTAATACGTAGTGCCATTATTTAGCTTACAATACAGTCTGCTCGCCGTTACGACTTTCAGTTTCCGTCGGAGCGAACGGGGGCACTGCTCTGTATTGAATGACCGAAATCGGCGCTTTTCCTCCTTTCTATCAAGTGTAATTCACAACTCATAACTTAGTATCTGATAGAAGGTAACAATTATACCATACAATATGCGAGTTGAAGGGGCAGTGATTCTTCCCTGAGTTTATACAGTTTGACTAATCCATTCGAATAAAAATAGTGAATAATAAGTAAAAACTAGTAAGTAAATAATAAACCAGGATAATAATAACCAGGAAGTGTTCAAAGGAACCCAGTCCCGGGCGGCCTGGGCGGGGCGACTGCGTCCGATCGTTTCGAACTGACGACATGCGATTTCGGCGTTGACCCCTCTCCGACCGATCGATCGCATCTCGTACAGCAATAGTGACATCACGCGACCACGTTTGAAATTATTATTATTTAGCTGGAAAAAGGACGTGAACATGGACGATCGCCAACGATCATTTAAGGGACCCTCGAAGGGGGACGTCAAAACAAAAACAACTTACATAACGATAACCTTTATTCACATTAATTACAAGAAATCACTCATTTCGCTTACAATTATTACAGATGCTACCATAGTAGATATTAGGTTAGGTACGAACAGAGCGTGACCGGACCCGGACCCGGAGCGGACCTCCAGCGGTGCAGCTCGGCTCCGCTCCGAGTCCGAGACGCGTCCGGGCCGCACACACGCCGCACCGCGCTCCTTCAGAATGAGTATTATATGCGTTAGTAGGTGAGCCAGTCAGCGCTCTGCACTTGACGCCGCCGCGCCGCCGCACTGCACCCGGTGTGTCGTGGCATCGCGAGGAACCCCCCGCCGCCCCGTCGCTAGGGGGAGGGGGGGATGGGGCGCACTCGGGCGGGAGGGACGTTACATGTTCGCTAGGAAGTGCCACTTGTCCACTGCAACAACAACATTCGGCTCTCCTACAGACTGCTAAAGTGAACGAGCAGCGTCATGCATCCGTAGGTAGGTACACACGGGACACTCATACGTAGCTCTCTCTCTCTCTCTCTCTCTCTCTGTGTGTGCGTGTGCTGCGTGCACGTGTGTGCGTGCGTGAGTGTGCCTGCTTGAGTGTGTTGTGTGTGTGTGTGTGTGTGTGCGAGTGTGTGTGTGTGTGTGCGTGTGTATGCGTGTGCGTGTGTGCTGCGCGCGCGTGTGTTACTCACCCGCGGGCGGGATGGGTTGCGGCGAGGCGCGCGGCGGCGCGGCTGCGAGCACGGCGGCTGCCTCCCCGCGCTCCACCTGCCCCGCGCTACCCGATACTGTCACGTTCATCCTGCAACACACGAGGTTTACAAATCAGTCGTCGGTTATGCAGAGACACTCGTCCTGAAATCGCCTGCACACCCGTGTACTGACCTCTCTTCTTCTTCGAGTCACCGGTTCTGTCGAACCAGTGTGGTGAAAGGATTGTAAGTGCGCCTCAAAGAGAGGCTCCTTTCGTACTGACCGCTATTATCTCTAGACGCGCACCTGCACTCAAGAGCAGTGACCGCTACTATTACTCTTTTTGAGCAGAAAGTGCGAGGGTAAGTGTGTAAATATGCTAACATTAGGAATAATTATGACTTTCCCCTGCCCAGTTTCCATCCATTCAAACGGAACCTAACCTTGGAATCGGGACATTTTTGATACGTAACGTGTTGACGAGTTACACCACACCGTTACCCGTTCCCACTTGTCGCAGTGAGCATTTGATATGAAGGTATTCACGCAAAAATTTATGATCACCACTTCCCAATGCTGTAATTTAAGTTTTGGAATGTTCCAGACTAAATCTTTTCGTCTGGACTGGGTGCACCAATATTTCCTTTCCTTAGCTCAAATACAAATACATCACAGTAAGAACTTCGTCGACGTCCATCGTGGTAAGTCGCCTCGCGTACAGTGTTAAATACTGGCACCAGCTTGGCACGTGGCCGTCACCCGACAAGTGGAAACGGGCTCTTACACAGTTTACGTTGTTTTATTATACAAACGTTTCGTTCACCGACTTTTGTCAAATTGCACGGTAAATACACGGTGTTTTATTTAGAGCTTCTGATCTCACAGCTCATAGAGAAGATATTATAATGATATTTTTGATATTTTGGTCTACATCACATAACGAAGTAAACGTTGTTAAAATAACGAGTGTAGTGGAGACGCATTGCGCTGCAGTGCACTCACTTGTTGATGTCGGCGGCGCCCGCCTCGCCCGCCACCAGACCGCGCCAGAACTCGTGCACCTGCAACCACACACAACGCGTCACTGCACTCTGCACTCTGCACTCTGCGCTCTCACCTCACCTACACGACACACTCGTGCGCCACCTGGCGCTACGTGCACTCGGGACGATACCGACTACTAACTAGGCAGATCACGACAAAAATATTTTTTTTGGGTCCTCCCCTACTAGGTACGTCAAGACCCAAACGCATCGTATGCGCCCGTAACTGTGAGACCTGTAGGTGGAATGTCTCATGTGCCTGTAATTTCACCGGCAACCACACCTTTCAAACCGGAACACAGTAGCGTTACTGCTTGGTGGCAGAAATGGGCATGGTGGCAGTACTTCCCGAGAACTTGGCGAGAGTTCTACTCCTCTTATAATGTAGGTATAGCTATTGTGACCTATAATTGAAATCATTCCAAATACATAGTTGCCACGTTTAGGCTCGACCCGCGCGCGCTACCTCCGACCGAGCGCGGCGCATATGTGTGGGCTCGGGGGTCGCACTCACCTCGTCGATGACTCGGTACGCAAAGTCAGCGTCCTTGGGCTCGGCGTCGAAGGCGAACCGGTTGACGGGCTTGCCGTCGGGCACCTTGTATAGGCGGAACCACTCGACGGTGGCGCGCAGCAGCCCCGGGAACAGGCGCTCGACGTCCGCGACGCAGGAGACGTGGGGCGCGTTCGCGTCGCGCGCGTCTATCGCGATCAGCTTCCAGTCGGTCTCGCCCTCGTCGATGAGCGCTAGCGCGCCGACCACCTTCACGGGGTAGACGTCTCCGCGCGCCGCGACTCGCGTCCCGATCTCGATGACGTCGACGGGGTCGTTGTCGCCGCGCGCCTGCGTGCCCGCGTCCACGTGCGCCGGGTTCTCCCACGTCTGCGGCAGGGCGCCGTAGTTCCATATGTAGCCGCGGTGCGGGAACACGTTGGCAACGAACCGCAGCGCGCCCTTCTTCACGTCCTGCTTGATAGGGTTGAGCGGCTCCGCGAGAGAGATCTCCATCTTGGCGTTGGACCAGCGCGGCACCTCCACCACCATGTTGACGAGCCGCGCGCCGCGGTCCGCCCACAGCGGGATGTCGTGCAGCGGCGAGA
This sequence comes from Chesias legatella, assembly GCA_947359385.1. Lineage (NCBI taxonomy): Eukaryota > Metazoa > Arthropoda > Insecta > Lepidoptera > Geometridae > Chesias > Chesias legatella. The sequence continues at coordinate 7,136,966 of OX375766.1, forward strand.
TCGGACCCTGAGCGTCCTCTGCGACACACACACACACACACACTCTTGTACAACAATATCAACAATATCAATCTTTGCCGATTGACGAACGCTAGCGTTAATAATAGTTAGAAACTCACATTAAACTATTCCAGCAGAAAGGGATTTTATACACCATTATGTTTTTTTTTATTTACCACCCATATTAAAATTCATCAAATTGAAGCTACTAGTCTCTACCACTGTACTTCCATGCTATATGCTCCCCCCACGGTGTACAATTAGATCTTCTAAATTACACAATAGATTTTGATGCACTTTTCATCAATAGATAGGGAGGAAGTGTTTATATGTAAAAAACCAAAACCAAAACCAAAACTACCTTTCAAACAGAACCCAGCGTGTGGTTATCGATCACGCGTTGAGCGATGACGAAACGGTCTTATATGGCGTCCCTCAAGGCAGTATTTTAGGCCCAAGTCTTTTTCTAATGTTCATAAATGAACTGTGTCTATATACGCCTAAGCAAGGTCGGTTATTTACTTTCGCTGATGACACTGCTCTCGTGTTTGAGGCGGAGACATGGGATCAAGTAAGTCAATATGCTGAGGCTGGTCTTCAAAATGTCATTTCTTGGCTCGCTAGGAATCTATTGACCCTTAATTTTGATAAAACGAAATTCATGGCATTTTCAATACGAAAAAATTGTATCCCCGTATTAAAAATTCAGGCTCATAATGTCAATTGCTCTCCTGGTCAGTCTTGTGATTGCCTGCAGCTAGAACAAGTGTCATTTATTAAATATCTAGGAGTTATTATAGACAATCAGTTGAACTGGATACCGCAAATTAACTCGATAACATCTCGAACCCGAAAACTTATTTGGATTTTTAAAAACTTGCGGCATGTGGCTTCCTTTCATTTATTAAAAACTGTGTATGTTGCCCTCGGGCAATCAGTTATCAGCTACTGCATATCCGTGTGGGGCGGAGCATACAAAACGCATCTTATAAAAGCGGAGAGAGCCCAACGGTCACTCCTTAAAGTTATAAAATTTAAGCCTTTTCGCTACCCCACCATTTCACTTTATAACGAATGCCAAGTGCTAACTGTCCGTAAACTTTTCATTCTCCAGTCCATAGTATTTCATCATCAAACACTTTATTATAAATATAGCAGCGAATTTACAGCACGATTTTTCAAAGGTAATATCATCCATTGTCGCACATCATTTGCACGTCAACAGGGATACTTTATAAAACCCTACCTTTACAAAAAAGTTAACAAAATTTTAAATATATTCCCCCTTCCACTTTACAAAACTAAGAGAACGATAAAAGAATGGCTCTTACCACAAGATTACGATGCAACTGAGAATATTTTGGCTATCTTACAATAAATAAATAAGTTATAACGCATCCTAATTTAGTAATTATTTGATTTATATTACAATTATTAACCTACCTATACATTTGCAACGTAAATTCAATCATTATTGTTGAATTATATTAAAATTATTTATCTCCTTATACAAATATATCATAAGTTCAATTATTATTATTAATTATTATTACTTGTGTCTTTGTTAAAATATATTTAATTGCTAAATGTTCTATTAAGTAACTGGATAAATTGGTGCCTTCTGAAAGGAAGTCATAGTAATAATTTTTTTATGTTTTAATTTTATTGTAAAACTATGTAACAGTCACTTAACCCGGCGGAGGGCATTGGTACGCCATAACACAGGTGATCCTAGTTTGGGTACCAATGTGTTTCCAAACAAAAAAATGTTTAAATGTTTTATGTGTATGCTACGTTTGTATTTTTAATGCATTTTTAAATTTAATAATGTTTGTTGGCGAAAATAAATTTCATTTCATTTCATTTCATTTCATTTCATTTCATATGTAGTTTAATATTGTTTTGTGTAATCGGCTAAAATAAGGCAATGATTGTGGGAGGTGGCAGAATAAACATGCTTACTGTGTGAGCTTTACTGGCTTACACTGCATAAGCCTATCAATATCCATATTAAATCTTCTTTTTATGTGTATATGCTCAGCTACCCATGAGAAGCTGGGGCAGGCTGCTAGTAGAGAATATATTTGAAAGACCAAATTGACGCTGTCTTTGCATACAGCACAGTCAATGTATATAGTTCAGTTTCAATTTGATTATATATATATATATGTATCCTCTTTATACTGTAAGTAATAGGTAATACACACACACAAATTGTGGAGCTGGATGGGTGCTGAGCAGCACTGAGTCTATCTAAGATATATTAATACCAATATAAAATAAAAATTGTGTGAATGAAACAACTGAACTAAACTCTGAAGGATGCTGCTAAGCTAAATAAACAATCTTATTCTGTTGATGAAAGCATCAACATCAATTTGGAACATAGTGTTTGTAATGCTTAGCATATGCAACGAAATCACTCATCCATGAAATAATTGCTGTTTAGGATGAGCAGTGCACATGTAAGCGTTCATAGTAAGACTATCAACACATGAGGAACTAGATAATCAAGTCATAATTATGATAAGACAAGGGCCAAGGTTTATATGTTATATTTAGTTTTATATATTATTTTGCTTATATATTTATATTTTTTTCATAAATACAGAGTACAATTTAAAATCAAATGTGAAAAATAGTAATAATGCTAAATCCAATGTTTTCACACACTATACAACTTGTTTTTTTTTTTTGTATTGGTGGACATTTCTCTCACTACCATCTAGCCACAAACAAAGCATAGCTTTCACTACGGGAAAGATGACTGATAGAATACATATTATATAGATATACTTTTTCTGTAAATACAGAACAAACATCAATGCTCATCACACAAATGTCTGTCCTGGTTCATTTTTGTTACTGATTTTGTTATAGACTTTCAATGTTTTGCTAAAGCGTAAACTTAAAATGTTTTAAAAAAACATCAAATTACTATGGCAGGTGTTGTAATACACAAAGGCTGGCATGCAATAACTGCTTTACCTACAGCTACGTGGCTGGCCTAACCCGTTGTCATGCCGCATGACGTCGCCGGCTGCGGCTGCGGTGCGGGTGAACGATCAAGGACAGACAGTAAGCGCGGCGCGCGGCTGTTATCTGATAAAGGTGATGTGACTGCGATAACAGAACGCGGAACTGTTCCAGCTTCGAGAGCCGATCACCTGCAGCGTCCGACCTCTCTCACTGCATTCGATCAAACTGCAGTGCAGCACTGGTACAATATACAAGATGTAGATGTGTCGACTTACTAAAATACACCCGGTAGTCGGGCGCGTACAGCGATCCTCGCTCCTCTGCGACGATCATCTTGAATTGTTTCGACCGCACGGCAGTCGCCGAAGTCGCGTTGGAAAGAGCACGTGCACACAAACACGACACGAGCCCGGTCGCAACAGAATGCCGCGCAACGAATGCGAAAGCTGGCGAGGCTGAGAAACAGCGCGATATTGACATTTTATCGTTCGTGTTTGACGCACGTCACAGTTCGTTTGACGTTACGTTACCTACTTTATCATCTCTTATCTTTGGCAATGACAGTAGCGACTTCCTTTGACAATTTTATCTTTTGGGACGGCGATGGCTACGGCCAAAGTAAATAAAATGGTCAAGCATTTATTTACACACATTTACATTTATTCGTGCGTTCAGTTCGCAATCGATGCGCCTATGTTACGCGAAGGGGAACATAACAATAACACTTTCCTAATAGCAAGAGATGTGTAGCAAGATCCTGCGTGACATCATTCACATAGAACCGATTGGCCATCTTGTTAGCAAAATGGACCAAGTGAAGAAATTACTCACAGTTAAAAAGCTGTTAAAAAAAGTTACAAACAAAAAAAACAGTTAAAAAAATGAAACGTTAAGTTTTCACCCAACTTTTTTGTAAAACAAGACTCAAATAGAAAATCTCGCCAATCAGTTTTAGATTTAAAAAAAATATGGAGTAGTCAGTGAAAAAATAGTATAAACGTAAAATGTTGTTCATGCCATCTATAGTTACGATTTGAATTCAATTTATCATCAGAGTAGCTCGGGCGGGCAAATTCAGTGAAACTCGGGTTGAAAACTATTCATATTGTATCTAGAAACTTATACGAGAGGGAGCCACTTAAGTCGCGACTCTGTTACGAGAGAACTACGCTAGATGACGCAAATAGTCTTTACACAGTCAGTACATTATTTAGAGCGGCGGTAAAGCGGTTCTGTAATCTACTCGGAGACATCGGCATTTATCTAGTGTTTGGGCTGCACGTTTGTCTAGCGATTGGACTGTGGCATTTGTGATGTATGTTTGTCCGACGAAAACTACCTTTGATCTTTCACTTTTGAATAGAATCCACATCCATTATGAGTAAAATAATTTCTGTACTTTTTCTCTATTCTTGGTTTCACACGGCTTTTGTGTTGCAATTCTTCATGTTGCTGAGTTCACATTAAAGGTTTCATAAAAAATTTGGCACACAACAGGCGAAAATCAGTTAACATGGACGGAGGTAGGAAAAAAAGATCAAGTAAAAAAGTAGGAAAAATTTCGGTCTTAATAACCGACGCTGTAATTTTAGATATTTCGTGGTGAGACAGTGAGTGAGTAGTCTGTCCTTTTATAAATATAAGTATTCGTAAATACCAAGTTAAGTACGTAAGTAACTACTTCTTCGGTTTTTACCCGTGACAACGGTGAATAACACAAAAGAAGTCCTTCAATGGAACTAAAAGATAATATAATAATAATAATAACAAAGCTAAACAGTTTGTTTGTTTGTACGCGCTTATCTCTGGAACTATGTGTCGAATTTGAATAATTGTTTTTGCATTTCTTAGCCCTATTCTTTAGGAAGGTACAGGATCATGCTACGTCCTTTTGTTCCGATCAATCACAATCATAAAATCAAAACAAAGGCTAAGCAAAAACGAAGTGATAGTTGAAATCAAAATGTGCTCATGTATATCTGTGCTGTTTTTATGTGATAAAGCCACAGTACGAGCAGATGACCCACCTGACGTTAAGTGCTAACCTCTGCCCATAACATCAATATAACTTAGGTCCTCCCCTACTTAGGTACTACAAGACCCATGTCACATCGTATGCGCCCGTAACTCTGAGACGTCAAAGTGGAATGTCTCATGTGCCTGTAATTTTACCGGCAACCACACCTTTAAACCCGGAACAGGGTAACGCTAATGCATTACTGCTTGGCGGCAGAAATGGGTAAGTATGGTGGCAGCACTTCTCCAGGCGAACTTGCCATAAGTTGCTACTTGACTGGAGATGTAAGAAATAATAGAAGACCTAACACTATATACACAATTATCTTACAAATATTATAAATGCGAAAATTTGAATGGATGGCTGTTTGTTAGTTAATCACTCCAGAATGGCTGAACCGATCTTGATAAAATTTTGCGAGAGAAATAAAGAAAGAAAGAAAAAAAAAGACGTGTGGCACACGGAGACTGCCGCGGTAAAGCTATTGCGCGTGATATTTCAAAAAGTCATTAAAGGTTTTTTTTGTCTATACCTATTGTGTGTCTCAGAGACTGCGGATAGCCACAAAATGGCACCCAACTCAGCATTTGCTAGGATACATAATGCACCCCAGCGCTGGTCTTCCGTTGGAGCCAGGAGTATGTGTGAAGCACGGATGTCTGCTTTACCATGAAATTAATTTAATAATAATAATAATATTTTTGTACACATATATACATATTAGGTCAAAAATGTGTTGAACTAAACTTAAATAGTGATTCTAATGTCGGATTTGATTGCAACCTTAAAACCATGAAAAAATTAAGAATACTCTAAGCTACTCTTCATTTAAAATATAATAAAATAAAAAGAAAATAAATTTGGTCCAGCAACAGAAAAGTTAAAAAGAAAAAAAGACGTGTGGCACTCGGAGACTGCCGCGGTAAAGCTATTGCGCGTGATATTTCAAAAAGTCATTAAAAGTTCTGGTATTTATCGATAGATGGAACTAAAAAGTATCACCGCTGTGCCGGTCGGAGTGGGAGGTGTTAGGTTTTTTTCGTTACGGAATTTCTGAATTCGGTCTCCACGCTCAAGGCCCGCGATAGAAGCTATGCAATATCTTAAAAACTAAAGAATTATCGCTGCCTATTATATAATAGAGACTTCGTGTTTCAATATAGAGGATAGCTTATATCCTAGATTAACAAATACCTAGGCTACTTTTGATCGCAGAATGGCGCAGTTCCCGTAGGATGACTGTGTCACCGCGGGGCGCAGCTACTTAAGTATTTCATTTAATAACAAAGTTTACAGTGGTGATAAAAAGCATTGGAAAGTTACCATAATAAAAATATATACCTATCCACTATTGATATACTATATGATCTTTATCAGGATCGATTATAAAACTTTAGAATCGATTTCATTGCATGTTTATAATAAAATATCAAATTCGTAATAGATATGGTTATTACAAGTGGTAAATATAAATACCACCCACAAGTGCTGTTTGATATGAGAATCTCATGGATAAGCTTGTTAAAATGAGAATGTAAAAGAGCCCGGTGCTTGGCAAACTAATGTTTTTTAAAAAACATAAAATTTTCATATTGAATCTCTAATCTTTTTTTTTTATTATTATTAATGAGAGTATTAATAGTAACTTAACAAAAATTGAGCTCTGAAAGATTCGTAATGAGATAAATAAAAACATCTAAAAAAGTAATCATGTTATAATTTGTATAGGTGAGAACCAAAGTTGTTGCTACAGTTTGGTTCGCTCATGCATATGAACGTAATGTAACTTTGCCTTTGGGGAGCGCATAAACGTATTACTAGTGATGGATATAGACCATGTATGATTGGTTGAATTGGTAAAGATCCAAGTTTTGCATGCCAAGGCGAGATCAGTCGTTATCTAATTCGTATTTTAGTTCCAAAGACTGCCTCGTTATAGGACTGTAGATGAGTAACTCAGTAAAATCCCTTGGTCAGCACAGTAACTCCTGCGCAGCTCATTGCGCCAGCTGTACAAGTCATAATTGAGTCAGCTAGATGCCGAGTGAGCTTCATTTTATAAACTTTGAAGAATTACATTCGTTCAGTACCACGAAAAGTGAGCGTCTTATAACGCTTCAGTTAAGCTGAGCGGTGAGCCAATATATTTCAGAAGTGAGTCAATAAATCCATCGCAGCGAACTGAGTTGGCGCAAAGGCGCGGCGCGTACTTCAGCATCAAAGATGTCTACAGTACGTTGATACGCGCAACCAGTAAATTAATTTATTGTACAGTTCCTTTGATATACGAACAATACGCGCAAAAAAAGAAACAATAATTGTTAAATTTACAATACGCAATAGTTGTCTTAGCAGCAATTAAGATAAAGATTATATTGTGGTTAGTGGAGATAAAGCATCGCACTGTGGGGTTTCATTGAAAAGAGGTGAAGAGGACAGTATCGGTTCAGTTCAACGTCGTCTGTAGCGGTGTATTGTTCAGCAGTTTCAGTGACTAACCATGGCTAAGGACATGTTCGATTACAAGGTAAGTCACAGTACAACTATCCACCTACTTGCTTTTTGACACAAGATCATTATGTAATCAGGTACCGATATTTATTATAGTATCAAGTGAATCAAAATATATTTAAAACTAGCTGTTGCCCGTGACTTCGTCCGCGTGGAATTCGGTTTTATCACGCACCCCTATTTTACACGTCGGAAAAGTAGCTTAACTTACTCCTTGTTACATCAGCTATCTGCCAGTGAAAGTCCCGTCAAAATCGGTCCAGCCATTTCAGAGATTAGCCGGAACAAACAGACAGATAAAAATTGTAAAAAATGTTGCTTTGGTATAATTGTACCGTGTATACATCCATATGCACTTAGGAAAAAGCGGTTATTTTAATATTACAAACAGACACCCCAATTTTATTTTTTGTATAGATGAGCATTAAATAACGAATACCAATCGATCTATCGATCCGGCATACGCACTGAATATTTAACGTTATTAAGCTTTCCTCGTTTATAAGATTTAGTGGGTAGGCTGTAGCGGAATGGCGGCGTAGATGCCTGATGGAAGATATAAAATGGCGTCAATTACATTATAATGAAAAAATTCGCTTAATAATTACGTTCGACAGAGATGAGAGACGAATGACAGAGAAAAATATAATCAATCAATCAAGTTAGTTAGTTTTCTTTAGAGTTCTTTAAAGTTTTTTGTATTTTTCTTTTTTAATAAATGATTATTCTATTCTATTCTATTATACTGGACGAGGAAGCAAGTTTCACATTTGACAAATATTGTAAAGAATACAATAACATTCAAATACTTGTCCTTATGCTTTACAATATTTGCAACACTAACACATGCAACAAATCAAATAACTCGACATGCTATCAAAGACCCTTAACATCTACACAAATAAATAAATCTGGAGTGTCTGTTTGTAATATTAAAATAACCGCTTTTTACTAGGTGCATATGGATGTATACACGGTACATATACCAAAACAACATTTTTTATTTGTCTGTCTGTTTGTTCCGGCTAATTTCTGAAATGGCCGAACTGATTTTGACGGGACTTTCACTGGCAGATAGCTGATATAACAAGGACTAACTTAGGCTACTTTTCCGTGGGGTAAAATAGGGGTGCGCGATAAAACTGAATTCCACGCGGACGAAGTCGCGGGCAACAGCTAGTGTGATATATAATCTACATTTATCAGTCTTACAAACACTACACAATGGCCAGCGACAAGTTTAAACAACTTATCATGACATACATACCTAACCAGACTGTTACGAAATGAGATCTAACCTGAAATCCATTTCACATACAAATCTAGAGTTCACATACAAATCTAGAGCAGTTGAACTCACGCCAATTTCTTCCGGGGAAGTACTGCCACCATGCCCATTTCTGCCGCCAAGCAGTGACGCGTTCGCGTAACTGTGTTCCGGTTTGAAAGGTGTGGTTGCCGGTGAAATTACTCCACCTGCACGTCTCAGGGTTACGGTTGCATACGATGCGACTTGGATCTTGTCGTAGGTACCTAGTAGGGGAGGATCCAAGTCGCATCGCTTGTTATGGGCCGAGGTTACCACTTAACACCAGCTGGGCCATCCGAAACCACCAGCTCATTCCGAAAATGTATCACATGAAAATAATACGACTCTGGTCTCTGATACGACCCGCTATAAAAATAGAATGTACCATAATACGGAATAAATCAAATCCAAGACATACAAAACTGATTAGATAGATAGATAGATAACACTTTATTGATCACCATACGTGGAAAATTCGTAAAGATTAGACGATTGGTAATTAAAAGGAATACAACTTAAGAACTACTCGATGATTGAAATATATTTCTGCGCCTTTATATATATTAAAGAAATTATTTCCAAAAAAATTTGTAACCGTAACTTCTATCCATTATGAAGATAGTTTTCAATGGAATAGAAGTGGTTGACAAACGGCCTAAGCTGATATAACATACCTGATTATAAATTCTGAACTAAACAATTCTTAAGGATTATAATCTAACTCACTTGTATCTAATCAAGCGCAAATTGAGGAAACAGCGCATAATGACAAGCAAATATTTTACCATCGCTAATCTCCGACTTGAAAACATTTTTGAACATTTCCATATTACAATGTATTCAGGTGTGAACAAAACTGTTTATATAATATGGCAGGCGTCATAATGTATCCTATGTAGGTACGTTTATTAAAAGCGTGCGTTTTCTCCATTTAAACATTTGTATTTTTAAAAGAAAAGATTATATTGTGTTAAAAAAAATATAAAATTTTAAAAATTCCAAAAACAACATAAACTCATTAAGAGAATCTGAAGAATCAATGTAGTAGATCAATTCTCTTTCTTTTTCTAAAAACTGTCGCAAAGCGCAAAGCCGCACCGGTAGCTACACTAGCTTTTCCCGCGGCTTTACCCGCGTGGTATCGAGACTAAAATGATCCTGTGTGATATAAAATCTATTTTTAAAATTTCTGCAAAATCGCAACACACATCCAATCAAACAAACTTTTTATAGATGTAACACTGAGTCCATGTTTAACGAAACATCGTGAGGAACCCGACATGTCCTAGAACTAAAAATTCGAAGACATGTGTCGAGTGCACGAAAGGAGCCTCTTTGAGGCGCACTTACAATCCTTTCACCACACTGGTTCGACAGAACCGGTGACTCGAAGAAGAAGAAGAAGAAGAAGACTGAGCCCATACCGCTAAAATAATAGATAAACGGACCTCTACCCAGCAGAAAAAAAGATCCAGTACAATATATTTTTTTCTTTTTTATATTGGTGGACAATTCACACAGCGCCATCTAGCCCCAAACTAAGCATAGCTTGTAATATGGGAACCAGACTACTGATAGAATACATAGATACATTTTTTGTAAATACATACATATACATATCAACACCCAGACACAAATGTTTGTCCTATGTGGGAATCGAGCCCTGAAATTTACTGTGACTTTTTTCTTTGACTGGCCTCACAGCTCAGTGCTGTTAGTAACTCTGCCTTCTGAGCTGTAGGTCGTGGGTTCGATTTCCACCCAGGACAAACATTTATGTGACGATCATTGATGTTTGTTCTGTGTCTGGGTGTTAATATGTATTTATATGTATGTATTTACAAAAAAAAGTATATATGTATTCTATCAGTCATCTGGTTCCCATAATACAAGCTTATGGTTAGTTTGGGGCTAGATGGCGATGTGTGAAATGTTTACCCATGTTTATTTATTTATTATTTCTTTTTCAACGTCCGGTTTATGGTCTAAAAGCTGACGACCGATACGGCCAGGTAATTTGATCATTCATAAAAATGATTTATCAACTTACCTGGAGCACTCTAAGAATAAAAATGTCGACCTGGCAGGATTCGCGTGGTGGATGTGGGTGTTATGGGGTGGGGGAAAAAAAGAAAAAGGTAATTTGATCAAGATTACTTTTTATGCCAAATGGTTTGACTACCTCCCCAAACCACACAAAAAAAATCTCTCTCAAAAACTCTTCTTTTCTCGCACAAAATACGAGATTTTGAATAATTTTTTTCGACACGTTCCCACCACTATTATTGGCTGGCTTTTTTTCCTAGCCTCTGGGAATAATAAACTTTAAGTTCAAAAAAAGCCAGCCTTGTTATTATTACCTAAAAATAATTATTTTTTTCCGCACTGTAATTAAGCCTGGCGATACCTTTCCACCAATCAAATGACGCCAGATTTTTTTTGTGTGCTTTGGGGAGGTAGTCAAACCATTTGGCATAAAAAGTAATCTTGATCAAATTACCTTTTTTTTTTCCCCCACCCCGTAACACCCACATCCACCAAGCGAATCCTGCCAGGTCGACATTTTTATTCTTAGAGTGCCCCAGGTAAGTTGATAAATCATTTTTATGAATGATCAAATTACCTGGCCGTTTCGGTCGTCAGCTCTCCGTCCATTATATTCAAAGCGGAATCGGCACAGTACATGTGAAACGTTGCAAAGCTCGCAGAGCGCTTGCACACGTATGTATCTACTGAGCGAACACAATACCATCACAACATCATACGACTATTGTGATGTAATAGTGGTTCACTTATTTGTTACTAGCTGTTGCCCGCGACTTCGTCCGCGTGGAATTTGGTTTTATCACGCACCCCTATTTTACCCCTCGGAAAAGTAGCCTAAGTTACTCCTTGTTACATCAGCTATCTGCCAGTGAAAGTCCTGTCAAAATCGGTCCAGCCATTTCAGAGATTAGCCGGAACAAACAGATAGACAGACAAAAATTGTAAAAACTTTTGTTAACAACAACATTTTTTACGGTACATATATACCGTGCATACATCCATATGCACTTAGTAAAAAGCGGTTATTTTAATATTACAAACAGACACTCCAATTTTATTTATTTGTTTAGACCAGAACACACAACCTGCGACCGGAGGCAGATCGACTCGTATAGACACACACAGAGATACATAAATACTTTGGAGTACCTACCTAACCTACGTGTCTATAACCCCAACTATTCAAACTAACTATTCAAAGTTGTGACCTTTTGTGACGTGTGACCTTATGTTTTGAATATTTTTGACGTTTCCAAGCCATTTCTTTATGAATTATATGGAAATAAAAGTTTTTGACTTTTGACTTTTACTGTCATCATTAAAAATACATATTTGATTTGATAATTCAACAGCTATTTACAGCTGTTTTATGCAAAATATTTCATATTTACAGAAATACGAACCTATTAAGACTGGCCTCGCAGCTCAGTCGGTTAATAACCCTGCCTTTTGAGCTGTAGGTCGTGGGTTCGATTCCCACCCAGGACAAACATTTGTGTGACTAGTATATATGTATCCTATCAGTCATCTGGTTCCCATAGTACAAGCTATGCTTAGTTTGGGGCTAGATAGCGATGTGTGAAATGTCCACAAATATTTATTTTATTACTATTCGGTTCAAACACTTTAATTTTATTTATTTCTATATTATGATTGGCTTGGTTTAACAAAGAACCTTTGTAGTTCATATGGTTGAGTGACCTTGGCGATAGTTGTTTAAACCCAACCATCGATAAGGTCGCTCACTCATATTTTAATTTCAGGAACCATGACGTTTTTTTTTTTTTTTTTTTTTTTTTTTTTTTTATGTAATTGTACGCAATCAAGCAGACGGCCCACCTGATGTTAAGTGGTTACCGTCGCCTATAGACATTTGCGTCCCCGGGGATGCCAATGCTTTGCCTACCCTGTAGATACCTCTTTACATTTTTTTTGAAGTTGCCCATATTGTACCTCGGCGGAAAAACCGATAATGAATCGAAATTAAAATAAATGACTCGTCGAAACATGTATTCAATGATGTTCTTATATCAATTGCAATTACGTATCTATCTATCTAAGATGACTTTAATGAATACTCACATAATCATTTTCATTGAAATTAAATTTGCGTATCTTTTAACTGTTTTTTCCCGGACAGTACCTGCTTTATACGCATAGGTATATAAATTAAAAATAAATAATTAATTTTGTTTCACACACATAGAATGATCTTTTTTGTGAATAAATATATATAAATAACTAATCAAAAAATCCAGATAGAAAGAACACCTATGTTCTTCACACAAATATTTTTGTGGATAGGAATCGAACCCACGTCCTACAGAGCAGAAGGCACCGTTACTACCAACTGAGATGATATGTGAGGGAAAATTATGTTACCTTTTTCGGGTCAGACTGACATCAGACAAAACTTTATTTCTATTGAATTCTTAAAGGAAACTTCAAGCCAAAGTATGTACCTATACACCAAGAACAAACTTAATCTGTCTAAAAAGCAGATCTGAAGTGTGTCTAACATTCTTACTTAAAAGCGACTGCTGTATAAATAAAAATGAATTTGAAAATTTCTTGCTAAGCGCAAAACTCGAGAACGGCTGGAGTAAAACGAATGTCATTTTTTTCAAATTTATTAAGTTTGTATAAAAGTGCAGTTTTCCCGCGGGATGACTTTTTCACTGCGGGTAACACCGCGGGCGCAGTCAAAAGGCAGTAAATAGTATACCATCGACGCGAGCGACGCCGCGCCGCGCCGGGCGCCGGGCGCCGACCGACGCGACGCGACGCGACGCGACGGGCGCATGCTCGGAGGCACGTCTCGTCTGTCCGTCATAGCCACACCTTCACTGCCATATATGTATCAGTTGATTCATTACGAATGGTTTTCTTTTCGATTCACCGAATGAAAATATATAAATAGTTCAGATTCAAACTACTTTTGATATTTCGCTTCAAGTTAAGAATTTGAAAATTATCTTCAGACCATCTGAAATATATTGCAATGTAGTTAATCTGTCAAAAGATATAATGATAATACTAGGTTCTAGCAAGTGCGACAGTATATAGATATTACTTAGTAATAGTATATACAGATAGTAGTTTAAAACATTGAAATATAATTATAATTTAATTATGCTTATGAATTTCTTAGTTGAGTTCGCTAATTTTGTATATAATAATATATTTTATGAAACAACTTCGTAATTAAAAATACTCAATGTCAGGTTTCTAAAACTGATAAGAATTGATATTAATGTTAGTTTTAGTTGTTGAATAAAATAAGATACCTACGCTACTTTGCAAGAGGAAAATCTGATGACAGAATGAGACATAAATAAACTCCAATAATTCCAAATCATGGTGATGAGCCTAATCGTAGTTGTGTAGATTATTACTATACGAATGATAACTCTATCTGATCAGTACCTGGGTGGACGGACTGATAACAAACTTATTATTTTGGAAATTAGCGCTTATGCACAGAATAACTGATACGCTAATGCGGCATTATTAAGTTCTACTTTTGAATAATTAAACAGTTGTCATATTAACTGAACATGCGCAAGATGTAGATGCAGTATAGATAGGGTTGCCAGGTCGTAAAACCGAAAATCCGGACAGACTGGCTAGTTTAGTCGGACATTTTGGTAAAAATGTCGGACACCTTTAGTTTTTTAGTCTTAGTTAAACAAGACAGTTTTTTTTTTAAATGAAAACATGACTTTTTATGTCATTATATCAAACCATAATCATTTTACTTTGTCATCTTAAATTCTAATGAAACAGCAATCAAATTGAATGAATAAGCGTTCGCCTCCTCTCCAAATTAGTTCGAGAACGACCCCCCCTCCCCCGTACCTCTAATAGTGTCTGAGATTTTTTATTTTGTTGCAACAATAGTTTTCAGCTGTAAATAATCTAATAAATCTAAATACATCCAGGAATGTGTTTAAACAAGTCTTATTTGAGGATAGTTCAGGATCCTTCTTTCCATTCAAATAGGAGCATTAGATTTCTACATCCTAGAATATATTTGCATCACCAGGTGTAATGAAATATTTCATAAACATTTTACTATTGCGCCGACGCGAGGCGATATTGCGTGAAGGGCGTCACGGCGCGCGTGACCAGCGCGGGTGGAGGGGGGCCTGTCGTGACGTCACGGCGCGGCGGCGCGGGGGAGCGGCGCGGGCGAGGGTGTGGTGCACATGCGCCGATGACCGCGTCTCAAGGTGACCCTCCGCTACCCGAACTGTTCGACATTCGCGCCACCACACCGTTCCTTTCACTTCTGAACGTAAACCCACGATACCGGTATTCGCTCGCTGTACGCGGATACCATTATTCTGTGACAAGTGAGTTTATGCCATCACCCTGTGGACTCCAACACTCGTCGTCCATCACCTGCTATCTCAGGCGGTGCGTCTGACAAGACAAATCGATATGCGTCAAGCGCGAGACATCGTGAGTAACTCAAATATTTGCAATGATTAGAATTTTTCCAATACCGCGACTAGATCATCTCGAAGCGAACGTTGCCCCATTCATAGCTGTAGTACCTACTTGTACTAGCTTATTATTTAGTTGGCATTGAGCGCAATGTCGAATGAGGCCACCGGTTTGAAGAGACGAAAAGGAATTGTGTAGTTAAGAAATATATAAGCACACAGATAATAGAAAGTAAACAGACATTTCATCTGTGTTCTTGGATTTATAATTATCTTCCTTTGAAGCATTTTCCTGCTTCCAATTAGTAACCATGACAAGGTTGCGCCTCAAGGTCACAGAGAGATAAAGTAGGACTTCGTTGACCCCTTGACGCCGGCACACGTTTCTGTGATTATTCCCTTCAATGGAGCCCTTGATATCGCTGTGACGCGTGTTTATAACAGTAGATAACGGGAATAGGATCAGTATAAATAAATAAACGATTTAAAAATCTAAAGAAACCGACTTCAGTTTTTTCGTCCCTTAATTTTCGCCCATACTTGGGTACAACGCTTAAAGAAGTAAGACATTCCACCATGACCTCGTGAGCCAGCCGTCAGAAGTTATCAGTCTTAATATAACCCTGTGAACAATAGTTTAGTAGATAAAACTGGTTAGGTAGGTAGGTGCTATTCAAGTATTTTGAAATATTAAATAGATTATGTATTTATAAACATTATGTCATTTGAAAATACTAAATTCTGAATTCCATTAGCGTGTTTCCCCGTGACCTTGTCTGCAACATTCTCAAATTGTTGCATCTTAACGTTGTCAACGAAATTCTCTTAAACTGCTGGACCGATTGGTTTTTTTTTAAGAGTGACTGATAGGTCCCTGGGTGGCTAAGATTCACAATTGGACCCAATAGCCTTCGCTTCGATCGGGTTCCAGGAAAACGTCTGTCAAGTCCGCTAGTAATATAAGTACAAAAAATGTTTATCATAAAATAGCCATCACCTGTAATCAACTAACCGAAATACTTAGTGAAACCTATCATACAACATCCATACTAATATTTTAAATGCGAAAGTAACTGTCTGTCTGTCTGTTACCTTTTCACGCATAAACCACTGAACTTTGGTATATAGTATACCTTTTAGTCGCGAAAATGAAGGGGGTGAATTAGAGGATGAAAGTTTGTATGTGGAATCAATCATTTCTCAAGTAAGGGATGTAAAACTCATATAAAATATGTAATTATAGGTACTTTTGGTAAGAAAGTGTCTGCGTTTTTGACCAATCAAGTTAATTAATATGTACAGGTAATACTGCTACTTATGTAATAATGTAATTGTACCTAATGTGTTTCAGTGGCAAATAAATTAATGTCTATGTCTATGTCTAATTAGGGGTGATTTCAATTCACGCGAAGTACTAATTATACGGCCATTATTATTCTTCACTGTTGTAAAACCTCACAATAATTAAATTATAATAGAAACGTTTACGACCACCAATCTTAAA
Source organism: Chesias legatella (assembly GCA_947359385.1). Taxonomy (NCBI): domain Eukaryota; kingdom Metazoa; phylum Arthropoda; class Insecta; order Lepidoptera; family Geometridae; genus Chesias; species Chesias legatella. The sequence continues at coordinate 7,153,780 of OX375766.1, forward strand.
AATGATATAATCTATACATATAATAAAATTGTAGAAAAGTGGTGTCTGTACAATGGAAATATATAAAAAAAAAGTAGCAGGGGTTGTTATTATATCGATGCCGAACCCGAAATTGTAATTAATATTTTTTTTGTCTGTTTGTCTGTTTGTCTGTGTGTTTGTGCACGCTAATATCAGAAACGGCTTATTCGATTTAGATACGGTTTTCACTAATATATTGTAGTAAGCTTCACTTAACATTTAGTGTTTATTTCATGTCAATCGATTCATAAATAAAAAAGTTATGTCAATTTAAAGAATCACGGCGAACATTTTTAACGTACAGAGTACGTACTACACGCCTCGCGCCTGAGCGTCCGTGGCTATATAAAGCGCGCTGAGAGCCGCGCCGCTGCGCTGCCATAAGGATTCAGTTATTCAAAATATGCTGCCCGAAAAGTCACTATTCCACGCGAACGAAGTCGCGGGCACAGCTAGTTATATAATATAACGCCATTTTACATATAGTGAGAAAACCTTAAAAAAACAAAAACACGTGTCTATCTTTTTGGAAGATCTAGATTACGAATGAAAAATAGCTAGTGTCATGCTTTGGTTGCCGATATTATTATATAAGTAGGTACGTCATGTTAATAGGACGATAAAAATCTCCTTTGTCAGAATTCTAAGTATACCTATATTATATCCAGCGGTTAAGGTTGTGACTTCGAAAGTATCAGGCCCAGTCAGTCAGGACTACCTTATATGTATACCTATATTAATTGAGAATGGCAAGGAAAAGTCTACAATAAAACATTTCCAGTATGTTAAATGTGTGTACTTTGAGTCAAATATTTTCCTAATTAAAGTGATCCTTATCACGTAAGTTTTTTGCGACAAGTAATATTTAATGGAGAAAATAATGAGTCATTGTGATGGTATCGAAAGCGATACGGTCCTTATCGCTGCCAGTGCCTACTGCCTAGGTGCTTGAGTCTCAAGTAGCGTGATATCGCTGTCTGGCACACCCAGATTCTAGCAAAAAAATATTATATTTATACTAAGCGTCTATCGAGGTTTTGCTTACAAACCAAACTTACAAGCAAAACGGTTATTCCTTCATGTTTTTCTGTCATTCTAAAATAGGAAGCAATCACTTTCGATGAAATAGTTTAATTTCTACATCTTTTTAAGTTATTAGCATAGCTTCTATCGCGGGCCTTGAGCGTGGAGACCGAATCCAGAAATTCCGTAACGAAAAAACCTAACACCCCCCACTCCGACCGGCACAGCGGTGATACTTTTTAGTTTTTCCATCTATCGATAAATACCAGAACTTTTAATGACTTTTTGAAATATCACGCGCAATAACTTTACCGCGGCAGTCTCCGAGTGCCACACGTCATTTTTTTTTATAATAAATGCAATCTGACGAGCTAACTTCCCGCCTGATGGAAACTGGTCACCGTCGCTCATGGGCATCTGTAACCCCAGAAGCATTGCTGATGCGCATACTACATATCTATTTATCTTCTTAAACCAAAAGAAGATCCTGTCAAGACAGTCAACACATAATTTACGTACGACACCGGGGCGTCTACTGTCGCACAAGCTAGTAATAGCGTCACGACGAGACTTGTGTATCATTTTGCAATTGGCAAAAATAAACACACGCTATATTCTGCCAACAAATACTTTAGCTTGCGTTCGTCCTGACGCGACACCGTAATAAACAAAGTTTTTGGTAAATATAGGGAGATCTATAAATAAAGTGTTTTGTTATAATACTTTTGAAACTCGAGTGTGAAAATTTGCTTCATATTGTTGTGTTGATTTGGTAAGATAGAGGTTAAAATATATTTGTTCTGGCCAAGACAAACTGGTGAATTCTACCAAGGTGGAACCGGATTTATTTTATAACCCTTATTTGATTAGCGAGTGTTGACGTATCTCTCATTGTGTTAGTAATGTATGTATGTAACTCATTGAAATATACCTATCGCCGCGCCCGCCACCGCCCCGCCGCGCCGCTGCCGGCATGGCAATAAACATTTGTATTTTCTGAAATATCGAACTGTAATGCTTGCAACTTTAAACTTGGTTAAAATTAGACACGTGAAAAGTGTCCAAAGCTATCACAAAATTTTATATAATTACGGCAGTAAGCATATTGAAAGATGACTAGGTACATTTTTTTAAAATTGCATGGCCGTATGAATAACAGCCGTCGGACAAAAGTCTCAACTCACAACTACAAGCATACTCGTAAATAGAGTTCGAGGAATGTGCTTGACGTCACGAGCGAGCCCACGCGTTGGCCAATCAAATTCGAACACCAAGAGGCGCGACATGGGAAGAATTCTAAGCATTCTACTTAACCCTTATCGACAAATGTCCATATAAAATGTGATTTTATTCTTAAATTTTACTCTTATCCCTTGAAAAATAGCTGTTTAGTCAAACCTCGATTATTGCACACATTTTTTTTATATATATCTGCACTATTTCATCATGGGCAGCCTTGCCTTCCGCGAAAGAGACAACAGTTTATTATCATGAATGAAAAATTTGCGCATGTGTGCGGACGCGTTTGAGCGCTGTGACTGTGACCGATGTTCGCTAGCGCCTGTCGGCTATAAGCCGTACGTATTCCTCATTTCCTCGCGGGTTTGGCAAGACGTGCGGTAACATCGAAACAGCTCGTGTGTTGTATCATTTATTTCAACCCAGTTTGATAGTAATAAACAGTGTCTTAAAATGGGTATTGTTGTTAATAACCTACCTTTGGTGAGTTTCAATTTATAGCTTTGAATAAACTTGAATATTGTCCGATTACCGGCATCGAATTGGAAAGTAACGAATAGGAGTGTTGTAATGACCGCTTTGACCTTGTGAAACTTGCTCGTGATATTGAATTATATTGAAACTTGCGGGTCTCTGCAAGGATAGTATTTTGTTACTGTTAAGTGTTATGTATAGTAACTCATTTTTTCAATAGTTGAGGAGCCTTTGATAAAATTATGTAGGTATAGATTTAAGAATTTTTATTTTATAAAATTGTTTTAGGGTAGGCAGTAGTAACAAATAATAAACTTAATTTAGATGCAGGATAAAAATAATTGATACATGTTATGTGTTTATAATGTTTGGCGGTTTACAAACACATTTATTTATAGTCACGATCGTCATCATAACCGACGTAAGTGTTTGGTTCTTTTGCACTTCATTTTTTTTTGTTTTAGATTCGTGAAGAATGCGAAGTTTTTCACATAGGCGACAAACACATCAGAGAGATAATGAGCAGATTACATAATGATCTGCTAAAAGGACTCGGAAAAGATACCCATGCTACTTCCATTGTAAAGTGCTGGATCACTTACATACAAGATTTGCCCAATGGAAAAGGTAAATAATATCCACGCCATTTTAGAATTCAAAGTGTACCTTACTTATAAATTAGTTAAACTACTAATCAATCAAATGATATGCCAAAAAGGTGTTATACTTGAACACCGCAACTGGTATTTGGATCGACATTGAGGGTTTCATTTTTGTTACAGAACGAGGTAAATTTTTGGCGTTAGATTTAGGTGGAACTAACTTCAGAGTGTTGATTATAAATTTAGGAGAAAACCACTTCGACATGCAGTCCAAAATCTATGCGATACCAAATCACATTATGACTGGCACTGGTGTCGCGCTGTTCGATCACATCGCAGAATGTTTAGCTAATTTTATGAAGGTAAAACGTATATTTTATTATTAATGATAATTTACTATGTAAAATTACATCCGCTGACTTACTTCCTTCTGTTCTCTAGGAGCACGATGTTTACGAAGAGCGTTTGGCCTTGGGTTTCACATTTAGCTTCCCATTGAAGCAGTTGGGTCTCACTAGGGGCATTTTACAACGTTGGACCAAGGGTTTCTCGTGTTCTGGAGTCGTCGGCGAAGATGTCGTGCAAGGTCTCAAGGACGCTATCGCGAGGCGCGGAGTAAGTACTTTTGATTAACATAATTCATCTAACACAAGATTTCTTATTTCATTTTACTTGTGCACTTAATTTTAGGATGTCGATGAAAACCATGTTGTACATGAATTTCGACGTTTTAAAAATTTGCGTTTGCGAGATTGTGAGGAACAAAATGTTTTCCAGGATCTTTCCTTGTCTGTGATGGGCATCCTTAATGATGCAACGGGTACTCTTATGTCATGTGCACATAAGGAGTCTCATTGCAGAATAGGTGTTATTATTGGTGAGTTGACGATGATATCAGCTCTCTTTAGCGATGTAAGCCATTATCTGTGGAGCCAAACGAGAGCCAAGTAGAGGTTTTCAATTATGGCAAATTAATCAGTATGAGTCTTCTCAATAACCATCAATTGACTGAAAGCATGCCCGAATGAAATTACGTACATTATTACTCTATACCTACTGGGGGGATTACCGCATCATATTAACATTTCACGTAATATCTGAAGATAAGTAAAATTATATATGTTCAGATAAAATATTTTTTTCAATCAATTAATCAAATACTTCTTTCTTATTATTTTTGACATTCAATATCTGATTTGATTACGCATGACTATAATCTAAATTTGAAGAACTGTTTTTTGGTTGAAATTGTTAATGAAGCTAATAATTGTATTTTTAGCTTCATTATCAATAATATTTTTGTAAAATTTACAAATTTTATTATATAAATCAGTAGCTTAGTTAAGTCATTAAATTACAAAGGCAGTTATATTGTAAATTGAAACAAAAAACATTTTCATTGAATCATTGATTACTGATTTAAAATCCAACACACACAAAGTTCGTATCATATTGAAAGCCTCTACAATCATCTTCAACATTATTACTGGGTATAATCAATATGTCCGCTGGCAAACTGGAATGTCATCTATCTCATTTACTTAAGTGCATGTTTTCTCACTTATAGGACGTACAGATAGACATATGCGCAATTCTGAACGATACAACGGGTACATTAATGTCCTGCGCGTGGAAAAACCACAACTGCAAAATAGGACTCATTGTCGGTACGTTTACCCTATTTTTTGCCGTTTGGATTCATGTCGTCTTGTGTCAATGTTACTTGCGATTTGTTTTGTTTAAAATCATTTTTGTTTAGAAGTAGGCCGTATTTTGTTTACAATCCTTTTTGCTTAGAAGTAGACTGTGCTTATTTACAATATTTTTTTCTTAGAAGTGGACTGTTTTCTTTACAATCATTTTTGCATAGAAATATGATCAGTGGTATAAGTATTATGTGTCTTTGGTTAGAATTGAACTTGCTTTAATATCACGCTTAAATAATAACATAACTTGTGAACTGTGGTCTGTTTACTGACATATTATGTGCATGATATTATAACGACATCAATATATTACCTAACCGGAACTAAATTATTTCAAATATAAACATTATTCCTTTTTTGCAGCATGAATGTATAAAGTTTAACCTCAGTCATGTCTTAATTATCATATATATTTTATAGGAAAAATAATTCATAACGATTATTTTTATTCTGTTTTATTACGCCTATATAATCAGTTTTATAATTTGTGTGGTTGTCTGCACACGAGACATTCCACCATCACATCTCAAAGTTACGGGTGCATACGACGTGGGTATTGTAATTGTTGTACCCAAGTATTGGAGGACAGTCTTATCGCTTTGTTATGGGCCGAAGTTACCATTTAACACCAGGCGGGCCATCAGCTCGTCACGTTATATCATATAAAAAAACAGCAATTTTTAACAAAGTTTTTACAATTTTCGTTACTTGATAAATTGTATCTTGGCCACCTTACCGTTAAATTTGAAAGCTTATAAAGCTATAAATAAAATGTCACCTTAAAAGTTTTACAATAGGAATCAGTCTAGTTAAACATAGTAAGTATGATCTCAATGCAAAACACGTTGGTTATCGTATTTCCGCTATTAATTAGCTCAACCATGAAAGTCTTTCGAGTAAGGCCACAATTATCTATTACGAGTAGGTCACTCAATAGTCAACTTGATCTTTAGTTACAAATGATTAGCTCTAGTCAACTTGATCTTTAGTTACAAATGATTAACTTTTAAAAACAAATATCCGGTCGCTGATATGAAATACTCTAAGTAAAACCGGACTTTACTTACGGAGAAGTAAAGTCCGGTAAAAGTGTAAAGTTTGAGATCAAAAATGTTTAGCTTATTTCATAAAAAACAACTACCGATCGCTGATAATATGAAAAACTGTCACGGGTTAAGGGATCACACACCTTTTAAAGATATTTAAGTTAACGTATATTGCATATAATTATTTTAGTTTTAAGTTTTTTATCTGTGGGTATTGCATGTGTAATTTTTTTTTATAATTATTACTACTGTGTTGCCTGATAGAAATAAATGAACAACGCAGGTACCGGCAGCAACGCGTGCTACGTGGAGAAGACGGAGAACTGCGAGATGTTCGACGGCGAGCCGGGGAAGCCCCACATGTTGATCAACACGGAGTGGGGCGCGTTCGGTGACGACGGCGCGCTCGACCTCATCCGCACAGAGTTCGACCGCGAGGTCGACAACAACTCCATCAACCCCGGGAAACAGATGTGAGTCCTCCCGCTTCACTACGACACTATACAGGATAATGTCAAAAAACTTTATTTCCATAGAATTCATAAAGAAATGTCTTGGAAATGTCAATAATAAAGTCTAAGTTAGACGCCTGTTCAAACCCTATATGTATGTTATTTATTATTCTATTGTGTGTTATTTCATAGTAGTTACTGAGAATTTTGACAGTAAACAGTACTGTACGATACTTAATTATTTATTTACTGTACTTGGTAGCCCGCTCCCACACATACTGGATACAAGACGGTTGTTAATACGATCCGTTTTTTTAAAAGCGGTTCTTGATACAAAGTGTGGTACAGTTCAAAATACCAGATCCAGAAAATATATACCGAATAATATCATAATACAATGGAATTGCTAAATAGTCCTGTATCCAGCAAATGAGTGTAAACGGTGCTATAAAAAAAAAGAAAAAAAAAAAGAGTCATTAGAAGTCTTTCCATAGACTAAAAAAACTGTCGCTTAAAATAGCTTTCCATTTTCAAATGTAAAAGAACAACGCCTGTTTTATTAGCTAGTAATTTATTTTGTGGTATAGAAAGTAATGAAAGAATCCTAAATAGTACTACTACTTTACTACTTTCGCGATCTTCGTTCCGCCCTTGACGTATTTGTTTTCGAGTCAGGTCCAAACGTCTGTGGACGCGCGGGAATTCCTTACTCATAGTTACGTCATTAGCTCAAGATAGCAGTGTGCCAATAATTTTCCTCGTCAAGTAAAGTATTTCATTAAGTACCTATAAATTAAATGATTGAGTGATTCATTTTCAGTGACGCACACGTTTATATACATGAGACTATCATTAGATAGTTCTGCAGTAGCAATTTTCTACTTATTTAGCTACTTACGTACTTAAGTATACAGATAAAACGAAATAACTAATTTTAAAGGCGTGTACATAACCGCAGTATAAATAATATTTATTACAAACAGGCAGTAAAACATTGTTTTCCTTATTTCATGCTTCGGTTATAAAGTTGTGATAACATTTTGTACTTTTTTATTGGGCAGTGCATCACATAATATTGATCGACTACCTATTATTTGTATTATGGTTCTAAGTCCAACTCATTTTCGTGACGTCATCATGTTGTTGTAGAAGTATATACTTTAGTAAATTCCCACAATAATTTTTCATTTATTGTTATAATATTAATTGTGAAACATTTGTTTTTTATAAGAAATGTGACTGTACCTAATTATTCCGAATCGCTCGGACTTGTTGGTATAAGAATTGTCCTGACTGTCGAAATTATTGAGGAATGAATTACTAGAAGAAAGTATTAGCGTGTGTTAGTTATCTTGAGGAAACGATGGCGGCGACGAGCTCACCCCTTGTCACGTCTATGTTCTCACGATAGTATAACCCACAGGGTGAAAAGTGACTCACTGAGGTTCTGCCTAACCCTTCCGGGGATAAAGGCGTGAATCTATGTATGTATTTATTCCGACGTACTAAAAACTTATACGTGATTAAAAATTAATTTGCAGACAAGAGAAGATGATATCCGGCATGTATATGGGGGAACTTGTGAGACTGGCGCTGGTCAAATTCACGAGAATGGGATTGCTATTCGGAGGTCGCGGGTCCGACCTCCTGTTCCAGAGAGGCAGCTTCTACACCAAATATGTTTCCGAGATCGAGTCGGACAAACAGGGCGATTACACCAACTGTATGGAAGTTCTCGAAGAACTCGGTGAGCTAATTTTATTTATAGTCTAGCTTTTATTTTCCCGCCTTCATTCTCTCGTGGTTCTTTGTGCCGTAGGAGTTATATATTTTTCCGGCATAAAATGCAGCCGGCCTATATACCAAGGAGTAATGTATTCGCGTTACTGTATTCCAGTTTGAAAGGGGTATTTGCCGGTGTAATTACAAGCACATGGGGCATCAATCTTTCCGTAACTTAGTAACATAAAAATCTATCTATATGCGAAAAATCACGTCGATCCTTGATTCTATTGCTGTGTGAACAAATCAACAAAAAAATTAAAATTAAAAAAATGTATATAAATATTCTCTCAATGTCTTATTCCCATAGGTACTACAAACAATGCTTAGTAAGGGGCTTGAGGGCGCTATGTGAAAGTCTCAAAAAATACTTACACTAAATAGTAAGCAAATATAGGGAAAGATCAATAAATAAATCTGATTAACGAGCACAAAGTGAGTATTTACATACATATATACAAAAAGTATAGAAAAATATTCTATCAGTATCTAGTTCCCATAGTACAAGCTTACTTAGGGGCCTAGAGGGCGCTGTCTAAAAAAATACTTTAACATAATTATATCCCGCACATATCTTAAACTATAACAAAGTTAGAGAAAAAATATTTACTTGTTACAGTAAAGATATGTGGTGATAGATCAATAAACTCTATATCAAGTTGCATTCCGCTCTCAATAGCAAGTGCACGTTTTATCTCTGGCTCTTTCAAACCGGAACACACAAGTCAAGGCGATGGAAAGGTTACAAGAATCAAACCGATATCCTCGCATTAACACGCGCCATCTAATCCAGTTAATTACAATGTTATTGCGTATGAAGCATGACACAACTGAATAATAAATATGGAGTCTCGTTTAAGATAATCTGTTGATACTTTCCAATGCGGAAGGCAGTAGATTTTTTATGTGATACAGTAACGGAATTAGCAAATAGCCCATCTGGTGTTAAGTGGGAACCTCTGCCCGTAACAAGCGATACGGCTTGGGTCGTCACCTACTTAGGTACAAGAAGAGAAGACCCAAGTCGCGCCGTAAGCTCCCGCATCTCTGAGACGTGAAGGTCTCATCAAGGAATGTCTCATGTGCCTGTAATTTCACCGGCTACCACACCTTTCAAACCGCAACACAGTAACGCGAATGTTCTCTGTTCCGGTTTATTTTTTCGGCAGAAATGGGTATGTAGATAAGACTAGTACATCAATGCAGTATGTCTTCTCAACAAAGATTCTCTCTAACTCTGCACAAAAGTTCCCACTAACTGGTTTTTACACCATTACTTAATATTCGGTAAAACTAAAAATACTAGGTTACCTTGACTAACCCAAATGGTAGCCATAAAATTCGTACCAACTGTAATAGGAAATCGTAAATCATTATTTATATAAAAAATAAATAACGTACCTAAAATAACTTAGGTACCTAAAATAACTTAGGTACCTAAAATAACGCCTGTTTCCCGGAAGGATAGGCAGAGAGTACGGTTTTTTTACACCTGCTACAGTCCTGACATACTTTTGCTTCATGCGCGTCGCTTTGAGGTACTCTTGACCGTCTTCTTCCAACGGTCCTATTCAAACTCATTATGTACCTCTTTTCTATTCTTATCTTATTTGTATTCTGTCTATTCGTTCATTCATCCTCTAACCATCTAAGCTTACCCACTTCAGTACTAATCCTACATATCCTTTTACTGTAAACACATATTACTTTAAGAACAAAATAATGATTAAAGCTAAAGTAATGTACCGTTACCTACTTAGATAAAAACAATGGTTACAAAAATACATTGCAATTCAATTTGCACAGCCCACATAATGACGTGACGTGTGACCACAAATCAATGTTGTGAAACAATGCAACTTATAGACAAGAAGATTGAACTATACTAATAATAAAGCTGAAGAGTTTGTTTGAACGCGCTAATCTCTGGAACTACGAGTCGGGCAAAAATCTTTTGCATTTGATAGACTCGTAGGAGCCTAGTAAAAAGAAAAAAGAAAGAACGCTAAGCGAAAACGAAATAACGCGGGCGGACGATGCGACAAGTGGGTCGGACGGGGAGCGAGGGTAGCTGCTCAACGAGAACCGAGTAGGTACTCGGTAACAACCGAGGAGATATGGACTGTGCACGCTTTTCAACGAAAACGGCGAGTGAAACCGCGGCGCACAGCTGGTATAAAGTTGCTTAAGTTCCAAAGAATGCGGTCTGTCATATCTGTTATGCAAAGTTATCTTGGCGTTCATCGTTTTGTAATTATATTTTGATAATAATGTTGCCGCAACGTCAACTGATTTACGTAACAGCGAAGCCAGACGTATTGAGTGTTACGTGTATTGAGTACTTTGAGTAAGCGGTGTGTTACTTCATTATCTCTGTTTCTCTCTGTTTGCATTCCGCGAATTATGAAAATAATATAAATACGTTATTACAATTAATCTTAGCGAAAAATTAATTCTGAATTCAAGTGGTACACACACACACTTGGTACACAGCATACATTAAACTTAAAACACTTTTTATAGGACTGTATGATGCATACGATAACATTACCGGAACGAAACCCTGTTTCAATACTAATATAATACTAATACTAGTACTTTCTGCTATATGAAGTCTATAGAAACCATCTTAAAAGAGCGCGACGGCGTGGTGGGACAGTGGTGCAGACCCCATGTTTCAATTCGCAGGTCTCTGGTTCAAATCCCCTGACTTACACCAATGAATTTTTTAACTATGTATGTAGGTATTACCACGTTCTCAAACGGTTAAAGGAAAATATTCTGTGGAAACAGGCATGTTCTAGAACCAAACCTCTTTGAGGCGCACTATAATTCTTTCTCTTCGAGAGAGAGAGAGCCAGTGAAATTATTTTCATTACACGCAGCGCCGTCTAGCCTTAAAAAAGAAATATAGCTTGCACCATGATGTATGGAATCAGACTACTGATTGATTATTGTAAATATGTTCATAGATATTATCACCCAGACATCGTACAAGCATCTATGTTTATCATACAACTATTTGTTTTGGGGAATCGAATCGAAAGCTACAGCGCAGAAGGCAGACTGACTATCGACTGGGCTATGCGGCCAGTCATTCTTCCTGCTCCTCCTCATTATCTTTCTCCGATATTTTTCCTCCTTTCACTTCAACCTCCATTTCGTCCTCCTGTTTCAATGCCTCTAGGCAGTCATTACCAACTGAGCCATGAGGTCAGTTAGTCTTCCTCCTCATTACCTTTCTCCGTTACTTCTTAGGTACTAACCTCCTTCTAAGGGGAACTTCTACCTCCACTTCCTTCCCCTTGTTTAATAGGTAGAGTCACTACCAACAGCGAGTACAAGATGTGAGGTGTCATATGTTGACTGGCCGATATTTATTGATGTGAAACATCTATAGCCGCACGTAAAACCTATTTCTGGCTTGGTGACGCGTCGCCACGGCATGAGCGCTGATTGGTCCGTTCAAGGAGAAGGAACATTGTAACATTCCTTTACAGTAATAACAACTTCTATGACATGTATTTCATGCAATAAATTGATTTGATTTGATTTTGATTTGAAGGTTACGACAAATCATAAACATTGTTAGTGATGGGGTACTTAGTTTCTTACAAAATAATGTCGATGTTTCACATCTGCCAGGCGTCCCGTGACGGCTCACATTTATATATATATATATATGATATGTAGTAGGTGGTACCTATGTATGTATTATAGTTGTGTATGTGCCGGCAGGTTTGTGTCACGCGACGGAGACGGACATGTGTGCGGTGCGGCACGCGTGCGAGTGCGTGTCGCGGCGCGCGGCGCACCTCGTCTCCGCGGGGATCGCGTGCCTCATCAACAAGATGGCGGAGCCGCATGTCACGGTCGGCATCGACGGCTCCGTCTACCGGTTCCATCCCCACTTCCACACGCTCATGTGCGACAAGATCGCGCAACACATCAACCCCGGACTGACGGTACCTACCTAACACAACACACAATTCATAAAGCCTTGGAAATTATATTAAATATTATTGGTATACATTCTTATATCTCCTGGACTTATTAAGTAAGGAGTTTTCCTTAACCGCTGGGCGATTTTGATGAAATTTTTTGAGTGTTTGAGCGGGGGTCCATGGATGGTTAAGATTCAAAAAGTGACGCTGCGATTAGGTTCTTCGGGCAGGACAACGTCTTTCATTTATGATTATATAAAATACTGAAATAAGTCATTACAAGATGTTTTGTGTGTCGTTAAGAGAGTAACTAATAGTAGTGGTACGTTCTATAGAGAACGTACCACTCGATATAGGTATACTACTACTACTACTACTACCTACTAAAAGTATCGAAAGGTGTATTGAAGAGGCTCTTTCGTGCGCTTGACACATTCGGTCGTAGGACATGCCGGTTTCCTGACGATGTTTTCCTTCACCGTTTTGAGGACTTCAAAATAAAGAATTCAAAATTTATGAATTACGGTTTAGTAATTTATGTTTTCTAAAGCAAATTTAAAAATTCACATCCATTTTGTTACCAGCAACTTTATATATTACAATTTAGCGCTGTGGTTTCGTACCTAGCGTTTATCACATCAGTAAATAAATCTATTTTAAAAAGTTGGTACATTACATTACTAAATCATTTCCAATAGCACATAGAAGATAGATAAAAAAAAAATGTCATCATTATCGTTAAAATAACGGACGCGTAGCAATTTGATGCCTAAAGTTGAATTATCTTACAGAGTTATCGACATAATTATATTTTTCCGTCATATTAAGGCCATGTGTTCCCGGTTTTGCCTGTTTTAGAATTCATTTTTGATAGGCAAATTATAACATTTTAAATCTGAAATAAATATATATTTAGGATACATTCTTTCTCTTTACCATGTACCCGTTCAATACACGATGCAATACAATTTTCTCGATAGAACAAAATACTGAAGTAAGTTCGATTTGCAGTTTTTTTTACAAGTAAATTTCATTGTAAACGAGTACTATAATACTCCATATTTTATAAATAATATCAATTTATAGGTAATTCATTTTAGCATCGATTCTACCCGATCGTTTTTTCATTGAACTTATAATTTTTTTTTATCGATTATTTCAAGTAAATTTCGATCTACGCGTGATCACGCGTCGCTTCCCAGTGTCCCGCGGGACGTTGCCGAGGAGAGACCTGTGCCAAATTTTTGCGCGCGCGCTTCGCTTCTGTTCCGTAAATGATAATAATTCGAACTAAAATAATATTGTACTAATAAATACCATAGTTTAGATTTTGTTTGTTTATTTCTCATTGTGTAAATAGTTTGTAATTTATAATAGTAAAGACAATTTGCCGCAAAGCGCACGGCTCGCTTTGCGGCAATCGCGGGCAACTCTTGGTAGCGTTAAATGCCTATTTCGCTTGGTCTACCCGCCCTTAAGTTCCGCAATCTCATTTCCTTATTGGATATGCCCTAGGTTCTCATGCAAGTTCCTACTTGCTGTTGTTCTCTCCTCGTAATTGATTGTACCAATAACCGAGCAAAACAGTAACCCTGCCTTCTGCGCTGTAGGTCGTGGGTTCGATTCTCTCCCCGGACATACATATATTATGTGACATTTGTAACGTTGATGTTGGTTCGGTGTCTGGGTGTTAATATGTATGTGTATTTACAAAAGAAAAGTATATCAGTTGTCTGGTTCCCATGATACAAGTTATGCTTAGCTTACTTTGAAGCTAGATGGCGCTGTGTGATATGTCCACCAATATTTATATTTACAATCGCGTTTAAGCAAAAGGGAAATTAACACCGTCGGAGACAGGTATTGATAGATGTGACGCTAACCAGCGAAGTGTTGCCAAAAGGTATGACGTCGCGTCGCGTCGCGATCACAAGATAATGTACGAATCCTATCGAATTTGTGGAAACTTACAGGCGGCTTTTTTAAGTCGCATTTTCGAGACGGTGGTCGGTGGTCGGACTATCGTCATTTGTTAATAGTAAACAAGTTATCATTATCAACTGTTATTCAGAAATAACTGCTTCTCCTTAATCAAATAACCTCTGGACTTTAAGATTAATAAATAATGTCACAGATCCGTCTAGATCGCACTTGTAAACCGTTTATCTGTCTCGTAACTGAGGCGCAGTTATTTGAAATTTATCAAAGGTTGAGGACAAAACTGTTATCACTTAAACATTTCTTATCACAACAATAATTAGAACTCTAGCGTTGACGTAAGACATGACACACCCATTCAAGATAAGTCATTTGATTAAAAACGTTATTTCTAGTAAGTACCTACGCAGTGGTTAATTTTCAAATTACGATTTTACTAATATGATTACCTTATTTCAAATCAAGAGTTGATTTAAAAACCATATTCTACATTCATAAAATAAATTCTAAATTTGCAATTATTTGTTAATTGTAAAAATAACTTATTATCTAGTCAAATACTCAATTGACTGATAGTAAGTTTTATACATTTATAACCCTAAACTTATTTTAGGATCATTTTTACTCTTTTACCACTATAGGATACACATATTACACCTATAGATTGAAAACAGTAGATTTTTTCTAACCTGGAAATGAATTCGTAAATGTTTGGTTCTAGAATTTGAAACAAATATTCTGACAACTTTTATGATATGTTAACATGAAACATAAAAATATAAAATAAATAGTACGATTTCAAATGTATGACTACCTAGAGTTATCATTATGACAACCTAATATCAAAACGGTATGGAACAAAAGGACTAAAAATGTTATGCGAATCAATAAAAACCACTGTGTATATAATATGTTTGATTAAGATCTGTGGGGTTTGTGAAACTAAATAAATAAAAAAATTAAAATACAGCGCTAAAATATAGTACCCTATGAAAACTGCCGCGAGACTCGTGACATCTCGAAAACAAACGATGTCCACCTGGACGTACATCCGCAATTGATATCATTTCGTATCGGCTACATAGAACACTAAATGCTATAGTGCCTATATGGTGTCGGTGTAACTGCACTATTTGAGACAGAAATTATTACTTGCGCAGCAAAACGAAAAAACCGACTTCACTGCCGATGCCGACTGACGAGAATGATTCCTCCTCGTTATCTCGTACTTGGATAACATATTTTTTCCAGTTACTTTGATTTAAAAACCAAACTACAGCACCGATTTTGATGAAATCATTATGAGACCAATCTGAAAGTATATGCTTGCAAATATTTATTTTTTTCAAATCTTTTATAACTGACGGAGTTCTGAAGTAATAAACTAAAAAAAAAACAACCTAGTTGATCTATTTTCTAAAGTAGAGTACATATAATTTATAAAGCTATTTCCTTTTATTTTCAGTTCGATCTCATGCTTTCCGAGGACGGTAGCGGTCGCGGTGCGGCGCTGGTAGCCGCAGTCGCGTGTCGGCAAAGCCTGCTCGGTGCGTAAGGAATAAGAACCATGTGTAGCACAACCCTAGCGATCTCTGCTGCCACCTGTCCGGCGATGCAGCCATTAGCCACAGATGACTATACTAATTTGGCCCACACGTCATTGGACTTCGCCTTGTTTACGCAACAACCGCTTGTGCATAGTTATTGAAATTTACGTAACGTTATCGTCATCAGTGTACTGTTTTTATTAGCATACATAATTGAGCAGAAAACACGTTACAGCAAGTCCAGTTAAAATCCTTAAGGCGTAAGTACATAAATATTTAGACTGTTATAGTTTAGACTAAATTAGTTTATTTAGGTTTATGCAGCTGTGTGCTGTCCTGGCTGCATTAGCCAGCTCTCTGTAAAAATGTAAACTTTTATAAATTTCTATAAATTGGCATACGAGAGACTTGTTTCCAGGCACTAAGATTCAATATTAGGTATAACGAAAGCCGATTACATTTTTAAGGAACGTGTAGGGTTTATTTGTACTTAAGTAAAAAGCTACTGTAGTCTAGTCACAAATATAAAACAGTTGAAAGCAGAACTAACATCATTTGTATCGATAGCAGAGCAGAAGACTGATTTCATAAGTATCAAAGCGAACACATTAAGAAAACATTACGTTTTCCTTCCAATCAGCTTTGAAATTGATCTTAGTGTCGCGTGCTGTACATTTCATTGCCTGTCTTAGCCAGCACACAGATTTGGCCCAAAATATTTAGTTCAATGACTAATAATCCAATGTTGTTGTTAGCAATAAATAATTTAATGTTATGTACATATATATACGTTCACATAGGAAAAGCTCTAAACTTTCTCCTATGGGTTATATTTATACAGCTGTGGAAAAAGTCAAACAAAATAATTAGTAAGTATATATAATCATGAATTGGACACTAAAAGTGCTGTCAATATAGAAGATTAATATAAATATTGAATTGAATAAAATTGAATAAACAAATTGTTGATCGCTGGATTACAAAATTATACGCAAAACAGTTCAGTTATCATTATTTATAAAATAATTCAGAATTTAGTTCACGTGTGAAACTTGAGCTTGTATGTTTCTGCAAACGGAAAGTAAATTTAATTATTTATATTTTTCACTAATATTTAGTTCATTCCATTATTTGATTATCAAACATAGTGAACGTAATCACAATGAAAAGTTAATTATCAATAACGTAGATAAAGTTGAAAGCATTCATTCATTTGAAAATAAAAGTTACAATGAAATGTCTCTTAATTATATTAAATTAATTAGTGTACCCCACATGTATGTATGTAGGTACGCTTATGTGTTTAATATTTTTCTGTGATAGAACTAGGACTACTCTGAAATATTTTATATGAATCTGTCTTATAAAAATACAATGCACCTATTTTTATGTTTTCTTGAACATGAAGATTATAATGAAACGACATGATATGAATGATTCATGTTCCAAATCTTGATATTATGAGAAACTCGTGTTTCGTCATCATTACAATCACACGTTACTGAGTTCAGTTCCTAGCTATACATTTTAGGTGCATTTCAGTTTAGGTTTACATTATTGTGTGTGTGTTTGTCATTACTATTATATTGCACGAATCGTAAATTTATCTATAAGAATTAAATTAAGTTATTATTAGGATAATTATTTTTATTTATTACATCATGTGGCCACATTATATTAATTATTGAATATTAATATAGATACATCACTTTGCGACCACAATATAATGGGTCAAAAATAACTTTTGTATAATACCTAGCGGAAACATCGTTTAGTAAAATTTTATCGGTCTATTTATGTACTTAGATGATTTCTCAAAAATTCAAAAATTGCAATCAAGTACGAAGGAACAGTTTTTTTAATCATAAACTATGTCAATGTCAAAATATGTGTGGCCAACAAAAAAAATATTGTTTGTTAAATTTATTTTTAATGTTTAATATTTCCTCCAAATAAAAAGTTTGCACTTGCACAATGATCAATGAAGGAAGGTTTAGGGTAACACTACTTAAATGATATTTGTAGTACTTAGATTCTATTGTTCGGGAAGAATGTCACGGCAAAATTTTATATGCAACAATATCTAGGATTCAATTGATATTTGATATTGATTAATAAAATATTTTTAGGTGTTGTATAAAAAATATAACGGTACTTATATTATTGACTGAATCAGAAAAAAAATGAAATGTAAATAATATTGCCCGTGCGCATATATAAAATTACATGTTTTTATCTAATGTGTCATGTCATCTGATTAATTATGAATTCTTTAGATCCAACATTCCAAGTCAATATGTTTTACCTATTATCAAAATCGAACTAAAAACCCCTTGAATTAATTCGTGCTTATTCCTTGTGCCTGTCGGCGAACTCATATCAACCTGTTTGTGTCAACAAACGATAAACAACATTATTTTTAACGTAATGAATGATAATTTTATGGTAATAATGAAATAATTATGGTTTATTATTGGTTGAGCATATGAATATGGCAATCGATTTTATGAGCATTGTAGTTTTAGGTCTACCGTACCTACCTAGAGAAGAGTTATGCAAAAAAAAAAAAAAAATGTTCAAAGCAACTTTTCTTTTTTATTACCTACCCAACCTCATGCGCATCAGTCCTAAATTAGCAGCATTTTTTTGTAGAATACGTATCGTAGCGATTAATAATTTTATTTGCTTATAATTACGGTTACCTACGTAGATAGCATATTTATTCGCCTATAATGGTTATAACTGCAGTGCAGACTACAAATTTATTCCCTTATTGCGGTTGTCACTGTAAACCATAACTTAACGTCAATGTAGATAGTTTTAAAATGTCAGTTTTGAAACCGATGTAACCTAATCAAAGATAATGTCAGCCTCTCGTTATGAAAGTCTCACAGTAACAAATAGGATACACTTCGTCAATAATTCAACTAGTGACGTGAACAAAATTAACATTGCAACTAATGAGACGGCCGATACTAATGAGTTGTCTGTTTGAAATAAACACTAAGTAAGACAATAGTGTCTGTAAAGTCTACAAAACGAAGTTTAAAAAAAACCTGTGTCATGGTTAACATTATGAAAGCAAAACGAGCTTAGTGCTAATATTAATGATTAAATTTCAAGAAAAACTAATATCTCCAAATGTTCCATCATTTGCCTTTATTAATATACATCTTATAGTCAAACAAAAATTCGAAAATTCCTTCGATAAACTAAAAAATAATGTTATAATAATTAGATCTTTATAACAAATAATTTACTCACAGTGACACCAAAAAATCATTTACCATTGATGAACTTCTGTCCTTTAGTATACAATTCATACAATTATTATTCCCGTATCATAATGTTTTATTAAATAAAATGTTTTTATGTTGCTAATTCAAATTCAAAAAACACCTGTTCAGGGTCAACTCATGCTTTGTCAGACGTGTTTCTGGAAATTCCTAAACTCGTAGAACAAAAGAGAGTCAAACAGATCCAACACAGGCTTTCTACAGCTGGGTCCTTGCATATTTTGGTCATATTCAATATTAATAAAATATCGTTTATTCCCTTAAGATTACTATATAAAATATACACTTTTTTTTATTTGTGTTATAGGCAAACTCATTGGAGTAATTACATAAGTTTTGTTTTAGTCAGTTTCTATTAATGTACAGAGTCGAATCCAAACATTATTGAAATAGAAACTGAATTAATCAAAAGTAATCGAACCTTTGGCTGAATATCTGATGCGTCGTTACATAGAGGGGCGCGCTGCACGAAAGGAGCCTCTTTGAAGCTCATTTTAATATTTTCACCAAACTGGTTGCAGAGAGCCAGTGGTGATAATTCTACTGACAACAAACCAAAACTATTTCGATGGTGATCATAATTAAAATACGACGACATGGGAGAACCAACTAAATTTAACAGTTCTATAACTAAGTCTGTGGTCTGTTGCGGTCGCTTTTAATTAACTAGCGAGAGAAAGAGAAGCACGAACATGAAACATGTTCAATTAGTTGCCAACAAAATCACCAGCGGAAAGGGCGCGATGCTATATTTATTTATTTTAGAGAAACCATCGCACAATGTTACAAACTAAATCAATGCATAGAAATGAGATGGTCATTTAAAGGTCCCCCTACTATTAGAAAGATGTGGCGCAGGGCAACGCGCACCAGACGCTCGCTCGAACTCCTCACTTGATTCCACTGGATTATCTGGCGTGTCTAGGTGTAGTAGGACCTGGTAGTGAGTAATATTATTTACAAATGATGCAGACTTCGCCGGAAGTATTACTTATTAATACTGCTTCTGTAATAAGAGAAACTAATGCATGCCGCATTAGTTTCTCATATTGATCTGGTATGATAAGGCGGTAAAGTTATTACTGTCAATTTCAGTACAATCCTCACGTTTATGACATCCGTAATACAACTGGAATTAACGTGAGTGCAATGTAACAAGACAGGTATTTACCTAAGGTAAGTAACTACCGCATAACACCAGTCAGGCCATCCGCTCTGTCACTTAAAATATTAAACTAATAACTTAAAGCTATCTTTTACCAATGAATTACTATTAATAGCACATAAAATCGGGAAAAAGTACATTATGACTTAAATAGAAATTAATTTCACAAGATGGCCGACTGAATTTTTAAATCTAAAGTAAGGTGCACAAGTAAATGACGTTACATTTTTTATAATGAAATCGTATCAGATACATCCAGTCCACATGATTAGATCGGCAGAGATCACCTATTTTACATTTTCACATTTTATCACCGTTGGCGTGTATCTCACCAGACATGTAACATTTCAGCACAACCCTAAAGTTACAACATGTTTTAGAACAGTCTCAATAGAAGTGTCAACTTTAAGAGTGAAAACATTATCACCATAAGAGATTCATTACTTTCCAAATACATTTCCTGGTGGTACACTAATTAAAGTTGCAGCACCTACACCGTTTTGTGAAACATGTTTGGCAGGATTACATTTATTGACTATTTGTCATCGCATCCACAGAGCACGTGTCAACAAATAGCAAAACAAAACATTACAGAATCAGTTTCATTGCGTGGAACTTGATAAGTTTCAACAACAAGTAACGTCGTTTTTTTCAGCAAGTGAGTTTATCAACTGTTGAAGTAAAAAAAAACCTATTAAAAAAGCCAGATGGGTCTATGTAGATTTAGAGAGCTGCTTGCTTCGCTCGCATGTTCAACAATAAACAAACTCTTTCAATACATACATACACAGATCCACGCCTTTATGCCCGAAGGGATAGGCAGAGCCTCATTGGTCACTCACAAGGTGGTCCACTCTTCACTTCTCTTTCAAAACAGGTGATAAGGGCGGAAACACTGGGAATCATCTTTCTACAAAGTTACTTCGGTGTAGATGAACTTTGATAACGTCAAAGTGCTCATAACTTACAATCGCTTCGATACAACTTCATATTTTGAATATTCCTATATACTACAAGAATAATTAAAATACATCACATTAAAGACGAATCGTTGAGTGTCCAGCAGAGAAGAGCGAAACGCTCGTGAGTTTTCGTTTAGACTCGACAAGCGCACTCAGAAGGCGGCCGGGCTGGCTTTTTGGGAGTGCCGAGTCGTTTAGATGTGCCTGTGCCGTACTGAATACCAGAACCAATTCTCTCTGGGTCCAACTCGCCAGTCTCAATCTTAGCAAGAATGGTTTTGGAACATTTCAAAAAGGCCTCTTCCACATTCTCCCCAGTTTTTGCGCTTGTCTCCAGAAACATTAGCTCTGGAATCAAAATATACCTTGTTAACAATTTGTTAAGAAAGAAGTTTAATTACAAGTCTTTATTTAACGTGAAATGTATGCATTTGTTTAGGTAAAATTTGCGATTGAATTTTGTACCACTTTATTTTGCCATTGCTATGAGAAAGGCTGAGAACTGGTTAAAAATTCAGTTGCAAAAGTGTCACTTCAGTTCAGCCTAAAATGTTGTATTCATTCGTGAACCTGATGGTGCTGCAATATTATGATGAGCTAATGCTGCTGTCAGGGCCACCTGCGAACCACCCAACTCTTCAACAGCGCTCTGCAGCCATATCGTGTTTAGGTAAGTTACATTTAATTTTGTCTTGATAAGTACTATTATAGCCCTCGGTGGTAACAAGACACTGATTGTAAAAGCGTGTTTTGGCAAAAATCTATTTTTAAACTAGAGAGTGATCATACCGTTTTCCTGAGCGAATTGGCTAGCTTCAGTAAACGTGACCTCCCGAGATTCTTCCATGTCTTTCTTATTCCCGACAAGTAAAATGACGATGTTCGGGCTAGACAGCGTACGGGCATCTCGCAGCCAATTCGCGACAGCGTTGAAGGAACTTCGAGATGTGATGTCGTATACGAGCAGAGCACCTGCTGCTCCCCTGTAATACGATCTGGTCACAGAACGGAACCTCTCCTGGCCAGCGGTGTCCCATATTTGTAGTTTCGTTGATTTGCCCCCTATATTTACGATTTTAGAACCAAACTCAACACCGATAGTGTGGCATCTATCTTCTTTGACTGTAAGGAATAAACGTTATATTTAGACTCATTTACATTCAATTAAAGTTTATTGCTTGCATTATTGCACGATAAACAGTATTGTTGAACAACTGCTGTAAATGTAGTTTAACCTAACTGATCTGCTAAGAATGACCACACAACAATCCTGATGTAACATAAGCAATAGTTAAATGACATTCAAAATAAGAGTTGATTGGTAAAGCAACTTTAAACAAAGATCATATATATATTTTAAGAATAACAATCTGATTATACAAATTTGTTATACTTAACTAATTACTTACATTTGTTTCCGATGAAATTGTTAAGAAGGCTTGATTTTCCTGTACCAGCACTTCCAATGACTAAAAATTTAAATAAATATTCTGAAACAAGGTAAAATTGTGGTAATAACAAAAGGCATTCTGATCCCAAAAATCAGAACCTACTGCCATAAGAGTTATAAAACCTTGAGCTCACTGTCACAAAATACCAACTAGATGGATAACGGTGGCAAGCACCTGGCAGTGCCAGATAATAACTGGCAAATGGTGCAATTATGTTTTAAATAAATAATTGTGGCATGAAAAAAAACATAGAAGATACAACACCAAGGGATAAAATTTGTGCTCATTACACAAACATTTTCCACAGGTGATGGTCCTAACCCAGAACCCATCACTTGGCAAGCTGGGTTATTTTGCAACATAACTATAGACCAGTTCATACTTTATGCAATTCAGGCAATATGTTTATTCAAGGAAGTTTATTTATTTTGAGAGACATCTGTACAAAAAGAATCTTAAATAAAAATAGTCTGCTACTTCACAGTAAGTCCATCTATTTTGGTGTACCCCAAGTCAGCGTCCTTGGGTCTAAGTTATTTTTAATATACATCAATGAATTATGCAGCCTTACCCTCCCAAACTATACAATTATAACATATGTAGATGACATCTCCCTCCTAGTGCGTAGTCAGAACTGGCAACAGGTTCATGAACACTCCAAATATTATCTTGGAGTGGTAATGAAATGGCTATGCAAAAATGGTCTCACACTCAAAACTTCTGAAACAACATTTATCTCATTCTCATCCACACTACACAACTCCCTTCACTCTTTTCAATTTCAGCCCATGTGTGTCCTCCAGATCATTCGCCCACTAGATGAAACTGTACTGCTATTGAAAAAACAACAACCCTCAAATATATCGATGTTTTGATTGACAATACTATGACCTGGAAACTCCAAACAAATTAAGTATCACAACTTAGAAAATATATATTTGTTTTCAAAATATTACTGCTGCAAAATTACATACTATGATTTAGACATAGAGAAATCTAAGAGATTTGGTAAGATTTATTTAATAGAAAAATGCTGAACAGTTTTTGCAAGTAGTCATTTTTTACTACCTTAGTCCATCACTGTACAATAGAATAAATAATAGCATAAATATTTATTCCTTAACCAAATATAAATGCTTAAACTGGCTCTTAACATTAAATTATAAAGATACTGAAAACTTTTAAAAATTAGCTGAATAAAATTTTACACTAAACATACACACATCAAACAATAATCTTTTAATTTAGATTTTGGTTGTATGTACTTATTTTGAGCACATAAAATTATTTTTTCTTCTTAAATGTTTTATATTGTACCTGTGGAACTTTTACAACTTTATTCAGAGGTGGGGCGTTGATACTTGCGACACAGTAATTTACTACTGCATGCATCATCATGTTTCATCTAGTTACTATTTAAAATGTATAATTATTGTTACTGTTACAAATAAATAAACTTATTATTATTTTAAGTAGTGATTCCATCTGACATGGTTGAAATTATGTAAAACATAACAATCATCCACAAGGTTTCATTAAGAAACCAAACTGACTGACTAAACCAATAGACCCAACGGGAGGAAAATGAACTGGGACAATTACCTATCACCTAAGGAACCCTGCGAAAGTTCCACCTAAATCAACCCTTCGAGCTTTTTGTTTATAAATGAATTGTTTGCAAGCTAAATGAAGATTGCAAGTGTGTTGTTACATTATAAAAATATGGTTATTATGATAAAACTCGTCGATAAGTACGTAGGTACAAAATATGTCTGCAGTGTCTATTTATATGTCTATTACACATACGTACCGTAAGTCTCAGACATCTTGTTTCTTCATATGCTTTAGTTTATCTAGAATGTAAATTTTTCACAGGGAATTTAGAAAATTTCCAAATTCACAATAGATATTAACATCATCAAAACAATTCCATCAGTTCGACTAGTTTGTAGTTTGACATTTTTGACATTGACTTTTTTTGTTTGAACTCACAGACTATATAATGTAATGTGTATTATAATTTTCTTGTAATTTAAATTTAATTCAATAATGTAATTTAATTCATTGTAAATGTTATATAATTCACTCAACTTTTAACTCTAGGGCTCTCTTAATCTTGGGCCTTTGTTAACTCCGCTGCGACTGAGCAAGGCGATGATGAGTATTTATTATATTTACTGCCCTGCAAATTGAAATAAAGGAAATAGAATATATAAACTCAAAATATATGTAGGACCTAAATACCAACTCTCCATTAGTTTTATTTCGGGTGATTCTAATGCGGGTGACTGATTGACATTTTAGAAAATATATCGTATGTGAAAAAGCAAGAGTAGAAAAGTGACACTTGACATTGATATACAAAAAAATTAAAGACCACGATGAATGAATGACAAATATCTGAGCTGAATTATATTTACATATTTTTCAAACTTTAATTTGTAGGTGTCTCCTAATTCTTAATTCTTGTTTTGGTATTTTCTATTGAAAACATTTGTGTTTGAAGTCGAACGTATAGAAGTCAGAGATGTTGAAGGCAAGTTCATTATAGATATTTGAGACTGAATTTCCACAATTAAAATAATATGTTATTAATAGTTATTAAGGTAGGCACTTCGTTACAGTATAATATAATGTAGATCTAAAATACCAAAATTAGCTCAGCTAATGGTGCATAATGAATTTGTTATCATTAAGTACCTACCAGCGGTAATTAGATATATTTTATGATACAACACTGTTTTCATAGTTTCCTCTGTTTTAGGTAAAGATTTAAACTTAGTTTCTGTATTTTTAATAATTTTCAATATTACAGATCAAAATACCTATCCATAAGCTGTTTATACCTATAACCAATCAGAAAAGATCATTTTGGGAGTTTGTTAACATGATGTTCAATAAACCCGATCCTGACCGAATCAAAAAGCTTGGTCCTGATCGGGCCTGTGCCGAGTGGGTGTTGAGGAATGGAGGAAGAGTAGTCTGGACAGATGGCAGAAAAACGACAGATTACAATTCATTACCACCAGAAGAGCAAAAGGTTCCCAAATTATTGGAAATTGACGCTACCGATTCTGGGATTTCTCACTATGGATTTCCACATCTGGGTAAGTTTATTACAGTTCAAAGTATCTACACCTCTATACCACCTTCATTTCCATAAACACTAGGCATGCCTGATGTGATTGTCACTGCCACTCCTAAAGAATGCTGCTTCATGTGCATCATTAGCCACTTATCTTTTGTTATGATTCATATAACACATTAATAAAAATTATTAACTAAAATTAGATTTAGAACTGTCTCATTGGTTAAAATATAGAACATTATTTTCAGGCAGTAGCATTCTTGACTAATATAATTACTTCTTATTTTATATGAATAAGTTACAGAATTAGCAAGATGGCCCAACTGATGTAAAGCGGTCAATAATGGGGTTTTTTACCAACTTTAACCTTAGAAACTAGAACCCTTACCTTAACGGCGTTTTGTTTTCGATTTATTCCATTGTGTTTATCTGCCCATGTATCTCCTACTCTTGATAGGTTGTCAATCATAGATGGCTGTGCTCTGGATGCGTACATGTCTGCCGTGGTGTGCCCTATCATCCCAGTATTGTAGGAAAATCTTATTTCTTATTATTCATCCAATGCTTCTGCATTATTTCGTTTTATTTACACTTATTTAATATGTCAAATAAAGTGTAAATAAAACTAAAGTCAAGTGCACGAAACGAGCCTCTTCGAGGCGCAATTTAATCCTTTCACCACATTGGTTCGAGAGAGCCAGTGGCACGATTAGAAGCACTTCTGTGTAATACCTTTTTTTATTTTCCACTACACAAAATGCATATTTAGTTAATTTAAGGTTGTTACCTATTAGGGGTTAAAATATTCACTTGTGAGCTCACTAGTTGTTCTCTCGGTTTACAAGCATCTCACAAGACAATTCAACAACACGGCACGGCATGGTAGTGGCCAAGAATCGGTTAATCTCAATGATGATATTGATTACATGAGCAATAAATTTGCTTTTGAAACTGTTCCAGTTGGCTGCACAAAGTTGTACAAAATCATTCTGCACAACAACAACTACATTGATGACAGAGCTATGAAGGGTCTGTCATATGGCAGTGCCACGCTTACTCATGTTCAAGTCTCCAAGTGCAACGATGTGACAGACCCTGGGGTGAAGGAGATCAAAGCACTTGACAAGCTTGAAACATTGGTGTTATTCAACTTATCGGGTGTAGCGAATCTGGAAGATTGCAAGCAATATCTACAAACCCATCTTCCAAAATGCAAAATCGAAGGTAATAATTGAAAATCATATTATGAAACCCCTACTTCAGTTAAATAAATGATTTAGAAGATTTTTAATATTATGGACTTTCCTTAAATTATTTTCAGGTGCTGCCAAAGAAGTAAATGAGAAGATGTCTTAATCAACAATTATATATTTCCCAAATTGCAAATGTAATAATATTTAACAAGTTCATAAAAATATTCATAATGTTTGTACAATAAATGTTTTGTATTTAAAATTCTTATCATTTTATACCTTTACCAATAGCTTCAGTGACACTACTATATCCATTCTTTTGAAGTAGATCCGCCAACTCTGATTTTATCTTGGAGACAACAGGTGGGCCGTGGTATATAAGGGCTGTGTATATTTGGACTGCACTGGCTCCTGCTAATATTTTATCAAAGGCATCCTGACCAGTGAATATGCCTCCAACACCAATGATTGGTATTTTTCCTGCAGTTAAAACAATACTAATATTAGTCTTTATTCAGATACTAGGGTTTCCTTTCTTTCTAGTATCAGATGCCTTAAGCGGTATCATACCAAGCAGTAATGCATTCGCATTACTGTGTTCTATTTTGAAAGGTGTGGCTGCAGGTGAAATTACAGGCACATGAGACATTCTACCTTCAGGTTACAGAGTTCACCTCAGTGTTACGGATGCATATGATGCAACTTGGGTCTTGTCGTACGGAGGAAGGGGAGGACACAAGTCTGTTTCCCAAGTTTTATCATAATGCTTATTATGGGCAGTGGTTACCACTTAACACTAGGTAAGCCTGATGTGATCTGCTTGTTCCATAAATTTAACATATTAAAAAATGCCTTAAGTTAAAGTCAGCAAATAGCAACACACCCATGTATGTCTGTAAATTGAACTAGGTTTTGTCCCAAACAATATTAATAAATCCTTGAAAGCCTTTTGTCACACATAATTGCTAAAACCAATTGTCACCAAGGCAGTCTAAGTTTCCATTATACTTTGCCACAAGTCATCCCTAGAAACTTCTAAATCTTAGTCACCAAATTATCAGGAATCACATTAGAATCACTGACTATTTGGTGACTATTAGCTAATTAAAATATAAAAATGCACTGCCTGTAAGCTTCTTTTTAAACTTCATACTAATACATTGCCTGCCTGCCATACAATACATACCTTTTGTAAGTTTATACATTTCTTTTATCATCTCTGTAGATTTATTGGTCAATGGCTTTCCACTGAGTCCTCCGACTTCATTTGCAAATTCTTTATTTACCAACTGGGATCTATCAAGAGTTGTGTTTGAAATGATCAACCCATCAACTTGGCTTTCTTTTCTGGAAATGACTGAAACAACATCCTTCATTTCTTCTTTGCTTAGATCAGGAGCCAGTTTTAGAAAAAGAGGTGGTTTTTTTGTGCTTTGTATTGAATTTCTAGTTTTGTTGATATCCGACAGAAGCTGCTGCAGTTCTTCTTTCTTTTGTAATGACCTCAGGCCGGGAGTGTTGGGGCTATTAACAATAAATAGTTCAAATTAAGAATAAATATTAGTTTTATGGAACAAAATATATTCAAAATGATTCTATTTATACCTGCTCACGTTTATAACAAAATAATCAGCTGCACTTGTGAATTTCTCTATTCCTGAAACATAATCTTGTATAGCATTTTCAGACAACTTATTTTTGCCTAAATTGATTCCCAACAGACCCCTGTCTAGCAAGCCTTTTTCTATACTGGTCACTTTTTTATAGACTATGTCATGACCTTCACTATTGAAACCATATCTGTTGATAACTGCCTCATCCTCAGGTAATCTGAAAACTCTAGGTTTGGGGTTGCCGGGTTGAGGTTCAGGTGTGACTGATCCAATTTCCACTATGGAAAACCCTAATTTCCTCAAGCCTATGATAGCATCACCATGCTTATCGAAACCTGCGGCTATGCCAATTGGGTTATCCAAATCAAAATTTAGAAACTTTGTGTTCTGAAAACAAAATAATGTTGGTTTGGAGAAACCCTCCGCACATATATTTATTCAGTAAGCAATGGGATAACAATACAAACTTACCAGAACTTTTGGGTCCTCAGTATTATTAGGAGGGAATATACCATATTTAATAGCAGCCACACCAAACTTGTGAGCCCATTCAGGACTCATTAACTGACTGCATGGTTTTAAGTATTTGTCATAATAACCACTGAAATCTTTTTTGTAATAAATGTACTGGTAAGCCACAGCGCCGCCAAGCGTGACATAGCATAAGGATTTAAGTTTTTTCTGTAAATATATGTAAGTTGTAGGTAATAATAGATCATGGCTTAAATATTTTTAAGAGTTTCCCACTTACCGCACTATTCTTACTCATTATTGCGGATATAAATATGTTTGCTTTTGAATTGAATGAGAATCAATAAATATAGAGCTAGGTACGTTACGTAGGTATATATTATTATAAAACTACGGCACATAGAACCAAATTTCGCATTTGGTTGATTTTGATTTATTTGATTGATTGATGCGGCTTGAGTTCGGTGCTGCCAAACCTGTCTGGAAACAAAGTTGAGAAAAGCTGCAATTTAGTTTAATTAATCTGTAACTGTGTTATTTCAAAAGACTTTTATATTGTTTTGATAAAAATAATATTTATTTTTGCAGCTTGTTTCACAAGAATATGACCGAAATAATATAGGACTTGCGCAAGTCCAATGCAAATGCAAATTCCTTGACAAACTTATTCATATTCCTTTCAATGAGTGATTGGCGCAAAAGTTTCTTAGATTGTTTACTGGGAAATAGAGATCCAAAATCCATATGTAGTTTTTTAACTGTGCTGTGCAATTGAGAGATTTTTAATATAATTTTTTTTAATGAAATGACACAGCAAAAACAGTAGATATATCGTTAAATCTGTTGAGTTGGCTACTCTAGTTATAATCATGTTGACTTTTACTTTTAATTGACAACGACGGTTCGGTGAAATGCAATGTAAAGCCAAAATTGGCGACGCTGTTACACTTAATCGGAACTTATTATAGGATCAGTTTTTTAATGAGGGTGAGAATAAGAAAGAGATTTTAACTGTTGAAAAGTTTTAAGTCTTATGCTGATATAATATTATTAAAAATTATGATATTTAAAAATATATATATAGATCTTGATGGGTCGGGCAAAGTCGCCGTGACAGCATATTAACGTTTAAATAACAATATCGTGGAGGTGACAAGAAGTGAGCTCACCATCAGGCTTCCGCAAAATATAAAATGGGTCTATACCATGATTATAAATTAAAAAAATTATGATCGTCGCCGTCCCTAACAGTAAGTTCAAGATGTATTGCTTGTACTTGAACGGAATGTTTACTCACTCGGTAATAACTGATAGAAAGCGGGTTTGAATTCCACAAAAATATCGTACGTAGTAAATATCGATATGTCGTATCTATATCGATTGTATCGATATTCCGATAAAATCGCATCGGTGTAGCAACCCTAACCTATTTACGTTTAGTTTACATCAGTCAGTAGTCAGTGCAGCGTAATTGGACGTTAATTGTCGAAGTACTAGTGTGGTTTGGAATAAAAATATATGTACCACAGTTTCAGTTTAATTTAATTCTGTGAATCTAACTTGCACACCATGAAGGCAACTTTAGTTTTCGACAGCGTAAATGATTTACTATTTCACAAATGGGACGAAACTTTTATAGAACGTATGAAGTCCTTCAATGAAGAAGTAAGTATACAATGTAGATAAATTAAATTTTTAGATATGTATTTTATTCAAATACATGTACCACCGTTTTCTCCCTATTTATATTCTATTTGACATTCTAAATTGGCTCAAAACATGGATAATTCGATTTTAAGAAAAAAATAATTAGAATTTCTAAGAGAAAATCCTTTGAGTACTAGTGAGTGCAACATGTATCCCTACTAATTGTGAAAACCATAAATGGACTGAAAGTCCCTACAGTCAATGAGGAAATGGCTGCATCTAATATCTAATAAGCCATTCCAATCCCCTAGCAAGAGGCCTTATAATACTAATTGACAAGCAGAATATCGCTAAGTAGTTGAAGAGAACTTATCTTATTGGCATAAGAACATACATAAGAAAAGTTGATGAGTCTGGATCCCAAGAGCCACAAATCTTACTATCCATCTGCTTATACAACAGCTTGTGGATACCATACAAAAACCATATTGAACTAGCGTGGGCATTTGGTGCTGCTCATATGGAAACTATGTAGAATATTTTTCTTAAACTACTCCAGTACATATATTTTACCAGAAGATAGCAACTTTTAATCTTACAGTTGATACTGTCAACTGTTAGATAATGAACCAGTAGCAGTAGAACTTACTTATGCTAAGTTAATCCAGGGCAATATGTATATATGCCAAGCAGTAATGCATTTGCATTACTGTGTTCTGATTTGTGTGAAATTACAGGCACATGAGACATTCCACCTTCACATCTCAGAGTTACTGGTGCATACAATATGACTTCTTCAGTACAGTCTTGTTGTACCTAGGTAGGGGGGGACCCAGGTTGGATTGCATGTTACGGGCAGAGGTTAACACTTAGCCATCAGCTCTTTCAGTACTGCTACAGCTGTAGAGCCATTTCTGACAGTGGCATATAATAATAGAACACACATTTTCAGGACAATGAAAACATTGTGAGTGACAGCAACCGTGTGTCTCAACTCCTGGCTCCCATAATAACCTCACAGCGAGTAATGGCTGCTCAGTTTGGTAATACATACTCTTCTATGCAGTGCAAGGACAATACCACTATAGTTTTTGATGAGGTATTTGAATTATTATCTTTATATCTATCACATTTTGACTGGCCTCACAGCTCAGTTGGTAGTAACCCTGCTTTCTGTGCTGTAGGTTGTGGTCAGGACAAACATTTGTGTAATGAACGTAGTTGTTTGTTCTGTATCTGGGTGTTATGTATTATATGTATATCAGTTGTCTGGTTCCAATGACACAAGCTATGCTTAGCTTACTTTGGGGCTAGATGGTGCTGTGTGAAATGTCCACCATATTTATTATGTTTCTTTTGTGTGTGTGTATGTCACTGAAATCCTCCTAAACCGCTGGACCGATTTAGATGGATTTTTGAATGAGTGTTAGAGTTGGATGGTTTAGATTCACAATTGGACCTGACAGGTGGCTATGCTCGGGTTCCAGGACAATATCTGTTGTGTCCGCTAGTCTATAATATAGAAATAGGCAAAATAGTCAAATACCATTATCTGTTCTGTTTGTGAATATGTATTAATTTCTATTTTTTGTTTCATTTTTGTGTAAACTCCAATTATGAGATTTTAAATCACAATAACATGTTGTTAATGGTTTCCAGTGGCTGGACCACGTGTTTGTTATCATCAGTGAAGACAATATTGACGATGCTCATAGAGAACTACTTGATTGCAAGACTCTGGTCCAACATATCTGCGGGCAAAATATCAACCTGTAAGTAGTTAAGTTTTAAGCTGTTGATTTTTGTAATAATTTTTTCTAGACTTCTATCAGTATTATAAGCAAAGAGACCTTACTTTGAAGTTAGGTAATTTAAGTAGTACTCTACAGTCGAATGAAACAAAAAAAAATGAGAATGAAACCAGAATTAAAAAACATTAATTTATGAAACACAAATGAATTCACAAAAAATACTTCTACCAAATTTCAGTTCTTTTTACGTGAATAATTTAACTTAATAAGTCAATGAAACGAGCGGATGGCGCACCTGGTGTTAATTGCCAATCTCTGCCCATAATAAGTAATGGTCATGAGTCCTCCCCCACATAGGTATTTACAGTTAAAGGAAATTTCGCTTTGATAATTTTTGGGCTGCACGTTTCCATATTCTTACCAAATAGCAACAGATAACAATTAAAGTTTTGAATAAAATTTTTTTCAGTCTACTCTCGCCAATATATCGCGAATGGCTATCCACTCTCCTAGAGTGTCGCACTAAAGGCGATTCCATACCTGGAGCGAACGGAGTCATAGGCGAGAGCGGGGCTAACGCGGCGGCACTCAACGCGCTGAAGACCACCTCAAGGGACATCAAGTTGTCGCATTCGCACTATCATCTGATGCTATTCGTCGGTGATAAAATGCTTGCATTGTATTCAAGGCAAGTTTTAAAGAATTTTGTCTTTTGTGTAAATGGTATTAATTCTTAGGAATTATCTAGCAACGGTTATTTCTCAGGTGGCTATTCATAAACACTTCTGGATTGCCCCTGTAGTAACCCTGTCTTCTGCGATGTAGGTCGTGGGTTCGATTCCCACCCAGGGCAAACATTTGTGTGACTAACATAGATGTTTGTTCTGTGTCTGGGTGTTATGTTAATATGTATTATGTGTATGTATTTGCAATTTTTTTTATAAGTATGACGTCAGTTGTCTTGTTCCCATGATACAAGCTATGCTTATCTTAGTTTGGGGCTAGATGGCGCTGTGTGAAATGTCCATCATTATTATTACTATTAGTACTAGGTACACTGGCGGATAATCAGCGAACGTAATGTAATGTTTGAGACATACAAATATGTGTTATCTTAATGTTCCACCGTTTCCATTTGTTTAATTTTATCCATTTATTTTAGTTTTCACTTTTTGATATAGCCCATTACTTATCTTTTCAGTCGGGGCTGTGAAGACTTATCTCCTCCTGATCTGATAATGCTGAGTATTCAGTGTATTGCGGCTCAGGAATATTGGAACGATTTGAGATCTGAGGATAGCAAGTCGGAGTTTATTCGATTGCCATGTAAGTAACCACACATTGTCACACCTATACAAGTAAAGGGTTGCTTGAACATCTTACCTTCGTCGGAAGGAAAACAAGAAATATACGACTCTAATATTTTAGTATGGTCTAAACATCCATACACAGACCGAGTTATCACTAATTACGAAGTAATATCAGTATCTAGCTTGCATAAATATAATAATCATACACACAGTCCACACTTGAGAGCGTGGTGGTCTAGTGGTACTGACCCCGAGTTTCAATCCGGAGGTTGCCTGTTCAAATCCCGACGTGCACCTATGAGATTTTCAACAATACCACGTTCTCAAAACGGGGAAAGTAAACATCGTGAGGAAACCGACATGTCCTAGAACTGAAAATTCGAAGACATGTGTCAAGTGCACGAAAGGAGCCTCTTTGAGGCGCACTTAAAATCCTTTCATCACACTGGTTCGAGAGAACCGGTGACTCGAATAGAGTCCACACTAGTGTAATGTACTCTGTGAAAACACTCGCGGGGGTGGGTGTAGTGGGTAGTGTTACAGGTTCGGCTTACAATACCTTTCCTAATATGGATGTGTCTGAAGTTCTAAACTGGAGATCTCCTGTTACCTACCCACTACACTACAGGGTGCTGATAACCGAGTGACTTCACCACGGCACTCGCTACTGCTAGTCGTACTGCTACGATACGGTACACGGGTGTTGCATCTTTACCTACTACTAGTTACTCATTTCTGCTTCACTGAGAATATATTACAATATTACTTTTCTGCTTTAGTTAGAATATATTTCAATATTACTTACTGACACCACAAAAGCATTTCTTTATGAATCCAATGAAAATAAAATGTTTGACTTTGACTTATATAAAAAAATGTGGGGGAAAAACCGCCCTGAATGGTTTTTGTACCGTTTGGAAAATGATAATCATGAATGTAATGAAATGTGTAATATTCTGCTTCTTGTCCATCTGAGTATGACTGGTGCACATTTAACTATTTATTTTAGGGCTATCTCAAGAAAACAGCGCAGTGGTTAATCTCTGCGCGGGGTCGACTAACTCTCCGTGCGCCCCACATTCGTTGCATTTAGCTGAATTGGCGCCAAGGATCACTTTTGCAATCGTTGTTGATATGGACCTCAGGTACATAAATCCATCGAAGTGGACATTCGCTTTTATGGCGACTAGCATAATAGTATTTTTTTTCTCTATTATTGTGATCTTACCTACATTGTTACATACACCAGCATCCTACTCTACTTACGTCTAGATCTTCATTACTAGGCCTATAATAAGTGTATTTCGGGGAACTTGCCTGATACAGTGTGAATCTATAGAAATACTTCGGGGAACCAGACACATACAATGTGTGAATCCTTAGAACGATTTCGAGGCACTTGCCAAATACAGTGTGAATCCCTAGAACGATTTCGAGGCACTTGCCAAATACAGTGTGAATCCCTAGAACGATTTCGAGGCACTTGCCAAATACAGTGTGAATCCCTAGAACGATTTCGAGGCACTTGCCAAATACAGTGTGAATCCCTAGAACGATTTCGAGGCACTTGCCAAATACAGTGTGAATCCCTAGAACGATTTCGAGGCACTTGCCAAATACAGTGTGAATCCCTAGAACGATTTCGAGGCACTTGCCAAATACAGTGTGAATCCCTAGAACGATTTCGAGGCACTTGCCAAATACAGTGTGAATCCCTAGAACGATTTCGAGGCACTTGCCAAATACAGTGTGAATCCCTAGAACGATTTCGAGGCACTTGCCAAATACAGTGTGAATCCCTAGAACGATTTCGAGGCACTTGCCAAATACAGTGTGAATCCCTAGAACGATTTCGAGGCACTTGCCAAATACAGTGTGAATCCCTAGAACGATTTTGAGGCATTTGCCACATACAGTGTGAATCTCTAAATCTATTTCAGAGCACTTGCTAGTTCCAGTGTGATTACAACGATTTCGCGTATTTCGGCTTATGAGTGAAATCACTGATGAGAATGATTTGCTATTGTTAAACATTAATTATAATAGCCGATTAATTAGCGTTGAAACAATTTTCAGGGATGTTGGTATAACCACTTACATGTCAAGTCAAATACTATCGAATTTGAGAAGACTGCTGCTCCAAAGAAACCTAGAGCTCCTGCCACCTACACTTGACACACTGGAGTCTGCTTTGAAAAAGGTAAACACTTTTTCTAATGACAGGGTCATAGAGAAAAGTTTTTGTTAAGCTACATTTTTCAGAACAAGCTTACGATCAGACCCTGGACAGCACCGAGCTCTATAGTACTTGAGATATGCAGAGAACGCATCGTTTTCCCTATCAGCAGCAGAACTTGCGCCAAGTTCGTTCGGGGATGTACTACTGCCATACCCATTTCTGCCGCCAAGCAGTGATGCATTACTGTGTTACGGTTTGGAAGGTGTGGTTGCCGGTGAAATTACAGGCGCACGAGACATTCCACCTTCACTTCTCAGAGTTATGGACGCATACGACGCGACTTGGGTCTTCTCTTACCTAAGCAGCTGAGGACTCAATTCATATCGCTTTTTACGGGTAGAAGTTACCACGTGACACTAGGTGGGCAAAAGCTAATACCGCAATTGAAAGATTAAAAAAAATATAGAAAACTTACGCGTATTTTCAGACAACAGATGCCCTCCGTAAGCACAAATGTAACGGTCCCCTGTGCGCGCGAATCACCGCACGAATGTTGGAGCTTCGTAAATCTTGCACCACCACGAGCCCGCTCACTCCCGAGACGACCGCTACCGCTGTGCACGCGGCGCTGGACGCGGTCGTCGACCAACTGAAGCCGGACATACCTAGTCTCAAGATGCACCAGCCGATTAATGATTTGAGGAGAGTTCTCGCGCCCTATGTCGAGTTTCTACGAGTGAAGGCTATGCGATTCTTCAGTATGGGATCATATCCTTTTCAATTGATTGACAGTTATGTCGCTTTGCTTTGATACTACTCTACTTTAAGAGCAGTAGAACTCACGCCATGTTCGTACGGGGAAGTACTGCCACCATGCCCCTTACTGCCGCCAAGCGGTGACGCGTTCGCGTTACTGTGTTCCGGTTTGAAAGGTGTGGTTGCCGGTGAAAGACATTCCACCTAAACGTCAGTGTTACGGGCGCTTACGATGCGACTTGGGTCTCGTTCTACTTAAGTAGGGGAGGACTCCAGTTGTATTGCTTGTTATTGGCAGAATTTACTACTTAATACCATGTGGGCCATATGCTGGTTCCGTAACTTTATCACATACAAAAAAGTACTCGTATTATATTACTTGATACTTCAAATATTGCATAGCGCTTGTGATCCTGGTATGATAAATCTTGTAAGTTCACTGATTTGGATAAATATCAGACACAGTTATCTACATAAAATTACCCATCAAAATGCATTTATTGTCCACATCAAAAGGGTGTCGCTATAAATGTTATGTTTCATATTATTTGGGAATTTACAAACGCATGATTCTCACTAACTGTTGTCATTGCAATGTTGCAGTTAGCTATTCATCTTAACAGTAAAGCTTCAATGGGAATACATAAAGGTGTGGTGATTATATTTCCATTAAAATAATGCTTACAGATAAGTTCACAAAAGATGTTGAATTGATACGACAGATGATGTAATTTTACTATTGACCATCACAAGTGCTACTTGAAGCAGTATTATCATTGGAAATACAATCGCCACGCCACGCCACGCCACGCCACGTACACAGATCAATGATTTCGCTTAATGTCCGCTGCACGGGTGACAATGTGAGTTGTTCCCTAACGGTGCACAAGTATGTGGAGGAGTTCCCCGGGTTGGTGCACTTCATATACGCGGACCGCAGCACGGGTCGCTCTCTCGCGCCCGACATGGCCGATTGTGCCGACATGCTCACACTAGACACTGTAAGTGCCACGTTTCACTGGCCCCGAAGCTCAGTTGGTACTAACTCGCGAAAAAAAAGGAAGCCCTCCAATAGGGGTTTCTTGTCTGTTCTACCCCATGGAGAGTCGGATAGGGTTTGAACAGGCGTCAAACTTAGATAAGTACGCGTGACCTTATGTTTTGAATATTATTGACGTTTCCAAACCATTTCTTTATGAATTCTATGGAAATAAAGGTTGAGACTTTGACTTTAACCCTTCTGCGCTGAAGCTCGTGGGTTCCATTCCCACCCAGGACAAACATTTGTGTGGTGGGCACAGATGTTTGTTCTGTGTGTAGATGTGTTTTTTTTGTATTCTCAAAAAAGTCCGTCAGTATTCTATCAGTCATCTGGTTCCCATAGTACAAGCTGTGCTTAATTTGGGGCTAGATGGCGTTTTGTGAAATGTATACCAATATTTGTTTAAAATTAACTGTTGCCCGCGACTTCGTTCGCGTGGAATTCGGATTTATCACGCACCCCTATTTTACTCCTCGGAAAAGTAGCCTAAGTTACTCCTTGTTACATCAGTTATCTGCTCATTATTATTATCATCAGTATCTGCCAGTGAAAATCTCGTCAAAATCGGTTCAGCCATTTCAGAGATTAGCCGGAACAAACAGACAGGAGAAAAATTGTAAAAAATGTTGTTTTGGTATATGCACCGTGTATACGTTCGTATGCACTTAGTAATAAGCGGTTATTTTAATATTACAAACAGACACTCCAATTTTATTTATTTGTATATATATTATGTTATAATAATATCTTGTACATGTTAAGAGGCAATACCGGCAGATTTGCGGGTAGAACGATAAAAGGTAGGGAATGTGTATCGTCAGGTGCGGCGACTGGTGTCCCGCAGCCTCGCCGTGACGCGCGAGGGCTACTGCGCGGCGACGTGGCGGCGCGGCGCGTTGCACGTGTGCGCGGTCTCATGGTGGGAGCGCCGCGGGACCCCGCTGCGACCCGCCAAGACCCCGCACCCGGCGGCCGTGCGCGCCCTACCGCCTCCGGGAGATATACTCGGCACGTTCTACAGGTAACTCTTGACACTTTACAAAGCTTGCATGCCCCATCATGACATACGCCTCCGTGGCGTTCGCTCATGCCTAAACCCGCCCCCTCCAGCTGATTTAAAATCTATTTATGCGGAAAGCTACTGGCGCGCCACGTTACGTACGCAATCGCTCCCTTCCACCGAGACGCACGTCTCGAGTCCATTACCCGCGTCACGAAACTCCCTCCCCATCTATATTATGATTCGGTATAGTCCCACCCGAATCACCTGGTTCGTTCGATGCCCGATTACTCGGTTGACCCCCCTGCTAAGCGCTCTCTCCGTAGACCAAGACACATACTTGGTGACCCTCATGAGGAGTTAGTAAAAAGCTGTTATTTTGCTATTTATTTGTATAGATTGCGCAGAGCTGAAGCAAAAGTTCAAAGAGCTCTCACTAAGCCCGTGATATAGCACTTGTCTGTCTGTCACCTGGAACGCCTGTCGCCGTATTAACCCCACGTACGTTTCGTACTCCTCAAAAGCCATGATTATAACTTTAATAATCATCAATTGCAATTCCAGGCAACTGGTGGAACTGGCGTTCCCGAACGACAGCCAAGGGGTCACCATGAAGGAGCTGATATGCATCCACTTGGGGCTGCTGCCGGCCTCAACGGCGGTGCAGCAGGCGCGCCGCCTGGCGCACTCCGTGCACGAGCTGGCGGGGGACAACCCGCCTCTACACGCTGATTTATTGTAAACTACCCCCAATAGTGGTGCCAAGCCTAACTTCACCCCGAATGGAAACGGCATCCCCTGTCAGATTCTATGGAATATATGGCTGGCAATATCAATTTCAGTTTATTTTGATGCCAAGATAAGATATACGATTTCATCAGACAGGTGCAGCTATAATTATCACCCACCTAAAGAAGACTTCAATTCTGCATGGACTGTACTTCTACCCATCGCCTCTGTTCCGAGCAGTCACGACGTCACTGAGTACAGGGCACGGTAAGCCCGGAGTTGTAGCCCTTGGCAGCAGTAGAACTTAAATTCGTCCGGTAAGCACTGCCACCATACCCGTTTCAGCCGTCAAGCAATAATGCATTCTCGTTACTGTTCCGGTTTGAAAGGTGTGGTCAAAGTTTCACGACTCAGCGTTACAGGCGCATACGATGCGACTTGGGTTTTGTCGTATCAAAGTAGGGAAGGAGCCTAGACGTATTGCTTGTTATGGGCAGAAGTTACCATTTAATACCATGTGGGCCATATGCTCGTGCCGTAATTTTATCACAGAAAAAAGTGTTTTATGTATTATTGTGATTTTTTGTTTTTATTGCAGTATTATATTATGTAGTAAATACTAGCTTATGTATTGTGTTCTGGATATTTCACTGATTTCAGGAGTGTTGACCAATGATTGATGATTTTTAAGGTACCATTTTTCATGACTACAACATTCAGTGATATGTTTGGCTCATAGTTGTTCCTGGCGCGTTAACTAAATTTGCAGATTTGCTCTCTAGATGAATATACTGTTATTACAAATGATACAACTTTGTATTTCTATACCTTTTATTAGTACTAATGACCCTAGGCACCCCCATAGTAAGGGGATTGTTTGTGCAATTGAATATTTAGTTGTATCATTTGTACAGCTAGTTAAACTACTTAACTAAAGGAAGGGGTAATTTTCCATTATACCTATGTAATCATTCCAGTACATGTAGATTATGCAGCTATTTATCATATTCAGAATTACAGACACTAGTGCCAAAATTTATAAGGAGTTTAATAGCGATTATGCAATCATTCCATTTTATTTTGATATAAGTTTGTTTTTGATAGTAAAAATATTATTTCTTGTTATGTTTACATTGGTGTATACATATAATGTTAAAACTGAATGTTAGATTATTTTATGATAAGTTATTATTGTAATAAACCACGTATCATTGCACTTTTTTACATACTTACTTGATAATAAAAAATAATTTGATCTATGTGAACTTCTTTTCATGGTAAATAAATAACATAATCCCCCTTAATTATAAATATATGTATTTGTATTCTACATTAATTTTAGATGTTTATATATTGAATATTGAAAAATATTCAGTATGATGTTATTTTAATTTGAACGCAATCACGTCTTCATTTCATCTACTAACGAAAAATATAGCTTATGAAATATTGATGGGATTCTACAGATTAATAACACATTTTAGAAGTCCAAAGTAAGTTTACTTATACAAATACATAAACCTTTGTCAAGGAAGCAATGGAAAAGGGAGGCTACACAGTTACCAAAGAACTTAGGAAAATATGAATTGCTCCATACATTTTCTTTTGAGAAACAATTTAAACATAGTATTAATTTTACCCAAGTTGAGGTATTGGTTGGTTTATATAATACAGAAGTGTGGAATAGGTAGCTTTGTTATATAAATAAATCTAGAACTGCTATTTCAAAACTGTAGATCTCCTGTCAGATCCACATAAAACTGAATGCACCGTTGCAGTATGGCGCTCAAATTTCTATGAAACAAAAATCTTTCATAGATTTTTATTTCATATCTTTTTGCAATCACGTAGTGTTGAAATGTTAGTGATAATTCTGTTGGTGCAACTAAACGGCCTCCATCTTATTCTGTTTCACACTGAGTTAAAGGGACAGCGGTATTTTTTTAACTGTCAAAATCGATTTCAGTTTATTTTGATGTTGGCATCAAAATAAACTGAAATCGATTTTCCATCTTTCCCAAAAATTACAATGAGTTAATTCTGCCAACAGAATTAACTCCAGTTGGCAGAATTAACTCATTGTAATTTTTGGGAAATTATATAAATCATATTATATTTGGATTTAACATAGTAAACATTGTTTTTTATTTACGTTCACTACAAACATGAGCCAGATTACACTGTTAATATTAGTTGACGGCGTGAAATAAAACTGATTAAATGCAAAACACACAGTAAATGAAAAACCTATAAAGTCCAAATTTCTCCCACTTTCCAAATCAAACTAATCAATCATTTTTAAACTGTTGGTTGATTCCAACATTGCTCCAAATGCACTTAAACTAACAAATAGAGTTATGTGTGAAAATAAGAACATACATTTGTATTACTAAACATAACAATAACATAACTATGGTAACTTAACACTTATCTCAAAAGGCACTTATTAATATTCTGGTGAGCTGTCTTCCACGCACATGTTTACCACAAATGTCTTTTTGGAGTTACATTCCTCTTCATCAAAAGTTATAAGGTCGTCGTCAAAATTCATACTTTTCTGTAAATAAAACAAAATATTTAGTAGGTTTTTATTAAGTACTAGCTGTTGCCCGCGACGTCCGCGTGGAATTCGGTTTTATCACGCACCCCTATTTTACCCCTCGGAAAAGTAGTCTAAGTTACTCCTTGTTACATCAGCTATCTGCCAGTGAAAGTCCCATCAAAATCGGTCCAGCCATTTCAGAGATTAGCCGGAACAAAGAGACTAAAATTGTAAAAAAAAAATTTTTTGGCATGTGTATACATCCATATGCACTTAGGAGAAAGCGGTTATTTTAATATTACGAACAGACACTCCAATTTTATTTATTTGTATAGATAATTATTATATCTTTAACCGAAAATACCGATGATTATGAAAAATACTGACAGAACTAAAATACAATCTGTGAACGTAAAGGTAGGTGAGAAAAATGTGTGTACCAATAAGTCATCATAATATGTACTCATGACTTCACTAGCTATACCTATGCGGTTTCACTCGCGTACAGATAGAGAGTAATGGTTTGAAAAAAAATACAGATGGCTCTTATGTGAATCAAGAAATTTTCAAAGCCATCTAACCTGCCGTACGAACAGAACCATTGCCTCTGGTGAAGGAACTATTTTCACAACTAAATGTTACTACTTAAGTATATACATTGGAAGTCCTGAATACTAGTGATGTAACGA
This sequence comes from Chesias legatella, assembly GCA_947359385.1. Classification (NCBI taxonomy): domain Eukaryota; kingdom Metazoa; phylum Arthropoda; class Insecta; order Lepidoptera; family Geometridae; genus Chesias; species Chesias legatella. The sequence continues at coordinate 7,196,438 of OX375766.1, forward strand.
ATATTAGATTTCTCACATTCGCAAATGTGAATATTGATATCCAATATTCGCGAATACGAATGTTCATTTTGAAGATAACTAAAATAGTAATGAATGCGTTGGACAAACACATTGAAAATGTTACTTATTAATATTATAAGTAAATAAAATTCTAGCCATTCATTACATAATATAAACTAATGAACAGACATTCATAGTTTATCTGTGAAGCCTGATCAAACAAACAGGCAGACAGTTAATCTTCCAAAGTTTTATTTCAGGCAGTGGCGGATTTACCAACAGGCTAAGTAGGCTTGAGCCTAGGGCGACAATTTTGAGAACCGTTTTTTTTAGCCGTCTTACTTTTTTTTAGATGGCTTGGAAGAAATGTATTCTAATGATTTAAAGACTGAATTAGTTCAAGAATGCATTCATTTTCAAAGCCACATTTCTTCGGCAAGAATTTCGGTAAAACCAAATTCTGAATCATAAGAAAGTCTATCTTCGTTTCTGCGAAAACAGAATACACATAGCTGTATGTATGGCTTTATGTACTCCGGCGACAAATTGTTCGGGTGAGAGAAGCTTTTTTTGTCTTAAAAGGGTAAATAATTATCTGATATCGACTTTAAGTCAAGAAAAATTAAACTCTTTAGCTCTTTTGTGTACTCATAGAGTCTGAATTAATGAAGAAGATCACTTAAGACGATATTATTGACGATTGTGACAACAATAATCGCGCAAAAATGTATTGTAGGAAAATTTAATAAGTTAATTGTTTTTTTTTTTTACTGTTTGTAAGCGTAATAAAGATTATTTAACCACGTTTACCGAATGTACATTATTGCGTGAGTGGCATACTTCGCCTATTAGTCTTACATCATTGAGCTTTGATTACCAACTACCTCAGAAATATACCCAACGACTATTTCCTGTGCAATTTGAAGCAAATTGTTGGATTTTAAAGATAATCTAGAAACTGTCAATTTACAATTGTAAGGTAATTGGTGTAAGGGCGGCAAAATTTCAATAGCCTATACTTGGGAAATGTGTAAATCCACCACTGATTTCATGGATACCTTTGTTTTGATGATTTACAAATGTCTTTTGCTGTAAATAGTCCTATGTACTGACATTTTTTACTATACTTTTAAGTCTGCAAGTGTAAATGGGACATCAGTAAGGGCCAACCTCTGCTAACATACCTTGACCAAACTATTTAAAAACAGACAATCTGTCTTCTGCCTACCCATTTGGAAAACAGGTGTGTTGCCAGCACACATCACTATAATCTATATTTTAATACATATTATGCAAAATATTAAAGAATAAAAACTTACACTTGTTGAAGGAATATCAGATTTATTCTTGAGTGCCGCTGCATAGTTTAATACAGGGTTGGTTGTCCTCGTCATCAGTGTGGTACTGGAATCCCCATCATTGACATCATTCTCAACAACAGAGACAGAATCACTATCTCCAAAGTGATTATTAGCTTTCAAATTTGCTGCATACAAAGTGTCTAATCTGGATGTGTTGGGATTCTGCATAGCGTCTATACAAGCCTTAGCCATTTCCATTTCCCTGTTCATAAATATCTCATCAGCTAATTTATTGTATGCACTCTGTAAGTCAGCCGACAGCTTGTCAGACAAAATGGCGCTTATTTGCTTGATTTCTGCTTCCAGTTCCTGTATAGTGCTTTCATTTTTTGCTGCTATCTTGGCTTCAGCAACCAGTCTCACATCTACAGCCTCGTGTATGTGCAATATGGCATCATTTGTGTTATTATTTTGAATATTGCTCTCTTTTATGATTTTATTGAATATACTGTGAGGGGAATGCCTGAAACCCTTCCTATAGCCAGTGAGCTTCTCACCTAAGTTTGCAGTTACATCTTCAATGTATTCATACATGTCGTAACAATTAATTTTGCCAAATCTGTAGGTAAATGTGTGTGTTGATCCAGAGAATGATGATTTGTTAGATAAGTGGCAAGTTACAAAGGTTTTCTTGCCATGGTGTTTTTCAAAGTATTTTTGTAATCCTTTAGATATAAGCTTGTCTCGAAAAGTAGGTTTGATATTGGTATTTTTTCTGTACTTGTACCAACCAACTACTTCACTAGCTGAATTTGAAAGAATATCAGCTAGGATGTCCTCTTTTATCCTGCCTGTAGGCAGATAGAACAGTGATACAGAAGCAAGTGGCAGAACTGTTCTGATGATGATTTGCGTATCCAGCCGAGTGTTGTCACTCTGTGTATCCGATATGTGATTAGTGACTTCAGAAGTAACCTCTCCAATGAGAAAACCCTCCTGGAAAGCGGAAAAACATGTTCAATTGAAAAATATATATATACAAAGCCAAGTGTAATAACATGCTAAGAGTATTTGATACCTTACCTGACTATTTGATGAATTTATGCATTCATACAACAAAAATGATAAAGCTGTGCCACTGATTGACACTTTTTCGGTGTACGCCATCACGATAGAAACATTCCTTTGCTCTTAGATTTGGGGTCTGCTCGATCAAGAAAGTTTCACTAATTCACATCAATTAGCGATTATTTTCTAAATATCATCTAATATAGTTTTATTACTGACTTTTCACAGAACGAAATTAACACCATCAGCAGAAAAATATCCCGTTTTTTTATTCGATTGTTTGATTGTCTGACTCGCAAACTACTTCTATGACTCACTGACAGCGACTGACAGCACGGGACGGGCAGCTTAAATCATAGATAGGTCCCTACTATGTGACTGCCGATGCCGCGCCGCGCCGCGCCGCACCGTGTACGGCTGATATTAACATTGCATTAGCGCATGTATGCCTATTATCTTAACATATTCTATTAGGGTTCCTTGTCCTTTACAAGACAACGTAGTCCCGTATTATAGTGTAACTCAAATAGCCACTGAAGCTATCAAACTTGTGAAGAAGTGTATGGTATAGTATTGGTTTTTAGAGAAGAATACTTCAAAATGACAGTTTTAGTAAAATAAATTTGCTGGACATTGCTTTGTGCTTTAGGGAGATGAAGATTCGTTTTGACTTTCTTGTTTTAAGGAATATTGCATAAACCCAGAAATAGAGATTCCTGGATTTTCTATATTGACGTATTAAAACAAAAGTTGTTGTCATTCTATTAATGCATGTCAAAGTCAAGGTTTAAAATTTTTAAATCGTTCTCATGGGCTTAAAATTGTATAGTTTCCGTATTGCAGTGTTGTGTGTAGATGATATGTTTACGTAATTTATTCTAAAGAGTAGTAGAGCCTTGTCTAGCGGTAAGTTTTAAGTTCACTTGGCGCTATGAAAATGTTAACTGTTCGGTGAATGCCTGATTCCGGTGCTGTAGATTAAATTTGGCAAAGGCAAAATTTTACTTGGCTCCAGTATGCGAATAGAATTGTCTTTCAGGTAATTTTAGACGTTACCAATGAACTATTAAGAGCCTAGTTTTTGTATCATAACTACTACGAATGCATATTTTTTTTTTAACTACCTTCAATTTAATATTAATGATTTTTACTTAAAGGTGTTTCAAGTTATTTACAATATGCCATTACCTGATGACACATGACAAAATCTTATTGGAATTGGCGATGATCAAATTGATTCCCATAGAAAATATAAAACTGATTCCATGTATAAATAATTGGTGTAACTACAGTTAATATATGCACTGAGGTATTTTTAATATCGATCAACTGGAGCTTGTTTCCCAAACTCTGATAATCTATTGTTACCAAGATATTTATGTATGAAACATTTTTACAGTTGACTGAAATAGGTACTGAGTTTGCTGTGTTATTTATGGAGAAACACCAGTGGCGATGATGATGAGCTCACAATTTATTTCTTCCGTACCATTTCCTTGGCCACCCACAAAGTACAAAGTGGTCTGTCACAGCTATGTATATGTAATGAAGTTAATGAGCTTCAGTAACATTTCCAAATAATATTTTAAAGAATATCTGATTATAAAATATTCATAATTGCAGATTATTCCTGATGACAATACAATACAATGCAATATAACATAGTAAGCACAGTTCTTTTTCTGTCTGTGGCAAAGGCACATTTTAATTCCTTTGTAATTTTGCCTTGCTATCTTTATGCCAACAACACGTAAGATTCAGTACCTACAGTGCTATCAAAACATTTGCAATTCAATTATTATTTGTTCTAGATAATTTTATCGCAGTATTCAGAGGACAGTGCATGTTTAAGCTAATAGGTACTGTTCGCCGCCTACGGAAATTCCAAATATTTTATCCAATAAATCTAAACAATTGCAAGATGGGGACTGCAGCTAATGAAAATGCTATGAAAATAGATGTATGTAAGGAAAAAGACTGTTTGTTAGCAGAGAATCCAATAATGTCAAAGAAGTACTATCGGCGAGCTGAACACAGGCAAGTCATCTTATTGTTTATTTCTGCATGTCTGTAGTTTTCTGCTGATTTTATTCTACTACTAGCTGTGCCCGCGACTTCGTTCGCGTGGAATAGTGACTTTTCGGGCAGCATATTTTGAATAACTGAATCCTTATGGCAGCGGCGCGGCTCTCAGCGCGCTTTATATAGCCACGGACGCTCAGGCGCGAGGCGTGTAGTACGTACTCTGTACGTTAAAAACGTTCGCCGTGATTCTTTAAATTGACATAACTTTTTTATTTATGAACCGATTGACATGAAATAAACACTAAATGTTAAGTGAAGCTTACTACAATATATTAGTGAAAAACGTATCTAAATCGAATAAGCCGTTTCTGATATTAGCGTGCACAAACACACAGACAAACAGACATACAAAAAAAATATTAATTACAATTTCGGGTTCGGCATCGATATAATAACAACCCCTGCTACTTTTTTTTTATATATTTCCATTGTACAGACACCACTTTTCTACAATTTTATTATATGTATAGATTATATCTAAAAAGGAACAATTTTGTAAAATTATTTCATTCAGTGTCAACTTACTTGCTTAATTTAAATTAAATAATTAGAATACAATGTTGGTAATTAAATATTTAGACAAACTCTTAAACTTATTCTGTAGTCATCTAATGGTTTTGTTTGTTTTAATTAAATATAATTATGTACATTAAATATGTGTTGCTGTCAAATGGTGCCTATTTACAGCTGATAAGAGTATGGTAGCTCAGTGGTATAGAGACCGAGTTTCAACCTGGAGGTAGCTGGTTCGAATCCGCCGATGAGAGTGTGATGGACCAGTGGTAGGTATAGACAGAGTTTCAATCAGGAAGTCGCTGGTTTAAGGTGCACTAATAAGTTTTGATGTAATTGATGTGTACCATACCTCATTCGCAAAATGGTGAGGGAAAACATCGTGAGGAAATCGGCATGTCCCACAATCAAAAATATCGAGGACATGTGTGTGAAAGGAGCCTCTGAGGGGTGCGCTTCAATCACTGTTTATAGAGAGCTAGTGAAGTCCGTCCGGGAAGTACTGCCACCATACCCATTTCTGCCTTCAAGCAGTATTGCATTCTAGTTGTGTTCCAGTTTGAATGTTGTGATTAGTGATGAAATTACTGGAATATGAGACACTCCATCGTCAGTCTATAGGCGCAACTGCATACAATGAGACTTGGGCCTTCTTGTACCTAAGTAGGGTAGGAGTAGGACCCAAGTCGTATAGCTTTGTTTTGGACAGTTTCACTTTCACATTAATAGAGACACGTATTGTGTTGTTTTGTATTGATATTGATTTACTATTCACCAACATCGTAAGTCTAAGACTTAATCCTATTCTGAATATATGATGGAAATATCGCAAATCGTCCCCTCTGTCGCCAATCGTCAGTACTTTAATGCAGATTACGCACAGTAAGTATTAATTTGTGCCGAACCGCATTTCTTAAAGAAATATCTTTTTACTGATTTCATGCTGTTATCTGCCTTTTCATTCTGCTATGTGCCTTTTCCTTATGTCTGTAATGAAATATGATCTAATATCGTATATAAACTACACTATGCATAAACTAATGAAAAATTCTACCTTAAATCGGATCTCATAATAAGGAACATTTCATAACACAAGTTCGCATGTTTACGTCACTGCGACCTAGGTTATCGTTATCTCCATGTGGGGTCATCATTATCATCATGTTGTTGTAAGATGATATTTGCTAGCTCGTCCTATACTGGCAGTAACTGTTGAAAATTTATAGCGAACGGTCTTAGCTAAGAACACCGACAAAAATCGACACAAAATAAAAAAAAAATGCCTGAAGAAAGCACTTATCCGTTGTCTCCGTCGCTGTCGCCCCAAGACATCCGCGCACGCGCAAACTCTTCGTCCAAGAAACGGCCGGTAATAACGTTTCTGTCGGGCGATGAAGCCGTTGAAATACCCGACAAGTCCGTGGCAGGAGTTGATAAACCGCTGAGCCGCGTGGATCGTAGCGAGGCGGAGTTGGACACCTTCGCAGAGTCTCTCACCACCATGCACAGCACTTGGTTCGATAAGAGAGAACTCGAGCACAGGTGTGTATTTAACGTGTCCAGTTTTCGCTGAGGCAAAGTGGAATACTTCTATTTAATTTTAATAAATAGGCCTAGGATGGCTAATTTTGGAAGAATCTCGCGTTCAGAACCTGTTATGTAGCTTGATTGGTAATTTACTTACAAAAACATTCCTATTTGTTGTGTTGCGGTCACTCATTCAATACTACATAGCCCGCATCATACAACCTTCTAATGTACTTACCGATATTAGGGATTTCTGCAAATCGTGTTGCGCGAATAAATATTTCAAGCTAAACCTCATAAGAACGCGCATGTAAGCAATGAAATATTCTGTTGCCCGAACTGAGAACCGAAAAATTCCAAATAAGTTAAAACCATATAAATCTCCCAAAATGTGTAGTGGAAGACTGAAGTATTGATAGCAGATTATTTGGTTCCATTTTTTTCCTATTTGATTATTTCCTATTCGGTGATTTGCTTCCACATATTTGACAATTTATAAGCATTACAAAATAGTGAAATGTTTCTTAAAATTATCCTAGGTACTTAATAGGTTTTAAATATCTTTTTAAATTTCGAAGTTTTTAAATGTTAGTCCCTCCAGATCTCTGTACATAAGGTACCCTGCAACTGCAACAAACTACTGGTGGAACGCAAAATATTGCTTCGTATGGAATTAGAACCTGTTCCATTTTTTTCCAAGCATTTTGCTTTTATACATTTTTAACAACATAAACTCAATGAGATCACAATGCAAAAAATTGAGATACAAGGTAACTATTAGCCTGGGTTGATAATATGTATATTTTAATAACTGTATTTATTGGCAAATATATCATCTTTGGCATGTTATTGGTTTGAAGTTAACTATTTAGGGGAGAAATTCCTAAGGTTGGTTCTGGAGGCCTTCATTAGTAAATATTTTGATTGCATGTCTTAGTAATTCTGGGGACAGCTATATTACTTTATTATTACTATTACTTTATTTTTAATAAAATTTATTAAAAGTTGGAGGTTGCTTCCCATTTGTCTCTTTTAGGTTACTTAATATTTTCCCACAAAATTGCAAATACATACTTCGTCACTCATTTACTTGTGAATTCTGTACAGATTTAGTAAAATTCAATCAATATTGAAGATTCTGTAACATAATTCATATTTTCATCATATTCAACATTTATTTTCTTAGTATCTAAAAGCTAACCTCAAAATTTTAAGTTTATCTTCACCTGCGTCAGGCAATATAATTTTTTGGTCATTATTATTAGAATTAACATCAATAATAACATTTTAGCGCCTTCATAAAATAAATGATAACAAGTATTTAATTATTTGTAATCAGTAGGTACCTATTGGTTTTAATGTCTGTCGGTCACGTTTTGATACAGAGTTTGTCTTGAAAATATTTGGCCTGTTACATCAACTTATTAAAGAGTAACGTTCTGTTATCGGACGTCTTATCTTGGAATATTACTCACGCATTTTCCACTACTTATTCATTCTGTACGCTAATGACATCAACAAATCGAATGTGTTATAATGAAATATTCGTTTCTCAGAGGATCAACGTTATCGGTGTCCTTTTGTAAACAATGCACCCGCCTCATGCTTCTGTTGTGTCACTGGTACTGTACATAGCTAACAGTATAAGTTGTTAGGTTAGTGAATCAGCTGTTTGGTCGGGGGAAGTGTCACGGTGCGGTGGGCTGCCGACGCCGACGTAGCTTCAATTCAGTACCCGCCGCGCACTCCTCGCCTGCGACCGTACGCTCCTACTACCGACAATTCTCTTATCATCGCGATTTTGTTAAATGACTTTGATTGCCGGAATCACGGCACACTATTCACGTTGTCATACATGAGTGTTAGTAAGCTAACGAGTTTTGTTTCAAAATCAGTGAGCGTGTGTGCTTCATATTTGATTAACGAAGTTGTCAGTAACAAGTGTTCTGTGAAGCTGCGTGCCAGGGTTATTCTGTGTACACGATTCATGGTCTAGTGTTTATTGTGCAATGTACAGGCTGATTTCAAATTTCTCCAGTCTAGAAGACGTATTCTAGAATTGCCCCAAATTGCTAACATTCTGTTAATAATTAGCTTACGTTGACCCCACAACAATGCAGGTGCTAATTGCAGTACAAATGGTGTATGTTTTTAAATCTGGAGATGAGTCATGCAAACGTGAACTGCGTATGCAGTGCGGTACTTTGCCATTGTTTAAATACATTCAAGATTGATTTGACTCTGTACTGTACGTAAATGCTTAAAAATGCATCACTGCGTACCTGGTGGTGCCATACAAATTACACTCTGTTGGTAGTATCTAAAGGCACTTCTTAATTATAGTAATTAAAACTTCCGCTACAACATTAATTGATAACCCTGCACAATAATTTGCTTACTACGCGAGCTAATAATAAAACTGGACTAAGGACGAGTAATTGTTATCATTAAAATAGTTAAACCACAGTTTTGACATTGAAAGCTGCAAATTCCAGTGTCAAGGAACGTATCTCTTGACATGGATATTTGCACGAGGTTTTGAGTGAATTCATCCGGCATGATTATTAAGTATTGATTTGCCGGCTTCCTGGCAAACGTTCCCCCATGCGCCTTGCGTTGCATTCCAACTCTCAACCCACTCAGATAATCACTATAGGCAGTCAGCATGCCCGTCCTCTGTCATTTTGCAACGTCTACCAAATTTGAGTGCTGACATGCCTTAGAGATAAACTGTGGGGTAACTACCCACTCACTCGTCGCATATTGATATTACCTATACCGTATACATCGAGTACATTACAAAGTCTGTATTATGAATGTAATTAGTGCTCAACTTGAAATAATATGTTACAATTCATCTTTTATTCAAAGGCATTAAGTTATGCAATGCATTATTAAATACTGTATTGCAGCAGATCATTCAGATCTCTCATTATAATACAGATTAACTCAGCTCTTTGATATCAACAGCCTTGTTTTTCTGTTTCATTTTATAATGAGAGACAGCATCCAAGTGAATTGTACGCAACATTTGTCTGGCATTGAGTTATTTGCGATTGGGACCAAGACTAGATGGATATCGCCCTAAATGTAATGAGGGCAAATCTGTATACGTTGTTTCCAAATTTCCCTTTGCCTTTAAGCAGTACTTAAGCAGTAACCATTATAAGTCTGCGATGGTAAATGTGTATTGCACAATCAACACTAAATTTACTGCGGCTCAAAACAAATTCATACCGTTTCAGACAGACCGGTAATTCGACCTTGTTACTGTCAAGGATAACAACTCAAGATCTTTCTTTGTGATTCTAATGTGTTCACAAACACTTCTCTAAAGAGTTGTGTGTTTTGTTTAGGTGAAGTACGTATTCGCAGTAACACAACATTCAGTACCTAAGGTGCTTTCGACATTTGAGGAGTTCTCGTAATTTTGGCACGATTGAGTTTGATGTTGCTCGTGCTACGATGAAGGACCATAAATCTCAGAATGGTAAATCTGTCGTGATTGTCGAGCCTATAGTTTCTAATGGATCTTCTTACGGAAAAGGCGACAGATACACGGCAGCTCCTAACGAGTAAGTATCATTTTCACGAGTTGTATCATGTTGACGAGGTAGTATCATTTTCACGAGTTCACGGTTGGGTCACGTTAGGTTAAGAATATTTGTGTAATAATCTAATATTCAAGTGCGAAGCAGCAACTTTCCAATAATAATCTAATATACTGTACCTGCGTGGGGCATCTTAAAAGAAAATTGAATAATGAACTACTTGTTTCTTATTGCTGTGATTGAATAGCGAAGTACATAGGTACTTGATTACCTACTGATTATATTACAGATAAAATACACATAAGTAAAAAAGTGGGTAAACCTATTTGAATGAACATTTATATTTTATATAAACAAGTACAAATATGTGTTTTGAAATTTAATAATATTTTGACTACAAAGGCTACTAGAATCTCGTATATCTACTCGTACGTCATTATATTCGAGGTCAAATGTCACGAAGACCTGTTTTATTTATAAATCAATCGTATCCTTTGATCGGAATGACATTTGAAGTTTTAGAAAATTTGTATTGCATAAAATACTATGTATGACTAAGTCATCCCTTTAGAAATATTTGTTGTTTATTAAAATTAACAAGTTATTTATCAAGATAAATAATAACACCGCCCTCTACCTCGGGACTGGTTATTCGTATAAAATTTTGATTGAAACCCTATCAGTAGATAGATAATTTTATGCTCTAAGACTAAAGTTACAAGTAAACTAATAACTCAAAAATGTTATTATCAACAAAAGAATCGAGATATCTGCCAACACGGGTTACGTGACATTTGATTTTATTGGCTGGCGTATTTGTGACAAAGCAAACGTTGACAAGTTTATCTCTTTCATTGCTTGGTTAAATCCCTATTAAACTGTACTAATATTCGACCAAAAGTAATATAATAATATACCTAATACCCACGATACGATGTATTCGAATACACCTAATAAATCATAACAAATTGTATTATTTTTGTCAACATTGCGTTCGATATGAAAACACGCAATAAAAACTAAATGCGTCATTCTATTAGGATCGATGAAAATATTCGCGAGTTATTTTATACGTTATCTCATAAATATTAGCCGAATCCCAATTCCTTTGGACTCTGTTCTGTTCGTTGGTTGGACTTGATTAGATATCAAATGAAACAGTGGGAAGCTTAGGTACTTGGTACTAGATAGTACAAGGCACTTTGGCATAGCGTCTAAAATTCCAGCTGGACAGACGTCAATATCGCGTAGGTGTGAACACAAGCGCTGTCAACTACAAATGGGTTATTTACGAGCATTAATCTGGACCAGACATTCTATCGAACGGCGCCAAAGCTATGTCTAATTCTAGATTATCACCTGACCAACGTGCGTGTAATGCCATTTGCATTTACGTGATCTTGGTGTATTTTGTAGTAGATTATTTTAGTTTGTGTAATAATGGAATATCTACATACCTACACATTTTCCCAGGCAGTGAAACTTGTTCAAAGAAGTACATACTTCCACCATTCTCTTTTATGCATAAGAACAGTAATTAATATATTCCTAATTACAGGCACACTTTTACCTTTTCATGTAACAGCGTTATAGGTCTTTCTATACCTAAGTCTGCGAGGAGTCTGGAAGTAGTTTTCCTTTGTTATGGGCGGAGGTAACCACTCGTCATGTGGTGAGCCAAATGCTCGTCCCGTAACCTTTTCAATTTGGTAATAAATTTTATTTATATTCTATTGTAAATAATCTACTTGTGTATTTCGAGATCAAAGGGCGGGTGACTTAGAAATTCCTGGAAAAAATAACAGAGCGAAACAACTTCCAAACAACCCAACTACACAGTCAAACACGTATCGATCGCTTGTTATCGTTTGTTATTGAAAGCTACAATTAAACTCGACATAGTAGCTTATATTTTTCTGAGGAGTCAGCTGCGTACAGTTTTCTGACTAGATAGGAACTTACAATTTTCGGTATCTATTTCGCATAGGCTCTCAGTGGTTCGCCCCGAACCGAGAAATACCTATATCTAATTGTGGAATTAGTATATCACGATGAAATTAATTACTAAGCTTTTGCTTAAAAGCGTTGCCATCTAGTTATCATTTATGTACTAAAATGTATGTGTTATTCAATTAATCATGCCGTGTTTGGTTTCAAAAGATACATAGGTGACAATGAGCATTTTTTTATTCAAATACATTGATTTGTAAGTTTTGTTTTCAGTTTGTCACATACATTTCGAAAAACATTAAACGGTCTGATTAGGGATAAAAACATTGGAATAAATATGTACCGATTAGTATTTTCACAAAAAATAAAACTCATGACATATTTCAGCAAATCTTACAAAGTTATTGCGATAAAATTATCAAAAGACTGAGAAAAGAACAAAAGAGATCTTTGAAACATAGATTTTATGTGATAAGCATCTCGAGCTGATTGAAGTAATTGATTTTTTTTGCACCCTCCTCTAACCTCCCTCTCAAAAACCACCATCAACGTAGGTACATAGGTACATACATAAAAAAATACACATATACGCGTAATGCCGATTTGTCCACGTCGATTTAAAGAATTTCGCTCGCATGTTCAGTAATAAGGAACTGACACAAACCTTGATGGACCGAGTTAGGGGCTAATTCATCCGGTGTTTGGTCACCACACGAACCCAGTGTTTGATGTGACGACATTCCGTGCTCAATTTCCATCTGAATGGAACCATGTGTATAGAGACAAGCTCATACTAGAATCCTTCTCTTATTGCTGTTGGCAAGAGGATTTAGACGCAAATGATTCATTTCTACTTTGTTCATGGAGGCGAGATATTATAGGCCGCTCTCATGCATAAGTTGTATGAAAGTGAAAAAGATTAGCGAGAATAAAATAAATTGTCATGACGATTAAAAAAGTGTTTTATTATGACTGTTAATCAAATATTATCTTAACGAGATATTATAATAGAGGTAAAATCGCTCTATCATTAACTTTTTTAAATGCAGTTATCATTTTAATTTTCAGTATTTTCGTAAATGATTAAATAAAATTCGTAAATTCCCCCTTATGTAGTAGAACAAATGATGTTGGCTGTGATGTAGAGAACTTATCTCTAAGAGGTTGTTAGAATATTACCAATATCCCGATATATATCTATTGCCTCTGGTTTGCTCGTGTGTATAGGCAACCTTACCTCCGTCTGGCGAGATAGTTTTTTGCGCAACTTTACGACGTGCCACACGAAGGTGCAAAAAACAATTCGTTTCTAAATTCAAGGTTATCTCCAAACCAAGGCATGTTAATTTATCTTTACCTACTTCTTGTCTGTAGATAACAAAAAATAACAGCTCCCTCGATTTAATAGACGGAGCATTTACGATACGGCTCGGGCGGCTCGGCGCCGGCGGTTTTCGTGTCGTGAATTGCGTCAATGATTAGGACATGACATAGGGTCAAATTATGAATAGGAAATGAATCAACTTTCGCTGTAAGCGTTGAACTAGCTCCTGTCAGTTATGTGGGGCGTGGGTGTAGAGACAACTCGACTGGTGAATTTGCATTTCAACTGTTATGGCGACATAACTTAGCACTCGTTACGGGCTGGTTGCATTGCGGCCTGTCTGAGGCCTTAGCTCAAAATTAACATTACATTATTGCAAAAATTCCAATAAGCGGTGATCACTATAAATATTTGGATTAGTTAAAATCACGTAATGTAAGCAACATAAACTAACGAAGTTTTCATTTTGCTTTCGGTGTCACTCAGTCCGTATGTAGGTACCTACTTTATTATAGAAATAAGTGTCCGATAAGTCTTAAGCAGAAATTAACTTGTATTTGAAAAGAGCCAGTCAGGATGTTCTGATAGCCAACATAAAGCATAAACTACTGGTCTAAGAGACTTGACATTTTGAGAATCTGTTTTTAAAAGGGCGTAGAATTATAAGACAGTAAGGAATTTCTACGCTTGAGGTCCAAAATTGGGTTTTGACGACAAACGAAAAACGCGGTAAGCAGGTCTGTTAAATAAGATCGTGAAATTCTTCAAACAAAATACAGAACACGTCAGAAAATGTGTCCAAAACTAAATAATGGGGGTGGATTTTCTCTACAAGAGTAATGAAAATGCAAATTCGTTGCGACCAAAATAAGCGTCGAAACCAAAACCGGATCCCTTTATCTGCAACGACAGAAACTATAAAAGTTAAATCTGTTAAGGACACTGTTAAATTATTAAGGATTATTAAGGATTAAATTAAACTAGCCCACTCGGGCGTGTTAATCTAGTAGGTATGGAGTATTTAGAGCAAGTTTTTCCTTAAAAGACCCATTATGTTCAGCTATTTTAAAATGATTAACTTACATCTACTGTTACAATATTTTCGAATAGTTCAGAAAACTTATGGTTAAATACAGAGATACTCGTATATAACAGTAGGTTAAATAACCAACAAAACATCACGACTACCTACCTACCTTGTGAAATTAATTGTTCTCGTGTAAAACCTTTCAAACAAAATTGTTTCTGGAAGCGCTTTCAATCTTCACCCAAACTTAGCCCTGCTTTTCGTTTTAACGCTTTTGATGAATATCGATCTCTGAAATGATGATTCTCCACAGATTTTAATTTGTTTTAACAGTTGTCTACGTTCTTCGTTTCAGAATCTTCGTGAACAGATCTTTGCATTTGGAAAATGTCAAATTCTACGGGTTCGATATGGATTACACATTAGCCGGTAAGTTTATTATTATACAACATAAAAATTGCAACATTGTGTGTGACTGTTGATCGAGTGTGACAAAATTCGCCATTTTCGGTATGTACGAGTATGTATGTCAATCGAAAACTCCCACAACGTTTATCCAATTGTTCCATACTTGTAGGTAATGCGGGAACAATTTGGACGTTGGTTTGTCAGCTAAATCGATCGGGTGTTACATAGGGGACCCAAAAGGGGGGTGAAATAAAACCAAAGTGATTCAGTCTGCTCGAGACGGGTGTCATATGAAAGATTCTTGTTCCAACAATTTTGAATCGTATTTTACTATTCTGTACAAACTTTTTAATGAATGTATAATTCCTAGGGTAATTCCAATAACGTGACGTAACTATCAGATGGCCCTACTGATGTTGACCGGTACATTCTGGGTATAACGATGTTAGGGCGACTTGGATGTTCCCCGTATAGAAAGTCCTAAGTCGCATCATTTTCCCCCGTCACCCACATTATGAAGATGGATCGTCACATAGGTCGTGAGTTCGATTCCCACCCAGGCCAAACATTGGTTTGACGAATATAGATGTCGTTCTGTGTCTGGGTGTTAGTATGTATTACTACTACTAGTATACGTACAAAAAAGTATATATGTATTCTATCAGTTGTCTGATTCCCATAGTACAAGCTATGCTTGCTTTGGGGCTAGATGGCGCTGTGTGAATTGTCCACCAATATTATTATTATTATTATTAGTACATCCCTGGACGAACTCATTGAAGTATACTGCTACAAGTTTAAGAAATATATAGGACGACAGTTCAGGTTATGTTGGGGACAGTTATATCACGTGCGTTTTGCTTGCTCAGTCCAATGTAAGGATGTTACCAAAATACATGTTATTTATACGCTAGTAGTTGAAGCATGCCCTGCGGGAACCGAACGCGGGTCCTTGCGTCATTGCTAACAAAAACAGCCGAGATTGTTTAACATTGTTTTATATAGTTTGTGTTGTTTTCTCAGTTGCACTCCGTACATTTACGCGGTTAGAATAATAATGTACGTTTGTTTCAGAGTACAAGTCGCCCCAGTACGAGACGCTAGGATTCAATTTAACCAAAGAAAGATTAGTACACAAAGGTTACCCCAGTGAAATATTAGAATTTGAGTATGACCCTTCTTTTCCAGTCCGGTGAGTTTTTGTTTTCGTTTTTTTCCTGTTGATGATGTTATGGAACGGGCAAATGGCCTACCTGATGTTAAGTATGCCTCTGCTCATAATACGCAATACGACTTGGGTCCCTACTTAGGTACGATAAGACCAACGTCGCGCCCGTAACTCTAGCACGTGAAGGGGGAATGTCTCTCCTGTAATTTCACCGGTAATCATACCTTTCAAATCGTAACACAGTAACGCGAATGAGTAACTGCTCGGCGGCAGAAATGGGTATGTTGATAGTAGTTCCCTGGAGGGAAATGGCATAAGTTCTACTGCTTCTAAAATGTCAACCTTAGTATGATGTAAATGGGACTTTTGAACAGGAAAGTTGGAAACTGTTTTTGTAAAGTATATAAGTGCTTATACAATTATTTTGTTTATTTCAGAGGTCTGTGGTTCGACACTTTGTACGGAAACTTATTGAAAGTCGACGCCTACGGAAATATTTTAGTATGCGTGCACGGATTTGAGTTTTTGAAGCAGTGAGTATTTATAAATATATTTTATTAATGTACGAAGAGTCTGATGTTTTTAATAATCGTATACATTCCATTTTCTTAACAAATTTTAATATTATTTTCATTTGTAATTTTTTTATGAGTCATTCAGTAACGGTATGAGCAAATGGCTTATCTGGTATTAAGTAGTAACCTCTGCCCATAACAAGCAATGCGACTTGGGTCCTCCCCTACCTAGGTACGACAAGATCCAAGTCGCATCCCATGCGGATGTAACTGAGACTGAGTGGAATGTCTCCCGTCCCTGTAATTTGACCGCAAACATACTTTTCTAACCAGAACACAACGCGAAAGTGCTTTGCGGCCGAAATGGGCATAGTGGCAGTACTTCCCAGGACGACTTGGCTTGAGTTCTACTGCTCTTTGTAATCTCTCTCCCTCTTTCTTATTTATAATTAATGAGCACAGATTTTTTAAGTGTGATTATGTGTTGTTACCTTATATATACGTCGATAATTAGTTTTTGTTGCGAACCGTGAATGTCCTTATCTTATCATGAAGGCGCAGATAACAATATGTGATAGTAATGCTTATTAAAGGTCACGAGCGGATACAATGCCCGATATAATAGCCGAAGCACATTCGATACATATATTGTGTTTTACAATTGCAACAATAAAATATATGATTTACTGTAACTGTTCAATCTTACATATTAATAGCCGCTCTTTATGAGTTTATATTGTCGAGAATTCGTTGGATGTAGATTTCTTTAGAATTGATGTATGATTTATCCTTCTCTTAAGAAATGATATCTGGATGATTCATCTTTAAGATTCATTCAGGATGGAACTTTTTGTTTGGGGCTATGTTACGGAACGAGCTGGTGGCGCACCTAGTGTTAGGTGGTAACTTCTGTCCATAACAAGCATTACGACTTGGATCCTTAATCTAGGTACAACAAGACCTAACAAAAGTATAAGTGTGTTGCTTGATTTAAATAAATAAATACTTTCATGTTGCTTTTACTTTGATGAGCAAGTGTCAACTTTCTCCCTGTCCGGCCAGAATAAATGATAAAGCACTTTACTTGACTTGCCTCACAGCTCATTTGGTAGTAACCTTGCCTTCTGCACTGTAGGTCGTGGTTTCGATTCCCACCCAAGACCAAACATAGATGTTTGTTCTGTGTCTGGGTTACTTTGGCGTTGTGTGAAAAGTCAGTATATATTAGTAACCATTCATTTAATTTCAGCTCACAAGTGTATGAACTGTACCCGAACAAATTCTTGACGTTGGACGAGTCGAGAGTATATGTTCTGAACACGCTGTTCAACTTGCCCGAGACATATCTGATCGCGTGCCTGATTGATTTCTTCACCAACTCACCGCAGTACACTAGGTAAGAACTTACACACTGAATAATTACGTACAGGTAGAATGCAGTAGGCCAAGTGTGCAATCTTGTTTTAAAACTGTCAATGTTTCATTAACATAATTGAATATAAGATAACAATCTATCTCATTTATTAGGTGCATTATATACAAGTACCATGTACCTGTTTACCACATAATTGATACTACTACTGCTAATCATGTCAGTATCTCTCGAAACTAGTGTCGTAAAAGAAAGTGCGCTCACAGAGGCTCCTTTCGTGTACTGATTGACCCTACAATTAGTAAAAAAAAAGTATATTGTAACTCTATTTGCTAATAGGTATCACAATAGCAAACTAGAGGGCGATTTAGAACACGAAAGATAGGCATTTTTAGTTTTTTGAAGAGTATTTTAGGATAAAGGTTTTTCAAAAAGTATAAATTCAAACTGTGTGAAAAACGTAATTTCTCAAAATAACAGATTAGGAACTCATTACCGCTTCGAGAATGTTCCTGTCATAGTGGACCCTACTGGTACAAAACTGAGGCGGTATGTTATTCTGTGGCTTACGTAACTTCAAGATAAGGGCTAGCGCGCTATTTATAGTAGGAGTAGAATTAACTGCTTTGAACCGAGGAATAACATCAGTTGCGGTCTGGTTATTGAAAGACAAGACCTAATCGTAACCAGTGTTTATCTAAGTTATATTCGAAAAATAAAATATGCGAACCCTTACTTACTCTAAGAAATCTAAATCACATCTCGATGTGTTCCTAGATTTTTGTTCCATTTAAAAATCCATACACTGAAATTTCGAGGATTGCATAATATTAGTGAACTTCACATAATCTAAAACATTATATGAATGACGGAGATATGACGGTAATAAACATAAAAAATGCAATCGAATCCATTACCTCCTCTCGGGAGTCGGTTGAAAAATTCGATACAATTGTGGAATTTTACCTTCAATATTGAAATAATTCATGCAAGCGTTAAATTTGTTTACATCAACGGAAATAAACTTTAGTTTAATCAAATGTCCTACTTCAAAGTCTTCACGTCTTCATTACACATGGTATGTGCTAGTCTTAATAGGTACTTTTAATTTACGCACGCTTTGAAGTTGTTTACGGATTATACTTTACTAGCGAACAGCCCTGACTTCGCACCGGTGCAATTGATATACAAATTATATACGCAAACTTTCCTCTTAGTGAAAACCGTATAAATGTCCGTTACGTGGTTTGGAAGAAGTAAGCGGGGAATAATATTAATAATATTATATTACCTTCAATATATTATATTAAACGTGTTGCTGTGTTCCGGTGGAAGAGGGTGCCGGCGAAATTGCAATTGCATGAGACGTAACATCCCCGTCTCGAGGTGATGGACGCAACGCAGTGCAACTTGATACTGCTATGGAGATTAACTATGAGATATTGACTCGTACTATGTAGAGGATTTGAGTGGTATTGCTGTTGTCCATGGGCGGCGGTTACCACTTAACATCAGGTGGGCCGTCAGCTCGCTCCGTCACTTTAGTGACATAAATAAAAATAATATTACCTTTGTTCACAGAGAAAAGACGGGCGTGCGATGCGGCGACCTAGCGATGTCTTTCAAGTCTATATTTCAAGACGTGCGGAACGCTGTCGATTATGTGCACATCCACGGAGATCTCAAGAAGAAAACGACAGAAAACCTGGACCTCTACTTGAAGAAGGACGAGAGGCTCCCGATGTTCCTCTCGCGGATAACCGAGAGCGGCGCCAAGTTGTTCCTGCTTACCAACAGCGAGTTCAACTTCACGGACAAGATTATGAATTATCTGTTCGATTTCCCACACGGCGCCAAGGTGAGATCATTGCCAGTGTCACGAGAGAGCGTGGCACAGTGGTGCTGACGCCGACTTTCAAACCGGAGGTCACCGGTTCAAATCCCAACGTGTGTCAATTACTTTTGTCGCTATGTGCGCAATACCACATTCACAAAACGGTTAAGGAAAACATCGTGAGGAAACCGACATGTCTTAGAACTAAAAATTCGAAGGCATGCGTCAATTGCGCGAAAGGATCCTCTTTGAGGCGCAGTTAAGTACTCTCACCGCACTGGTTAAATAGAACCAATGATTCGACTAGTAGCAGTAGCAGTATTGCCAATATCATAGGCCTGTGGATTTCACTAATAATTGTTCTTACAGAACTAACTTTTTCTTATTAGTAATTTTATTAACATTTATCTACGATTAAGAGATTATTATCATCACAAATTTACATAAAATGAAATTTTTTTGGTTAACATTTTGATGTGTTGTTCTTAATGTTCAGATTTATATGACTTTGTTCTCACTCTTATTAAAATGTATTTATGTCCGCCTTGTTATTTGGATGTCGAGTTGAATCAGTGATCCCAAATCCGAATTTATTTAAAGTTCGCTTGTTTTCATTCTGTATGTTTATTCAACAATGTGTCACATTGTTTTTGCTTCGGATATTTCAATAATGAGGTCATGCTGGTTTAAATGCAGTCAGAAATTAATTATTTTAAGCACTTTACAAAACATTACATGTTATAATAATCGCTGTTACCCGTTCACCTGTAGGCCCTGCCTGAAAACCAGCGCTGCGTTCTCTTTTCGTGTGTGCAGAACTATGCTGAGACAGAGACCCTTTTTGCCCACTTAACTTCCTTTTACGTTGTCAGTTGTGTCAAATGATATTCTGTTTTAATTTTTTAATGTGTTTAAGTATTTATTTGTATTGTGTTGTTTATGGCAAAATAAATACTCTTTCTTTTCTGTTACAAATGATTCAAGTCCAAGTCAAAAACCTTATGTGACGTTCTTTGATCATTCAGCCCGGTGAGCCACACAGGAACTGGAAGACCTACTTCGACTGGATAGTGGTAGACGCTAAGAAGCCGTTGTTCTTCGGAGAAGGCACCACGCTGAGGCAGGTGGATACTCGCACCGGAGCACTCAAAATGGGACATCACGTCGGGCCGTTGCACGAGGGGCTTGTGTACTCCGGAGGTGAGGAGATATTTCAAGTCTCAATATCTCCAGTTGTTACCAATTACTAGAGCGTGGGCATAGTGGTAGTGACTCCAAGTTTCAATCTGGAGGTCGCCGGTTCAAATCCCGACGTGCACCTATGAGTATTTCGCTTGTAAGATTTATTGCGCAATACCACGGCGAAGGAAAACATCGTGAGGAACCCGACATGTCCTACAACTAAAAATTTGAATGCGTGTGTCAAGTGCACGAAAGGAGCTGTGCTGTGTGAACCGCTGTGTGAAATGTCCACCAATATTTATCACTAGTTATTTATTATATTATATCAGTTGTCTGGTCCTCACGATACACGCTATGCTTAGCATACTTTGGGGCTAGATGGCGCTGTGTGAAATATCCACCAATATTAATTTATTTTGCAGGTTCGTGTGACGTATTCACTGAACTAATCAGCGCGAAGGGCAAAGACGTATTATACATAGGCGACCACATATTCGGCGATATTCTAAAGTCAAAGAAAATCGGCGGATGGCGCACCTTCCTCATAGTTCCCGAATTAGTTCAAGAGTTGCACGTGTGGACTGACAAATGCCAATTGTTCGCTCAACTACAAAATCTTGACGTGCAACTTGGTGATATGTACAAGTAAGTTAACACTGTTATTTCCTAAGTAAAGAAACAGTTACCTAATATTGCTAGATCATTTCCGGCCACGCTATCGGCGCCCTTTAATACTTAAACGTTTCCCCCGGATCGTGCGAAAGGAGCAACCCATAGTAGCAGTAGAACTCTCGCTAAGTTCGCCCGGAGAAGTACTGCCGCGTCACCTGGTAATTTGCCGCCAAGCAGTGATGCACAAGTATTCCTGTGTTCCGGTGGAAGGGAATGGAGACGTAACATCCCCGTCTCATTGCGACTTCTCGTACTTTGGAGAGGACTTGAGTCTTATTGTTACCTATGGCGGCTACCACTTAACATTAGGTGTGCCGTCAGCTCAGTCCGTCACTTAAATAAAAAAAAATACATACGTAATGCGTACATGTTGTGTCAGAGACTTGGACTCGAGCACGAAGGAGAAGCCGGACATATCGAAGCTGCGCGTGTCGATCCGCGACGTAACGCACAAGATGGACCTCGCGTACGGCATGCTCGGATCACTGTTCCGCTCCGGATCCAGGCAGACCTTCTTCTCATCACAGGTAATATAACATTGGTGGACATTGTCACACAGCGCCATCTAGCCCCAAAGTAAGCTAAGCGTAGCTTGTATCATTGAAACCAGACAACTGGTATAAGATTTATATATTTTTTGTAAATACATACATTCCCACCTAGACGCGGAAACAGCATCTGTGTTCGTTACACAAATGTTTGTCCTGTGTAATCAAACCCACGACCTACAGCTCAAAGGCAGGGTTACCAACTGACCAACTGAGTTGTGAAGCCAGTTGAAAATATTGTTCTTTATTAACCACCGACGAAAACGAGGTGTGTTATAAGTTTGTATTGTTTATGTGTGTGGCATCACAGCTCCTGAACGGATAAACCGATTTTGATTATTTTTTCTTTTGAAAGGGGTCTTCATCTGTGGTACTTTTGACGCGAATGAGTGTCAAAGTCAAAAACGTTATTTCCATAGAATTCATAAAGAAATGGCTTGGAAACGTCAATAATATCCAAAACATAAGGTCACGCGTACCTATCGCTAAGTTTGGTGGATGTTCAAATCGTATCCGACCCTCCATGGGATAACAGGCAAGAAACCCCCTGAAGGAGGGCTTCCTTTTGTTTGTAATTTTTCGTAGTATACATAAGCCGTGTTGTGGTTACCAGGTGGTGAGGTACGCGGATCTGTACGCGGCCTCGTTCCTGAACCTGATGTACTACCCGTTCTGCTACATGTTCCGCGCGCCCGCCATGCTGATGCCGCACGAGTCCACCGTCGCGCACGAGCAGCGCTTCACCGTCGACACGCCCACCATAGACAGGTGCGGACCCGTCACCATCATCACCATCGTCCCAGTAGTCGTCGCAGTACTCACATTGTGGGAATACTTCTCTAAACAACTGCCACTGAGCCTTTGCGAGCACTAGAACTCACGCCAAGTTCCTCCTGGGAAGTACTGCCGCCAGGCATGCTTTCCCGTTTGAAAGGTGCGGTTGCCGGTGACATTACAGGCACATGGTACATTCCACCTACACTACACGTCTCAGAGTTACGGGCGTATACGATGCGACTTGGGTCATGTAGAAGAAGAAGAAATAACATTTATTCAGCACACGACACTTACAAACGAAAATAGCACAGAAAAAAAAAGAAACTAAGATACAAAGAAAACGATAAACATATGCAAAAAAACAAAAACAAATTAAAACTACATCAAAATAAAAAAATGCCAAAAAATACGTTACAAAACTTAAAAAAATATATCAAATCAAATCACAAAAAAGAAACAAAACATTTAATATACTTAAAAAAAAATTATTAAAAAAGAAAAAGAAATGTACCGGTAGGGGAGGAGCCAAGTCGCATCGATTGTTATGGGGAGAAGTTACCACTTAACACCAGGTGGATCGTCGTCGGCTCGTTCCGTAACTGTATCACATAAAAAAAACGATATTTCGTTTAATTACGAGCTACGTTTTCTGCGAAGCGAACTCTTCTTTCATATGAAATTGAGAAGTTCAGATGCTATGTTTCGATTAGCCGTCGAGGAACCGAACGCGTTAACCCGAAATGTGCTTGCGACCTTACGGAAAAGCTAACCTCTACCCATAAACAATTAGTCCTGGTGCACTCATATCTCGTATAGTAACTCGTATCGCAAGACCATATCCATTGCAATGCGCCCGTAACTCTGAACTCTGAAACGTGAACTCTGAGGCGAGGAAATTACAGGCCTGTTGTTTCACTGGCAAACCTTTCAAACTGGGACATTACTGGCAAAAGAACGGTACGATTATTCTAAACATTGCTTTTAAATATTTCCAGATCAAGGCAGACTAGCGCCCAACGTAGCTATGGCGTGGTGTGTATAGCTGAAGACACGTCCGAAGATAACGTTACCGCAGCACCAGATAATACAGACGCAAAGGTAAATATGATAGCTTCGATACCTTCAGTCTTAGGGTGAAGGGTACGATGCGTCTTCCCATAGCTAAGTAGGGGAGGATTTCATTCTTATTACAATGTGTAGCATTCCGATTAATATATTCATTCAGTCACTTCAGCTAAACAAACGTTCAAATTATGTTCTACAGACTTGAACTACATACTATGTAAACGCATCGACAAATAATTATAATATACTACTAAATATGGGAAAATAAATATTTTTCAGCTGAACATTAGTGCATATAAATATTCCACCCGAGTTCTTATTTTGAACCCAGAGCAAGCAAAAGGTTTTTTTATGTGATGCAGTTACGGAACGAGACGACGTCCCACCTGGTGTTAAGTTTTAATCTCGGCCCATAACAACCGATGCGACTTGGGTCCTCCCCTCGTAGGTACGACAACATCCAAATCGCATCGTATACGCCCGTAACGGAGACGTGTAGGTGGAATGTCTCATGTGCCTGTAATTTCACCGGCAACCACACCTTCGGAATACAGTAACGCTAATGCGTTATTGCTTGGCGGCAGAAATGAGCATGGTGGCAGTACTTCCCTGGACGAACTTGGCGTGAGTTCTACTACTCTGAGAATGCTCTTATTTGATCACGAGTCAAAATCGAATAAAATTATTGATCGAATACTTTCTTCTAGCAAATCATTAATGGGTAGATAGATAGATAGATAATGCTTTATTGTACATCATGTTGAATAAAAAGTTATGAACTAATCTTAAATAATACAGTACAATGGGCGATCTCATCGCTAGTAAGGTAGTTCTTCCAGACAACCAAATGTTGACTCATAAGATATGTAATAACGAGAGTAGGAGACGGGCAACATCATCAGGTTTATTTTAAACATGTTACTTTCCCAGGCGCAACAGGTCCAGGGTTCGGTTCCGCACGTGCGTCCGGAAACCCCGCGGCAGCTCACCCACACACACGACGAAGACTGCTCGGACGAGGAGGACGTCGCGAAAGCGCAGAATAAATAAAGCCGCTCCCAACGACGCGACGCTGAGGCACTCACCTATGAGATACGCAGTAAAAGTCTGTGTTCCAGATTGAATATTAGAAAATGTAATACGACAAGGCTCATAATGAATGTGGTCGAGCGGAACTGGGGCTGTCTCGTTTTCTCATAAGTGTTAGAGTGAGACGAGCATATAACAGTGAGCCATCGGCGCCCTCGTGCGGATTTATTATGAGGCGTGTCGCGAATATAGTCTGTTCAATGTAAGAAGTCCCCTTGTAATATGGTAACTGGGGTCGATACTGGCTTGGTTCCGGAAATTCCCGGTAATTTCGATACTATCGTTTTATAATTACATGCCCCTTTTTATAGATTAAAAATAACAATACGAAGAGGACAACGTAATATGAAAAGTCTAGATTTAACATTATTTTTTTATTTATTATAATGACAGTAACAGAGTTTAAATATTGAAATGAGTATCAAAGAATTTAATTTAATCGATAGAAAAACAACGAGTCATTTGTAATCAACAAATTTTTAGTCTTATTCTTGGGAAACAAGTAATCACTACTTGTTAATAATAACATTTCCATTTCTATCAGTCCCTTTCGTAGTTTCAAATTAAAAAAACCTACAGTTACTATTCTTCTCGAAAGTATCGGGACTTACGATCTGAAGTATCTATACTGGACACTAACGTCCCGGGAATCCCCGGGAGTACGCCCTGATGGTAACAAAGCATTCCCGTATCTGTGGAGGGACTTCTGCTGTTGAACGGACTGAAATTGACGTCCTTTATAGTGAAATCGGCTTCAGGCATTGCCGACCAAAATCACAGACTGATGCTAGACCGCTAGATAGGTTCGTGCCATAAAATCAGTCCCGTATCTGGTTGTACTAAAGTAACATCTTAAGTTCCCGTGTTTTCGGGACTTTGGTAGAACTGATTATAGCCTCCGGGTGAAATGTAATCTATCCGCTCAAATAGTGACGGTTCCCAAGAACATTTATATAAAAAATTATATCTATTTACACGTACTAGTACGTATATGAAATAGTAATTTCATATGGTTGTTCGTAGTTTGTTATCGAGGCGGTTCCCCTTATTCGTCGGTACTTGTTATTGTCTTGTAAGGCCGCCACTATTTCGGCGGACGGGCGCTGGTCGAATAGATTTATCGTTGTGATTTATTGTGATCAGTTCCCGATAAATGTGGAACATAGGTAAGTATCATTGATGAGTCAATTTAAAACAAATTCTTTACTGTGGACATTGCAGAAATGTCGACAGATAGGTTTTCGTATTTTGTTATGTGTGAAATATTTTATTTGGTTATAAAAATGTATAATTGTGTTTCGTTTAGATTTTATTTTGGATCCATTCGCTTTTAGTTAACCTGATGTTTTGTGTTTTTAGCATTCCAAATTGACGTTTTGCTTCGCAATGCTTGTTTTGATAATTAACCAGAGAATTCCGTGTTGATTGAAGTGGAACCTTTAGATCAATGAGTCAGCGTCAATGTCATTAACAAGTATTGACGAGTGATGAAAATGTTGTAGTTATTGCATTTTATACACGTAATACAGAAACCGTTAGTATAGATGCCAATAAAAGATGTTAAACAAATAATTAGTTTTATTAAATAACCCTTACATTTCTCACCACTTTCAAGTGATAGAACGTAATCCGTTTTAGATGTTATATATATGACATAGAATATATATAGGGCCTTACAGCTTAGTTGGCAGTGACTTCACTTCTGCGCTGTAGGTCGTGGGTTCGATTCCCACCCAGGCCAAACATGATGAAAAACGTTTGTTCTGTTATTATGTATTATTTATTTACCTATAAAATATAGGTTTTATCAGTTGTCTGGTTTCCATGATACCAGCTAAGCTGAGCTTACTTTGAGACTTGATGACGCCGTGTGAAATGTCCACCAATTTATTTATTAATATTATATGAAACTGTACGAAATATTAGCTACCTTAGGTAAACAGACAAATATAAACACACAAATAGGAACAGTAAAAATCAATACGACCTGATTTAGTAAGAACGTTACAAAGTGCAGGCGACGATCTAGAGATATCGAGAAAAATTATTTATTTACAGAAATTATCGATCGACATAGACTGATCGTTAGCCTGGCAGAACGCAGGATTTCCGCGTTCGTTTCTCTGGGATGCGGTTATTGATTCAGGGCACCTGAAGGAAATAAATCCATATTAATATTGCCGCACACGTCCTACTCTATTCGTACGGTTGGAAAAACTAAGTCCCTACACACGGGCCATGTAACACTACCGCCCGTCGATTATTTGTAAAACACCCTTTACACTTGTACTAAAAGTATTCTGTGGCGAATTAAATGCCATACCAATAGTTGTTATATCGGCGTGTAGTACATAATTCATCAAGTTTAAAGGAAAATTTACCGGCTTTCACTCTTTTGAAGTTCTGTAAAAATACTTCATGTTAAGGCAATCTTACTGTTTAAGCTCCCAGTAAATTAAAAAATATAATGCTGTGTGTATAGGCCTCTTAAAAATCATCCTTGGAATATAGCCCGGGTACTGAGGCGAGTCAGGCTAAAGCGCGGCTATAATAGCAGATCTTCCAGATAATCTTCGAATTCCTCTTCTCTCGTTTTTTCGTCAGTTTCTTGGACTCCTGCGTAAAAAAAATATAACAATATACATTAATTAATCTCCGTAAAGCACACCTGTTAAGGTAGAAAAAGTAATTATACCACATATTTGTAACAGTTTCTGATTAACAATTAAGATTTGATTAACAATAAGAAATTCTTGGCAAAGGGGCAAGATATTTCGCTATCAGTAATTATTTCGTAACAAGTGATTTATTATCTTCCTGCTTTCAGGCCGCTGTAAAGGGGCGCGTCGTCTACCTAGCTTGTTATAATGATACACCCAACCGGGTGGACTGATATGAGCGATTAATCGTCATAGCATTTGAATATGCGACTTCCTCTAAGCGAAGAATCTGTGTAAACTAGCGCAAAAGATTTTAA
The DNA here is from genome assembly GCA_947359385.1 of Chesias legatella. Taxonomy (NCBI): domain Eukaryota; kingdom Metazoa; phylum Arthropoda; class Insecta; order Lepidoptera; family Geometridae; genus Chesias; species Chesias legatella. Next base: position 7,224,391 of record OX375766.1, read on the forward strand.
TATGAAGTCAATAAAAATATTAAAAAAGAAAACTACATAAAAAATACTAGTATTTAACGTACTGGTATTTTCTATATAGTCAGTAGTAGTCATTTACCGGTTTTTGTCGCGAATAGTGCACTAAAATGCTGCTGTAGATCTGAATCTCGTAGTTAATGAAGGGCTGATTTTGGTACCATAATTTTACATACCTGCCTAATTAATCAATCCGTTTTTAACTATTTACGTACAAGTACTGTAATATGTTAAACTTTATTATTTTATGAAATTATAAATTAACTATAGGTACATAATATGAGATTTTCCCCGAATAATTCCTTAGAGTTTATATAGTTAATTATAGAGTTAGAGTTTATTATATTTTATTGAAAAAAATCTATACATGCCTATTTTCCCTGATAATAATTCTTCCAACCGGGACAATTCTGCTAAGCACCTTTATCAAAATACGAATGCTTGTATTAATTTCAGAAATAAAAAAAAACAGCTGACATTCGTACCTTTCCTCCATAATGATTCATTAGTTTCTGTCTCCTGCACAGTTTCGTTTGTCCCTGTCTCTGATGTGGAGGGTTCTTCGGGTTCCGGAGTTCGCGGGCTGTAATCACCCACGCTGTTCTCTTCACAGGAACTTTCCTTTCTCTTGCTCTTCTTGGCTTTTTTGTTACTTTTCTTTATTCGTTTCACTTCGCGCTTCTTTGATTTATAATTTAATTTCTCCGAGCATTCCGGGCATAAACCTGAAAAATAAATAAATAAATATTGGTGGATATTTCGCACGCCATCTAGCCCCAAAGTAAGCTAAGGATAGCTTGTATCATGGGAACCAGTCAATTGATATAATAGGTATTTATACCTATACTTTTTATTAGTACTACTAAGTACTTATATAGAAACAATAAAAAAAACCTTGACTATGAAAGTGATCTCAATGAAATAGGTATCTCATTAGAAATGTTAATTTTGGGATAAGATAAAACTTTCACATTGGTTAAGATATTTGTTAGTAAAAATACCTGTAGGTATACCTAATCGTCATCATCATCATCATCATCATTAGCTGTATCACGCTTATTAGGGATTTTAATCTGATCAATTAATATTAGTAAATAGATGGTTTAAAGGTAGGTGTGTGAACTTACGTAGTTTAACAAGAGCATTCTTTTTTTCTCCATCTTCGAGGTAAGCAAAGTTTACTTCCCAGGATTTAAGACCTTGATCGCTGTTACATCTCTTGTTGCCACATTGGAACTGACCTTTTCCCAAAACAACTTCTTGCTCGATTCGCCATCTTAACGCTACCTATGTCAAAGTGGGTCAAATCAGTGAGAAGCGAGAAGAGAGGCACCATGTGAAATCGCAATGCAAAAACGCTTTTCCTGCGCAGCTATTATAAGCGTCATTTAATCTCAATTTCAAATTGTCTAATTCGAGTGATTTATAAATAAATCTCGAAAATTTATAGGACAGGAAATTATATGCATTTTTTGTACCTGAATATATAGCTACTACTGTTGACATAATGCAAATGCAATCGTCCGTCTCGGCCTTCTAACCTACATTCATTAGTATTTCCTGTCTTCGCATAGGTAGGTACCTACCGGCGCAGGCGCAGGCGCACAGCCATCAAAACGAACGTAGGCGCGTGTCGGTCGCTGGTTACAGAGTTATTTATAATTCTTGCAGAGCCTGAGATATTTTAGATTCTCCATTTCAAATGGTAGCACACGTGTCTATAGGCTGCGCGTAGATCTCTACTGTCCGAATATAACAAGTAACAACTGGTTCAGTGCTGCTTTATGCTGAGACTAGGACCCTTTTGCCTGCATGAGGCATGGAATTTGTTTTTTTTTTTGTATAATAATTTGATGTATCTACTGTTTATGTTCCGTGCTCTATGTAGACCAATAAATATTTTTTTTTTCTTTCAACGGTACATCTTCAGTTATTCATAACATGATAACGGATATCTACAAACCGATAGTATTATTACGATCGCAACAACGCACGCATCCTATATAATGTATGCATTTCGTTATTGATTTTGCTTTAGTAGGGCGACCACCGCGGCCTAACGGGCAGATGTGCGTTACTGTATAACCAATCGGGTGAATGCAGAGCTATATTTAGCCAGCCTACAAAGGCAATACGGCCTTTGTGCTCTCCCCAATACAACACAAAGGTCTCGGCGGGCAAAAAAAGGCAATTGACTCACATAGGGGACCCGTCCCCATCTCAGCCTTACCGCGTGGGGGCCAGCATCACACGAATAAATTAATGTTGCCTTTCGTGTGATCGTTGGGCTATTGTTCCGACATGACACCGTTTTAATGTGATAAAATTTGTATTGGTAGTGCAGGCGTTATAATAATAAACGATAAGAGAGCAATACCTAAATGGGCAGCCACTGTATAAACATCACCGATCATTACTAATTACGAAGTGCTCTGGTTCCTACTTAGTTAAGATATTGATAAGCCATAATTTTGACAAACAAACACAGAGCACTTACCTAATGAGTATTAAAACCATTATTAAAGTACAAAGGTTGAAAGGAATTATTTATTGTAAGGAAGCGTTCGCGTTACGATGCTTCAGATAACAATAGCCTGTTGAGACTTACTTTATTTTCTTTATATCTACTCAAGTCACAAATGCAATATTCCTTGAAGAGTTTGTCGTAATATTTCTTGGATAATTGTTTTTCCCAAGTGTCTGCGACGTCGTCCTCTTCCCAAAGAAACTTATGGTTCTCTCTAATAACATCTAAATCGGTTTTGTCCTTCGACGCGTTGCGTTTTAAAAGCTCCGTGGATCCCTTTGCATTTAAGCAATAAACATTAACTAGGTACTTATGTAATTCGTACGGATTAAGATTACGCAATCTTGCCGACATCTTTAGGCGATGCCGTAACCTAGAACAAAGGGAAAACGGCTGATTTAGTTCAGAAATAAAACATACTAATTCCAAACAAACAACTCTTTAATAAATCCAAAATTATTATTACAGTTTTCCATAAAATATATTATTAATCTAATTGTCATGAATGTATAACAAGGTGCAGTTTCAATAAATTACTACATAATTGTTGTTCATCAAATTAATAAATAAGGTTTTGTGCGTGAGTTAATTCTATTATGAATATTATTGTCAGTCTTGTAGATTTTTGTTAATTTTTTTTCCTCATTTGGCTCAATATCAAGTTCTTAAAATCTACAAACAAGTCATGCATGTTATACATCTAATACTTAAACAAATGTTTAAGTTAAATAAATATGATATTTCTATATGAATATTATTGCCCAATGTCAATATGATAAAAACTACAATAGAAATATAGTAAAACACTAAACAACCAGTAACATCGAAATTGGCACAGTCAAAAATAGCAGATACCTTTGGTTTAATTTTATCAAGCTAATGACATATAAAAGTATATAAAGGTTATCAAAAATCTTTGGGTTTCACTGTCCTTTAGACAAAATATTTATTTATACATATATAAACTTTATAACGATTCATGAATTGTGATGAAAAAGTCATGATACATACAGGATTTAAAACATTAAGCTAACTACAAGCACATTGCCAATATTGTCTAAAACTGGCTTAGTTGTGCCACTGTGACTTTAGAAAATAGGAGATGGTTATAACTTGAACAAACTAAGTCCGAGTTACCTAGTTATCATTGCCTAGTATTTCAAATATATTTTACAAATTTATCTACATAATATTTGGTATTCTAATAGTGTACATTATAAATATAAAGATAGGCATACTCATAATTATTGCTTTGGTTACAACACAGTTCATACAATAGTAAGATACACTAGAATAAGAAAATACACTAGAATTTGGCAAAGTTTTACTAACTGATACATTATTAAAATGTAAAGTTATACAAAAATATATTATTAAAGCTCTTGTATTGAAGGAGGAACAAGTATTACTAAAATTGTGACATGTATTTAAAGGCCTCATACTGGTTTTAGACATTTCCTCTATCTAAAGTAAACATTTCGTAAGGCTATCTGAATCTTTGGACATATGACCTATATCCAAATGTTTACACTATCACTTTATCATATCTAAAAGGCAACTTTGGATTGAGATATGTGTAACCCTATCATAGAGGAAGGCACCTGAAAGGCATTTTTCCTTATATCTAGAATATTATTTGCCTCAAACATGCATATGAAAATCATAATTGGTATAAATAAAAATCCTTAACTAAAAAAAAAGCAACTACAGCAGCACACTGAGCTTCGTAGCTCACATAAACACAATAAACACACCATAATGACTAAATTATGAACTAGATCATATTTTGGTATAAAATTAACAAACATAAACCTAAATTTTTGGCAAATAGAGAATCTGATATCATAGTTCAATGAAAGCCTTTGATACAGATGAAAGGCATTTAAAGATTTTACATCAAGTTTCATCTGCAACCCTACACTCCAGGTGTAGACGGTTGTAGTACCATCAACCATGAGTTTTTTCATGCTTCTTCATATTATCAGACCGTGTGAAAGCCTTGTCGCAGACGCCACAGTAGTATGACTTTTGTTTGGTATGGACAGTCATGTGACGAGAGAGTTCACTTTTAGTGACAAACTTTTTCTCACACACTGTACAAGCATGTTTACGCACATTTAGATGGAACTTCATGTGAATGGAGAGTGAGCTCGATTGGGAGAATGCTTTGTGACAGAGCTCACACACAAATGGTCTCTCACCGGTATGTTTGCGCAGATGATTCATAAATCCTGTCTTCGTGTAATCCTTTTGACACAAATGGCAGAAGCTAGACTTTGAGTCCAGCATTCCAGGGAAGTGGCTATTTATGTGCTTTCTGAGTTCACAGTAACTGGGGAATTTCTCTGAGCAAACATGACATGGATATTTTCTTTCTTCGGTGGGTTTAGCGCTACATTTATGCGAGGCAAGTAATTGTTCACTAGTAAATATTTGATTGCACTGGCTGCAGATATGACTAGCCTCAGGGTCAGTCGACAGTGTCACTTCCAAGTAGTTCTCAATAGACATGACATTCCCATTGGAACTGTCCGCATCGTCGACTTGTATTTGAGACGTCGTATGTTTACTTTCAATATCTTTGGTTTCAACTTTTTCTAAATATTCTCTGTAGTCTAAGGTGTCTTTCCCCGAGTTGTTATTGTCAGGCTCAACGAGATGCAGAATGGGCGATTCGCTTTGTGCCCTATCAGGAGAAGTGTTTTTCTCGTTGTCCGAGAGGTCAGGCCGAGATGAGACATTGTTATCGGATTCCCATTCGTTTTCCACTATTTCAACATCCGAATCAGAATCTTCTGCACTGGAAGTTGTATTATTCACTAGGTGGAATCCGATGTCATCGAAACGTAATACGTTTGAAGGAAGTTTCACCCCCACGATAGTCTGAATCGCCTGCCATGAAAGCTCCTGGGGGTTGTTCTGCATATTATATCGCACTACTCTAACCTATAAACGATTTCACTGATTACTACATAGATTATGTGTGCTGCAAAAGTATGTAATAGAAAAATATATTTACCTTAACCTGTGACGATCAGAAACACTTTATAATTTCGTTTAGATGACACTCCTGATATTCTACATCTAAAAATATTATGCTATGCACTGGCACTACAATGGATGGAGTTGTAGCGTAGTGACTAGAGATGCCAGAAGCAAGGAATGAAAGGAGACATGGGAATCGATCATTTTAAAAGTTCAAAATATTGTAGATTTTTTCTGTTATAATAGTGTTCAAATATTAATATTCATTATTTTACTTATATACCTCTGGGAAAAGATTCTTCAGATTATAATCTTTTAAAAAAATGGCACATTTGGAAAAATAAATATATGAAAATATGCCAGTGAGCTAACGTCTCGTTCGGGTGAATTAGCTGGCTATCGTACTATACCATGCGTAAGAACGCATTGTATAGTATGTTAGTGATACGACATACTACTAAGTATCGTAGATAGAATGATTCACGGAATCCATGATGATGAATCCAAATGCACTAAAATATTAATATTAAACAGATGCACAATTGTTTTTATCCCAATATTATTTTATAAATGATTCTGATTAACCAATAAAATTACGGGAATACGCTAAAAAAATAAAAGTGCAAGTAGTTTTCCGGTTTGTAAAATACAACAACAAAACTCATTCGCAGTTTCTACAGATGGTTTTTTTTAGTGAAGGTATTCTCTAGGACAGCGTTAGCAACATTGCAACATTGGAGTTGGACGTCAAATGTCAAGTCCCGCGCGCAAGGCTGTCAATAGGAACTAGGAACTGTCACTTTCTGTTTTTGTTAGAATAAAAAATACAAATGAGTACATACCGTTCGTTTGAATATCAAAGAATATACTATTTACCTTTGTTTTACAGTCAACAAAGCCAGGAAAATCAAGCGGAACTCTTTGTAAAAATATAACCGTCATATTCGTCGTAACAATACTATGGATTCCCTACAGCAAATACAAGAGTTTATAAAGACAAAAGACAACTTTAAGAACTTTGTAAACGCTTCAGAAGTACCACTTATTTGCAAAAATGAACCGTGCAAACTAGGCGTAGATGAAGCTGGCCGGGGACCTGTTCTGGGTATGTAACTGTTCCTCGGTCAAGTTTACTAAATCTAAAAGCTGCCCTAGTAGTCATAGAAAAGAGAGGTTATCGAAGGTTACCCAGCATAAGCATAATCTCTGCACAACAGAATCACTTTAGAAAACTCATTGCAGTTGCACCACCAATAGACGAAAGCTATGCCATATTTAAGGTACTACATAATTACAACAATGCCTAATGTTCATTTTTATTATTTAAATTTTATTTCATTATTCCTTGCGTTATTTTTGTGTGTGCCCCGTATATTGTATATTTGGAAAAAGAGGGAATATTATTTGTAACCTGTCCTCTTGTGACTTTGACACAGGCTTTTTCTATTGGCTAATGCCTCAATCTTTTAACAATGTGTGTAATTAATAAAGATTTGTTGTATATGTACCAAGAACAATTTAAAAACCATACAGCCTATGCTATGATAGTTAAAAATACAATTAACTTTTACAGGTCCAATGGTGTATGGGATATCTTACTGCCCTCTGAGTCAAGACAATGTTCTCAAAGATTTAGGTTGTGCTGATTCAAAAGCTCTGACTGAATCAAAAAGGGATGAGATATTTACCAAAATGCTGTCTGAAGAATCGGCCGTGAATAATGTAGGCTGGGCATGTGAAGTGATCTCGCCAAACTATATTTCAAACTCAATGTACAAAAGAGCAAAACATTCCTTGAATGAGGTAGCAAATAGTTTTATTTATTTACTTAGTACATAAGAGATTTAACATTAACTGAAATTTAAGAGTTTAGAGATACTCTCAGAACTTCATCTCATCTAATCTCACTCATTTGATTGAAAAGAAGTATTTTAGGATCACTTTTAGTGTCAAAAGCTGGTTTTTGTATATCCCTTATAAAAACTGGCTCAGTTTCATGTACAATGTACGCATGTAAACTGAATCACCTGTTAATTTGTACTTAACAGATATGTACCTAAAGTAAGGTTATAACCTTCATCTGTATACAAATACTGAGTGATAAATATTACAGTAAAATAAAAGCACATTTGAAAAATGTTTTATAAATAATAAGCAATACAAGCAATCTGTTTTAATAACTTAAACTATAATACCGTGGTGTGATGGGCACATATATTCCAAGAAGCTGTGAAACATTCCAATGATAATTAGATAACTAATAACATGATCAATAATATTCTGGTGCTCTTTCAGGTGTCAATGAATTCTGCGATAGATTTGATCAAGATGGCAGCCGCAAAGGGTGCAAACATTACTGAAGTGTATGTGGACACTGTAGGCCCTCCGGAAAAATATCAAGCAAAGTTGTCTGAGATATTCCCTTCATACAAAATCACTGTAAGCTGTACTGCTTTTGCTCTCTTATCACATAAATTATGATAGCACATTACAGGCTCCTTATTGTGGAATCCAGCTTTTAGATTCAGATTCTAGAAAACTGAAATCCAGCGTATTGGTTTAGGTCATGTTCTAAGCCTTTTATTTTCATAAAATATGTATGGTATATTTTAGTTACCATACCATTATAAGTGAACTTAAATGATTTATTTATTGTAATAAATAATTTAAGTTCCAGACAGGGTTGCTAGAAACTTAGCTGTGGAGCCCAAATTATGAAACCGGATCAGGTAATTGGATGTTAAATAAACAACTGTTAAGAGTCATTTGTCTTTAAGTTACCATACCATTTTAACTGAACTTAAAGTTCTTCTTCGAGTGTTCTCTCTTATTTCTCCTCATTAGCAGAACCATATGTTGTCAGGTATCAAAAAAAGCTGATTCAATCTACCCCATCGTGTCGGCAGCAAGTATAGTTGCAAAGGTGACGAGGGACCATGCGCTCAAGGTGTGGAAGTTTCTCGAGGGTTTGGAAATGGATCACACGGAATTCGGCAGTGGATATCCTGGAGGTATGCATAGAGATATAACACATGGCAGGAAACTGCCTAATATCTACTGCCTGTAAATGCGCTTACCAACGAACAGCATTTGAAAATATTAATGGCCCCAAAATAAACTAAGCATAGCTTGTATGATGGGTTCCAGGCCTACATACGCCTATATACTTATATTTTATTTTTGTAAATACATACATACCATACACATACATATTAACGCCCAGACACAACAAACATTTATGTCGTCACACATATATTTGTCCTGGGTGGGAATCGAATCCACGACCTGCAGCGAAAAGCCAGGGTTTCTAACAATTGAGTTGTGACGCCAGTCAAATATAGTTTATGTTACATATTCTCGTATTCTTTCATCTCTCTCCTTCAGATCCACTAACAAAGAAGTTCATTCGAGAGCAGATCGACAACATTTTCGGTTATCCCATACTCGTGAGATTTAGTTGGTCCACGGCAGAGCTAATGCTCCAGGAGAAAGCGGCGACATGCACCTTCGAAGAGGTCGACGATGAAGGTGCTACGAAGAAACCCAAGAAATCAATAAGTTCCTTCTTCTCAAAGCCAGACGGACAAAAGTCGAGAAAGCGACACAGGTTTTTTGAGGAACGATATCTGAGTATAGGGAATGCATTTGACTGATTGATTGTAAGTATTTTTTTATTAAATCATTTTTAAAAGTTTATGGTCTGTTTTAATTTTGATCTATGAGAAAAACTCCTTAAATATTAGAACTGTAAAATTGTTACTCGATAAGGAATACAGACGCACTAAAAACTGTAAATGTTATCTCACACATGCTAAACAGCTTGCGGAAGACTCCCAAGTTACCGGTAACGGAAGTTCATATTTTTGAAGGTAGTGGGATTGGTTCCCATTGGGAAATGTTTTACTCTCAGCCTCCAGCAATCTCTCAGGCGCGAAGCCTTGTTGCCATTAATACAAAATAGCAAATAACACTAATGATGAACACAGCGCCATCTAGTTCCAAACTAAGCATAGTTTCTACTATGGGCTCCAGACTACTGATAGAATATTTATACATACATATAAATAGATATTAACACCTACTTTGCCCTCTAATAAATTCTATAATATCTTCACACTCTAAAGGTGCGGTTAAACGGCCCGCTGTAACACGAGCCGCACCGCGCTGCACCATCCGTGTAGGCGCGGCTCGGCTTCATTCGGACGCAAGCCTGCTCGTTTAAACGACGCGGGGTAGCACGATCCTACGCGAGCCGAGCCGTCCCTGGAGATGCGGCACAAATGGGTCTTCCTTCGTCGCGCGCTCTGTACCATCTGTTTAGACGGCGCGTATTAACACAAGCCGAGCCGAAGGTGGCGCGCGCCTTTGATCCGTGTCAAAAAAACCGACAAGTGATGGATCGTGCGAACTTTGCCGAGCCGCGCCGAGCGTTGTTGTTTAAACAGCGCGTGGCGCGCTGAATCACGAGCGGAGCCAGGCTCGGCTCGCGTGTTTGCGCGCCGTTTAACCGCACCTTAACGGAATCAGAACATTTATAATCGCATTCATTCTTCTTCTGATAATGAAATAGTTTTTACCCCATTTTTCATTACCCAGGCAAAATTTATGTAACGGTTTTTGCGTTTGTCGAGCTGATATATTGATGGTCCTGTGAGACAATTTGTCCATTATTGTCCGTTATTTGGCAATTCGGAATCTTTACACGTCTCTTATTAGATTTCTTATTTGAATATAATGGTTTTATAGTTTGGTTGTGAAATAATAACACGGTTGCGCTTTGTGCAAGTCCCATTTGCAAGGACGCACCTACCTAGATTCACGAGTAACAAGTTTTCCATGAGCTTAGTATTTTCATGAAAATTCATCAGTTCCGACACAAAGGCTGCTTCAAGTGAAAATGTGGTGGCGACGCATCGTTGATTAGTAGAAATCGAAAAGATTTAAAATACAACTTGTGCATTCGCCGTTTGTTTATCTTACCATACCGTTGAATGGTTTATAACGTGGAAGTATTTAATTTATAAACTTATTGGATTCCTTCCAAAAGAAATTTTATAACGTTAAACCGAAAAGTACAACGTGACACATTGACGCTATATTGTCCCAAATGAAAATAATTGATATAAATCACTTTTGAAACGAACTTGCGGTCAAAAGCTTAGGCATTGTAACATGACGAATGAACGCAATGGTAAAAACTTTCACGCACAAATTACGATCTATTAAAGATTTCTATATGCGATGAAAGGTCCAAGTCGAGGGCGGCTCATCCGAGGAGGTCAGTCGTCGAAGCGCTTGCGGTTCAAGACACATTAGCATGCGAGCCGCAACGCACACGCGCCTACTTGCCATGAGCGATGCGGAACGCGCCGGGTTCACTCTGAGAATTTAATTGTGTTCCATTATCATATTTAGGTTCTTTTACGGTACGTCAAAAGTGAAAACTGAACGAGAGCCGGCGTCGCTCGTCATTCGTCAGCCGCGATCGATGGCGACAACTGCTTCCCGGTAGATAATCGACATGGCGTTCAGGCAACTGTTTCCGATATTGGCGCTCTGCGCTTGCGCCTCGGCTATTACGAGCCCTAGCAATGCGACGAAATCGACGACGCTGAAAACAGACACTTATCTAGACGCGTACTCCAAGTCGAGGATAGAAGCGGAAAAGGCGAAACAAGGAGTGATCATAGTGACGGCAAAGGATGGCGAAAATAAGATAACAAACCGCGACGACAGCTATAGCTCCGGGTACGACTACACGCCTTCGTACTCTGACGGTTTCAGTTCCGGGCCGTCCAGCTATCTGCCGGCCTCCAGTTATTCCTCGCCCATGAAGTTTGAACCGGACATAACTTACAATTCTCCGCCGAATACGTACGGCCCGCCTTCGAACGGTTACGGACCACCGGCGCAATCTTACGGGCCGCCCGTGCACAACTACGGGCCGCCTCCGTTCTCCTACGGACCACCACTACACAAACCGCCTCCAGTTTACGGACCTCCTAAGCCCACTTACGGCGTTCCTTACACGGCTCCCGGATTTGGAGGTTTCGGCATGGCGCTTCTTGATAAGTTTGCTCTCAAATTGGACATTTTGACGATAGCAAAGCTGTTTCTGAAGTTCTTCATTTTCAAGAAACTTGTGACTATGCTGGCGGTCGTGTGTTTGTTGTTGGTGATACCGAAACTTATCAACTTGAAGAAAAGTTCGAATCCCGGCACCAATGACGAGGAAGACAGAAGTTTTCGAAATAACAACAGTGAGTAGTGTTACTCTCTATTATTCATAATACTTTTGATTCATACATAACACTTTGTTAACTGTAGCTCGACTGAAAAATCTCAGAAGGAATTAATTCATTAATTGCCTTTACCTGTCTGTGGTAATATTAACATCATATTAGCATAAAATATCTACTATTTCAGACAGGCACGCAATTACGATATTTTTCACAGTAACGTTGAGTTCATGCGAATAATACGTATCATGTACGAGTTATTATATTGACAAATATTAACAGTAACTGTGAGAAAGATTTATGACGTTCAAAGAAAGGGTAGCCTATTTTAGAAGCGCGTTCAAAGGTAGAGCGAGCCCTTTTCGGAAAGGAGATTATGATTACACTGCTTCTTATTATAATGACGTTATCTCTACCTTTCTATGTTATAAAAACGAATAATTTAAATTATGTTACCCCGGCAGTAGAACTTGTGACTTCGTCCGGGGAAGTACTGCCACCACACGTATTTGGGCCACCAAGCAGTACTGTGCTCCGGTTTGAAAGGCGTAGTTGCTGGTGAAATTACAAGCACATTAGATTTTCCACCTTTGCGTCTCAGGCGCATACTATGCGACTTGGGGACTCCCCTACTTAAGTACAACAAGAGTTGTACCTAAGTAGGGGAGGACACAAGTCGTATTGCTTGTTATGGGCAGAGGTTACCACTTAACACCATGTGGGCCATCTGCTCGTTCCGTAACTCCGTAACAGGCACGTGAGACGTTTCACCTAAATGTCTCAAAATTACTACTAAGTTGATTCGTAAGCACAGTGAAGCTATAAAACAGGAGATTATCATGTATGGCTTATAAACCTCCTTCATTTTTGACTGGCCTCACAGCTCAAATGGTAGTAACCCTGCCTTCTGCGCTGTAGGTCGTGGGTTCAATTCCCACCCGGGATAAACATTTACGTGACGAACATAGATATTTGTTCTGTGTGGGTGATAATATGTATGTATTTATTTATAAAAGAAGTTTATAAGTGTTATGTCAGTTGTTTGGTTCCTATGATAAAAGCTATGCTTAGCTTACTTTCAGGCTAGATTCAGGCGCTGTGTGAAATCAATATTTATTTTCTGATTATTTATTTAAATTCCCAGTGGTGGAACTGACATCGGCGCAACAACTGTGGGAGCGAGCGGTTTCTGTGTACGGGCGTGAGCCACCCTCGTGCGGTGTGACATGTCGCGTGCGCAGAGTCATCGACGATATATACGAGTTCCAGCCTTACTTTAGGTGAGATACAATAGTAAAAAATATATATATAATCAGCACATTAATTTTTGAAGACCAGTAGAACTCACGCCAAGTTCGGGCGTGGTGAGACCACCAGTACCGGTCTACTGACCCCGAGTTTAAATCCGAAGGTCGCCGGTTCAAATCCTATGAGTTTTTCGATTTAAATATTTATGTGCGCAATACCACGTTCTCATAACGGTGAAGGAAAACATCGCAATGAAACCGACATGTCCTAGAACTAAAAATTCGAAGACATGTATCAAGTGCACGAACGGAGCCTCTTTGAGGCGCACTTACAATCCATTCACCACACTGGTTCGACAGAACCGGTGACTCGAAAAAGAAAGACTCAAAACATGATAAATGTACTGTCTTCCGGTTTGAAAGTTGTGGTTTCCGGTGAGATTACAGGCACATGAGACATTCCACCTACACCACACGTCTCAGAGTTACGGGCGCATACGCTACGACTTGGGTCTTGTTGTACCTAGCGCCCTTACTAGATCCAAGTCGCATCGGTTGTTATGACACTTAACGACAGGTGGGCCGTCGCCTCGATCCGTAAATGTATCAAATAAAAAAAAATGTGCACGTCAGGATTTGAATCAGCGACCTCCGGATTGATACTTTGGGTCTCATCACTGGGCCACAACTCAATTCACAAATTTGTGTGTGTTTGGTGATGTGGAAGGTAAATGATGTCATTTCTTTATTTCCAGGGGTGAAGCGACGAGCATATTTGGCGCATCACCCTGAAGCGAGCGGTCCACGGTGCCATCAAATTAGTCTGCATTTTTAGTCATTATAGCTATTTAGATTACTTATTTATGTTATTTAAGTGAGTAGGTAAATTATTAATTTATTTTTAAGACGATATTAAACATTTATGTACCTTGTCTGTGGAATTTCACTTTCAGTGATCACCTAGTTTATGAACCTATTTTTTGTGTGAGTTTGGTCTATATCTCAGTACCTGACAATGTTTCAGTTTAGTGTTATTATTTCTCGAAGGCAGCCTTCTAAAACAGTTTTTCTTTTAATTATAGGTCTGGATTGTTGTATTAAAATTTTTCGTTCTTTGAACCAACCGCTGCACGTATTTTGTATTTCATGAAATCTTATTTTTACAAAATCAACAGATCTTAAAATCTTTATAACTTAGTTCTTATTTACTAGTTCTTACATCTAATAACGTTACTATATAATACTATCTTCTTAGAATCATCTTACTCTAGCATCATCTGTAGCGCATATGGAGTTGTGAGGTAAGTTACCAACTGCGAACGTAAGATTAGCAAATAAAATTACGTGATAAATCTGCAAAAATCCGCAGTGAAATTCTACTTTCTCCCGCCAGATTGGAGTCGAGTCAAGGCTCCGGAAACCATTATGCGACCAGGACCGCACCACACGTTACCTGAATACTAAGTGCAGTAGAAATTAGTGTGTCACTGTACCTCATAGTATACAAAAGGTCTTGAACAATTAATGGGGAGGCAGAAAGTATCGCACGCGCATCGCTCGTGATGGAAAGTCTTCGGACGTGCAGGAACGTTTGATTTATTCACCGCTTGCGGGAACATCCTTGTGTTTGAACTATTCTCGTAAGTGAGTGTATGAAACTGATGTTATTTTATTGAGATTCTGGAAACTGCTCAATTTGTAAGAAAGTGATACGCTCTTGTTGAATAATTTGATCATGCTTCTAGATACTTGTACTGAATTACAATGTTTCTTCTTTTTTGGGTTTTGGAATTTATTACTTCATACATATTTTCAACATACATTTTGGCAAATGGCACAATTAAAAATTTTTTTTATGGTGAAGTTTTTTGTTGTGATTTGGATAGCATATTGCAGAACAGCTTCTGCCGGGTTCTGCTGGTACATAACTATATATAAATAGGAATAGGTGAAGACAAATGGTGACGAGTTTACTGTTATCAATAAAAATATTTCGAAGTAGTTTGTTTTTAAAGCCAAAATAGTATAATTTTCTCTTCTGTCCGCGAAAGTTTTCCTCAAATTTTCAATAATGTTTGTGGGCGGACACTAGTAGATATAAGACGTTTGAGAGCACGGTCGCAGCTACAATTCCCACTTCGCAACAAATGTGTGTTGTACACAAGGATCGCAGGTAAGATTACCACGTTTTGTAATAAATGTGTGATAACGGTACTCCTGGTTAATTGTCACTTGATAAACCGTTGCGCAGGTAATCTTAGTGGAGTCAGTCGCATAGGTGGGACCTGATGTCATCAAGGACTTTTTATTTATACAATAGAGCAAAATGTTAAGGTATTACGTATTAGTGATTAAAGAAAGGCTGGCAGCGTTTTCTTCATATATTTTGATGATCGACTATCATGTTAAAAATAAATAAACCTCTTCTTATTTAATATGATAGCCGATCTCAACGACCCTCTTGCCGCTTAGTTTTTAAATTACTAGTTGCTCTATCAAATCCCACAAAATTATATTTCACCCTAAAATTGGACAATTGATAAATCTTTATTTTCATTGAAGTGTTTAATTATTTTTGGTAATATAGAAAGTGATTGTCTTAATGCCAAGATAAGAAAAAACGAATTTGTTATTGGCTGTAAAATTGTTTTTTTTTACATTCTGTTTTAAGAAAATAATTAAAGGAATATGAAAAAAGGTAATTAAATTGCTAGCTTCGAATCGTCTTTCCAACAAAAAATTGCAAGCTCACGCTTACTAAGTTTGACAAATTCTATAGCAGCAGAATGATGTAATTTTTCATCTATATCGCACGGACCAGACCTGGTCAATTTATGTGCTAATTGGTTTGGTAAACTCCCGCAAAATGCGTAATTAGTTCTTAGAATCCAGTGTCTTAATACACAGTTGTCGATTTTTTTCCTTGTTCCAAATTAATCCGCCTTATGACTGCTTGCCCGTTGCTAATTGAACCAATTCAAGCAATTGAGACAGTGAGGCGCAGTGGAACTCGAATTTGGATAACTTGGGTCACTTACCTCTGGAACGTTCAATGTTAATTTCGTCTTTGTTTTGACTTACCGTTACTATCACACCTATTTGCGATCGTTATTAACGTGACAGCGAAATAACCTTGTTCGTAATTAATCTTCGCCGCTCATTACGAAACATCATTATGGATATGACCTTATTGATGTTATAATGGGTTCAGTAATAGGCTGGTTAAATTTAGCTTTCGTGCTAATTCGTGCAACATCCGATGGATCCCGTTTCAATGACGTTAGTCCAAGGTGAACGCCGCAGGCAAGCCCTTTCAGTAACATTTGATTCACTTTCAGCCAACGGAGAATAACTTTTATGAATAAATATTTGAAAATACTACTTAAAAGGTACCTTTTTCAAATTTATTTTTACTCTGTTCCAGTTTATCTGAAAAATGTTACTTCTTACGCCAAGCCAGGAATAGGACTCAAGTTTAAATTAAATTTCCGTGATCCAATGCGAATAAATATCATAAATCTAAGACATATATTACTCAAACAGGATCTTTTTAAATTTTGTTTAGATATATTTTGTTATGTAGTAAGTAGGTATGTGAAATAAGGGCGGGGTCACATCGGTCCACGACCGCAGGACACGACAATGAACTTGGCGGAAGCACTCGTCACGCTTGCTACGAACAATGCCCGTGTAACGCGCTACAAAGATAATGGCTATTAGCTATTCGAAGCGCCACCAATTGAGTAACTTAACAGTTTGGGTTTATGTAAATTGTAGACGACCGAATACCGGTGTATGGTAGCGAAATTCTTTCTGTAACATTTTCCTATTACTTATACATAGATAATAATTAATAAATATTGGTGGACATGTCACACAGCGCCATCTAGCCCCAAAGTAAACTAAGCATAGCTTGTATCGTGGGATCCAGACTACTGATATACTTTTTGTAAATACATATACATAATGCATATTAACAACCAGACACAGAACAAATTTCTATGTTTCTTCACACAAATGTTTGTCCTGGGTAGCAACCGAACCCACGACTACAGAAGGCAGGGTTATTAACCAACTAGGCTATGTGTCCAGTCAAAATTCTAATGCATTTCCTCACGGAGGGATAAGCAGAGCCTCAATGGGCCACTTAACCTTTTTTCGTATGGGAATGAAAATAACACTAGTGATGGTCCCATAGCCGTCATCTTTCTCCGTCGACTCAGTTAACATATTTTTCCAAACAATTTTTTTGTTGCCAACATCCTGGACAAAATGTTAGTATTATCTACCAAGGAAATTAATCTGCAAGTCTGGGCGAGCTCCTTTGATAAATAGTATTTTTTTCTGGCCTTACAGCATATTAGGTAGCTTTGTCGCCTGTGCTTGAAGGTCGGGGTATTGATTCCCATACAGAATTACAGTTGTGTGATGAACATAGATGTTTGCTCCATCTCTGGTGTTACATTGTAGTAAATTTATGTATTAATATAAAATAATCATAGCAACGTAGTTATCTATTTTATTGTTTAAATGTCGGTGTAGTAGTGTAGTAGTAAGGAATAATTGATATAAACAACCTAGATCAAATGATTCTTCAAATAATAATAATACTTATTTGATTGCTAATAACATGGAAACAGTTTTAAACTAAATATAAAATAACATTAGACTCGGACTATAATAAATAAATGATATGAAGCATATTTATTACAAATAATTGATGTAATATCGGCAGATGAAAATGTTAATAATTAACGCTTCAAGTTTGCAACTTCATTGAAACTTCCAAGACCCGATTGCCCAAATAACCTCGAATGTCTGCTAAATTAAAAATAACAAGCAATAGGTGCTCTATTTAGGCCATTGTGCCATTGTGAGGATGGGCAGGTCCGGAGTCAAGTGCAGGAGCGTCCAAGTGGAACGCTCGATGGCTCACTGTGGAATCTGCACGTGCGACCATCACACGTGTTCGTGACGCACCATAACATCGCGGATGCTTTCATTCCTCACTGTGTGCCCGCCCTTACACGAAAGCTCACGAACTCATGATCATGTGATGTGTTTCAAGTGATTGGAGATGTGAGTTACGTGAAGAAATAGCAAGAATATAATTGGGTAAGTTTTTCCTGAAGCATATTTTAATCGGAATTTTCACTGGTACACTCTGTAGTAAGTTCCTACCACTTGTTGATATAATTATTGACAAGTGAAATATTTTTTTTGCTAATTATGCGCTTCTTCGCGTATCGCGAGAAGTTTATTTGTGCCTAGAGTAGGACAAAATTACATACAAAAGATTCCCTTAACTAGATTAATAGTGCTTAATGCGATTTTTGGATCAAGATCTTCTGCCATTGATATTGACAGGACTTTAAAAAAATAAGTATATAATGTATTCTACCAGTTGTCTGGTTCCCATTGTACAAGCTATGCTTTGTTAGGGGCTAGATGGCGCTGTGTGAATTGTACACAAAAAATATTATCCATTTTCCTGTGCAATCTAAAATCTATTGAAGCAATATTCGCGTGTCGAGAAATGCATAAAAACAATGGCTTTTGAATTCATTGTGCAGTGTTAACCATCAAATTTCTAAACACGTAAGACCTACATGCTCATTGGAAGAGAAAATTACGTAACTTTGATAACAATGAAATTGAATGGGTGCGTCTATTCTTCCTTTAAAATGTGGTTTAGAGCGGTGGACGCGCAAGGTTTTTGACTACATACAGAATATTTGTTGCTGAAAGTAACAAATAAATGTTATCTCTTGTTATCTGTTATCAGTTAACTACATAGATATGTAGGCGGGCTCGCAGCATCGCTTGGGTGACCGCTTTGCTCCAAGCAGTGTCATCCATCGGAGCAGTTCCTACCAATTTGGTAGTACCTACTTGTACTTACTTGTTTATAACAGATTTCAGTAATCTCGCTTATATTTACGCAGTCTGTTTCAAACATTTTCGTCACATGTTTGTTTGAAACTATCATATCTAATACAGTCTGTGCTCTCCGAGAATCGCATTAATGTCGGTAAGTTATGCTGAAGCTATATTTACGCCCTGTTAATCTAGTAAAGTACTGAATAATAAATTGACTAATTTATTATTATAGTATGATTAAACTAACATTATGCTGTGAAATATTTCCAATAACATAGCCACGAGCATGAACCTTACTGATTCTATACAGTACCGTTGATTTCGTAATGAAAAACGTGAGTGCTAGTTTGTTTATAATGGCTATGATGGTGGTGGTAGGATGTAGGGGTTACCTACATGTTCGGAAGGACGCCGGTCTCCGTCGGCGCTAGAAATCGCGGCGGTTACTTCCTCCGCGAGTAACCAAATGGATGTTCAAGTGGTTACTGTACTTTGTGATCAGTGCCCGTGACGGGAGGCCGTCCCATTTACCGGCTCTATACCTATTCCCGGAAATAGTGTACTTGATGTGGGTCATAGATAGGTTATGATAGGTTGATGTTTAGTTTAAACTAGCTAGTTAGTAACTATAATCTAGAATACAAACTCGGTACTGTTTAAGTGTTTATTTTGCGAACCGTATACTTCTTCTAAGATGTCTGTACCCCGAAATATTGAGAATGGTAAGTACCTACTTGAACTCTTCAGTCGCAATGAAACACATTTATTTTTCGTAACAGCAGCGTTTGCTTTGATCTGTTTTGTGTTATGTTAGTATTAGCTCTAATTTTACGTAAATTATAAATGGATAGGGCGAATATAACTGTATCTACGAGTATATTTGCTTGATGAGAACTCGCAAATACATGTTATGGAATATACCACCTACCAAACTTTAGAACTGTTAGATAATGTGTGGGAGTTTTAGTACATATAGGTAGGCGCCATACCCACGATGCAAATTTGTCAGAGTCGATTTAGACAACTTCACTCACCTTCGTTTAACAGAGTTAATTTAGAGACCACCTAGTGTCTACAAAATATTAATAATTAACACGGTTTTATCTGTTTCAGCTGTGAACAAGTCTTACAACAGATTCGCTGTTTCAAGTTTACCAAACACATTAACCTCAGTAACTTTTACTGATAAGATAAAATTATTCAAAATGCCGGAGCTGGGCCCTATGATGCGAGCGCTAGAACTACAGAGAGTGATCGAAGACAAAGTGACGGAATGGCGCGAGAGGTCAGCGCGGGTCGCCGGCGCAACCGTGGCCGACTCTTATCAACAACCACTCAACTTCAAACGACACACACATCGACGCAAGAACAGCGCTGAAATAAACAGAATTATCGCAAAGTATTCAAGACCTAACAGGAGAGCGCACGAACCCAGCCCGAGACGCGACACTCTCCGACAACCCCCTGCGCGACCGCCGCGAACAAAGAAACTATCCCACTCCAAAACTCTGTCCAAAAGCGAAGATAACCTCGCCAATATGAGTGAGGTGCACGCCGAGCGGGACCCTTCGAATCGAGACTTCGCCCTCGCGGATTGTAAGTACTCCGCCCGGAGTTGTGAGGACGTCACCGCATTCGTCGACGTTCACGGCACCATGAGGAGCAAGAACTTCGAACAGACCAGTATACTCAACGCGAAAGTGGCGCCCAGAAATGTCCGCTCCAAATTGCACAGCATCAGCGAAGACTTGACGGTGAAGGCTTCGCCGTTCGAAGACAGCGGTTTAGAGTTACGGCAAAATTCAGAGTTCGCCACTTCGACCCCACTCGCTAATAGGAAGACTTGTCCGTCAGAAAGTTCAGTGTTTCAGAAGTGCGCGAATTATTCGAGTGTGAGTGACCTTAGGAAGGGCAGTTCTGAGCCCGACATTCTCAGCGTTAGTTCCCTACATACAGTGAATTCTACTAAGACGTTGGATGGGAAGAAGAAGTGGAAGTTGTTGAGGCCGCCTTTTCGCAAAGGTGCTTTGGACTGTTTATTTTTGTGGCGCGCGAAGAAATCAGATCAACGGCAAACGGAAAGCACATCTCGGTAAGTGACTCGCTGTTTGCTTTGTGATAAATATCGTTGTTAATTAGATCATGCTGTTATATGCGTGGAAAAATTGCAGTCCATAGTTCAGTATCATGGTAACAATGGATGTCTTATTCCAGATCGGAATGTTCCCTTTTTGTTTTTCGCACATGTTTATTTAAAAGTTCTTTTGTTCGAAGCTTTATTAATACACAATACGTCTGTGGTAATGTACTTCTTTTTTGTACACTCTTTGTGCGAGTTCAAGTCACAATGCTGTCTGTAGTTGCAGTTATCTTATACTCAGTGTGCAGAAAACTTTAAATTGACAAAAATAACATGTAAATAAATAAATTAATAATTAATTATAAAACAAACTTAACTTAAGCTAAACGAAAAACAATCTGCTGAATCAAAGGAAATTTATGTGTAAAGTATTCAACGTTATCATTAAATAGCAATTACAACGATCACTACTTAACAAATTAGTTAGGTATGCGTACTCATTATTCTTAACTTCCTCTTAAAGATAAATGAAATGTTTATAATATACATGTTATGTGGAGTATTAGGTCACGCGTATTACACTCGTAAACATGCGCAGATGCCTGAGAATGCAATGATTAATACTATGCAGTTAAAGTTAAAGATAAAAGAAATATTCTTAATCATTAATTAAACTGGCCTCATAGCTCAGTTGGTTATAACCCTGCCTTCTCCGCTGTAGGTCGTGGGTTCGATACCCACCCAGGACAAACATTTGTGTGACGAACATAGATGTTTGTTCTGTGTTTGGATGTTAAAATGTATGTATTTACAAAAAAAGTATATAAGTATTATATCAGTTGTCTGGTTCCCATGATATCATGATTTTTTTTATTTTTTTTTTACATTTCACACAGCGCCATCTTGCCCCAAAGTAAGCTAAGCATAGCTTGTATCATGGGAACCAGACAACTGATATAATACTTATATACTTTTCTTTTGTAAATACATAGGTACATATAATACATATTAACACCCAGACACAGAACAAAGATCAATGCTACAAATGTCACATAAATGTTTGTCCTGAGTGGGGATCGAACCCACGACCTACAGCGCAGAAGGTAGGGTTACTAACCAACTGAGCTATGAGGCCAGTCAATAATCATATCTATGATTTAGATGGCGCTGTGTGAAATGTCCACAATAAACAAAAAAAAATTGGCCTAAACGGTAGCAGAGTAGTGCGAAACATAGACATTTCAAATTGGAGATCGCTACTTTAAACCCGGAGGAAACTCCTTAAATTGGTTGAAGCAATTGTCCTCAAAACGGTTCAGGAAAATATAGTGAAACACGTAAATTTAATGTGCAATAATGCAATAAACAAAAATGTTTAGTCTTATTTCAATCTGGACTGGTGGTTTGCATGGTAGATCACATTTCTTTGTGGTGATAGGCTGGTGTATATGTGTGATGATAGAAGCCTGGACCGAACCAAACTCACAGCAAGTTGACACTGCAGACTGGCGGCAAGTCACAGCGAAACAGACTACTTCTTAACGATTCTAAATCCAAAAATATAATTGAGAAATGATGTCTGCAGAAGTAATAAAACTGTGTCGCAGGCATCAACGCCCACCTCCGTCCTCCCTCCCTCCTCCAATTAAAGATATAACAACATTTAACAACGTTGTCTGTTAATAATGTGCCTAATGGTTTATTTTGATAATTTGAAGATCCAAATCTCAGAATCTTAGCCGAGTTACATTTTGTTTCGGCAAGATTTTCATAGATGGCGCTGCGTACCTGATTCTGTGATTCTTATTTAGTTTTTACCTACATTCATGCCTCATTTTACAATAATTACCTATAGGGAGTTTCAGCTGACGATTACAAAACGATTATCTATATATATTTGTGAGTTTTCTGTGCTTTTGGTTCTGAAAATATTAGAAATAATCCAAATTAGCACAGAGTATATTGTTGAGTGTTATTAAATTAATATTAGTTACACGGTACTGCAACATTTCCGTTATCCTTTCAAACTTAAACTTTACTAGCTTACCCTATTTCGATAAGGGTGCATATTTTTTTTTACCAAATTGGTCTGGTTGACAAATGCAATATTATCAACCAATGCATATGAAAATTGAAACATTTTGGACGTATCGAATTCTGTAAACTCGGCTTCTGAAAGCAGATTGTCGATCCTATTATTTCATCATATATTTGATATTATTAAATTCACGACAATTTTATTCACGTAAGCTATGGGGAATGTGTTGATGATATATCAATTTGGTATATTATTCAGGCGACTATTAATATAAAGTACAAGTAATTTGGCCAAAGAAGTTATTATTCTACGGGACACAATTTGCATTTAGGTATTACGTAAATATGTTTACATTGCGACTAAACAAGATAGCACATTGTATACAACCCAACTGAAACGTTAATACCTGGATTACAACATTACAAAGTAGGCGCTAACAATCTTGCGCAAACTGAATAGGTACGCCGCGCCGCGCCGCGCGCCGGCTCTATAACTGAAAAAATTGCAGTATTTCTGCATTATCAACTAATTTTAAACTATAGAATGTAGGTATATGGTAGTTCCATTATGTGTTTAAAGTAGTTAAAAAAATTATGTGACCATTTTCGTTTGTATTGAACAAACGAAATGGACATCAGATTATGATTATTTTATTATGTCATCATTTGAATCAAATCATTAGTTTAATTCCTGTCTGATGTATTGACTATAAATTTCAAAGTTTAACTTATACATTTGTGTACAGAATTAATTAGCTCACCAAAATAAGGAGTATCTTCTCGAAGTGGTTTGAAGCGACGGACGTTTGTAATATAAATAGAAGATTCAAGGTCACCTTTATTTAATTTATCCCTGTACGTGCAAATAACTTGTTACATGACAGAACATTGTTTAATTAATTGTGACGCAAATTCATTTGAAAGTAGAATATTGTTTTTACCCTGTGACATAATTAATATGCGCCTTCGACCGCAACAAGTTCCAGATATCGCATCTATTTGTTAAAAAAGGTTTTAATTCATATGCATCACGCTTGACGTCGGAATTTAAAAACTTCTTCTCTTGGAAACAAAGCATTCTCTGCGACAGTTTTGAAACTTGTAATTGAAGTAACTAACAAGCTAACCACGTTATTTTAGCCACTTTTCTTTAGACAAGCGGATCATTTTATGGATCATTGTATGAGTACCAGAAAAAGTGACTGTCCCGATCAAAAGGGAAAGTCTGGTCTGAGACTGGGCACTACCTTTATTATTCCAATATTAATAGTTTAATGATTGTTTAGATCCTATTCTCTTATTAGATTTTGTGATGGAAAATGAAGCTGAATACAACGTAAATAATTTATTTAAATGACAAATCCCCATGGTCTGATGTCGCTTTGCATCACGACGCAAAATATATTGTATTCAAACACTCCAGTATTATGTAGTAGTCAAAGTAATAAACTGAATGAAACAGATTTAAGTATTAAAGTTGTTACAAGGAACGTTGCTGGACAAAAAACAGGAATCCCACCTTTAGGGTTTTTGGCTTTTCTTCCCCATGGTGGGTTGTATAGGGTTTAAACAGGCGTGAAACTTAGCGATAAGTACGCGTGATCTTTTGTTCTGAATAACTTATTGACGTTTCTAAGCTATTTCTTTTTGAATTCTATGGAAATAAAGTTTTTTGATTTTAGTATTGGCGACTGTATTTTATAACAGTCTAATGCTGTATCAAATTTTGTATGTTTTATTGAAACTGATATATATATATCCCTTATAACATGACATTAATCTAGCGTTGAATAACTGCGCATACCCCAGAAATATCCACAGCTTCTTACTCCATTATCAGTTACGTGATTTGCGAAATCGGTCCAAATTATTGTTTTTCTCGCTCGCAATCTAATTTATACAATTTATATCAACTTTATGCGGAAATTGTAATTCTTTGTGCGTCGATTCACTTGTTACGCTAAACTGCGTATGATCGCGATTGTACTCTTTGGTTTAATTCACTGACTCATCAGTCATGAGTTGTTAACGTTGGTACATTTTGTGACTTTGTCTGGGAACAATACCTTAGCGGTTAGTTATTCATGTTGCTTGAGAAATCAGGTCGTCAGTCGCCAGTACACATTGATGTGGACTGGCTGAAAGTTTCGTAGCAGGTTCTTATATCTTAACTAGCTGGTGCCCGCGACTTCATCCGCGTGGAATTCGGTTTTATCACGCACCCCTATTTTACCGCTCGGAAAAGTAGCCTAAGTTACTCCTTGTTACATCAGCTATCTGCCAGTGAAAGTCCCGTCAAAATAGGTCCAGCCGTTTCAGAGATTAGCCGGAACAAAGAGACAAAAATGTAAAAAAAAAAAATGTTTTGTTATTTTTGCTGTGTATACATCCATATGCACTTAGTAAAAAGTGGTTATTTTAATATTACAAACAGACACTCCAATTTTATTTTTTTGTATAGATGTTATAAAATGCGAAAGTTTGGATGGTTAGATGTTTGTTACTCAATCACGCCAGAAAGAATGAACTGACCTGGATAAAATTTGGCACAGAGATTATAGTCTAGAATAGCTCATAGGCTTTTTCTCTCGGAAAAGGCAGTGTTACCGTGGGATGACTTATTCACCGCGGGTAACACAGCGGGGCGCAGGGCGCTACATTACAAAACAAGATTTTAAGAGCAGTAGCTCCCGCCAAGCGATGTAGTACTGCCACCATGCCCCATGCCCATTTCTGCCGCCAAGCAGTAACGCGTTCGCGTTACTGTGTTCCGGTTTGAAAGGTGTGGTTGCCGGTGAAATTACAGGCACATGAGACATTCCACCTACACGTCTCATAGTTACGGGCGCATACGATGAGACTTGGGTCTTGTCGTACCTAGTAGGGGAGGATCTAAGTCGCATCGGCTGTTATGGGCCGAGGTTACCACTTACCACCAGGTGGGCCGTCGGCTCGTTCCGTAACTATATAATATAAATAAAAAAAAACAAAGTTATAATTACAACTAAACCATTTTATTTTGTTATTTACCTTATTCGGGTCATTGCTCCATGGATCGGATATGGTCATTCTAGAGCACACTTTTCCGCTTCATTCTATTTAATTATTCTTCACGCAATGTCATCAATCTTCGAATAGCTGATTGAATCAAACTTATTTTTTTAGTATTACTTGCAATTTTGTGATCTTAATAAATATACACGGTAATTATAACTACGTCTAACAACTTTATTTTCTATTGGTTTATCTTATTTCCAAATAAAGTCTGACAGTTGTCCTGATTCCCATAGTACAACTATGCTTAGTTTGGGGTTAGGCGGTTAGGCTGTGTAAAATTGACCACCAATATTTATATTTATTTTATTTTAATCTATTTATCACTGTTATCTTTAAGTTTTCGGTTACCTATATTATAAATTTGCTGAAAATCTTTTATGAATACAAAATTATATTATTTGCTATGCTCTCACCGGGAAGCTAGTAATCATTGTTCTTGTCTGTGTAGAGTTCATTCTTTACACCCAGGTTAGGGATAAAAAAAGAGTATTTATCCCATTAATTGCCTCATAAAAACTGAACATATACGTCAATGAAAGCAACCCGAATTGCGCGTTACACGTTCTATGTGGCCGTTTTACTAATTGGCGCGCCGTTTTGTCAATTGAGCGACAGTGACTGTAATCCTGAGTGATAAAGTGAACCTTAAAAACTGAAGTTGCCTCACAAAACTAATTGAAACTGGCACAGCTAAATTGTATAATTCGCCTACAAAACACATTTTTAAAACGGCGAGGTGTGAGAATATTTTTCATATCCACACCATACAGGGACGAAAGAAGAGGACGTGGAGCAAGGTTTTTCTGCACAGTAGATTTGAAGACATGGTGTCAAGTGTACAAAAGGAACCTTTTTGAGGCGCACTTTGAATATTTTACGACACTGGCTCGAAAGAAACAGTAGTGAGTTGATACAAACACCCATTCCCTATCAGGTGTTAAAAGTTGGCGGGGCAAATTTTTTTTTTATTTATTTTTTTCTTAAATTCTGTATTCAAACCAAATCACATTTACTTTTAATCGTTTCCATTGGTAGTAGTTGTAGATTTTACTATAAGAAATTAAGCTCTATGGTTCTAAGATATACACTCTCAGGTTTTTTTTAGCACCGATCAAAAGTAAAACCCCTTTTACGTTTATATAATTGAGCAACAAGTACCTACTATTTACCGTGTAATTAAACTTATTAGTACTTCTATTGTTATAATCAGTATCTATATAAGCTGAAACGATCCGCCGTTTACGTAGAGTTAGGTATTTCCAAACTACAATTCAACAATTCCAAAGAACAATGAATGCAAAAATGCAACTCGATTCACGAGATCAAAACGAGTAAATAAAAATATTAAATGGATAAGTTCTCATCTACAAACGCATGGAGCAAAAATTACAAGACAGAAAATTGTAGTCTCCTCTTCATTGAATAGAAACTATAAGATATCCAAAATAGAGTTGAAATCAATAACAACTGAACCAAAATTATATGTTAGGATGTAGGTACAAATAGATTTATCTCTCAGGAACTATTAAAAAAGTTGCTTCAAGTTGTGTTGTCTAAAGTCTAGAAGAAATTGTAGACTTAAGTTTTATATAAATGGATTCACCATGTATATAAGACTTCAGTCTCCGATAACCCCGATAAAGTTGCTACTACTAAGTAGCGTAAGCCTATAAAGCATATTTGAGTGTGTCAATTAGTCGATAAAACACATTACCCCAAAACAATCACATACGTTGATGAATCAACTACCTACGCTGCTAATTAACGCATTTGGGATTTATATGTGAAGAATTAACAATGGGCCGGCAAAAACTAGAGTAGGTAAACCCCAAGTAAACAGAGCTTACTTGTGGCATTAAGGCATCCGTGCAATTCAGTGATCCAGTCGCTTACACGGCGTACACCGCGAAGCCTGAAAAATATGTAGTTCGCGGTATTAGTGATTAAATATTATAAATTTAGATTTTTCCTTGTAAATTATTATAATAACACGTTATCTGAGAACCCATTTTGAGTGTGTGATTTGTGACAATGCCGGCACCTGAAGATCCGTGGAATTTTGTTTACAGGCGGCTGCAAGAAAACAAAATAATTAGCAGGAGAAAGTAAGATTGATCTTAGAATTATATCCAGCAATGTTATTTGAAATTATTAACGCTTCTAATGTTGAAAGTGCACTATGATAATATGCACTAATATGTATTTATGTAATAATTGAAAGTAGCCAAAATAGTTTAAAATTAAGTGATCTCAAATAGTTATCATGGGTAATCAGTAGATAATAGATGAAACAATATACATTGAATTCTTAAATAATTAAATTAGACCATCTAGTATTTGAATTAATATCATTATTCGTAGCATGTTACACACCATATAAGCATATTTAAGGTAAACTAAAAATAATATTATCTTAGCAACAAACTTGAATAAAGTTACAAAATATAATTCCAAAAGTAATTAATTTTATACAATTAGCAGCGTTATTGCTAATTTTGCCTGCTCTGGCCTAATATTTTCTAATATTGCCCTGGGCTTAAATAAATGTATACTCTAATCAAGATACAAAATGTTAAATTAAACGCATTAATTCACAATGTTAATTTGCTTACTATGCTTACAAAGTTGTCTCAATCCCTCTAGACTGGTAGACGCCCCCATTTATATCGAGCCCAATAAGTAGCTAGTGCCGCATTTCTGGCTGTAACACATTCAACTTTGCAACGCGAAGCGACATAGTAACAAAAACTGTGTCGCATTGCAATCTCGCCTTAGAAGAATTCGCCTTCCTTCCCATGGGCTATCGGGAAAGGTTTAGGCCTAAATTAAGGCATATTGTGTTTATTGAATAGTTCCCATAACATATATACAAATAAATAAAATTGGAGTGTATGTTTGTAATATTAAAATAACCGCTTTTTACTAAGTGCATATGGATGTATACACGGTACATATACAAAAACAAAAATTTTTTAAAATTTTTGTCTGTCTGTCTGTCTGTTTGTTCCGGCTAATCTCTGAAATGGCTGTACCGATTTTGACGGGACTTTCACTGGCAGATAGCTGATGTAACAAGGAGTAACTTAGGCTACTTTTCAGAGGGGTAAAATAGGGGGGCGTGGTAAAACCGAATTCCACGCGAGCGAAGTCGCGGGCAACAGCTAGTAATGAATAAAAAACTAAATCGTATGGACTCGTAACACTAGTCAAGGACGATTGTTAACATTAGTTACGTGAGTTCTCAGATACTTTTTGTAGCGACCGGGTCTAGCAGCGACCTTCGTTGCGCTCGTTGACTTTTGATTGGACCTCTAGATTACCTGCCCTCCCCCCCCATTTTAAATCTTAGAAAGGAAGGATTCAAACGTTAAATCTCTTGAGTTTCCAATATAGCGTAGAATTAGGATCGATAAATAACGATATAATGTTTGTGCGTTTAGGAAAGGCAAGTTGTAAACATAACTAGTGCTCAGCCACCCACTACATGCCAACTTTAGTCATGCTTGCCCGGTTTCCCACTCATTGTTTTTACCCCCCCACATGAAACATTTCGTGCTTTCTCTATCGTATAAAATTGGATAAGGACAAGTAGAGTGCACTGGTTTCCTACCGAGCTACAGTGATGATGTCATGCTGGTGAATATTTTGCGTGTCGAACCTCTTTGTTTCTTTGGTAACGAACACAGCACGATGATTAACACGTTAAGTACATAATGATAAGCGATAACCATTTGACATTTTAACAGTTCATGTGATATACTTACCTAACCTATCTACTAAGAGGTAATGAGTATGCTAGGTGTTGATTTGTAATTGTCAACGCGGGCGCATTTCGGTCACTATTACTACCTATATCTATACAAATAAATAAAATTGGAGTGTCTGTTTGTAATATTAAAATAACCGCTTTACTAAGTGCATATGGATGTATACACGGTTATTATATTAAAACAACATTGTTGTCTGTCTGTCTGTTTGTTCCGGCTAATCTCTGAAATGGGTGGACCGATTTTGACGGGACTTTCACTGGCAGATAGCTGATGTAACAAGGAGTAACTTAGCAACTTTTCCGAGGTTTACCCCTCGGTGCGTGATAAAACCGAATTCCACGCGGACGAAGTCGCGGGCAACAGCTAGTCTCAGTATATAAACAGGCAAAGACGGTACCATTTTCTCTACTGTTTGTGGATGTTTTCAAGTTTTCAATAATGATTATGGTCGAATCTCGACCATATGGGCAAACAGTAGCTAATTGAAATAAGTTTTTTATTTTCTTATGGCTTCGATAAAGTTGAAACATGTAAGTAGCATGTAAGATAGGTCTGTTATTATGACCTTCCATTATTCATTGTGTCTAAGATTGCAGCCTAGATGGTTTCTACTCCGCCCATCTTTATAACAAATACTTATTGTTCAACATGTTAGATAATTAACTGAAAATTGTAAAAATATGTGCACCTAACTGTGTACCTATTTAGTTAATTGAGAAATTTCATGTTCTTCGCTAGACTTCAACAAACTATTGATCAAATTGAATTTATCGACAGTATCCCTAGAACAGAAATAGCGATCCCATATATTATTGCCTTTAAAGAATCCTGACTTCAAATCTAAAACGACAAAAATCAAAAATTAAACCCTTATGTCGTGGCCGAATTATATACGCCATCCGTTCGTTCCCCATCGCGGCTCTAGTAGATGGCAATGGGGAAGGATGACTCCTGGGTATCTACTGTGAAAGACTGTGTAACAGCTTTTTTAAGTTACCTTCAACTAGACAACTTTCTGACGAAAGAATGTGACAGTGAATACCCACCAACCTATTTTTGTTTATTAATTATATCATACGATATCATTAGTCTCTTAAGTCCGAAGTAAACCGATAACGGTGTAACACGTAATCTTGTCTTTTTCGAGCGAGATTTCATGAAACTGAAACACAATCCGTCATGTAAATTAGCTTTGGCACAGGATGCGCCTTATCATTCTCCAAATGTTTGCATTGTGATGATGAGGGACTGTGCCGTGCCGTGTACCGTGTTACAAAAGCACGTGTGGGCATTGCGGCTCGCTTAGTTAGAACAGCGAGCGTCGCGATCGGCCGTGTGCGTGGAACGTTCAGTCGCAGCCACCTTGAAATCTTGAATTACGTCAGTCGGTTCCGTTCCGCCGCTAGTCATTATAAACAAACTGCTTTGCAGAGTGTTTACATCAAAAATTGCGGGATACTCGCGAAAACTTGCCAAGCATGTATAGCTTGAATCGAAAGTGCACGAGTGTCAGTGACCGCTGAGTGAGATTTAGTCTCGATTCAACTCGGTGTTAGCTTAGTGAATAACGCTATTTCCGTATGCTGTTCAGTCTCATGAAGGCGGTGTTTTGTCTTGTTTACGTCACTGGCCCAACAGCTATGAGTCTTCCATTAAAGTGATTCATTGCTCAAATCGATGAGGGTACATATCTGCATCTTGGCATCGGGATAGACGTGTTTTTCTTCCGTGACGTGTCGGCTGTGTTTGAACAATTTCTCAATAAATATAAAAAAAAAGTGTCTCAATATGGATGAAGAATCTATGTGGAAAGGTTTTTATGAAAAGCTGCAGCAGCAAAAATCTGTGGAAGAACAAGTGCACGATACCAGGTGGGTTGAAAAGTTTGAAATATAGGCATTTTTTTTTATCAACGCCCTACATCTTTCGATGGAGGCGCAACAAACAGGAATTTGCGAATACTTTAATTTAGTGTTACAAGATGTGATTAGATTACCTGTATAAGAGTTTATATTAGGTTAAGTTTACGGTAGGACCAAATATATAGTGCACAGTATCTCCAGGGAAGGATTGATACCACATCTTTCTGCCGCTATCGCATTATTGTTCCGGTTTGGAGGATGTGGGAGCAATAATTACAAGTACATGAGACGTTCCATCTATAAATACCTCAGATAAATGCGAACTTAGTCTATACGACCCTTTCCTATACAATGAGTGTATATGCATAATGTTTTACTAGGTATCTACTGAGCAACAGCCGTTGTGATGGAGCTCAGTATTCTGTGAGCAGAATGAGCGTTTTAAATACCTATGTGCTCCGCAATACATGTATTTTATATAAACAATAGTTTTGCTAAGACACGGATGGCGAAAATTAATGGACGTATGAAGCAATATTTTCTAAAAGAAAATTGAGTGACTAAAGACTGACCATATTTTTTTTGTGCTATAAATTGAAATTAGGAGGCCATTTTTATAAAATTATTACCTATTAAGGAAGAAAAAGATTAACAGGAGAAATAAAAAGATTGTATAAGCATAGAGGAAAATAAGTTTTAATGTAGGTATACCTACTACATAAAAACCTTTTAGGAAAAACCTCATTTTTATGACGACTACAAGGCTGAGTTTGGGAGAAAAAAATTAGGTGAGTCGGATATCTACGATTAACACTTAATACTCTAAAGTGTTAATCGTAGATATCCGACTAAAATCTAAAGTTTAAAGTATAAGACACATAAAATATTTTACAATGGCCTTTGTCTGAGATGGCTCATAATTGTTGACCGGTCAAAACCAATGGCATTTTTATTGTGATGAATTTTAGCCAGACCTGACATCTCCCGAAAATTAAACGCACAGGTACGGTACCCTCATGAAGCCAAATGTAAAAAAGTAAATGCCTTTCAAATTATAATTGGATGATAAAAGTACAAAATTCGTTTCGTATTCAATTTCACGGTTATGTTTCTAAATTTGACATCAGATGGCGCTGCTTTGTGATACTGTTCCAACGTTATACAGATTGTCATTATGAATATGACATTGACGTACATTCACACGCAATCTGGAACTTCAATTTTGATTGGTTTTAGTGTAGAAATAGTCGAGTCAAACGATCAGCTGTCTCTGATTCGTTTGGGCAAATAAAATTGTGAAGTCTTTTTTCGGCCGGGTGCAGATTTCAGTGCTTTTATCTACTCAGATTAGACGGTAAACACTCGCGCGTTGAGATAAAGTCACGTTGTTTTTCACTTCTACAGTCAGTTATCAATCCTCTCGACTCAGGAATGGATATCTTGCGAGCGGGAACTACCAGGCACTTCAGACTATATCTAACACAGTGCAGATATATGCATTTACTCAAGAATCAAGCGTATGTGAATGGGAAATGGGTGAAAGCCGGCAGCAATGCCGTATTTCCCGTGCTCAATCCGGCAGACGATAGCGTCATCTCAGAAGTACCGGACATGGATGCAAACGACACCAAGGAGGCAATCAAAGTGGCCTCTGACACTTTCAGAACATGGAAGGACACTACTGCGAAGGAAAGATCCTACATCCTCCGAAGATGGTACGACGTTTGCGTGAAGAACACAGATCATCTAGCCGAAATCATTACAGCGGAAGCCGGGAAACCATTGTCTGAAGCGAAAGGTGAAGTTGCTTATGGAAACTCATTCTTGGAGTGGTTTGCCGACACTGCCCGTCAAATCAATGGTGAAATAATCCCTAGTCCCTGGCCCAACAAACAAATACTTTTGAGCCGTCAACCCTTGGGTGTTGTTTCAATCATTACACCATGGAACTTCCCCTTTGCTATGATCACTCGCAAGGTCGCAGCTCTCATGGCCGCTGGCTGCACTTGTGTAATAAAACCTTCGGAAGATACTCCACTTGCTGCGCTCGCGGCCGTCGCACTCGCCGAGGAAGCTGGCGTACCCAAGGGAGTAATTAATGTTGTCACAGCTAGTAGAAAAAATGCCCCCGCTGTTGGCAAAGTATTGTGTGAAGATGATAATGTTGGCTGTATCTCATTCACGGGATCAACCCATGTTGGCAAAATATTATATGGAATGGCTGCTAAAGGAATCAAAAGGGTGGCTTTGGAATTAGGAGGAAATGCTCCATTCATAGTGTTTCCTTCTGCTGATATTGAGCATACATTAGACCAGGCAATGTTGGCCAAGTTCCGCAATAATGGTCAAGCTTGTATAGGGGCCAATAGATTTTTGATTCATGAGGATGTTTTTGATAAGTTTGTGAATGGGTTCAAAGCCCGCATTAGCCAAAAATGTGTACTTGGGCCAGGAACGAAAGCAGGTGTCACTTGTGGTCCTCTTGTCAACATGGAACAGGCCAAGAAAGTCTCCGATCTAGTATCTGATGCTATGTCTCAGGGGGCAAAAGCGCTAATTGGAGGAAAATTCAATAATGAACTTGGAAACAAATTCTATGAATCAACACTTCTGGTTGATGTGAAGCCTAACATGAAAATTTATACTGAAGAAATATTCGGACCTGTTGCCTCATGTCTGAAATTCAAAACTGAAGATGAAGTTTTGAAAATTGCAAACAGCACAAGAAGCGGTCTTGCCGCTTATGTTTTCACAAAAGAGCTTGGTCAGGCATTCAGAATGTCAAAGAATCTTGAATTTGGTATGGTGGCTATAAATGATGGAATTTTATCAGCTCCGGAACCTGCTTTTGGGGGCATAAAGGAGTCTGGCATCGGTAGGGAAGGGAGTAAACATGGAGCAGAGGAGTATACCGACATAAAATATACACTTATGTCTGGATTAGACAAGTGATTGTGAAAAAATATGAAAACATAATTATAAAGTAATCCACATCAAAATCTTGATATCAAAAATATTTACTTTAATATTATGCCATTTTGTGAATTAAGGTATTACTGTCAATACTAGATTATAAGTTGCATTTATGAGATATTTTAGTGTTAAGAGTGGCGATCCTTTGAATGACATAGATGTAGTGGCTATATATTTTATAATGTTGTGATCTTGCCAATCATTCCAGTCTTCCAATATTGTGATGATATTAAAAAAGTATGCTGTAGATAATAATGACATTCAACTGAATCTTTAACAGATTTTTCTGACTATATCAGTGCAAGATTTTATATGAATCCGAAGCTCTGTTAATGAACATATGTAAGTCACATTTATTGAACCATTGTTATTTAACTATTGTTATTATAATAAAGATCATTAGTATAATATGTATTTTTTTAATTTCTAACATCCTTCAATCCCCTAAGTAATTAGCATCCCATGGGCATGAATTCCTTAACTAAAATGGTAAATATTTTTTATTTCTGTTCGCCTGCATATTAAAAATGATATGACTGATTGACGTATATTTTCTACAGAGTTCAAGAAGTAGACAATGGATTCTTTGAGAAGTTTGGATCGATACTCAAGCAAGCGTCACAGAGGGCAGCCCTTGAGGAATCTACGCCGCTAGCGCCGTTGAAAGAGGCAGAGGAGCAAGATGGCGAGCAGAAAGTGGAAGCAACACAGACAGAACTACAGGCAGAGGGTATTCGTGATTCGGACAGTGGGAATGGAACTCTTCTTGACACTGACTCTGAACCGGACGAGCATGAGAAGATCGACCGGTACATAGAGGCCATTGGATGGAATGTGAGTGTTTTATTGACATTTTTATTACTCCTCTCCTCTGGAAGTTTTATTACACGTTATGGAAGATTTGCGTTATTTTGAGATACCTACAAGTTTTATGTTAAAGGTTGGTCAATATTTTCCTAGTTTATTACGCAGTTAATCTTGGATGGACTTTCAAATTAGGTATTATGGGTATTATTTATATCAATTTAAAATCTTAGTGAATTAATGTAATTACATCCTAATAAATACATATTTACGTAATACATAGATAAATATCTACACACACATTAACGCTCAGAACAGACATAAATCTAGTTTATTTATACAAAGTTTGTCCAGGATAGGAATTGAACCCACGGCCGCGCAAAACGCTGAGTAACTACCAGCAAACTGAGCTGTAAGAATACCTATTATACCAAGTTCATGGCCTGCAGGTTACCAGGTACCTTAGTATCGGTACTACCCTTAGCCAAGCAAAATCCACTTTCCACTACTTACTACTTTCCAATTTATACAAATACATAATTTGTAATAGAACTCGCATTCCTCTCGTCACAGACGTTACTCATGAAGGATAAAATTACAGATAGTAACATCATGTCTAGCCTGAAATTATTATTTAATTTGCTACCATCAAATAAGGTAGTGGTTAAAAAAGATATCAATACCATGTTCATATTAAAGGCCAATACAGTTTTGGTATTCATCATAGCAAGTAACGGACGCACCAATAGATCCATCATCGCGTTCAATTGATTGTTATCTACGTCACATACAACACAGTTCGATGTAGGACAGCAGTAGAAATCTAGACGAGTAGCTGCCTATTTATACTACTTGTAGTTGCCGGTTTATACTTTTTGTTCAGTAGCAGTAGAACTTACGGCAAATTCTTCCGGGGATACTGCCACCATACCCATTTCTGTCGCCAAGCAGTAATGCATTCGCGTTACTGTGTTCCGGTTTGAAACGTGTTGCCGGTGAAATTACAGGCACGAGACATTCCACCTTCACGTCTCAGTTACGGGCGCATACGATGCGACTTGGGTCTTGACTTACCTATGAAGGGGACCAGTTCGTATTCCGTTTTATGGGCAGATGTTACCACTTAACACCAGGTGGGCCATCTGCTCGTTCCGTAACTTAATCACATAAAAATAAAAATACTTGTTATTACCAATAGGAATTCCACTGAATTACTAAGTGCAATTTAGAATGTACATACGGGTCAGTACTCATTTATTTAAACGCGAAAGTCTTCACAGATCCACGTGACATTTCGCATGAAATACTCGACCGTAAAGACATATAAAGGCTTCTTTTTATCCCGACACGAAGCGGTCGAAGCCACGGGCTGTACGTAGTCGGAAAATAAAGTTTTCTTTCAATTATGTTGCATTTGAACTAGACATTGGACTATTATTTCTGTAAAATTAGGTCGGCGGTATCTGTATGCAACGGAACGTTCCGGCGACATAACTTGTGTTTCGTTTTCATGGGCACGATTCCAAAGGGACTATACCTACGACTGTCGGCGACGTGTTGTTATGCGTTTGCCTTGTTAGAAGCGCTACGGTCTCATTTAAATTCACGACTTGTGAACAAAGGCTCGCTTCTGTCGTATCAATAATTCTTTGCATTGATGACGTTAACTGTTCGATGTATGTAATGTCTGGTATCGGGCGCATACTTCATCTCGTCTGCTCCATCTCTGTGGCATATTGCCAGCGGCATTTTACTTTTCCCAATCACTTTGTCAACTTCTTCAAGGTTATTCGCAATGGCTATCGTTACAAGATGTTGTTATCCAATGTCGTTCCCCTTGGATACATTTGGAATCTGAAAAATATTATTTCACTGTTAGGTGAATTTTGGGGAGCGTGGTGGCCTATTGTACAGACTCCCAGAGTTTCAGTCCCGAGACAGTTCATTGGTTCAAATCCTGATATGAAACCTGAGTTTTTTTTTAATTTGTGAGCGCAATACCTCGTTCTCTAAAAGGTGAAGGAAAATGATGAAAAAGCTGGCCTATCCTGGAACAAATTCGAAGATATGTGACAATTGCACGAAAGGAGTCTCTTTCAAGCGCACTTCAATCCTTTCACCACATTGGTTCCATAGAGTATGATAAGTAGGTAGTAATTAGTAGCTGTTTTTTTTTGCAATGATCGTCTTTTGGATTAGTATTTCTGACAAGAATATCAGTTTCCAACAGGTTTTTTTGACATGCAAGCTTTTATAGAGTTCGACTATCAACAGTGACGATTTCGTTTAATTTGATCGGTATTATGACTAAGAGTAAAGGATTTAGTCAGAACAGATAACACGTCCTGTTATTTAAGTCAAGTGATTCGGAATATTCTAAATTTGCAATGAAAATTTTCTATTATCTCCCTGCTTTATCGAGGAATTGCTGTTAGTTGCATGCTGTTTATTTCACAGTACATTAGTTACGTCATCTACAGGCCTGTCTGCCTTCTCAAAGGATATCTCTATAATGGTTTACTATGTTTCAGTGTTATAATGATAAACCTAAACTACTTTAGATCGCTTGTTTTGCTATGAGCTAGAAAATGAAATAGATTTCTATTAACTTATCTTCCATATGAAGTAGCTATTAAATTAGGTGTTATGTAAATAAATTGAGCTAAACTGTAACAGTAGTTCCGTTCCCGGCGAACATAAACGCACGTGGTGAATAAAATAAATAAATCGCCCAAGGCGTGCCTGTTGCTTGCCCGAAACAGAAGAACCTTGACAGTACCTACTTACGTGCTGAACCACACGAAATTATGATAAACATTCTCTAAATATCTGTTTTTTGGAAGAAACGGTTGCGCGCGCGTGGTATCGTGAGGGGTTTTCCATTGATGAGAATTATCAAGCCACTCGCGCGTGATATGAAGGCAAGTAGTTGCCATCAGATTCTGAATTACTCAAAACAGACAAAAATAGTTCACACACTTTCCGATGCCACTTTGGGAGCAATTATCGATTGTGAAAAATCAAGGAACTGTTGCACTAAGAAAACAAACATGATATCTGCCGCTAATCGGGTTCGAGTGCTGGATTCGTTATAGAACTTTCTTGCGTTGTTTGCCTATAAAACTTTCGGTAATATAGTGCTTTATTATTTTTTTGCTATGAAGAGGGTAATAAATCCGCAATATCCATTACCAAAGGCATTATATTTGATATAGAGAATCTAATAGGTGTATTAAAATTTCGACATTCACCATAGGTATCATTGATACGAGGAGTCGTAAAATATTTTATTCTTGAGCTTGTAAGCTCAGGAGACAGGAAATGGCGGGATACCATTCTAAAAACGGCGATGCGAGACGTTTGAGGTGTTTGAAAAATATTTTGGACAATACTTTTTTTCTTCAGTTCAGTTCGCATTCGTCTTCGTTGTAGGCGCTTTGCAAAAATAGAATTTGGCGGCAGTGGCGGTTCATTCCCGACTCCCGGCCGAACTTCGCCAGTGCACCGGTAGCTCCCACTCCATACAAATCGGTTTCAGCACTCGCCGCATTCTGTGTCTCTGTTCCCGGGAATGTTTGATTCGTAACTCATGACAGTGGCCTCGCGGCTCTCTTCGTATTCCTGGGAATTAAACTAGTGTTTTTGTGATTAATGTGTTTAGTGTGTCAGTGAAAATGAATGGAATGGGAACTCTTCGGACTCGGTTTAGAGGTGTGAAGAAGGAACTACTGGAGCGGCAGACAAGTATGCTGATACTGTCCATGACCGTGGGTATTCCAAATCACACGTTTTATTTCGGGACCAATGAATTATTCCTTGGTTCAAGGTTCTTTTATTTACCCTACTATACAGAAATGATCTTTATGTTGGAGAATGAATTAGAATTTTGTTATTTATTGACATTATTTTAGAAGTATCTTTCATTTTACAACTACGTTCGATTAGATGTAGCAATGTTCTGAAAGGAAAATCTTTCACAACTGAATGGTTTCGTGCTTCAGATGTCACTATACATTTTTTTTATCTTGGATCCATTTTTACACACATTTGCGGTTACACGAATTTGCTTATCTATAAATAATTTTAAATATCAATTTAGACTGCGGAAAATATATTCACGATGTCCTATAATTTTAGTTAGTTTTGCTTTGAAAACCTTTCCTTATTTATTGGGAACAGACTAAGCTAACCCGCAGTCAGGGTCTTTCCCAAGATCGTTGAATCATTAAACCACATTCGACAAGCGAGCTTCGTGTGATCAATCACACGCCGGTTATGCAAATACAAAGGCATTCGCTCCGTAACCAACGACGCGGTAAATCGAAAACACTAGTTTCCTAGCTTTAGGTGAGATCAATAAGGTTCCCACGTCGGCGCAGTAACCCTGCAAACTGCAGATGGTCCGTGCACTTACACAACTACTGGTGTCATGTCATGACATTTGGTTTCGGTCGCGTGGCGAGGCCACCGTGGTGCTCCGCCACCCCTTCGCAATCGATGAATCGTTGTTAGGCTTCAGTGTGCGGCGGGATTGTTCGCGCTTTGGTGGATTTTACAGCTGGTTTATGAAATTGAGATATTATTATGACACTTCGGTATGCTGTTCAGTTGATTGATTTTTAACTGTGATTATTTGCGTCTGGTAATTGAACACTTGGGTCTGAAGGCATGGAAAACTCGGATATCAATACGTGTAACAAATTATGCGAATTTTTATTACAGCGGGAAAATACTTGTGAATCACGCCAACACCTGACAAGGTAAAGTACCGAGAGTTAATTGCTTTGTTAACTTTCAGATCGACGAACTTTACCTGGAGATTCTGTATGAGATACTGCACAATGTGGGCGGATGCGACGTAGGGTGCGAAGTGGGACAGCTCTCGATGCTGTCCTACGTACAGGAAGCTTTCAAAATCTCTAACGACAAGCACAATGAGCTGATGACCAAAGCTGAAGCGAAGGAACCGCCAGAACTGATGCTCAACGTGGAAGTGGTTGAGGCAAAAGACTTGGTCCCGAAGGATCCCAACGGTCTTAGTGATCCGTTTGTGACTATTTACATGATGTCGAATTCCTCACAGAGGTACAATTCGTCGGTAAAACAGTCTACCCTAAATCCCGTTTGGGAGGAACACTTTTCTTTGTAAGTATAATGTTATTCATGGATAAATTTATTATTTAAAAAACACTTTATAATCCCAGAATGATAGTGGTTACTTATATCAGTTTAGATATTCTTAATATTTTTTTAATTACAGTCGAGGATAAATAAAATAGTCGTAATGTATTCAGGTCTCATAGCTCAGTTGGTAGTAACTCTGTCTTCTGCGCTGTAGGTCGTAGGTTCGATTCCCACCCAGGTTTATATTTGTGTGATGACTACAGATGTTTGTTCTGTGTTTGGGTTTTAATATGTATTATATCTGTATGTATTTACAAAAAAAGTATGTATTCTATCAGTTGTCTATTTCCCATAATACAAGCTATGCTTAGTTTGGGGCTAGATGGTGCTGTGTGAATTGTCCACATATATTATTTCTTAACTCCACACATTCTGGTTTTTATGATAAGTAATACATTGTTGATACGTTTGGTTTACGACACCTAATAAATATGTTTTATAAGTCGTTCTCATAAACTTAAAAGAAACGTAATTTGAATATTTACATAATAATACTATGCCAGTTTTGTGTGCAATATGTAGTTCTAAGTGTTACTTGAGTGTTTACTTGAGAACGAATTTCCATTATTTAACCAATATTTCTTGAAAACACATTTATTTAGTCTTTATAGGTATTCTATAGGGCCTAACTCAACAAGGTTTAATCCTTGAGCTTAAAAGTTCTCCGCAACAAATAAAAACTTTTGTCTTTAAAATACTCGGGGTGTAAGCGCTATATACACAGTATTAAGCAGCTTGTGGGTGAATCATTTTTATGTTTTGTTTTTAGAATTTGTTCGAAATATGTCTCATTAACGAAGTATTTTTATTACAGACCAATGCCTGCGAATTTCCACGAAGATTCATTATGTTTAGAAGTATGGTAAGTATCTTTTGTTATAATCATGGTTAATTGTAACCCCAGTAACTTAGATACTGATAAATATTTAATTACTGCTACTGCTGATAAGGTAATAACTTGAGTAATGGGTTTATTTTCCGGGAACTAAATAACCTGACTAATATTTTAATTACACAAACAGTTTTGTACCTAATTACAATACATATACATTATTTAGAGATACAGAGACATACACAGAGATACATTATTTAGGCTAGTACGAAATCGTACATTGAGTACGTAATGAGTACATTTTAACCAAACTGCTTCACGTCAAGTTATGAGATTTGACTGACACAGTATTAATTGATACACCTATTTTTATGTTACTGTACAACTGGCTACAATGTGACTTTGTCATGTGGCTCTCTGTAGTCAGTAAGCTGCAGGGATTAAATTTGGCACATATCTTCGAATTTCTGTTTTTAGTTCATTCCGGTTTCCTCCCTACGTTTTTCTTCTTGAGAATTTGGTGATGCGGACATAAATTATAGCTAAAATCTCATTGGGAACGTCTGGATTTGAACCAGAGATCTTCGGATTGAA
The DNA here is from genome assembly GCA_947359385.1 of Chesias legatella. NCBI lineage: Eukaryota > Metazoa > Arthropoda > Insecta > Lepidoptera > Geometridae > Chesias > Chesias legatella. Next base: position 7,266,477 of record OX375766.1, read on the forward strand.
ACACTGGTACTGGACACTCTCATTGTTTTACTGACATGGTCTGAAGTTGGAGATGATATTTGATAGGCACGGAGACGAAAACCAAAACTCAGAGAGTTTCAGATTGCTCCAAGTAAAAAATTTTTCTAGCACCATTTTTATGAGAAGCTAGCCTAAAAATCGAATGTTAAATCTCACTAAATTTGAGTTACTATATTAGAGTAGTTCTATAACTACCTTCGAAGATACCTTGAATACAGCAACGAACCAGTCGATCTATCGATCTGTTTGTTAATCGTTTATTCATAATGCTTAGCCTATAGGGATCTATGAAAAAAAAATGGTTGTCTGTAAAGTCGGTTTACTGACGATAGTTGAACGTGTCAACGTCTTAAGAAAATACTGATGGAATGGTAGCATTTTTCAAAAGAAAATTTTAATTTCATTTGTTTAATAGATTTTTATGTATATATGCACTTGATACTCGATCAAAACATGTAAATGTAAGTATTAGCAGCTGTCCACGCAGACGCATCGCTCACTCAAGTAGGAGAGAGACGGATGTCGAACGCTGCCGAACGCAAAGGCCGATTGTGCTTCTTTGTCGCTCGTTCCGCGCTCTCGCTTGCACTTGCACAAGCCTTACATGGAACGCCTCAGAGCGAGGTAACGCCGCATGAGTCATGTTTTTTCGTGCGTGCAGCCGGCTCTATCGAATTATAAGACGTTGACACGTCAAAAAATACAACTCTGACAGAATAAAGAATAGATAAACTTCGATTACAGTATTTGATATAACTTTGAAGTTGGGTGCTACGGTTTTGTCTCTTGCCATGCACATAGACATAGAAAAAGTCAACAATATATAATACATTGGTTCTTAAAGGCTAACTTCAACAGAACTGAACTAAGTTAATTTCTCATGATTCACGACACCTACTTTTCCATACTTTGTCCTCATGGTAGTTATTACTACGATGAATTGATTTGATCAATCTTTTAGGGACTTCGATCCCGCAGAAACCGTCAAAGAGAAGATGACCAAAATCTTTGACGTGAAAGGAGTGAAGGGCTTACGGAAGCTAATGAAAGAAATTGCAATAACGGCTTCGACTGGGAAACACGACAATGAGCTAATCGGAACTGCTAATATACCACTCAAGGTGAGATGTTACATTGTATACTATTATTAATAACATTACAAACTATGTTATGAACATTATATTTAGAATAAACTGAACATTTGACATCGTTTCTAAACTCCTAAAATGTTATACTGCAAGATAAATAAATAACTATTTATAAAATTTCTAAATTTTATGAACTGATAAATGATTATGGAAAGCTGCGATTGAAAGACAATTTATTCGTTTTTGAGTTGATTTGCTTAAGAAAAACAGGCAAGCGTGTATATGGTTAATCTATATGGCCTTAAGTTATTTTGTGGCAGTTGCAAATTATCACGGAAAAGCTCTCTAAAACAAAGATCATGATAAACCATTCTGTATGTTCTCAGGTTTCACATTAGTTCCAACTAACTAATCAATCGAACTAATCGATAAATCAATATAGGCCTCAGTTGGTAGTAACTCTGCCTTCTTATTCTCTATTCTTATTTCGGGTCGTGGGTTCAATTCCCACCCAGGACGTGGTTGTTTGTTTCGTGTGTTTGTTCGGTGTCAGGGTTAATATATATTTATATGTATGTATTTTAGATAGATTCAATCAATATTTCTTGCAGTCAATTCCAGCGGGTGGAATGGTAATGTGGTTCAGCCTAAGTAAGAAAAGCAAACTGCGTCGCCAGGGTGTTGTCAAAGTGCGTCTAAACTTTTCATCGGAGAAAAACTCCCAAGTAGCTGCGCAGGAGCACAGGCATCTACTGAGAATACTGCTGCTGCATGAACTCGAGAATTCCAAGGTAATAATTCAGATTTTATTAATAAAGATATTAATAATTATAAATTAAGGTAATTTACACCTACATGCTCTTGTCAGGTATGATTTTGTTACCTTGTCGAATAAAAATACTACACAACATCCAAATTCAATCGCATAATAATTAAAAAGACATTGACTGTTTTCAATAACATCCTGTGCGTATTTTACGAAAAGTTTACAGAATGCAGATTACATCTTAAAATGTTGTATATTTTTAACAATTTTTTATTTATTTGTATAAATCAGGCAGGCAGCAACACAGTATTAATAATATACTAGTCAATTTCGTAATTTCAGTAGTAATAATCCTAGTAGTACCTGACGAATGGAATCCTAAATGTGAGATCTAAAGATTCTGCAGTTTCAATTGACGTAGTTGTGCATCAGATTGATACACAATTAGCATAACAGCGGTTCAGTCAACTTAACCTACATTTTGACTGCATTTGCTTTGTACAATCTCAAGATGTTTATTGTATGCAATAAATATAATCAAGCCTGAATGCTGGGCTGTCTATAGCCGTGCTGTGGCTTCACCCGCGTGGAATTAAGTTTATGTCTATAAGAGCAACTACATGGTTTATATTTTATCAATTTGTGAATTAACCTTAAGATCGCCTGGTTTATCCACGCAGGGCCAAATATGTCACGAGCACGCACTTCGAATATTTAGTAGATTCGTACCTACAATTATCCATCATAAAGAGACCAAAATCAATATTTCGGCAGGCTTCATAGCTCAGTTGGTAGTAGCCTTCTTCGCTGTAGGTCGTGGGTTCGACTCCCACTCAGGACAAACATTTGTGTGACGAATCTAGATGTTTGGTCTGTGTGTAGGTGTTAATAAGTATATATTTACAAAAAAAGTATGTATGTAGTCTATCATTGTCTGGTTCGCATGATACAAGCTATGCTTAGCTTACTTTGGGGCTAGACGGCGCTGTATGAAATGTCCACCAATATTTATTTATTTATATTAATGGCCTTTTTTTAAATTACAACTCAGTTACACTGATATGATGTGTGAGAAACGGGTGATTAAACACAAAAATCTGTGAATGAAAAGCTAGCGTAAAATAGTTCAGGAGTATCTAGTGTTTGTTTTAATAGTGGAATATTACGTGACATTCTTGCGTGTGTAAGTAAAATTTACGGTGGCATAATTAACCCTGTACGGCGGCGTTCCGCCTGATGGGATCAAGAACTTATAATGACCATGAGACCTACATCGATGGTTATGGTTTTCTTTCGGAAATCATGTGACACTGACTAGCTTATGATTTTTGGGTCTAGGAGATGACAGTTTCCTCACGATATTTCCCTTCACCGTTGATTAGGAAAGCGTCGTGATGTTTATAAAGTGGTATACGCACATACAATTTCTTTCAATCGATTAACTTATGTTTCCCATCTGGATTTGATTCAGCGACCTTCAGATTGAAACCTGTACAAGTGAAAAATAAGGCCACAACGTTCTCCGAAAAATAATATATTTCCATACTCAGGTAGCGCCCTACTGGTGGTGCGGCAACTTCAGCTCCCAAGCGGAAGCCATCATAACACAGCACGCAGCTCAAAGCGGTCTGACCCAGCAGGACACAGCCCTTGTCCAATGGTGTGTCTACTGCGCCGTCACACCCGATCACCCCCTCAGCTTCGCTCTCTTCAACACCTTACTTGACAAGATCTCCAAACCGGTCAAATCTGGTAAGTTACATACTAGACAATCTCAGAGGGCTAAAGCAATGGATCAACCCCCATGTCTAGTGGTGTCTATTGCGTCGTCATCCCCAATCACTCTCTTACTCTTAGCTTTGTTCAATATTCTACTCGCCAAGTTCTCATCGCCGATATCTGGTAAGTTAGCACTGAAATGGTCTTATGGATAGCAAAGATAATAAGCTTTACTTTAGCCTACCCATAAGCCAGTAGGTCTGTTTGTCCTGTAACCTTATTCCAAAAATCTGCCATCTTGTCAAATCTGCTAAATTTGTGATAGAAGTGGTATTGCTTTTAATTTCGACGGTAAAATAAATATATAAGAACCCTCTTTTTCTTTTTTTTTTCACGATCCATCAATGTTCACGACTTACAGCTACAAAATTACATCCATTTTACAGGCCGTGCGAGTGGTGGAGATATTACCACCTTTGTAAACATGCGCATAAATTGATTGAATAAAGACAGGCCTTGGTCATTACTAAATGCAATTGTGCACTTTCAATATTTCTATGGGTTCAAAGCAAAGTGTTACGAAAAGGGGTAACTTAATTTATTCTGTGACAGAATATACTCATAATTTGAAATCTATTTGTTTCGGACAGTCTGATTTTTGCAGTTGTACTATGCACTATCAAAGCAAAAAACGGTGCTAAATGCCTATTTGTACAATACGAATTGGCTTGTAACTTTTTAGAGGCGCTGGGTATACAAAAGCTTTGCTGCATTTCGTGGCAATGTAAGACACGGCGCAAATCTGTAGGGCATTTACTTTTCAAACCGTCCATGGGACTAGCAGAATCGTTTTCGTTTTCAGGATTAATCAACGAAGAGGACGTCAAGCTATTCTGGGACGGCGCGAAGAAACTGGTTCCCACGTGCTTCAGTCGCGTCAGGAAACTCAGGAAGAAGACGGAAGACGACAAAGCGGTCATGAAAATGCTTAGAGAGGTTCTCAAAATCCTGCACAAACTGTCCGTTTTGGACGTTCCCGAGACCGTAGACTTGTTTCCAGAAAACTTGTACGGCTGGTTGAGAGAAAATAAAAATCAAGAGCGGTTGACGATTCACGACGTGTTGCAACAAGCTGTAGTCCAAGGTGCTTCGGATTGGTTCGTGCATATCCTGGACCACAACGAATGCAAAGATAAAACCGAAGAGTCCACGCTACAGCATCTGATTAAAGTGATACAGCTCGTTCGCTCTGATTTGCAAAAGGCTGTAGAGTATTACGACAGAATCTTTGTTGAGTAAGTAAACTAAACAATTTTATACATCTCAACCAAGTGTAAAGAAAATTATACCTTATTTTCAAGGTGTATGGATCTGTTTCCTTAGTAAGTAGTAATAACCCGTCTAGCTCAGATGATTCATGTAATGATCGTGTATTGTTCTTTTAATAGCCACACAGGTCAGTTACTAATGAGGCAAATAGTTTCGCGACAGACTTATCATTAGCTTCATTGTTCTCAATTTGCCGCTCTAATATATATGACAATGCTAATGTGAAATTAATAACGTAATTTTCATGTTAATGACGACACTTCGGGAACAAAAAGTTTTTGGTTGTAAAGACTAATAATTCGATATAATGTCAAGGTGAAAAACCTAGCTCTCTGCCTATCTATCCGGGGAAAGAAAGAAAAGAAAGAAAAACATTTATATGACACGCCAAAAAGATAAAATCATTTAACAAAGCACTTAAAAAAACATACATAGGTATAGGTAACACAGTATAGGTAATATAGGTACTGTTGTAATAACAATAATAGGTACATCAAGCAAGTAATTATAAGTACCTACCTACCTATTTCGTTATAGCGGTCAAATGGGTCGATGCCGCAGCATTATGCCTATTATGGGAACAGGTGTGACTAAGATATAGAAGAAGAAGAAGAAGAAGAAAAAATATTTATTGCTTAAACTAATAATACATTTTCAAAAAAAAAAAACATTGCAAAGTACCAGACTAAATTATTCAGACAAAATATAAAATTATCTATATATTTTATAAGTATGTAAGCCAACATTAAAATAAACAATAGATATATGTAACATTAAGAATTAAACATATTCAAAAAAAGTGCAAAAAGTTTACTTTACAATAAATAAAATATATTTTAAGCAATGGGAGTACGCTCAGCAAGAAACTGATCAAATTCAAGGAATCTGTTCAGCGCTGATTTTCAGTGTACCCCTATCGACAGATTTTCGTCGACTAATAATTGTCTTTGGCCGGTGCGTCATACTCTAGTTTGCTATGTATGGTTTAAAAGGTTTTCAGCTTGTTGTATGAGGGCAGTGTGTGTTGTGTGTGTGGTGTGTGTGTGTGTGTGTGTGGTGTGTGTGTGTGTGTGTGTGTGTGTGTGTGTGTGTGCGTCTGTGTGTGTGTCTGTGTGTGTGTGTGTGTGTGTGTGTGTGTATGTGTGGGTGTGTTGCATTTGTGAGTTAATCTTTATGTTGACGTGTAATGGAGCATGTTATAAATATCAGTTAAGTATTTGTGACTTTAAAGGACGTTTCAAAGTTTCTTTGCTGTCTGTTCAGAAGCATAACTTTGTATTTACTACTAAGATATAGAGGATATCTAGCCTTCAAAAAATCAATCTTATTTGCCAATTATTATTCTCTCTCTCAGCATCATGAACTTCCCATATCCGAAGACGCTATACGGGTTGTACGAGAGTAAAATAGCCTCCCTGGTTGAGCCGGAAGTGCTGGAGGTGTGCAAGAGTCTGAAGCGGCTGCGGTACAGCGAGGGCTCCACCCGCAGCGTGCACCTGGCGGGCGGACTCAGCGGGGAGACGGGGATAGGGGCGCCCCACGTGGACAACGAGCCGCTGGCCATGGGGACAACCCTATTCGAGCTGTATCTCACTCTGCAGAGGTTCTTAATGTGAGTCAAACTTTTTGGAGTTTAATCCTTGAGAATAGATTTTCGTATGTAACCCCCGGTAGAGCAAATCGAGTGTTTATATTAATTAACACTAGATTTTCTCGACGACAACACTATTAATTGTTGTCGTTATGTTCGGGGGAACATAACAATAATAAATATATGACATCCAAGTGCGAGATAGCGAGGAATTATTCCCGTTTATTGGCGATGAAGTCGTTTTTTCGTTTAGTTGTGTAAAGTAATTATGTATTAATATTGTAAGTTTATTTCAAAGTATAATAGCCAAACGGAAGTATACAACTTCCTGCAATTTACATACTTATAATAATTTCTGGTTCTAGATTTAGAATACTCTACCACTGTTTTTCCAACCGGTATAATCTCTAGTTATGACTTGAATTCTAATTAATTGTCTACTTCTTCTACTAAAGGAAATACTTCCTTTTAATATAGCTACGGTAATCAAGATTCATTAATTTCGCATGCGCACTCTTGTAATTTTGCCCCTGACTCAACGGGTACTTTTATCTACTTAGACCGGTAGATAAATGGCAATATAATTATGTATATGTGGATATTATATGATAGCCGTTCCGCTGTATGTTGCACATAGTAATTTATTATTTATATTCGTAACTGGGTACAGATTTACATTTATTTACATCGTAAACTCGATTTAAGTACAAGAAATTTATTGTAACATTTATCGATTATTTTAATTCAGTCATTTCAACATACGTACCCGCGTCTTTCCAACAGCCGAAAAAGACTGACATAGCTAAGATTTATTTAAAATATTATTTATAAAATACTAGTTACGCCCGCGGCTTCGCCTGAGTGGAATTCAGTTTGCGTCTATAAATATGATTAAATGAAACATGATTTAGTAAATTATCAATTTGTGGTATAACCTTAACTCATAGATATATGTCGTAATTGCCTTTTACAGGACTTTTTAAGACACGTTACCGTTGACAGCGTTATTAAGAAACGCATACGTTGCAAAAGAGCCCTTTTATTTGAACGGAAAATCCATACCAAATATTGGTTAAAGAATTTGTGAAATTGGATGAGTAGTTCGGAGATTACCTCCTACGTACAAACATTTCCCCTTTATAATATTAATGTAGATTTTGCCTCCAAACTACTTTCTTTAATTTCAGGCTAGGACAAGGCCTAAACGAGACCGGTTGGAGTTCCTACGCCATATCCAACTTCCACACTTGGTTCTTCGGCGGAGTGGCTCAGTGGTTGGACATAGCCGCTTACAAAGCCCTATCCAGGATCGAGAAAGCAGTGGACCTAGATAATCTAGTCCAAGTTGATACCAACGTGAAGTACAGCAGTTCAGGAGTGGACACGCTGGCTATCTTCTACCAGATCAAGATCTTCTGGCAGCAGCTAGCGTGGCCTGATGTTGTCGGGTGCTACACGTTTGTAGCCAAAATTGTTGATGTAAGTAATTTTAATTCCACAGCTCATATGTAGCAGTAGAACTTATGCCGATTTCGTCCGGGGAATTACTGCCAGCATACCCATTACTGCCGCCAAACAGTAATAAGTTCGCATTAATGTTACTGTTCCGGTTTGAAAGGTGCGGTTGCCGGTGAAATTACCATCACATTCATGGAGACATTCCGCCTGCACGTCTCAGAGTACTTAGAGTAGTACGGACGCATACGATGTGAAATGGGTCTTGTTGTGGGGCATCTGCTCGTTCAGGAACAGAGTCTCATAAAAAAAAATGTTGAATGTGCAAATTTCACCGGATGCCATCTGCTCGTTTCATCAATTTATTCACGTAGACGATTAATTGAAATGATCTACCAATGTTTAGACAAGACAGACATAGACAAACATTTATTCACTATTTAGCACACATATACATTACACACAAGAAATATAAAAGAAAGATTTATTATATGACTAGCTTTTGCCCGCGACTTCGTCCGCGTGGAATTCAGTTTTATCACGCACCCCTATTTTACCCCTCAGAACAGTAGCCTAAGTTACTCCTTGTTACATCAGCTATCTGCCAGTGAATTTTATTTATTTGTATAGATTTATTATTTATGTATGTTTATAAACATGTGTATGTGTGAATGTTTCAGGATATATGCCGTTGTTGCGTGTTCTACTCAGACAAGATGGCGAGTCGTGTGGACAGCGTGGGCACATACAACACAGTTTTCGAAGAACGGTTCGAAGTGACCACTGAGTGGTGTGTTGCCATCAACAATATAGACTACGTGCGGCAGAGTCTCGAGCCCTTCGTGGAGGAGCTCGGCATGGACGATATCGTGCAGAGACTCAGCGAGGCGAGGTCGCCCCTTGAAGCTCAGAGGTGCGCTCCAACTAATGATCGAAACATTCAATCAATTCCCTTTGGTGGACCTTTCACGGCGCCATCTACCGCCTAACTAAGCATAGCTTGTACCATGGGAATCACACTACTTGTATTTTTTTTATTTTAATACCTCACAGCTCAGTTGGTAGTAACTATGCCTTCCGCGCTGTTGGTCGTGGGTTCGATTCCCACTCGGGACAATCATTTGTGTGATGATAATAATGTTACCATATAAATGTTGTCCTGAGTGGGAATCGAACCCACGACCAACGGCGCAGAAGGCAAATTTACTACCCACTGAGCTGTGAGAGCATTTAACAGAAATGTTGTTTTTACCATTACTACTACTAGTCGCGTCGCTGGATGTCTCGAAACAGTACGGTGAAAGGATTTGAGGCTCCTTTCGTGTACTTGACCCATGTGTTCCAATTTTTGGTTCTAGAACATGCCGGTTTCGCGCAATGTTTTCTTTCAACCTTTTGAGAACTTCTAGACACAAGGTTCCGCTTTGTAATAAACCATTTCGTTTTTTTTACCATTGACAAATACTGTGTGTTCGACGCTATATAGATAAATAAGCAAGTATGAATTGATATATTTTTGAGCATTGAGTTACATGATTGACTTGCATTTTTGTTATTATTTCCGATTTAACATTATAATTAAATAAATGTTCATTTGGAATCCTTTTTATTATAAATCATCTTGCTTTATCCATTCCTTGCCACATTGTTTTATTAATATTTCTTATTGTTTTATTTTCAGGTGTAAAGAAACAATGCAAAATGTAATTGCAAATGCCATAGACACCGTCAGAAACAAAATTGTAGACCTTCTGCTGGTTATGGTGAAAAGGGTAGGAGCATTTTGTTACTTAAGTATAAACGGGCTTACTTAAAAACATTACTTAGCGCTTGATTAGTTAACCAGTAGTTTGTCAGTCTCGGTGACAGGTATTTATGTAGACGAAAAATACAAAACAGTACATAGCAGAGCACTCGCTGAGTCACAATTAACAATTAAGTAAGGTAACTTTTTTGGTTGTTACTTTAATATCATCACTGCTCAAGTCACTGTGGGTCAAGCTCTGTCGAATCATTACGTTCATTTGAGTTATGAAGCTAGTCATTTATTTTGTTTAAAATATTGTAATTTCATTAAAATAATTTGATTTGGCAGCCGAAATATTTGATCTCTTTAGATTCTAATATATTTATAACAGTCGGAGCTTTTCGTAATCTGTATTTAATCATGACATTTCAGATGATGCCATCCATCACTCGCTTCTTGGTGGAGGGTGCTGAGTTACTTCACCAGGACTGTTCAAGCATGGACCGCGTTATGCGGTACTTAGAAGCAAACTTGGACACGTTGTACCAACATTTGAACAACGAAAACTTTTCAAGAACCCTAGATATCGTCTGGGAGCAGCTTGGCGAAGTCTTGTACGAACTTATCCAAGCAAATTTAGAGGTACGGATTTTATCGCTATATTTCTTCACTTTATCAAGTTACTTTTTAATTTGGTTGAATATTAACATAATAACGTTTTATTTTTGTATTTTATAACTAAATCTTTTTATAATGTTCATCGCATTTGGGGATTAGTGAAAATATCGAGTACTTATTCTACATAAGTAGTGTTATTATTATTTAAATGTAGTTATTTTCAGTTAACCTTTTTTGCTATTTGTTCATCGATCCATCTCTAATATATCATACTTGACTAACCCATAATAATTTGGTTTTTAGAAAGAGAAATTCACCGACCGTATGAGCTTGTTTAGGCGTAGATATTTTGGAAAAAACAAAGTGTCCCCCATCTATGTATATCGGGTAAATAACGTAGCTATTGTGACGCACGCTGTGTCAGTTTCATTTGTAATCACATAACGTCAATGCTTCAGAACAAGTTAAATATCGCGAATTAAATCGAAATTTCACCGTTGCGATGCAGAACATCTTTGACGGCGGTTGAAGACTGCTTATTTATTTAATGTTTTATTTACATCACTATGTTTTTATTTAGCCTGTGTGACTAATTATTTTCTGTTCCAATAGCACCGAAAGGCAAAGATAACTCGCTATATCGACCCGAGGCGCTTGAGCAAATCGGCCGCAGCCCACTTAGACGCGGTAATCAATCGCACATACACACCACCGTGGATTATGTTATGTGCTCTGTGCTTGTCATGTCTTGTAGGCAGATGTTGTCGACTCGGTGAATGTAATAAAGAAATAATTCATTCATTTATAAATGTATAAATCTCTAAACAAATGTACAAAATATACATTTCACACATCGGACTTAACGTAGAAACTTTGATTAGTGGTTACCTGGCTAATTTAGTGTTATTTTTTTGACTGGCCTCACAGCTCAGTTGTTTAAGTCGCCTTCTGCGTCGTAGCGTGGGACCGATTCCCGCCCAAGACAAACATAAATTGTTATTCGGTGTCTTGGTGTTCATATGTATGGATTTACAAAAAGAAAAGTATATAAGTATTACATCATTGCAAAAGCTTATATGATTTGATCCACACAGGTATAGTTACGAATAAACTTTCCGTCCTGAACATTTTCCGAGTCGATAATACTTAGTCGTCATGTTTATTCTGTTTGTAAATATTGTTTGTCCATATTTTAGAACGTCCTAAGACATCCATTATATTATAAAAAAAAAAATTTTTAAAGTAGGTAAGCATTATACATATTTAATCAAGACGTGGTAGAAATATGCATGAGTGTTGAACCTTCAAAACCATCCTTTTAAAATGCATGAGGCTTAAAAATAAGAGTTAATTCATTACTGCATACTGGTTGTAAACTACACTCATGGACTAAATGAAGTTTATTCCTTAAGGATCGATTTCACTTAAAGCTCACCGTACGATAATTGGATGGGCAGTAAAATAGAGCGTTAATAAAAACGTTATGTTTTTAAAATTATTATAGCAATGGCACTTAAAGAGTGAACTCCAGGCGTGCGTCGGAACTGACTACTGACACTAATTTATTAGCGGAACGCAATTAAAGTTTCAGGTTTTATTATTATTACGGAATAGCCTAATATACAATGTATATTTAATCGTCTTATCATGTTTTGTTTTGTTCCACGATGATAATTTATTGGTCAAACCTTATTAAAACGTAATTAACTAAAATACAACTGTTATTAAGCTAAATTGATTTCTTTTTGTTGCGTTCCTCTAAATATGTCCATGAGTCCATATAGTTACGTGCATGAAAGATGGAACCTTTCCAACATCACCAGCACTTATTTATGCTAATGTAAGAATAATCTTAATTTCAGCGACTACCCTGTATGTATAGCGGGGTATAGATGTAGGGAAGACATTGACAGAAAAACGTTTTATTTGTGGCTTAAGCTAACACACAACATAAAAAAAGACCTAAGTGAAATATTAAAGTCCTAAATTACCAAAAATTTTACTCGAATTGACACCCTTGAGCTATACTTGCATAAATGGGGTCGTCGCTGATATTAAGCAGTAGGTACACTTCCAAAAATTTATAAGTATTTAAGAGACTTTGCTTCTTGTAAATACATTTTTGCATTTTGGAAGGCGAGGGTTTATCCAATTTTACATAGTTATTAAACGTATTTATCTTTTTAATACATAAATTACTAGCAGACGCTGTTCTGATATGGTAAAATCGATAGAAAGAAAACCTTTCGCTATGAAAAAAAACACTTTTTCTAAAAGTATGGTTATTAGCTACTAAAGACCGAAGTGGTTTGTGCTAGTGCTGATACTTAGATGTGACAATTTTCATAGTCTGGTATTATTGGAGTTTACCAACTACATACACATTTTCAACATCCTTTTTATAAATGTAAACTAAGGTGACGGTTTCACACACATTTATGTTTCACTTAACAATAGATAAATAATTGCATTTGGTAACCAAACACCATCTTACAGAAACGTCGTCCGCCATCTTTCTTTTCAAACCTTCACGAATGCCTCAAGATAATGATACGGTCGTTCCGTCAAGACAACGGCAAGGAAGTGTATTCATCCGCGACCCTGAAGCGAGTGGAGTACTTGTTGAAGATCCACGGCATGGAGACCAGGGAGCTCATCCACCAGTACCACTTGGAGAGGTGGCAGGAACAGCAGGCGGTCACTGAACCCAAGATGGGGCTTCTGACTGTTCGAGCGCAGTTTATCGGCGACAATCTCAAGGTGGAAGTCATGAACGCGAGGAATTTAGTGCCCACGGATTCTAATGGTGAGTTTGTGAATCGATGACATTCGTTGGGAGATAAAACAGTAATAGCGTTAACGTAAAAAAACGGAATAAAAATACACAAAAGTTTTACTTACTGAAATACATCATTTGTTATCTGAATAAACACTTTTTAAATTAATAAAATAATATTTTTCCAGGATACTGCGACTCGTACGTGCGGGTCGGATTGCTGCCTGAAGATACTTTCGCCAACGTTGTCAAGCCAAAAACTCAGACGCACAGCAAAAACCTTTTCCCGTTGTACGACGAATTTTTCATAATGTAAGTTTTTTTTATTATATTGGTGGACAATTCACACAGCGCCATCTAGCCCCAAACTAAGCATAGTTTGTACTATATGATACAAGTTCGTATGCTTAGCTTACTTTGGGGCTAGATGGTGCTCTGTGACATATCCCAAATTTATCTATACAAATAAATAAAATTGGAGTGTCTGTTTGTAATATCAGAATAATCGCTTTTTACTAAGTGCATATGAATGTATACACGGTACATATACCAAAACATTTTTTTTTACAATTTTTGTTTGTCTTTCTGTCTGTTTGTTCCCGCTAATCTCCGAAATGTCAGGACCGATTTTGACGGGACTTTCACTGGCAGATAGCTGATGTAACAGGGAGTAACTGAGGCTACTTTTCCGAGGGGTAAAATAGGGGTGCGCGATAAAGCCGAATTCCACGCGGACGAAGTCGCGAGTAACAGCTATGTAGTATTATATATACATAATATGTTTTAACCTTCTTCCAACAGCCCGCTGACCCACGAGCAGCGTTCAACAGCCGACGGCCTCGTCCATTTTGTGATCAAAGACAAGGACATGTTCAGTATGAGCAACAGTTTCGTCGGCGAGGCGTACCTGCAGTTCAGCGAGGTGCCGGATACGCCCGCGCCCATCTCCAGCCTGCCGCAGCAATTGCTTACCCTCACCAAGCCGGCTTCCATTGGTAATTATAATATAACACCTCCCTGGGGTCGACAGAGGCCCCTCGGCTTGCCTTAATTGGCCAGGAGCTGGAGTCGCCAAAGCGGAACCTATTATTGACAGGCCTCACAGCTCAGTTGGTAGTAACTCTGCCTTCCACGCTGTAGGTCGTGTTCGATTGCCACCAGGACAAACATTAGTGTGACCAACATAGATGTTGGTTCTGTGTCTAGGTGTTAATATGTATTGTATGTATGTATTAAAAAAAAAGTATAAAAGTATTATATCAGTTATTAGTTGTGTGGTTTCTATGATACAAGCTATGGTTTGTTTACTTTGGGGCTAGATGGCGCTGTGTGAAATGCCCACCAATATTTATTATTTATTTATTATAATATTTATACGACAAACTCTTGCTGAGTATGTCTTCCTGTTTGTTTGGCGGCCCGCGCAATCGATAGGTCGCGGTCTAATGATTGAAGTTAACCAGTGTTACCATTTCCCCCACCAGATGGAGATGCAATAAAGGCATTGGAGACGCGGCAAGGTGACAAGCAAGCTCGCGATTTTCTCAAGAAACAGAGACAGAAGATGCCCAGCAAGCAATTCTTCTCGCTCGGTTGAACCGAACCCAATAACAAGAATGTGGAATTAAAAACTGTACGCACAGAAATGGCTGTAATAAAGGTGTGTGAAATGATATTGCCCCCAATTGAATGCATTCTCTAAATTAGCGTCATTAACATATCCCTTTCATATGTTGCAGTTAAAACGCTATTAATAATGCGTTGTTTACTAAACTGCTAGCCGCAACCTTAAAACACAACTATAAACTCTAAAAGAGATTAAATTTTGTGCGCGTGTCGCTCGCTGCGCTCGCTCGGCTCGTGCTCCTCGTTTCGCTCCCCGCATCATATTTTAGTTATAAATGCAAAATACATTTTGGCTGCATCATGGATAATCATTAAAAGGACACTTTAGAAATGTCAGTTTAGATTTAGAGAGTGCATAATAAATTTAGTGTCATTATTTGAATGCGTTCTTCTCTGTCTTCTCCCCATTAAAAGGATGATGTTGTACTAAGTACCGAGCCATACCTAATTAAACATACATATTATGTTCTTCCAACATAGATTGGGCTTTACTTCATTTTGTCAAGATTGTATACTGCAGAATTCTCTTCATGAGTTTTTGTGTAACTAGAAATAATTAATATATTTTCTTCAGTGACTGATTTCATTAGTAAGTCGATCAGTTATTGCATTTCTTGTATTTTGTTATATTTTATGCCTTTATCAGTTTGGAATTTATGCGTTAGTGTGTCTATTCCGGGCAAGTGATTTGATGGAGATTCGTATAAGTAGTCCCCATCAATATATAATCTTACTGTATTCAAAATTATAAAAGAATCTCTTTTGTATGGTTGGCAATATTTGCTTATGTATTTAAGAATGTATTTAGATCTCAAAAATAGATGATAAAGTTATATAAAATATTCTCCATTGAAGCAAGAAAAAAAACCAGTAATGGGATCCATTCAAATAAACTACGAAGCAGTGGAGCTCTTTTCTTAGTTCCTATCGAAGGTTAACGTTTAATTTGTAGTATATACATTTTTATTTAAAGTCAAACGATAAAGCTTCCGGAAAAAATAAACCGTAAATATTTGTTTAGTATTTTTTTAATTTTCACGTCAATCATCAGAAATAATTCAATTCAAGATTACTACAGTTCAATATATGGAAATAAAATTACTTACCTAGTACCTAACATACTATAGTATACAGGGTTACAGGAAAAGTCGTGCTAGATCCGTTAAGGGCGTGGAGTACCCATCATTTCTGACTTATTTCACTATGAAACACCCTACCCTAAACTTAACCCTTTTCGAGATATTCGACTTTTAATTTTTTATTGAATATTGCCGATTTTTAGGCTACGAAATTTATTTTTGTTTATTTTGTGTATCTTATTATTATTATTATTGCATTTTTACATGTGTAATAAGATGCTTTAGGACATCAATCATTAAAATAGTGCATAAGTTAATTGAATAGACCGTAGTAGACAAGTGAAAGTAAAAAAATAAAAAATATATTAGCAAGCTTATTTTTCTCTAAGGGATATCTAAAAAAAATATTATGACACTTGTTCGGCAGATATTTTTTAAAATATCTACGTTTCATCAGCTATCTAACGAGGTATAATAATCTAGGGTTTTATTCAAATGCATTGGAAAAAAATTAGTTTCATAGGCGACAGTGGAGAAGAAAATTTATACTTAGCCCTAAAAAGTAAAATAAAACATTAGGTATGCATGAAATGTCATTTATTAAAGGTTTTCACACAACTTTTTCTTATTCTACAGTTCATGTTCAACATGGCCGCCTCTATTTCTGAAACATTGTCGCATCCTTCTACGGAGACCAGTCTTCACTACTCCAGTGGTCAACGTGGTCCTCATTTTATTTGCTGCATCCACAATCCTTTCTCTTAAGTCTTCCACAGACAAAACTGGATTCGGCTCGCTGTACACAAGACTTTTCATGCACCCCCATACATGAAAATCCATGGGGGTTAGGTCCGGACTTCTTGCTGGCCATGGCAACGGCCCACCTCGTCCTATCCATTTGTTTGGATAATTTGTGTCCAGCCAGTCTCTGACACTTCTCCTGAAATGGGCAGGGCAGCCATCGTGTTGGAACCACATGTCCCTGATCAGGTTGAGTGGCAGATCATCCAGCAAATCACTCAAGTCTGCTCTCAGGAAATTTTCGTAGCTTTCCCCATTTAGATTATCCGGGAGAAAGTAAGGTCCAATCAAATGATTAGAGATAATGCCCATCCACACATTCACGCTGAATCTTCGTTGGGACCCTTTCACTCTTTTCCTATTGGGATTCCTTAGTTCTTTTGGGGCCCAGTAATGGACGTTGTGATAGTTGGTTATGCCATCTTTATCAAATTTGGACTCATCCGTCCACAAGATATTTCTTAGAAAATCTGGGTCTTCTACGTCAGCATTTAGCATAAATCTGCAAAAGTCCAATCTTCTCGCGGGGTCTCCTTCTTCAATAACGTGTACCGGCGTGTAATGGTACGGGTATAGGCCAGCAGTATGCACTGTAAACCACACTCTCCATTGCGAAAGTCCCAGATCACGGGCAACAATATTAGTGGAAGTAGTCGGATCCGCTCGAAAGCGTTGCACTATCTCATTGTCCTGTTCTTCGTCGTCAATCTTCCCATGTCTGTATTTCGTCTCAAAACAGAGCCAGTTTCTTTAAGTCTTCGATAAACTCTGTCAAAACAGGCCACATCCGGCACTCGACGACCGGGGTAGCGAGTTATGTATTCGTTACGAGCTTGCGCAGACACACAATCGCAGTATCCGTAACAAATAAGCATATCAGCATATTCCTCAGGTGTGTAGGACGTCATCTTCAACACTTCCGTATCACAGGTACAAATCAGAGTCCGGTTAACAAGCACAGTAGTCACAAATCAGAAGAAATAATCCAGAATCACAGCCAAGTCGAGAAAAAGAGCAAAACGATATCACATCTACTATGTACGAAGCACAAAAGCAGACTGACAACCAAAACAATACCCCCTGTTGTATTCCCAGCTCTAACCGGTCTCTACACTTTTTCTTTCATTCGCACCTACATAAATCGTCACTTGTCTCGCTCTCTCGGTGCGTCTTAACTTGAAGGAAAATAGGCGCGGGACCGTTAGAACTGCTACCTGGAGCGTCCCAACTACTTTTTTCCACGAAATGTAATACAAACCCTAGATTGTTAGACCTCGTTAGATAGCTGATGAAACGTAGATATTTTAAAAAATATCTGCCGAACAAGTGTCATAATATTTTTTTTAGATATCCCTTAGAGAAAAATAAGCTTGCTAATATATTTTTTATTTTTTTACTTTCACTTGTCTACTACGGTCTATTCAATTAACTTATGCACTATTTTAATGATTGATGTCCTAAAGCATCTTATTACACATGTAAAAATGCAATAATAATCATAATAAGATACACAAAATAAACAAAAATAAATTTCGTAGCCTAAAAATCGGCAATATTCAATAAAAAATTAAAAGTCGAATATCTCGAAAAGGGTTAAGTTTAGGGTAGGGTGTTTCATAGTGAAATAAGTCAGAAATGATGGGTACTCCACGCCCTTAACGGATCTAGCACGACTTTTCCTGTAACCCTGTATAAGACATTCCAAATAAGATGGGTACGGTGATATATTAGCAAGGAGCCCCTAACACGTAGCATATGAGGTTACTGGGTTACGGTAATAACTGCAAAAAATTAAACTGAACTTGTAAAAATCAGAAACGTGCTCAAATAATAATTTTGCCCCCTGAAATGGATCGTTTATTCGTAAGATCGAATCGTATCTCAATCGCCAACATCCGGTTCGATTTTATCTTCACCGCATCCTTACAAGTGTTGCTGTACCCGTGTTCTTTGGAATGGATTATGTAT
This sequence comes from Chesias legatella, assembly GCA_947359385.1. Lineage (NCBI taxonomy): Eukaryota > Metazoa > Arthropoda > Insecta > Lepidoptera > Geometridae > Chesias > Chesias legatella. The sequence continues at coordinate 7,285,061 of OX375766.1, forward strand.
GCCCACTATTATTATATAGGGATTCCTTCAATGTAACTAGGTAATTCTAAGTGTAGAGAATAAGCTTTGTAAATAAGTGTTTGTGAGAAAATGGAGTGTTTTGGGTATTTTTATACAATACAATTTTATAGAAACGTAGATGATATATTCTGTGATAAAATGAAGTGCCTTATTTATTAATTTCACTTTCGTTTTTTAATTGTATTGGGCAAGTACCATAGTTATGTGTTCGATATTTGTTATGGATTGATAAAAGTTTCGCAGAAAATTGTATTGCAAATTTGCTGGTTCAAAACCCAACTAATCGTGTATAATTTCTTGATTGTGTATCGCATGTAGGATGATATATTCATCAAAGTTTTATTTTGTCCTTTATTTTATTTTACGCCAATAAAACAATTATTATATAAATATTTTTTTACAATTTTGACCGTTCCTTTTACAATTTCTTCCTGTGGGGTGGGAAGAAAGTAGCATTACAAAGTAATGCACAACATACAAGTAATGGGAACTAGATAACTGATTGAATAGATACTTATATAACAGAAGGCATCCTTACTTAAAAATAATCCAATTGACGACTTCGTTGGTACCTAGTTTCGATTTGGGCATTGCTAGTTTGATCCGGATGCGGCTAGTGTGTGAATGATTACCAATATTTTTACATACATACAAAACGCCATTTCCGCAGGAAATGATATAAGCAGCAGAGTCACATAGGGCTAAGTTTCAAATGTGGGCTATTACAAATGAGAAAGAGAAAGTAGTCATGAAATAAACCTTGGTAACTAACATGCCGAGCATCATTCCGAAAATATTACGACATATTTCATAGTGACAAAAATGAAAATAAATAATTTCCATTCAACAGATTGGATTTTATTTTGATTTATTGATTATATTGATTTATTTTGTATTGAATAGATTGAATGATATTATCTAATTTAGGGAAACATAAGAGTACATTCAATAGCCACTTACTTAATACATTCCATTTTGTATACATTAAAAATCAAAATTACCTGTAACTAAAGAGCCAAAGACAGCGGGTTTTGTATAAACAAGCTGCAGTCTTTGTTGACACCTAAAATCATACTGTATGTTGAGGCGGACTCGACGATTAAGATTTAAAAAGTAGACCCGAGCACACCTGCGTATGGTAAGTAGCAGCAGAGTGAGTGGTTTATAACAAATTAATTACATGGGTCTCCGGTAGCGGGCGCTCCAAGCTGTTATTGCTTCATGCATATAAAGTAATAACTGCTACGATCTCAGTGTTGTTAACTATTTTGTGCGTTTCCACTACTGTCCGGCACGAAAAGTTAAGATACGATATCGTATTATGTTTTTGCAAGTTTTATTTTTCATGTGTTCTGTTCCATGAAGGAACTCAACATGGAACAAAACATGTTGTTTTGTTCCATGTCGATTAATTTAATGAATTTTAATTATAATTTCAATTTTTTTGAGTAAAAAATGAAAAAAATTTCGCTGAGTTAACAATATGGAATACATATTTTGACTACTGCATAGGTATCCCTTGAGTGATCAACCGCGAACTGTAGCGGAACAGCGAATCACGTTTATTTTACGTCGTGATGCATTATTTATTAAATTATTCCACCACAGATGGCGAATTATATGCATTACATCGTTAGTTGCTTGCAACGCATCGGTTAAGCGTCAAGAGACAGAATGCCGTGTTGGTTGTCCCGCATCACCGCCATTACGCGTGTTTTTTTTTTATATATTGTATATATTTAAGTTTTAAGGTAAATATATATTTCTATGGTTTATGTATGGTATATTGTTCGTACTATGTAAAAAAGCTTTATATCCTTTGAATTCTTAAAAGTAATAGGACAAGTAGATTTCTAATATCATAGAACCTACAAGATCACGCATACGGTATGTATGGGCTTGCTCAGATGGGTAGCATGGCTATCGTACGCCACACTGGTACAGAACGATGTAACGATGTATACCTGCAACTAAAGTTTTATTTTTATGAATATGTACCTATCTACTATATATTATGGGTAAAAATAATATAATTATTGCACTATTTATTCCATTGTAAGTACTACTATTATTGTAATTTATTTTCGCTACAACATGGAAGAAAACAACAATTTTAAATTGCATAAACAACCTCGAATCGATTTGAAATAAGTCAAACGTAATTTGGATTGCAAGCATCAATAATCGTACGAGCGAGGCAAGGCCAATAACACGGTATTGGAGACATGGTAATTAACGGCTCTTCTGAAGCATTAAGCTATTGTAAATGGCACTATCTAGCGCCCTTTAAAGAGATAATGCAAGCCGGATAAATTACACAAATAACTAACACTAGATAACTATCACTATCTAGTTTATCTAAAAGTATGGACGGCGCTTAAAAGTTGGATTATCAGTAGGTAAGTTATTTAGTTACATTTTACAGTTAATCTTTGTTATGAATATGGCCTCCATTTTTCGTTCTTTGTAGAACCTTCGTACTAATTATACATGGACAGTGATATAAACCCGTTCCAGAATCCCAATTTATCAGTGACGCAGTGATCAGCCACAGTTCGGCTGTGAGCTAAACAACCGTGACCGTAATACAGATGATACGCACCTCCATCAATGTCCCCCCATCAGTACAATCTGCCGCGTGTCATTCCAAATTTAATTAATTAAAACGTCACATAACAAAGGGCGATCACAAGTGACGGCGGACGGTGGAAACGAGCGCTCGCGCGGCGGCGGCGCGGCGGGCGCGGGCGGCGCGGGCGGCGGCGCGGCGTCGCCTTTCATGTCCTCCCTTCGCTTTGATCGTGCCGCGCCGACAATCCAGGCGACTACTTATCGGCTCAGATTTATTGTGATTCGGAGACTGCAACCCGCGGGGAGCTGCCACTCGTCATTCGTATTTCGCTACGATGCTTTCATGTGTGGACCCCAATCGTTATCACGTTACTACTTTTTTATGTTAGCTATTGTTCGAACTGCCAGATATATCCGAAAGTTTTTACTGCTTTACGTACTCCTGATCTCAATACTTAAAAATAACTTCTTAAGTTTATTCACTGTTGACATAAAAATATTCTTTCCCTTATGAACTTTCAGTAATATTTTTTTTTATTTGATGAATTTAGGCAATTAGCAAAAGGGGGAATGATTTTAAGCCATAACAAAAACAATACGACTTGGGTTGCCTACTTGGACTTCTACCTTAGGTATAGAACCCAAGCCGAATCGTACTATGTCCCCCGTAACTTTAAGTCATGAAGGTGGAATCTCTCTTGTAGGTATCTATTGGACTGAAAATGACACCTTTCAAACCGGAACATGGCAATGGGTATGGGTTAACGCTAGGTGAAATAAATTGTTGGTGAAATAAGTTGTGCTGGCAGTACTTTCATTGTGCACCCAGATACCTAAAGCATGTTTCATTTCTTGAATTTCCTAGTGTTGTTTTTGTATGTATCATATTTAATATCATAATTTTGTATTTTTTTTTCAATTAAATATCAAATCAAATCAAATGTTCATCAAATCAATCAAAATGTTTATTTTCATCAACTAATCAACACTTTACTTATGTGTTTGAGACCTCTTTTTAAGTAAAAAATACTTAAGAGGCCTCGCTTCATTAAGTAAAAACAGTAACTTATAGATTACGTTATACAATAGCGTTATTCTTAATTTCACAATTTCGTTAATACAATGAACATTTAGGCGAACTTTACGTCATAGGCCGAAAAACTTGATTTACGTCGAGGTACTGAAAACTTTAATAATAAAGATAAGTATCGTGCTTTCTTTGATGTCAGAGTAACGTCTAACGATGGCTTCTGGGAAACCAAAGTAGATAATCATCGTGCCGTTAACGTTTTGATACATTGTTGCGTGTGGAATTGGTTGTTTTCTGAGTATAAGGTAATCGTAATAAAGTAATCCTTGCAGTAGAACTCACGCCAAGTTCGCCCGGGGAAGTACTGCCACCATGCCCATTTCTGCCGCCAAGCAGTAACTCATTCACGTTACTTACTGTGTTCCGGTTTGAAAGGTGTGGTTGCCGGTGAAATTACAGGCACATGAGACATTCCACCTACACGTCTCAGAGTTACGGGCGCATACGATGCGACTTGAGTCTTGTCATACATAGTAGGGGAGGACCCAAGTCACATCGAATGTTATAGGCCGAGGTTACCACTTAACACCAGGTGGGCCGTCGGCTCGTTCCGTATCTCAATCACATAAAAAAAGAAAAAACGGTCTCAACCCTAGGACGTTTATGAATATTAAAAATATTAAAAGTTGATTTTCATAGATTCAGTACTTTACCACTGATAATCATAATAATAATATTGGTGGACATTTCACACAGCACCATCTAGCCCCAAAGTAAGCTAAGTATTGTCTGTATCATGGGAACCAGAAAACTGATATACCTAATCTTGTAGGTATACTTTTTTGTAAATACATACATATTAAACACCCAGATACAGAACAAACATCCACGCTCGTCACACAAATGTTTGTCCTGGGTGGGCAATTGAATACACGATCTACAAGCGCAGAAGGCAGGGTTACTACCAACTGAGCTGTGAGGGCAGTTTGATAAGTCTGAGCAACCTGTGGAAATCAACCTTTAATACTTTGGGGGTTCTCTCCAGTGATGCTATAGACTAAGTCAAACTTACTCATCTGTTTACTGAATAAATAGTTTTAGTAGACTTTATATTTTTGTAGTTTAGTAGACTAGTTTCTAAAAATGAGCTCAGCCGTGAATTCCTTAATAGAATATAAATTATACAAACAACTTTGACAACGTTATTACAAATGGTGCCTGGAGTATAAGGGTAAGAGTTAGCTTTTGCTTTTTTGCCTCTACAACGCGAGCTCCCAATAGCTTTCCGATAAAAATCTTCGTTTTTATAGCCACTTAGCGAAGTCATTTGCATATGGCTCGGTATTGTCCGGGCAATGATAAATAATACATCTGCTACGAATATTAGTCGTAGCACTCCAAAGCTAATAAACCATAATTATATCTATGACATAATATTCTGAATAGTAAAATGTAATTTACTATTTTAATAATTATAGATGTAAACTAATTTAAATGAATCATATTCATGAAAATACTATATTTGGAGTCCCAATTGTATGTTTTCACCCTATTGTTTTGAAAGAGTCAGTGACACTACTAGAAATAGTAGTACCTAGTAGTAGCGAAACCATCGATGTTTTAAAATCAACTATGTACGGCTACAAAAAATATTTCAGTACCAACCTATTATTTTTATATAAATCGGCCACGAGACTTCTTTAATCATTTTTCACCAGACGAGTTTATGAATAACTGAGCCCATCTCTTCGAATTCAAGTCATCCATTCCCATTTCAAAAATTACCTTAACCTTTACACAAATATACAACAGGTACCAACAAACCAAGAAATAGCACGGGCGCGGGCGTTAAGAACATAAGCTAACAAAGATGATACTAAAACTCTGAGCCACAGCTATTTTAGATATTCCCTTTATCGCTTAAATATTTTAATAATCCGCGACATAACGACCACATTGAACGAAAAAATATTAAGTACATTGTTATGGAAAATGGCCTTTATAATGGTCTTTTATATTAAAAGCGCCTTTAAAAAGGCCGTCCCGCTAAGTCTTTAATGGGATTGAATAATAAGCCATAAAGATTTTGAATGATCTAACAAAATGGTTTATTCTTACCGGCGTGTTTGTAAAGTGCCAGTAGCGGCCATTTCTTTTGGACGCCATGATTTACAATCTACTAGATGCTGTATCTGGGGGTCGATAAAATAAGTTTAATGAGACTGGTCCGTGTATCGGAGTCGGCATCATAAAGGTACCAACTGTCAAAGGGCTCATTGTGTCGGCGTGGTTTGATTATGGCATTCATACAAGCAGGTACAAGCTTTGAAGAGTCGGGATGCCGCCTGCCAATTATATTCTACTTAGCTGTGTCCAAACGCTACATCCGGAAGAGAGACTTCTGACTAATACTTTGGATAAGTACTTAATACAAAACATACTACCGCTACATATTACCAATTTATTGCTACTGAACTAATCTTTCGAGGAACAAGTGATTATAAAAGTCATTGTCTTCTATGTGATGAATGATTCCGGACAGAGTACTGATGATTTTTTCTATACGAGATGTTTCGTTGATAATAAGCAAGATCGTTTAAAACCTGCATTAGTAGGTAGCTAGTGTTTCGTTAGGTCATTTGTTTAAGCGATATAGTATAAAAAACGTCTGATTCTTGATCACTCCGAATAGAAAATAAGAAATACCTTCTCGTATAATAAGCTGTACCTAAACGGTTAGTGCAGGGACTTAGCTGGATATATGTTGACCCGATATATGTTTCCATACAATTTAATCATTCTGTTAAAATAATTCAGCATTTCTTAACTAAGATTGGAATTCCATTCCAATATAATTTGTGGTAGTATATATATTCATGAAATCCAAATCTACTGACTGGCCATACAGCTCAGTTGGTAATAACTCTGCCTTCTGCTCTGTAGGTCGCGTTTCGATTCCCACTCAGGAAAAACATTATGTGTGACGAACATAGATATTTGTTCTGTGTCTGGGTTGTAATATGTATTTATATGGTATGTACACAAAAACTATATAACTATGCTGCATCACGCGGAGTTACCCGTGGTGAATAAGTCAACCTAAAAGTTTCATACAAAGTTTAACCCTCCCCTCATTCCACCCCCTATAAGTTTTTAGCGAGATAAAGTAGCGTCTACCCGTCTCCAGGGTGCCATCTATCAAATTTAATCTAAATTGATTCAGCAGCTCAGGCGTGATAGTACAAACAAACAAACTCACTTTCGCGTTTATAATAATTGATCTTTGTAACAACACAGTGCAATAAATGCTTTGAATTTGAATTTAATATTAGTTAAGATATTTAGGATTATATCGAAAGTAACCCATAGTATGCTTAGTTTGGGGCTAAATGGCGCTGTGTCTTCTTCTTCTTCTTCGAGTCACCGGTTCTGTCGAACCAGTGTGGTGAAAGGATTGTAAGTGCGCCTCAAAGAGGCTCCTTTCGTGCACTCGACACATGTCTTGTGTGTAATGTACACCATATATTTATTTTATTTATTTATTTATTTTACTTTTATACAAAATATGTGCAACCAAACTGATTAAAAACGCGCAAATTTCCACTTAACTTGAATTTTGCACCTATGTAGAACAGCTATCCAAATGTTTTTAACGAGAACAGTTTGAGCCGGACAGATTTTTAACGTCATGGGGTAAAAAATTGTCTTCAAGCACTTCTCACCACGACACCTATGATTGGCGTTCTTATCTCCAGGACATACGGGTTTCTGAACCAGTTCTACGCATAAATGAAGTCGGTACTACGGACTACCGCGTCAAATTAAATTTACTTTAGCCTGTCTTTGTTTATATTTTTGTGCCAGTCAGTAGTCAAGCAACTCATTACTAGTTTTGTGTACATGAGCTAGTTAGTTTAACGTTTAATGTTTGTAAACTCTCCGTGGACAGTGATTGTTTGGTTTTAGGAGAAGCGACACAATACCGATTCTTTTTTTGAAAATTATTTCTAATTATTCTATACTTTTAAAGTAAAAAGTTCTGAACAATAGACTGGCTAAGGGCCGTACCCTTAGTATCTTAGGATATTAGGACAGGAATCTATCTCCATCAAGTTTGTACATTCCATCTGACTGCTGTGGACTAATTAGAGGCACCATGTAAATGTTAGGTGTAAACAACCGGTACCGTGGAAACGCTCACCCTCTCTTAACGATGTTCGCAAATTGAATATCGTGCGAAATAATTCCTAAAAGGAACATGATTGCGTATTGAGTGGCTAATTTGAGCGGTTGCGGTCGCGGAATGGCCGGTCGGTAGTCGGAAACAGGCGACCGAATGCGTCGCGTCGCCCGGGAGCGGGAGTCGTTTTGTTGTGCCCGAAGCCGTTGACAGGTGGAGGATGGCACAGGGCGTGCGGGGCGGAGGCGGCGCCCGCGCAACTCGCGTGGCCCTCTCGCCTGAGTCACGCGCGCCGCGCGCCTCGTAATGCTTGCATAATAATAATGACGGATGCCGATCGCGCGGCGGCCCCTTTGATCTGCGGCGCTTTTGATCTCGCCGCCCGCGCCGGAGCCGGTCCCGCCGCCCCTGCCGCACAAACGAGCCGCCCGCGCCCGCTCACCTTTATTCGGTTCGACGCCACGCCGCCGGTCGTTCGGCCCTTCGCCCTCGCTCTAAATAGAGGCTTTTATTTAGTAAACAGCGGGAGCGCTACCGTGAGCGCGGGGCGTAGTTGCAGTTGTCGCGGACGCAGGCGCAGGCAAGCCAGTGGTGCGCGTGGCTCGCCCAGTATGGGGTGTGCGCCGAGCTGCTGCCGCCGCTGCTGCGACGTCCAGCGATGAAGCGACTGCGCGGCTTCGCCCGCAAATGCACATGGATCACATGGACGCTCTGTGTACGCATACTATTCATATTATTTTAGTGATTTCGTGCCATTTTTATACAGTGATCGGTTAATGTTTTCGCGAATACACTAATTATAGGCTTTTACATCGTGTTTGTACATGGGAATCAACTTGTTATTTTTGGAAAGTTACGAGTTTATGTTTGACAGAGTACGCTTGTGTTAAAATCTAGTGTTTATTTTTGTGTCACGTTTTGCATAATTGAGATTTATGATCTATAATAGTATTGAAGTACGGTGTTTTAATAATTACTCATTAGGTAGTACCTAGGTCATTTTAAACAACTGGATTATTGATAAGCTTGCCTGAAATCTTAAGTTTTGTATTTATTTGGAAGAATTGAACAAACTACTGAGAGTACACTAGTTGACACTGGCTAGGTTTGAAAACAAATCAATTATGGCAATTCTTAAACTACTATCGACACCTTCGTAGATAATATATCTTAGTACTATAGTTGTGTAATCAAAGTTCATGCCAAAGAAAATCTAATTAATAATTTAATAAAAGCGATGGAAAATAGTAAATTCTAAATTATTGAAATTCTACACAAAATAACCGAATGTGAAAATGATGAATATAAAATAGTTATTTATTTGGGACTTATAATTCTAAGTTTACGACTTGATTTTACACAGATCCAGAATATTTCATTACAATTAGTATTTAGCAATAATAAACATAATTTCAATATCATTATTTCTTTACTGAAGAAAATGATCATTAGTGGGTAGATGAAAAAGATAAACAGAATATTAGGAACTTTTAAAATTCAAATAATTTTACGAGTTTTATCAGCTAGACATGGTAATTCTGAATCAATAATTTACAATATCAAAAATCTCATGACTGATTTCCTTCCGTTGCTGGATAAATGTCCCCAATAATCGTGAATAGCGGTTCTTTGCAACCACTTCCTGCCATTTTCCGCATGTCGCCATTCCATCTGGCCGGGGGAGCTATTGGTAACTAGTTTATTCTTTATTTTTTATTACTTATTGGTTTTTTTATGTGAGTGAGGTACGGAATGAGCAAGATTTCCCACCTGACGTTAAGCTGTAACTTCTACCCATAATAATCTACCCTATTGGATCCTCCCGGTCGGTTCTTTGACATATTATGTGACCATCACAAATAAGTAACGAAGAATTCTGTTTCTTTATTTGTTTACAGTATAATATGTTTTCCTGTAGACTGAAGGAGACATTGTGATGGTCACATGTCATGGTCATGGTAAAATAATAATATAATGAACATAGAGATTCTAGTTTTCGGTCACTTTACTGAAGGGTATTTTATAGTTTGATCATAATCGTTGTAAGTAGCATACATTGCAGTTATTTTGGCGGTCAATAACTGCAGGGTATTGTGTTCGCATGGAAACATTCATTATAAATAGAAGACTAATAATGGCAAACCGAATAAACACGCACATTCACACCTATATCTCCGAAGGGGCAGGCACGCTTCAGAGAGCCACTTTTCACCTTACGAGTTACACTATCGTGGGAACGTAGACGTGACAAGGAGTGATCTCGCCGCCGCCGCCGTCATTGTTTTCTCGCGAATAACTCGGCTAACACTAACCAACACAAAAAGCTTATAAATTTCACTCTCATCATAATAACCTCTGTTCCCAGGCGGTGTTGGCATCAGCGAGTGAAATCGTAACGCCCCCGGCCACCGACAGCCTGCAACTGATGTGGCTAACCAACACTTCCATCACCTGCAACGATGGATCTCCCGCAGGGTACCTACTTGTATACCATTATACTGAATCTGGTCGAAATATTAAACATGTCAATATTCTTAATGTAATCAATTATAGATCTCTAAGCGCGTTGAAGTCTATGTAAAATGAATTATTTTCATTTTTGTTGAACGAAATTAAACTGTTATCGGTTATCAGATCTCATGGTTATTTCAGATACTATTTTCGTCGCGGAAGCAACAGCGACCACTGGGTGGTGTACCTGGAGGGCGGCGGGTACTGCTGGGACGCGGCGTCGTGTCGCGCGCGCTGGCGGCGCCGCCCCGCGCTCATGTCCTCAGCGCGCTGGCCGCGGGAGAGGCGCGCGCCCGCGATCCTGTCGCGCGACCCCGCCGCCAACCCGCTCTGGCACGCCTCCAACCACGTGCTGCTGCCCTACTGCTCCAGCGACATGTGGGCCGGCACCCGGCTCGAGGCGCGACCCCGCGCCCGCTTCGCCTTCGCCGGCCGCCACATCGTGCGCGCCGCGCTCGCCGACCTGCTCGCCGGCGGGCTGCGCGGCCGCCTGCTGCTCGCCGGCTCGAGCGCGGGCGGCGCTGGCGTCATGCTGCACGCGGACGCGGCGCGCCGCGCGCTGCGCTCGCACGGGGTCCGCGTCGCCGCGCTCGCCGACTCCGGCTGGTTCCTCGACCGAGCGGCGCGCGCCCGCCGGCCCCCGGCCGCGACCGTGGCGCGCCTCGGCCACTCGCACTGGCGGGGGAGCCCGCCTTCCTCGTGCGCGCGCGCCCACCCCGCCGAGCCGTGGGTGTGTTACTTCGGGTACCGGCTGTACCCGCACGTGCGCACGCCGCTGTTCGTGCTGCAGTACCTGTTCGACACGGCGCAACTGGCGGCGGAGGGGGTGCGCGCGCCGCGGTCGCGCGCGCAGTGGGACGCGGTGCACGCGACGGGAGCGGCGATGCGAGCGAGCCTGGCGGGGGTGCGCGCGACGTTCGCGCCGGCGTGCGTGGCGCACGGTGCTCTCGCGCGGCCCGAGTGGCCCGCGCTGACCGTGTCCGGCGTGGGGCTGGGCCGCGCGCTCGCGTGCTGGGAGCGGCGCGCGAGCGGGCGGCGCCGGTGGGGGCGACGCGAGCGCGGGGCGTGTGCGCCGCGTCGGCTCGTGGAGCGGTGCTCGTGGCCGCAATGCAACGGCTCGTGCCCGCGGCTGCGCGACCCGCGCACGGGCGAGGAGGTGGCGCTGGCGACGCTGCTGCAGAGCTTCGGGCTGGACGTGCGCGGCGCGGCCGCCGCCATGGGGCTGGACGCGCGCGCTCTCTCGCGCATGAGCCGCGCCGAACTGCTCCCGCTGCTCGCGCCTCACGCCTGATTATGAACCTCTTTGTGTCAGTTGGCATGCCGAATCTACCTCGTTTAGTTGCGCAAGTACAATTAAGTTAAACTTTAATCTAAGATTATTTATTGTTAGTGGAATAGGATAGGATAGGGGCGGCGCATATTTATTTTTGTGAAAGTGAACGAGTCCTTTTTGTGAATCCTTGTTTCTTTGGAGGATATTATAATCCTGATGAAAAATAAAAAAAACACATCGCTTTGGCACTGTTTATAATATCTCATATGTACAAAATATACCTCTCAAAGAAGCAACGGGACTAGCTGTATAAGTAAATCTATAAGTTAATTAAATATTTTTAGAAAAATTCTCACTATTCTCTTCTTTTGAACATAAACGGCAGTGACGTATCAGTATTACTGAAAGGCTGTCGTTCAAAATACATAACTTTGGTAGTGTTCCGGTTTGGTAGTGTGACGTGAGTCGGAGCGGTTACGACGCCGATGTGGGAGCCACGGCGAGCGATGGACGGTCGCGGTGGCAGGCGCGACCAGTGCACGCCGCTCGCCGGTGACAGACACGCCGCCGCTCCTAGAGCGTCGCCGATGGTGTCATAACCGGGCGGCGCGCTCCAAACTCAACTCTATCGATTGGTCGACGACATTGTTCCCCAAGAAGAAGTCCGTGGAAACAATATTCGCTCGGTTACGCCATCTAGTGCTGAGGCGAGTGGTGACGTCACGATTTACCGCTTCGGCGTTTTCCCGGAGGGAGCCGCGTAGGAACAGTATGTCGAGGACGGCCGGCGTAGTTTGCGCCATGGCCGAGTGTAGCGGCGAACGCGCGTTCGGTTGAGGAGACGATGCGATCGCCTGGTCCAGGTAACGGAAGAGCTGATTGGGATCGTTGGTATTTGCCCACAGGTGGGGTAGGATTGGCCACAACCACTTGTTGTCTGCAACAACAGTCAAATTATTGAAACCAAATTAATGTGCAATGTTTGTCCGGGGAAGTCTGGCAAGTCCCATTTCAGCTGCAAAGCAGTTTTGCAACATTGGTGTGAATAGGATTAACAGGTCGTAAAACCGCAAAGCCGGACAGACCGGCTAGTTTCGCCGGAAATTTTGGTAATGATACCTCAATTTTTTTTTCCGGACTTCGGCAACTCTAGGTGTCAATATTGAAGGGCCTCAGTGAAATTGTTTAGGTTATATGCTAGATTCCCATACTTAGGTAGGGGTGGACTTAAGTTGTAGAGCTGTTATTATGTATGTAGAGTACCGGCTTAATAGCAGGTGGACATCTCCTCGTTCCGTCACCCATTTAGGTACATCACAACATTTTTGATGTGAAGACAGGAGTGAACGCTTTGTTCAGTTGACTAGTAATGTGAGCCATTCATCCAACGCAACAATTTTTTTTTTAATATTGATGGGCTGTTCACACAGCGCCATATAGCCCCAAACTAGCATAGCTTGTACTATGAGAACCAGACAATCGATAGAATACATATATACTTTTTTGTAAATACATATGCACACCCAGACACAGAAAAAGCTATGTTCGTCACTCAAATGTTTGTCTCTTGGTGGGAATCGAACCCGCGACCTACAGCGCGGAAGGCAGATTACCAATTGAGCTGTAAGTCCTGTCAGAAATATTAAACTCACCACCGACAATGGAGTTGTCCACATAGCTGAACAACAGCCGCTTATCAGCGTCCAGCAGTGATTGCAGGGTAGGGCCCCTAGTCCCCGCACCGGTTCCGAACTCGTTGGCGAACGCGAGGTGAGGCCCCAGCTCTCTCTGCACCAGCTCCAGCAGCCCGGCGTGAACGTTCCTAATCGGCGAGCCGTCTGTATTGTAGAAACCAACCGGGAAGTGGTGAGCGTCTAGGAATATCACCTGTAAAGTTCATGTGTTTGAAATGGTTGACAACCGAAAATGTTCAATGACAACAACAATACGACTCAATTCCTCTCCACCAAAGTATGAGATGACCTAAGTCGCATTGCGTTGCGTCCATCACCCCGAGACGGGGATGTTACGTCTCATGCGCCTGCTATTCATGTTTCAATAAAAAATATAAATGTTTGAGGTTTTGGTGAAGCAAAAGATCACATGGAAGCCATAGCATGGCGGTAAGTAGACAACAAACTTTTTATTTGAAATCCTTAAAATGTACTAATCCATGTAATTTTTCATTTATTATAAGAAACGAAGATTGTGAAAACGTACTTCTTTTGTAGCATCCAAGTAGTTCCGTATTTCTCTAAGAATAGGCACTAAAGGACGGACTCGAATTAAGTTGTGGTTCAGCCAATACCTAGAAATAAGAAGGTAATGAGGTGTAAACCTGTATTATACAATTCATATTTGTTACAATTCATATCATTGTATATACAGGAACTGTCCAGATAAATTTAATATCTGAATGGCAGAGACAATCCGCGTTTTGAGAACAATACCTACCTGTCTTCTTCATTCGCGTAGAAGTTGTAATAAGCTATCCTCAAGTCGAAGTATCTGATGCCGTGGACGAGCTGGGCCCAGATGGAGCGGTCCTGGCACAGCACGAAGCTGTCCCTCGCGACGGTGCTGACCTCTGTGTCGAATCTCCAAGCGCCTGCGTTGTGCGCGCCGGCAATCACCAAGTCTCCGATTCGGAGGCTGTTGATTTTGCTACTGGAAATCAGAAAGGGGTCGCATATGAATTAGAGTTTAAAGAATGTTTTTTTTATTTACTCAATCTAAATCAATTAAATTAAATCTGACGATAGACGGTTACGAATCCATAGTGTATAAATACTTGTAAAAAATGGTTGTCTGTAAAGTCGGTTTACTGACGATAGTTGAACGTGACAACGTCTTAAGAAAATACTGATGGAATGGTAGCAAAGGCCGATTGTGCTTCTTTGTCGCTCGTTCCGCGCTCTCGCTTGCACTTGCACAAGCCTTACATGGAACGCCTCAGAGCGAGGTAACGCCGCATGAGTCATGTTTTTTCGTGCGTGCAGCCGGCTCTATCGAATTATAAGACGTTGTCACGTCAAAAAGTTTTTTACTTTTACCGTTATTTATGGTCTTTATTCAGAACTCATACACAAACCCAGAAAAAGTAAGATGTAACGATATTTTGGTTGCGGTAATTTCGTACCTTTGGTAGATTTTAGGCTGGACTTACATACAGACGGCCTTCCCTGCAGTAAGAACATTTAACAAACAGCTAAAACGAATCGCTTCTAGATTTATTTTATTTATTTATTTGAGGAAGACTTACTTACTGCTCATAAAAATATTATCAAAACTTTATTAAAAACAAGGCTAATAACAGGTCTTCACAACTAGAATTAGGTTAGTTATATAAACAAGCAAGAGTACAAGCATACATAATATTTGTAATGAAACAAAGCTTGCTGATTGAACACTGTTTTATTTACCATCTGCGGTGCCTACCCACAGTCTTGTGCCGTTACTACCCTCAACCATTTAGTGATTAACAGACGGATAGTTCAAAAACAATTAAGATGGTTACAGATAGTTTAGATACACCACTCACGCATTATCCTCCATCCAAGTAGGTTGTATCTTCAAGCAGTTGTATGTGTCGATCAGGTCATCGCCCGCCCCCGCCCAAGGCCAGAGACAGTGGGGCCCTTTATACCCCACGCCCTGCTGCCATCCAGCAGGCAGGGGCCCTTCGCCGAGGGAGATGTTGGTGATCACGTGACCTTCCGATGAGGTTACAGGGAAAACTTCGACAGCAGCGCTCCATGCTCCGGGTCGATCGTTGAAGAGGCCGATCTGAAAATGAGTGATGATGAAAAGGTAAACTGGACAAAGACGGGAGTTTGACGGGACTTTGTACTTATGTTCGGTTGGTTGAGGCCCACTTAAGGGCCCAGGTAATCCAAACGGGCAGTTTCCAAAGCATTTTTCTAATAAACCGTAAAAATCTTATGTAAGAAAAAATATATACTAGATATATATATATATATAAGACTTTTTTTTGCAGATACTGTTTGAACCCAAAATACATTTAGAAATACATTGCTGCATAAAAAATCTTCAAACATTACATAACACACTTAATTGATTTGCAGTTTTTTCCCACTTCTTATGTATATTTTACATTGAAATATATACCATAAAATTGAGTATTTAAAACTGCAGAAATAGTATGAAATATTTTTTGAAATTGTAAATACATCAAATTTTATCCATTTTATTATTTTATTAATTCTATTATACGTTTATAGCGTGATGCGCTTGGCTCATTTCTCTTCATTTCTCTTCTTTCTTCTTGGCTCTTCACCACGCGCGCCAGTGCGCTAGTGTTCGGAACGTCATGAAGATTATTGAGGTAACCCGGCGCCTTAAGGCATGGAATTCTCTTACATCTGATAAAGGAAACCTATGAGACTGTTAATTATGTGTAATAAAAGAGAAGCCAGGCTCCCAGATGCGTACAAAAACTATAGTGCATTTTTTTATGTGATACCGTTGCCGAACTAGGCAAAGTCCCACCTTGTGTTATGTGGTAACCTTCGCCCATAACAACCGATGTGACTTGGCTCCTCCCCTACTAGGTACGCCAAGACGTATGGGCCCGTAACTATGAGTCGTGTAGGTAGAATGTCTCATGCGCCTGTAATTTCACCGGCAACCACACCTTTCAAATTCAAATTCAAATTCAAATTCAAATCATTTATTTGTGATACACAGGTTAAACAAGATCTTAATAGGTAGCTATAATGAGGTACACTGTGATCTGCCATAAGGCGTACAAATTATTTACACATAAAAATTAATCAATAACACATATCAAATTCATAACTAAAATAATAATAATAATAATAATCCGTAATACTGTAAATATGCACTCAAAATATTAAAATAATTAAAATACAAATTAAAATACTAGTCCCTACTGTTAAAAAAGTCAGGAATTGTATAAAATGTTTTATCGATTAAATAAGAAAAAAGCTTAGTCTTAAAAATTATAATATCTTTACATTCCCTGATGTCCGTTGGTAATTTATTGTAAATTTTGCATGTCATTACTAAAACACTATTACTAAATAAAGCTGTTGTCACATTAGTCCTAAGTTGCAAATAATCTTGACGTCGTGCGCTTGTTACATGAGAAAATAGATAAGGATTACGCCTTATAAATAAACCCGTTTCATAAATATATAATGACGTCAAAGTCAGGAAATTGAGCTTTTTAAAATAAGGACGGCAGCTATCCCTTCTTTTCAAGCCGCAGATTGCTCGAATACAACTCTTTTGAGCAATAAATAATCGATCAATTTTTACTGCATTTCCCCAAAAAATGATCCCATACCTTAATCTTGATACAACATTACCATGGTATGCGGCAATTACCGCTTTTTGGTTAACTACTTTTTTTAGCATGCGTAGAGCATAGGCAGACTGAATCACTTTACCATGCACAAAGTTTAAATGGGATTGCCATTTCATATTACTATCAATATAGAGTCCAAGAAATTTTGTCGTCACAGTTTCACATACCTCATCACCTTTGTAGGTGAACTTAGTTGGAAGTGAGTTTGATGTTTGTCTAAAGGACATCAGCTTAGTTTTAGTCATATTTATTTGTAGATTATTATTTTTTAGCCACTTTGTTATCGAGTCAAGACTTGGATTGATTTCATTCTGGTTATTGTACACTACGGTACAGTCATCTGCGAAAAGTATAATTGGATTAGTAGTTGCTATTGTTATGTCGTTAATGTAAATCAAAAATAAGAGCGGTCCCAATACGCTGCCTTGGGGTACTCCTTGTGTTACATTTTTCTCAGTAGAGAAGAATATTTTCTCTAGTTTTGTTTTTGCGGATATTCTAGTTACAGTAGTTATCTGTGATCTGTTAAGTAAATAAGATTTGAATAGATCTAATGCAATTCCTCGCACACCATATGTTTCCAATTTATTAAGCAAAATATTGTGCTCTACATAATCGAATGCCTTTGTCATGTCTAAATACATAGCATAAACTTGTTGCTTTTTGTCCATCCTAGAGTAAATCATTTCTAAAAACTCATAAATAGCTAGATCTATTGATTTATTTTTACGAAAACCTTTCTGTTCTTTTATTAGTATGTCGTTATCTTCAAAATAATTATATAAGTTTTTAAACACAATCTTCTCTATTATTTTAGAAAATACTGGTATCAGAGCTACTGGCCTATAGTTTTTAATATCAAATTTACTACCTTTTTTATGTATTGGTTTTATTATAGTTGTTTTTAGTTTGGACGGAAAAACTCCTTGTTCTACACATAGATTTATGATATAGCTCAAAACAGGAGAGATTAGGTGACATGCATATTTAATTACTTTGGTATTTATGCTATCGTTTCCAGTGCTACCTGTATTCTTAAGGCAGTTTATAACGGTGCATACTTCATTGGGATCTGTTGGAGCCAAAAAAAATGATTTATAAGACTTGTTTTTACAAACACTTCCATGTCTATTTTCAAATGTACATGATGTGCAGGGTGTTGTATCCAGGTAAAAATCGTTAAAACTTTGCGCAATTTGTTTTGGGTTTGTTATAACGTGACTTTTTAAGTTTAGCTGACTAATATTTTCTTTAGGAATGTTTTGCTCGTTTTCTTTTATTACATGCCAAGTAGCTTTAGACTTATTCTTTGAATTAAATATGTAGTAATCGTTCTGAGATTTTTGTGTTCATTTAACTATCTTATTGTACCTCTCAGAATAGGACTGGAATTTTTCTTTGTCCTTGTTGTCTTTTGATAGACGATACCTCCAAAGTAGCGCTCGCTTATGCTTACTACAAATTTTAATTCCCTTCGAGATCCATTTTGGCCTTATTTTGGTCCAGTTCTTTTTCCGTACTATAGGAAAGCACAGGTCATAAAATAATTTAAATGTGTCATGAAATATTGTAAAAGCTCTATCACCATCTTTTGTATCATAAACATCACTAAATGAAAGCTGAGCTATACAATTCCCAAATTTAACCAAATTTTCTTTACAGTAGTCTCGTTTCATTGAGAACCAATGGTCAAACAGACATGTTTTTTTTACTGGGCAAGTCATTATCTGGCCTTTATGGTGAGAAACGGCGAGTTCCAGAACTTCAGTATTTGCTCCCCGTATATTATGTAAAATATTATCTAAACACGTCCCACTACTTGGGCGTGTAATTTCATTTACAGATATTTTGAGATTGTGACTTAAAACCAATGCATGAAAATCGTCGCATTGTTTGGACTTTTCCAAAATGTTTATGTTAAAGTCTCCACAGATAATGATTTTTTTATAACTTTTGTTTGTAAGCATATATAACATGTCATTAAAATTGTCATAAAATAAGTCAATATAGTGTTTTTTGGTTTTGGGAGGTCTATACACGCAAATTACTATTATTTTGTGTTCTACTAATTCTATTGCACAGGTTTCTAGAACATTTGTTAAGATGAATTTTGACATATCTAGAGGTCTAAATTTTAAACCGTTTCTTATCATAATACAAGCTCCACCGTGTCTAACTTTCCTTGCAAAGAGAGTAGCTAAAGTAAAATTTGACATATGTAAAATATTAACGTCATCTATCGTCATGTTATGTTCCGTTATGCATAATATATCTACTCGCATACCCATTTCTGAAATATCATCTAAACATACTGTTAAAATGTCAGATTTGGCGATTAGTCCGTTTATGTTTTGATGTAATATATAAATTTTATTAGTCACGAAAAAAATCTATGTTTGAAGAACTGGTATTATTTGGAGCAGACAAACAGTTTTTTGTGCTAGATGAATTATGCTCTGTTTGCGAAGTCTGGTCAGTCATGGTGTTTTTCTCTGTTTGTATGCCAATGTCTCGACTAAAACGTTTCTTTTTCCTTTCCATTTCGTAAATTTCATATTTCCTATGATTGGATAATCGTATAATGTCCCGTAAAATATTGCGACATAAATTTGACGTACGATATCGCAGTCCTGGCAAAAACCGAGCATAGTTCATGTCTAGGAATAATACATTTTTGAATTGATTGCATGTAAATTTTATCTCATAATTTAGTTTACGTTGGTTAAAGTGTATATTATAGGTCGCTTCACATACAATCACATTAGTGTGCTTCATTGATGAGAGCCACGACGCAAGAACATATCTTGTTAAAAAAGGATTAATGTCATTCCTAAAACCCATCAATACAACATAGTCATTCATCGTTAAATTTCTTAATTCGGATCCACCAGAAGCCAAAATGTCAACTAATGTAGCACCTGGTTTCAAAAAACTAAATACTTTATATTGTGAACCAATTAATTTTTGTAATGTCTGTTGAACACCGTGCCCCTGTTGATCCGCAAGAATAATCACTTTTCCTTTGTGTTGTCCGCTTCCGACGTACGTATTTCTGTTGGTACTGCTGGCGACATCTGTTGGTGGTTTAATATTGTTTTCATCTGAAGTTGTAGTGGATTGTTCTTCGCCGAGATGTTCTTCATATTGCTCATTCTCAGCGGTGGTGTAGGAAAGTGGAGTTGAGAGAAGAGAAAAGTTGTGGTTTTGATGAAGTTGATGGATTATGGTAGGATTTTTTTTCTGTTGAATTATATCCCATTGCAATGTGCTATTCAAACTGACGTTGTTGCATTTTTTCCCGAGTGGTGAAGGTGTGTTCTTACACAAGAGAGTCAACTGTTTGATTTTTGATCGATATCCGGTGACTTGCTTAGTTAAAATGTACTTTTCTGAAAGTAATGTTTCAATTTCTTTGTGAGCAGAAGCTAAATCGGTTTGCAAATTGTTTAGTAATATTTTTATATCCTCACAATTATCTATGGTGGATGTGTTAAACTCTGGACAGCTTCTATGTAAGGTGGAGTCAGTATACTTCTGCTGGTGATTATCCTCGTCTTCATCCTCTGAGAGCATGCTGAAGGTATTGTTCGTTGAGATGTTAACGTTACTTTCCTGTATTGTGTCACAACTGTGTGTTGGTGTTGATGTGTTTTCAAGGAGCAGGTTGTTGCTCATTGGTGGAGTATAGAAGACTTCCTTTTGGTCAGTATGTGTAATTTGAACTGTTTCTATATTTTCATTAAATACGCTCGTGGGTGACGATGATGTGGGTGAAGCTTTATTTTTAGATTTTGGTAATAGTTGGTTCCTTCTCCTTGTGACGTTGGACGTCTGTACTTGTGAGCTGGCCGTTATTCGACCCTTATCTGTCCCGTTCTTCTTTGTAGGCAAAGCCACTAGTGGTGACATCTTGTGGCTTTTTTTGGTACTTTTATCCATGGTCGTTTTGTTAAGTTGTCGCTGTCAGTATATACAGAGAATGAAAGAACCTGCAACACTCGAGCACATACAACTCACGACACAAAGACGCTCAACCACTACACCAATTGCTTCTTATTACATGTAGCCAAATTAGTGAGCAGTTGGTAATTAATATTTTTTTTTTTTTTTTTTTAGTAATGAGTGCGGTACACCAAGTATTTTATTGATCCACCCTCATTAGAGTTTCTCACAAAAAACACAGTTTGCAACAATAATAACTCTTTTGTTAGCACCAATAGTAACGATAGGTATTTCAACACTTTTCCGTATGCACAGTAGTTTTAGTTAGCACTTCATTGTGGGTCCGGATTCGTTGCCACAAAAATGTCTATGGAGAAACACATTACTTCGTAATTTTATACACTAACTCTTAGCCACTCCACTTTTAAACACTTGTGCAGGAACTTCGCACATTTGAATGTCTGTTCGTTGATAGTTCGCATAAACTAGTCGCAATAAACTAATTTTAAAATACATTTATCTAGGAGCCTATTGTTTTCGTGACAGCAGCGCCATCTGTTTTCTACCGGAACACAGTTAAGCAAATGCGTTACTGCTTGGCGGCAGAAATGGGCATGGTGGCAGTACTTTCCTGGACGAAAATGGCGTGAGTTCTACTGCTCTTAAAATCATTAATCATAATTAAATTAAATTGCAGATGCTTACTAATGCTTAATTATATTGCTTGATATAAACATAATAATTTGCATGTGTACTTGTTCAGGTAGCTGAATATGAAATTAACAAGTCATTTGTTGTACATTACAATGTAGAGAGCGTTTTTTGCATACCTACCTAGTTACGTACATTTAGCACGCGAACATTGGTCTAACGACCATTCATCAGTAGTGATCAGAATGTTAGGTAATGATTTCCACCGTAATTACGATGTACCTACCTACTAATCGGAATAAGAATAAAGTATTGTTTATATTACACAGAATTGAAGCCGAATTTGCATATTAGTAGAATTCTAACAAATTTCTTGTGAAAGATTACAATGGCGAACGTGTTTATCGAAAATATATAAACAATTTATTCGCAACTAAATAAATATAAGGTAACTATATAAATAATAAACCTAATATATAATAATAATATTAGGTTAATTATAATAATATTAATATTAATAATTATATTACTATTTATTTATTTATCATAATATTCTTCTACGTCCTGCTACGATTCTTATTAACCGATAAATCTTAATCCATATTTAATTTTCCATTAGTAGTTAACATAAATTTACGTATTCCTCATGTCTTCCCTATAATGAGACGAGACCTCGCGTAATCAACCAATGAGTCGGTGCATTTTATTAATCATAATCATCAATTACAATTCCTGAACATATCATTTAACCGTTGATAATGTGTGTTGTCTTTTAGATAGATCCTTGCTAGATACTTGGTTGCATATTTTCAAATTGAAGATGATTTTTGCTTCACCTGGAATTCGAGCTCATTTAAGGATTTGAACCCGCGAACCGATCATAAGCTGTACCTTCCAAATTAGCCGTCATCGCCTTAAACTCTAAAGTGAAAGAAGCAGACTGCAGACTCCTAACGGCAAAAGAGAGTGTCCGTTACATACGTATGCCCATACGGTAGTAATACGCCGGCTATCGTATGTCACGTCCTATTGAGATTACGCAAGTGATGCAGGAAATTATTCTGTTAGCCGCACAGCAATCAAGCCTCGTGCATACTACACAACACTACCCACAGCAAACAGTTCGCAATCTGTAACGTCACGCGACATATTACGCAAGCATTGTTGGCTCACAATTTCATTTGTTGTACATCCCCGTTAGAGTCGAGTGGCTAAATCTGCTAATGATCTTACGTAGTTACAGAATTCCGTCTGAATGTACGAGAGATCCTTTGCACCAGTCGTCTACTGACGTTATAGTCTATCTAGCATAAGAGCGGTTGGTCTGGATATCAGCTAACCAGCTGGACTTATTCAGTCCTTCAATACTCAATATATTTACTGCTGTATCACATGGTAGTATATTGAATATTTAAAACATAGTGTCTGTCACATGTGAACCTTTTTGAAGGTTGTGAATGTAGGTATATAGATAGATACATAGATAGATAGATAGGTAGATAGATAGATAGTTCTTCTGTTAAACCTCCGTCACATAGAGTACCGTACTAAGTAATACCAGTAGCAGTTATGCCAAGTTCATCCGGGGAAGTACTGCCACTATACCCATATACCCGCCAAACAGTAATGCATTCGCGTTACTGTGTTCCGGTTTGAAAGGCGTGGTAGCCGGTGAAATAACAGGCACATGAGACATTCCACCTTCACGTCTCAGAGTTACGGGCGCATGCGATGCGACTTGGGTTTTGTCGAACCTAAGTAGACGAAGACATATAAGCTATCTTTGGTACCAAATCTCATCCCATTTCAGCGTGAAAGACTATACACGCAAATACATATGCCTTTATAATATAAGTGTGATTCCTTAACAGTGCGACAGCCAGGACAAATCATATACCAAAGCAAATTATATTTTTTAAAGTATTGGAAAGTTCTGCTTTTTTGTAGATTATATTATGCTGAAGTTTTGAACAATACGATATCAAATCGATCTCGGTAGGCAACAGTTCCGAGCAGCGAGACCGTTCAGAAATGGGCTCTTAACAGACGCAATAGAGGATATACAAATACAAATACAAATACAAATGTTTATTTTCATTAGCTTAATATTTAAAATGACAACAATTTTGAAACCACCTTTTAAGTATCAAATACTTGTATTAGGTGGTTTCGCTCTTCCTTACATGTTTAATTTAATGATTTGTGTCCTAATGTATAAACATTTTAGTATAACAAGAACAAAAACAAATTAAACTAACAAAATCAGCACTAGAAAAAAAACAAATACAAAAGTGGGTACCTACTCGAAATTTTATTTTTAATGAGTGTGCATCAGTACGGTTGTTCTCGATTCACATTCACTGTTGGTGTATGGTCTAAGTGATAAAAATTTTGCTATTTGACGAAAACCAAATCAGAGAATGCAAATATAACTGCTGGATGTGAATGTGAATTGAAGTGTGTATGTTTATTTTAATGTGAAATGTGTTGTGTATGTATGTATGTAGTGTAGTTCAGTGTGCCTTTCAGTCATACAATATCGATTTGGATTAAATTTAGGTCATAGCAAGTATATATATTGCTGAAAGGGTATGTAGTATCTCTTTTCATACGTGTTTATAACGCCATAAAAGTAGTGGTCGCCCTTGATATCACTGGATACCAAGGAAGAGTCCCTGGCGGTTTTGAGAGGTGTTTGAATGTGTTAATTGTGTATTGGTGTGGAAGGTAAGAAATGCCGAATTATTATTTATATATTTTATATTATTGAATTTTTAATTAGATTATTTGTTTAAACGTTTTATTGTGTTTTTATTAGATTTTTGGGGTAAACCTAAGTAATAACTTCTAATATAGCTTCGGTATCATTGTAGGATAAAGACTTTAGCCATTTAGTTACAGCTGTCTTGCATTTATAGGTATTCATTGGGTAAATATTCAGGGTCCTATTAGTTTTGTTATATAAATGATTAGATTGGCTAGAATATTGTCGTAATGCAAAGGTTGTACTAACGGATTTAATTTCAATAACATTACGTTTTTTTCCTCGTTTTATTTTTTGTGAATCATACTTTAGTGTTTTGTGGAGTTTAATTATCGAATTTAGTATATATAGTTTTCTAACAGATAAAAGATTTGAGTTAAGAAAGAGCAAATCGGTAGGATATCTGTATGGTTTAAAATACATGACTTTTAGTAAAGATCTCTGTGCCCTTTCAAGATCTAGGAGTCTCATTTTAGTAGCTCCACCCCAAACTGGTATACAGTAAGTTAGTATAGATTGCGCCAAAGCTTCATATATTTGCGTAAGAAGACAAGGTGGTGCTACGTGTCTTAAATATTTAAACATCCACACTAGTTTCCTCATTCTACTCATTAACAATTCTAGATGTGCATGCCATGACAGTCGTTGGTCAATCATTACTCCTAAATACTTAACTGATTCTACTTTTTCTATCGTGGAACAATTGCAGTCTGAATTATTAGGATTACATTCGTGTATTTTTATATTAAAATCTGAGCGGGGTTGCGTACGATTGTACATGGTGAAGCACATAAAATTTGTCTTAGATATATTGAGTGTAAGTAGATTCATCTTTAGCCATAACGAAATCTTCCTAAGTCCGATTTCAGTTTTGTTCTTGACGTTTTTCCATGAAGTGCCAGTGAACACGATAGCGGTATCATCGGCATATGAAAATATATGACCATCATTTATTTCTAGGTTACAAAGATCATTTATGTACGTAAGGAACAAGGTAGGTCCCAAGACACTCCCTTGTGGGACACCGTACCCTATTGGCACCTCTTCACTGATAATATCACCCACTTTTACCCGTTGCTTTCTCTCGTTAAGGTAGTCTGTCAGTAAAGCAAGTGGAGTGCCCCTAACGCCAATATTCTGTAGTTTTTGGACAAGAATAGGAATAGACACGGTATCAAATGCTTTCTTCAAATCAAGGAATACTGTCAAACATTTTTTTCCTTTATCCACTTGTTCTACGATGAGATTACATAAAGATGTGACAGCATCCTCGGTTGAAATACCGCGCCTGAATCCAAATTGAGATTTGGAAATAATGTTAAATTTATTTAAATAAGATAATAATCTATAATTTAGCAGCTTTTCTAAAATTTTCGATATTGATGTTAAAACGGAAATGGGCCTGTAGTTATTTAAGTTGCTCCGGTCACCACTCTTGTAAATAGGTGTTATAATTGATTTTTTAGGAACTTAGGAAATGTGCCATTAATGAAACATAAATTAGCTAACTTACAAATAATTGGGATCAGAGCAGCCTTAGATATTTTTAAGAAATGTGATGGTATATTGTCCCAGCCAGGAGCACTATTGGATTTTAAGTTCAAGATGATATTATTTATTTCTTGGTAGTCCGTTTCCATAAGGACCATAGAAGATGCATGGTTAGATTGTAAACTTTGTATATTAACGTTTTGTAATTTTGGCTGAGTTATACTTTCTGCAAGAGTTTTCCCTATATTAGCAAAATATGTATTTACATTGTTTGCCGATTCTAACGATGAAGCCTTTATGTTAAGCAATAGTATGTTCGAAGTCTTAGTAGATTTATAGTTTGTAATATTATTAATACTCTTCCAAAGCGCTTTACTGTTTTTTGAAGATTTCTGTAGTTGATCTCTTTCATATTTTCTCTTAAGATTTTTTATTTGGTTGTTACAGTAGTTTCGATATCTTCTAAAGGTAATTTTAAGAATTTCATTAAAAGGATCAGATCGCAACTTTCTTTGCATATTATTTCTATTTCTTATACAATTTAATATGCTTTGTGTTATCCACGGTTTAATAATACGCTTACTTCTTGGTATACTCACAGTTTTGGTATTATCAGAGAGACATCTTTGTATTTTATGAATTAATAATTGTGATAAAACGTCGGGATCGTTAAGTACAAATAGATCAGATATAGTAAGCTGAAAATCTTGTACTGCTTTCTCGTAATCGATGATTAATTTAGTTTTGTGAATGTCCATCAGTTTATTAAGTTTAGATATGAACAGAATTACCATGAGATGATCTGTGATGGATGTATCAAGAACAGCTATCGTAGCGGAGTTCCCAGTTTTATTGAATTTTATTATAAAATGGTCAAGACAATTATTGTCTCTAGTCGGAAAATGGTGGCCAGGTAGAAGTCCGAATGTAGACAAAACATTTAAGTAGTTTAGTCTATTCTTTCTTTCATAACTTCCTTCTTCTATTTTAGGAATAATGTTAATGTTAATATCTCCAGTTATTATAATTTTCTCGTAAGATTTTATAGTCTCTAAATAATTAGTGAGTGAGTTAATGAAATCTTCAGCATTTTTAATAGAAGGGGAACGGTAGATACATACAATGATTGTG
Organism: Chesias legatella; assembly: GCA_947359385.1. Classification (NCBI taxonomy): domain Eukaryota; kingdom Metazoa; phylum Arthropoda; class Insecta; order Lepidoptera; family Geometridae; genus Chesias; species Chesias legatella. Next base: position 7,311,976 of record OX375766.1, read on the forward strand.
TTATAAATAGAGATTTGTAGACAAGACGCATGTTCCAAAATTATTTCTTTGACTAGAAAGTTATGATTATTATTTATATAAATTGCTACACCATCATTCTGATTAAGATGATTAGTTGTAGTATAAGAGCTGTAATTTGAAATGGCAGGTATAGGTTTATGTCGTTGGAGTCTACATTCCGTTAATACTAATATGTCTACGTTAAATTTCAGTTGCGTCAATGTTATTAGCAAGTCATCAATATTACGGTATATGCTTCTGATGTTTTGGGTAACTATAGTGAGGTCTGCTGAATTTGAGCGTATCATTAGTGAGAGATCTTCAATTTTACATTTAAATGAATTTGCGATTTCAATATTGTCTAATTCATTTACGGTTAGGTTTGAATTTTCCATCATAGGATATTTAAATAAGAAATTACAGTAATAGTTGGAGAGTGACACATGCAATAACAAATAAATTTATAATAGTATGTTTTCGTTACAGACGAAGACTTAATTAATTCTTTTTTAATAGCGTTTACGGCATAACTAAACTTATATGTGATATAGTGTATTTGATGAAAAGTGTGTGTTTTTTGTGTAATGTTAAAGAATGAGAGATGCACAAGCATTATACATAATATTATGAGGGAAACAAGTGTGAGTAAATATAAATTTAAAATTACTATTGAATAGGGCGATAGTCATGCCGCATGAATTAAGCTATTCACCTGACTTTCATTAGTTATCATAATTATGGGAGAAGTTTCATTCTTCCTGACGTATACTCGTCCATAGGATGTCCAACAAAATTTATAGCCTTTTGATTTAGCGAGATCTCTGGCGAGGAAATGTAGTCGAGATCCTTTTATCGTCAGCTGTTCGGACACGAAAATCGGTGTATCTTCATTTTTTGTGAAGCCCAAATGTTTAGCTAAGAGCTTTGATTTATTCTTAATGTTATAAGACTTACTCATTTTAAGAACATCTGTCTTCAGAATAGTCGAAGTTAATTCAACAATGATAGGAGTGTTGTTCTGGCCTTCTTTTTTTCCACGCACTCTGAAGATATCTTTCACGTCTGTCTTGTTGATGTTACAATTGATTGACTTTCCTAGCCGCACAACCATATCTAACATATCCTCTTTGGACTCAATCTTATTTTTCGGAACATTTTTAATTTCAATATTACACTTTCGGTCCGTTCTCTGCATCTCTTCTATTCTGTTTTCCAAAATACATATATAGTCACTGTCTTTCTTTCTCTGTTGCTCCATTCGTTCGATTTTCTTTGTGAGTTCCTCATTATTACTCATTAATAGTGCTATGGAATTTTCAATGTTCAGGTTTGACTTCTGAATCTCCGTTAGAGAGGGTGTAAATAACTTCTTCAGTTCAGTTTCTTGATCAGCCATCAGTTTTCCAATCATACTTTTGATTTCATCTTTAAACGTACTAAAATCAGAACTCCAGTCATCGTCCTCCCTTGTTCTTTTCCCGCGTAGTAAGACAAAGCTTTGGGGAGTGGTTTCAGAGCTCTGCCCAGCCAGATTTATATTCCCTTCGCTCGGTGATTTGTCTTTCAAACCTTTATCCGTCAGGTATTTTTGCATCGTAAATAATGTTATGCTGATGCAGCAGGAGAGACTTATTATCGCTAGCTCTTATGCACTTGCGCCAAACGAAATATGTACACAGTACTGACGTAGGCGCTGTACTCTTCCATCTATGTGGTGTTGTCTCTGTCTTGAGTGCACTTCGAGTTACTCTTTTGATTTATGAACGCCTGGTACTTGGAACTATTTAATGACATTTATAAACATTAAAATAAATAATTTTCACGAGGAATATTTTATAACACGGTAGCACACGTCTTATCGCTTTCGCGGTCCAGGGGGAAGAGGCTATTATAATATATATAATATATATTTAGGGGCTAGGCTATTAGCATAAAGAGGTAAATGGCGTGTGGCTGCTAACGACTCCATCTACATAATGGTGGTAGCTGAACTTCAATAACTTCCCTGAGAATCGATACAGGGGATGGAATTGGGTTTATTGTTATGGTATAGGTTGGGTAAGGAAAGTGACGCAATAGGAGTAAACATGTCTTTCGCTCCAAATTCTAATATGAGTGATGACTGAAGATTGCGTGAAAGTTCAGTCATAAAATTTTTCATTTTACACTTTAATATGCGTACTACAATTTTTTTTGGATTTTAGCCTAGTCTAGATAATTTTAATAGTGACAATTTTAAATCTAACTGTCCCAAGAGAAATTATGAGATGAGTAACTAGAGTCGGGCATTACGGCAGAATAAATATAGTTTCTGCCCACGATATTTGTATCGTTCATAAAAATATAAATGATTGAAAGTGCTTGTTGCGTCACTCAAGTTTGCGACTGTACAAATATCAACTAACTGCACATTTTTTTATTTGCTTAAATTTGAGGTTGATGCATTATTATTTGTATGCATCTGCTGCAACGCAGCACCATCTAGCCCCAGAGTAAGCTAAGCATAGCTTGTATCATGGGAACCAGATCACTCATGATACATATTAACACCCAGACACAAAACAAACATCCATGTTCGTCACACAAATGTCTTTCCTGGATGGGAATCAAACCCACGACCTATAGCGCAGAAGGTAGGGTTTCTGCCATTTGAGCGATGAGATCAGTCATTGGAACGCAACACAAGTTGGCAGCGGTCATAAAACCGTGCCGGTAAATTGTCGATTCAGTGGTTGCACCACAAAACTTGGGCAGTATGCAACTTGCATGAATTATTGTGGTAGATCATTCGAAAGTATTTAAAACGTAAATTTAACAATTACGATTTTCAGTTTATATTTATTTTTTATAACACAACCTAGGCCATCTGTAGCGTTAGGGTCAATTTTGCTGGATCATTGTACGATGGAGCTGGCTTACAAGACATTTTTACAAGTAGTCGAAAAAGGGATCGACTAGTGTGTCAGAATGCAGCGCGAAAAGCAGGCAGAAAAATTAAATAAGTTGACACATCGGCATCAAACCATGCGAGGGAGTTTAAATTAGTGTGATTTTATTATATGACACAGTTATGGACCGAGCAGATGGCCCATCTGGTGTTTAACCTCTGCCCATAAGAAACAATGCGAGTTGGGCCCTCCCCTAGTTAGGTACAACAAGACCCAAGTCGCATCGTATGCGCTCGTAACTGAGACGTGAAGGTCGAATGTCTCACGCGCCTGTTATTTCGCCGGCAACACCTTTCAAACCGGAATACAGTACCGCATATACATTACTGCATGGCGGCAAAAATGGGCATAGTGGCAGTACTTTGGACGAGTTCTACTACTCTTGATAATTTGTCAATCAATGTTCGGCGTTGAGTCATATCGATCACATAAAATATAACTCACTTGTCTTGGTACAACTGAGCACCCGCTGAAGTCCCAGTTTAGCTCCACAGCATCCAGCAGCCGGCTGCCGCCAAGAACAATCTCTGGCGAGTGGACGGTCACCCACACTCGGCCGCAAGATGACTTTTCGAGTGATTGGTTTTGAGCTGTGGAAGTGTAAAAAATACATCAGTCCAAATAGCAGTGTGTAGATCAATCTTTACGTTATACTAATTAAGAAGTAAGATTAAAAGATGTATTATTTCCTTGAGATACTCGTGTTTAGGTACTCGAGTGATAATATGTGCAAGATCTGTGAATATTCCCGACACGAGCCACTCCTGTATTAGTTGAATGGTAAAGTAAATTTCACGTGATTGTTGTTAATTTGGTCCCGCAGAAAATAGTGGGACAAAAGTGTCAATAACCGGGACACTCAAAAAACTATTGTGTGTCGGTAATATAAGTTTTTTTTAATTATATCTATCAATAAGGAACTTAGTATTAAATGAGCCAATCTTCCAAAGAAACTATACAACTCTAGGAAGTTAGGAACAGTAAAATTTATTGCGGTTATTTAACGATTGATCAATAAAGTGCAAATGCGTATATATGAAGGTGTAACGTATCTGATTTATCTTCGAAGTGTTTTTTTCCTAGGTATACTGAGGTCGAAAGAAATATTATAGTGTAATATTTAATGCAATTCCATATGTTTTAACCCGTCTAGTTTTCACACTTGCCTTGTTTTCCACGTTATTTTTTTTTAGGATATTTTATTATAAGCAAAAAGATATAACTATCCGAAGCCTCGGACAAAAAGAGGCAACTAAAATCGCAAAAACAATATCAGCTAAATCTTAAGACTACCTAAAATGTTACCTAAAGTGCTACACAAAATGTCGATTGACCTCACAGCTCTGCCTTCTACGCTATAGGTCGTTGGTTCGATTCTCGCCTATAACATAAATTTGTGTGAAAAACATATATGGGAGTTAGAGGATTATAATAAAATATATAAAAATATTGGTGGATATTTCACACAGCGCCATCTAGCCCCAAAGTAAGCCAAGCTTAGCATATATCATGGGAACCAGACAACTGATATAATACTTATATACTTTTTTCTAAATACATATACAGGGTGTGGCGTAATGAGTGGATAATAGGGTACCTGCGGGTAGGGGCCATTGTGGCGGTTCAGAAAAATATTTGTTATGCTCAGTAAAAGTGCCTCGGTTTTCGAGATATTCGACATTTTCGAAGCAAGTAAGCAAGTAAAATTTTAGTGAAATCTTATTTTAAAAACATAACTGTGCTTGTGTTATAAAAATAATAGTTTCCATTCGATAGCACATCTATCCAAGAATACTATCCAAAAAACAGATAGAAAAAAAAAATCATTTGCAGTCTGGGCGCCAAAAATAGTGACGAAGGGTGAAATATTTCTTAAATTTCGAAAATGTCGAATATCTCGAAAACCGAGGCACTTTTACTGAGCATAACAAATATTTTTCTGAACCGCCACAATGGCCCCTACCCGCAGGTACCCTATTATCCACTCATTACGCCACACCCTGTATATGTACACACATATAATACATATCAACACAGAACAAACATCTATATTCATCACACAAATGTTTATCCTGGGTGGGAATCGAACCCACGACCTACAGGAAGGCAGTGTTACTACCAACTGAGCTGTGAGGCAGTATGATATGAATGTGCTTAAAAGTATGGACAGTATTCTATCAGTTACTCTATGCTCCATTTGGGGCTAGATGGTGACGCTGTGTGAAGTGTCTCCGAATATTGTTATTATTATAGTGCCACCATTCCCAAAATTGTAAGCGTGATCTTCCACCAGTTAGTGCTGGCATTAATCAGTAGATGTCGTATCTGATCTCGTACAATTTACGTACATACACGATAAAGAGTCCGTATGATACGACTTGTCCTTAAGTCGGGTAACCTCGATGTCTCGCGTGGCCGTAATGTAACTGAAAGCATGATGATGGAATGATCAGATGAGATGGATAATGAGGTGGAAAGCGATTACTGATGAGATATAATTTGAATATTATGCAGACAGCCCAGGATGTTTCAGAAACGATAGATTTTAAGTGATTTGTTGTTTTTTTTACTAATAACATCGCTTTTATGGTGTTATAAATTAATCTAAATAAAAAACGACTCCCAAATGGTTGCTGTGAATTAGTTGGATACTAGTGGGGAAATCTCGATACATTTATTGTACTGAAGAAAGACGTTTGAGAAAAAAGGCGAGATATGGAATGTCATTTATTTACATTTATATGAAAATATATGTATATAAAAACCGACAACGTTTTTAAATCCAATAAACTCCTAAGCAATTTGTGATATCTATTAACTGATTTAGATTGTTATTCCGTTGAAAGAACCTTTCATTGAACCATCCGTAGAAGAACCAGTGATCTGGGACCACAAACCGCAGGACGTAACTGTACAATCGCCAGAAAACCAAAATGATATTTTTTTTATAGCATTAGCTTTAATTCGCCGCAACGCGTTCACAAAGTGGGTCAGCTAATGAACTAGAAACAATTACAGTCTCTTTTTTATTATTCAATGTTACGTAGGAAATAAGTATGTAAACATTTATTTTACTTATTTTGTAATTATGATTGAACTTGGGTTCAACATTAGACTTGCAGTTACGCAAGGACTCGCGTAAGTAGGCAACCCACTTTTCCTTTCGTTGTATTCCTGCTTATGGTTACTAACCGCCTTATCTAACGGTGACGAAACTTATGATTCAACAGGTTGTCATGAATGTTATAATAAAATGTAGGTGATTTCATATTTGTATCACTTTCTTCGAAATTGTACGCGACAAAAAGGAGAAAATAATGTTTATCTAAGACAAACTTATTTGATAGCTACAATTCATACCAGAAAGTACTACCAAGGTAGAAGACAGTTCGTCAAATTCTTGTACATGACAGTTAATGACCCTGAACTGCTGGAGCTGCCAGCTTAAACAAAGGTCGCGAGTTCGATTCCCGCAAAGGTCAAACGATCAACAGTTAGGAATGTAGAAACACGGTAGGAACTATATTTCTTCCAAATGTTTATAAGTTATCGGATTATTTGAAAGGTGAAGAAAAAGAGGGACTCCACTACTTATCCCTACATTCCTACAAATCCGTAACCCGCAAGGCGAAAAGTGGCCGATTGAGTAATGATTGAGTGGGTACGGTGAATGTGTTTAGAATTAACCCACTCGGTGAAAAGTGGCCATTTCCAGTAAAGGTAAAAAATATATAGTGAAATTATGTTTGGTGTTACAAACGACTAGTGCTTCCTCGTTCAACCCATAATAAATGTTCTACTCAATAGTTAGGTACTCAAAATGTCCTGTACTTCGGTCCTGTATGTCGGCTAGACTCAGCTTGCAGACAATACTTCTAAATTTTCATTATTTTCAAGGATTAGATAAACGAATTATGGGAATCCAATAAAACGTTACTTGCAATCAATATTATTTGTTCATAAACCACTTTTTATGCACAGCTACACCAAACGCCATATTGACGGAACAACCTTCTTCGCAAAATCCAACTGTCAGAGCGGATTGGTTCAGCTTTACAAGAAAACCGAAAATATAGAACTGTCGTATTGGTCGAGACAAACGCCCGCTATGACGGTACTTGCTATTCGAGACAGCTTCTAATTTCCAAATAACATTTAAATTATTACATGAACAAAATAATATGACACAACTATAAATATAAGTATAGTGTATAAGACTTTTTGTTTCTGACATGTATAAAGTCGGACCCCATCGTTTTTTTGGTTTTAACTTTTGTGTCATACCAAGTTAGTTGAATGCGGTTTGGTTTTAAACTAAAAAGGAGAATGCGGTGATGACACAGTTCGCGCAGCCTGTGTAGCATCTAGTTCCGTCTGTGGACTCCAAACGCGCCACATTGTGCAGTCATCACTTACGCAACGTTGCAAAAACTTGTGCAGAATATACGCTAAGTAATACATTTTAACGATGCCTCTTTATTTATCAAAAATTTATGGCACAAGCTGAAAACCTATAAAATAAATAATAAAATTTGATACAGTTATTGTACGGGACGGCTCGACCGGGCTCTATAAGGTGGTAGTGGACTGTATGTTGCTGTTGTTATTCCGCCGGTGCGAGGGGTCTGTACACGCTATTACTGGGATTCTGTTAAGAAAACTTCAGATGGTGTTTCTATACTGGAGGGTTGGGTTCCGGTTGTTCCGAGTGGTACTGCCGATCTGCTATCTATTTCTATTATTCCGCGATTAGCGCACTACTATTTAAGCCAACGTGTCGACTATTGCTCGACTTGACGCTGGACTATTAACGCACTGGTTGCGAAGAACTGTTACGTGACTATTTACGGAACGCGTGTCGCCTATAGCGCGACTACTAACGAACTGCGTGAACTATACGTATGAACTGTTACGCGACTATTAACCAACTACGTGAACTATACGTGTGAACTGTTACGCGACTATTAACCAACTACAACTTACGCCCGAAATGGCGTTATATTAATACCACTCGTCACAAATATATTTCCGAACCCCTTTCCAGTTTCCTTTATTGTACTATTCAATTCTATTTAATTCTATTTAACTATAACCGGCTTGTGCCGCAGCTGCCAATGGGAGCGGTACGACAATGCTGCGGCTTATCTTTTAGTATTTATTCTAAGAAGGAGATTTAACTATTACTATTTTCACATGTAAACACCAGGTGTTATAACAATAGACCTTACTTAGAACTATTCGAAGAAGGGAATTAACTATCTGTATTTTTACACGTAAACACCAGGTGTTATAACAAAAGATCTTACTTAGAACTATTCTATTGTATTATCTATTATACAAACTTAATTACTTAACTATCTTAAACCTAAGGCGATGCCGTTTCTCGTACGGAACATCTCTCCCGCCGTGCAATGCCTCCTGGCATTGCAAACTATGGTGTGGAGTACGCCGGGTCCGATTCGGTGGGTAGAATTACTATTTTGCGCGTAGGTCTTCTCAGCACGCCACCTAGGGATCAAATGTTGACTGCGCGTACTATTCCGTCTGCTCCTGGGTACACGGCGACTATGACCCTCTTCAGCCGAGATACCTTGCGATGAAGGTTGGCGTCTATACATCGTTTTGAGTTTTGGATCTGTGTCTATTTTCTTTTCCGTGGAATGCCATCTATTTATTGGATTTTGATAACTATTAGGTATTTTCTTATTACTATCTATCCACAGCATCGGAACTTTGAAATGACCATTGGGGCTCTGTTTTGTTCTGTCTATCTGTTTGATGTTTTGTTCCAATAACTGCAACGTTTTCACTGCCGGATCGCTTTGGGGTTTCTTCGGCGTTATCGTCAGCGATTCCATTGCAAAGAAATCTTTCAGTTCTCGACCATTTGTTTCAAAACTATTTGCGTAGTTGACTCTATTTCTGCTATTTCTTTGGGCACCGACTCTTGATCCGTGGAGTACCCATCCTAGCGGCGTCAAGGAAGCTACTGGTTGATGCGTTTCGCCTTTTCGCATTCCATATGTCACCAACAGGTGCCAGTTATCCTGTCCGATTATGATCTTCGGCGTCGCTCTATAGTGCAGTATCTCTTTTGTTATGTCCTGTAGGTGACTGCAGTTTTCGATATCTTCCCTCTTCATTAGTTGAGGTGAAAGTTTTAACTCTGCTATCGTTCGAGCTTCTATTGTGTGCTCTTCTGTGCCCCTAATAGTGAGCTGTATTCTCTGTGACTGTCTTTGTCTCACTTCAGACTTTCCTATGGCTTCTATGGATAAGGGCTCTTTCTTTCCCTTTGTCCCTATTGCCTTTGCTATATATTCTTCTATCAATGTGACCGTGGATCCGTCGTCTAAAAGCGCGTACGTGTCTATTTTCCCCGACGGTCCAAACGCTGTTACAGGTACTATTTTTAGATAAGTTTGGATGTTCTTGGGAGTCCATGTAGAGGCTACGGCTTCCTTTTTCTGTTCGGTTGCGTCCTTCTTGAAATGAAGCAGTCTATGATGCCAGTATTGGCAACCATCTATTTCACACCTTCTCGTCTTACACGTGTGATTTACCGTTTTCAATCGAAGGCATCTGAAACACAATCTATGCTTCTTCGCTATATCCCATCTATCCGGAATTTCTGCCTTCGTGGACCTCTTACAAATCGTTGTGGGATGGTTTTCTCTATTGCAAATTAGGCAAACTTTTCCTTTTTTCTCTTCCACCCTCGCAGCATAACTTCTGTCCTTGAAGTTAGTTCTATTGTCGGTTTCTCCTGAAGGGACTATTTCTGGCTCTGCGTAGGGACCGCATCTGCTTGCTTCTCTATCCAGGAAACGAGACAATTTCAGAAGATCAGGCTCTCCCGCCGGTTGCTCCCTGCTTGGTTCCTCCCAACAAGTGTTTTCAGATTTCGTAGGTCCTCCAGGCTGGCCCACAATCTGGTTCACTATCGCACTATTGTTCACTCTGGCACAGTTGTTTGCCAGGGCACTATTGTTTACCATGGCACTATTGTTTGCCAAGGCACTATTGTTTGCCGAGGCACTATTGTTTGCCAAGGCACTATTGTTCACGTTTCCAATATTTTTGGCATACGCGCTATTGTCTCCAAAATCACTATTTTTCATGTTGGTTCTATTTAACACTGGAAGTTCATATCCGTTATTGGGTCTGGGCACATTAAAACTATTGAGTCCAGGTCCATCTACGAATTTGATATTCGTCGGTCCGCGCTCCTCGTTCGCTGCTGGCAATTCCTGTTCTGTTTTTATAAGGACTGCAGGAACCGCAGCGGGTGCAGGGCGCGGTGCCGGTCTATCTTCAGTGGGCAGCTCCGTCCGTTGTTGAGGCAGCGACAGCATCGCTTGCCGGCACGAAGAAACTCGTCATTCCATGTAGGGTCTTCCTGCTGGCTGAAGTAGGCGTGAAGTCGGCAGGAACGCGCTTCCCGAACACAGATTCTAACGTCGGTGAGGCGCGCCTTGCAAACACTGTGTCAGCCAATGGTCTGGTTCTCGGTGTGAATGCGCCACAGAATGGGTGCGTGGCGTGGCTATTAACGGCTCCATGTATCTTGACGGAGCGTGTGCCGTCGTAATCACTGGAGCTGTGGTGGTAGGCGCTGCGGTGGTGTTGGTGGTATTCGACGGTTCGGTACGAGATGTGCTCGCAGGCCTGTTCCCTCCTCCTGACCTCGTGATTACCATCTTCTGTCTTCTCGTATCCGGCTTGTATGGACCAAAATATCCGGCTCGAAGGATCAAAATGTACGGGACGGCTCGACCAGGCTCTATAAGGTGGTAGTGGACTGTATGTTGCTGTTGTTATTCCGCCGGTGCGAGGGGTCTGTACACGCTATTACTGGGATTCTGTTAAGAAAACTTCAGATGGTGTTTCTATACTGGAGGGTTGGGTTCCGGTTGTTCCGAGTGGTACTGCCGATCTGCTATCTATTTCTATTATTCCGCGATTAGCGCACTACTATTTAAGCCAACGTGTCGACTATTGCTCGACTTGACGCTGGACTATTAACGCACTGGTTGCGAAGAACTGTTACGTGACTATTTACGGAACGCGTGTCGCCTATAGCGCGACTACTAACGAACTGCGTGAACTATACGTATGAACTGTTACGCGACTATTAACCAACTACGTGAACTATACGTGTGAACTGTTACGCGACTATTAACCAACTACAACTTACGCCCGAAATGGCGTTATATTAATACCACTCGTCACAAATATATTTCCGAACCCCTTTCCAGTTTCCTTTATTGTACTATTCAATTCTATTTAATTCTATTTAACTATAACCGGCTTGTGCCGCAGCTGCCAATGGGAGCGGTACGACAATGCTGCGGCTTATCTTTTAGTATTTATTCTAAGAAGGAGATTTAACTATTACTATTTTCACATGTAAACACCAGGTGTTATAACAATAGACCTTACTTAGAACTATTCGAAGAAGGGAATTAACTATCTGTATTTTTACACGTAAACACCAGGTGTTATAACAAAAGATCTTACTTAGAACTATTCTATTGTATTATCTATTATACAAACTTAATTACTTAACTATCTTAAACCTAAGGCGATGCCGTTTCTCGTACGGAACAGTTATGGAACCAGCAGATAGCCCATCTGGTGTTAAGTAGTTACCCATAGCAATCAATACGAATTGGTCCAACTTAGTTAAGACAAGACCCAAGTTACATCGCATGCGTCCGTATCTCTGAGACGTGAAGGTGGAATGTCTCACGAGCCTGTAATTACACCGGCAACCACACCTTTTACCTTTGATACCAGCACACAGTAACGCCAATGCAATACTGCTTGGTGGCAGAGATGGGTATGGTAGCAGTACTTACCCGGACGAAATTGCCGTAAGTTCTACTGCTCTCAAGAAAATACGTACCTAGATATCATTCATCTGATTAATGGCTCTATAAATAGACTATGAATATTATACAATTAAATGAAATGAAACATTAAACTGCAAACAAATCTGTAAAGTGATTTGCCTTTGACGGGTTGAAGATGGATTTTCAATTATTCAGTAAAAATCACAACATTTCATCGAAATGGAATATACCACGTTAAACCGTGTTGATAAAATTTAATATCAGGTTATAATCTTTTATATGCTTGATATTATCAATGCAAATCTTTGATGATTGATTACAATAATCCTGTGATTATCGATGTGATTCATGTGTTCGCTTATTATTGTCGAATTCAGTAAACAATAACATTAAATTCTTTAATTCATATCTATAGATAAATAAAAATCGAATGTTTGTTGGTTATTGTTCCCTATGCGTTCCGAAACCATTGATCAGATTGTGAAATATATAATAAAATATATAAAAAATATATATATAATTTTTTCGTTTTTAATGATACTTTTATACTTAACTGGCATTGCAACTCATGTCGGGTTCTCATTTATGTTTATTTACCTTTTATCCTTTATTTCAACTCAGATTGGTTCTTTCTCTCTCCACGCGGTTAATGTTTGTAATCAGTTTCGCTTGTATCGGTTTAGTTAATAATTATGAACTGAAGCTGGAAATTAGATGACACCTAAAACCACAAAACACGGTAGAGAAGAAAAAGTTAGTATTATAAAACAGACAGACAGTACCTAGCCTATGATTCCACAGGTTTCTTAATAGCATTTAATAAAAGTAGATCAATTTATTGTAGGCAATTATTATTCGAAAATAATAATCTGTAATCCAGCCCATCCAAAGGTTGCATAGAAGAGATTGATTTAAGCCATATAACCACTTGTTTAAAAGCTAACCAAAAAAACAGTTTCAATTATGTAGTATTAGTAGAGGTTCAATATGAATTTTACAATAATTACAGAAAACAATAAAAAAAAAAAGATTAACGCGTTTGGTAATTTTATAAGAATATGTATGAAGAAGTGTGTCACGTATCTTATCAAGTATAAATTAGGTTTAAATATGATATTTACGAGTTTTTTTACTTACTTTACCCCTTTTTATCTGACCTATCTCTAGCAGAGATAGGTCAGAATAATTAAGATAACATTGATAATTTCATCTTAATGCTCCATTCAGTTTGTAGGTATCTGTTATCTAAATAAATCTATCTGTCATATGTTTTAGTCTAACAACATAATTAAATACTCATTATACTAATTATCCATCTTGTCATCATAATTGTAGACCTGATATGGGATATAAAGAGTGTACCTAATAATAAGACAGCTCCCGTAAATTCAAGGTCCTTCACAGCTTCTATAAATTAACGATTTTATCGATGAACTGAAATAAAGATTAGTCTTTATTTCAGTTCATCGATAAACTGTTACTCAAAGTAGCCCTCGTGGGTTAGCCTACCAGACTTCATGTACAGGGATTCTTGATTGTGAGAAGATTTCTAGTTTATTTAATTATGTGATACTGATAATGGATCGCGAAGTACGTTGTAATACTCCGGTTAATAGTTCTGAGCACCACTTGCAACGACCACAGTCCTACGATAGTGTAATCTACAAGGTGAAAATACGTTTATGCCTATGTTTATGTTTATGTTATACGGATAACTCTTTAGGAATAAAGGCTACGTAGTATTCACCTATAATTGTAATTACATTTGCAAGTATCTTTTATATTTTAGTTTTCAATTTAATGTTTTAATTGATTTATTAGGTTGGTGTTCATAAATAAATAAATAAAGGCATATTTCTTGTCAACTACGAAGAAATATGCCTTTATTATCTATTTTATTACACCCAGTATAGATTGCAAATAGATGAGCCCGACTCTTGGATCACCATTGTTAAGAATCCTATCTTGAAATTAATCTCTGAACAACAGAGTATCTGGGATGACATAGATACTCTGAGCATTAAATAAATATCTACACCTGGGTTTATTCAAATTATTAATTCAGAATTCAAATTTTGAACAACTTGCGGTTCACATAATGAATAAAATGCAACGAAAGTATTCGTTTTGAAACAATAAGAATTAATTAAATAACCTTGCTTGCGACAAAATAGGCTTCTTTTTCGGATTATTATTAAAAATGGTAAAATAAATCGTGTAAGGAAAGGACAGATATAAAAAAAAACCGTGAAGATGAAAGCGAATGGTTCCTGTGACGGCGATTTGTAGACACAGCTTATGTAGAGACGCTGGTCGTGTTCTATTTTAAGTTTCGTATAAAACATGTTTTTTATTACATGGTAATTGAAGGTTTTTTTCAATAAACAAAATAACAGGCTTGTATGGGCTTTAGGACAGAAATGAATATAACTAGAGTTCATCTTCAAACATTACCTGCGTGTAATATTCGAAAAATGTAAACATTGAACTTGATCTTACGAGTATGATAACAAGCGAGCGACAAAACTCACGCGTAATCGAAGCTCCGAGTACTGTGGCGGCCAGCGCCGCCGCTACGAACCACGAAACGGCCATTTCGCACCGTGGCTACCGCGCCACTGATCCGACATTCAGATTTGGCGCTCTTTCCCCACAATTGATCGTTGCGCGGGCGACGACTCCCGTCGTGCATTGCCTTCGCTTTGTACTGCGCGATTTAAATGACATTCGTCTGTTTGTCGCTTGTAGAGTAGTCGATGGAAGCTACCAATTGAATAGAGTCATACGACTTCAGAATTGCCGATTGTATAGTCAGTGTTAATAGTAGTGCGGGCTTCCGACAGTACCCTCATTTCCGATCGGGTGTCGCGTGCGTCGGATCGAACGACCAAGCACGTGCTGAATGCAGGATATGACTTATCAGCTCAGACTCTTAACAGCTGGTTTTGTGTAGATATGCTTATAATACATACGCTACAAAATATGAATTATCATGTAAATTTGAAATGTTGACAGTTTATGCAGTTCTACCTATTATTGGTTTGTATTGTAGATGATTTACATAACAATTGCTGGGAATACTAATATTCAATGACTGATAACTGACCGATCTTCCCCATGGAGGGTCGGATAGGGTTTGAACAGGCATCAAACTTATCGATAAGTACGCGTGACCTTATGTTTTGAATATTGACGTTTCCAAGCCATTTCTTTATGAATTCTATGGAAATAAAGTTTTTGACTTTGACTTTGACTTTGACTTTGATCCCTTTAACGTCTGTGTCCTGAAACTCGGAGCACACTGCCGGTTATCAGTCACGAAAGGTCGAGGTCTCCTTGCCAATGCTACGCTAACGTTCGTGACGTCATACTATATAAAATTCCGATCTACATATCTACATCTGTCTCTTCGTAACTACATATCTATTAGTAGTTTTTAAAGTTCACGACCAAAAAACGTTTAATTTGATTATTTAATTAGTTTCATAACCAACCAATAAATAAATGTATTTTCTTTCATTTTATTTTCTTTCTATTACACAGAGACTCAAAGCAACATGTAGATATATTCGTATGGTAATAGGTATTAATATAGAGAGTAATTTATATGCTTTGACTGGCCTCACAGCTCAGTCAGTACAAACTCTACTTTCCGTGCTGATAGTCGTAAATTCGAATTCCCAGGACAAATGTCTGTTTGATAAACGGATGTTTGTTCCTTTCTGGGTGTAAATATGGTCTCTATTTAGATAATTATGTATCCTAAAATTAACTTCGTGAAGTGCAAACCGCGTTAAACATTACATCTTAACTAGTATATGGACGGTTGGAGGATTGAAACAACGCCTGATTAAAAAAACATTCATACATTTTGTCTTAACATCTGTCACCATATTTTTATTGCACTACTTTCTCCAAATCTAAGAAATCTTGTATGTTAGCGGCTTTCTTATCGTTCCTCTCCGAGTTGGTTTCCGACGGGGCCAGCGACGGAGCTCGGCTTGGGTTGCGAAGCACCGGCTTCTGCAGTTGGAAGAAGTTGAGGCAAGCCTTCAACTCTTGTATGAAAGCTTCCTTGTGGGGCACCTGAAATAGGCGAATGAAGTTTTCCGTTAATATATTCAGTCTTATTCCAGTGAATCAACCTTAATTAATGCTAGGAACAGAAGCTAGAAAAATCGTTCTAAAAAACGGTGGCCGCATTTTTGCGTTTTCTTGCTATCAGATGTGTTTTAAACCAAACCAAAAAAACCACTGTAATCATAAGATATCAATGTACTTTTACATAGATAATCGTGCGCATAACAAGGACTTTGTGACGTCCATATGTAAACTACAGACAAATAACAATAAAAACATGATTTTAGGTTATAGGTACCATCTGTAGTAACAAAGCTATTAAATTTGACATTAAAAATAGACAATTAATTTAATTTATTTGTAAAGATGTTGATTACCTATTGAAGTTTCAAAAAAAATTCTTGAAGAATTCTATTGAAATAAAGTTTTTTTACTTTAACAGTCCCCGGAAACCGTTACAACAAATATATATAATGCAATGATTACCTGTTCCCTTATAACAATATTCCTGACTTCATTCATGAACTCGGCTGCCGTGATGAGGACTGCCAGCCCCAGTCCGCCGGCCAGTACTATGAATGCGCCTTGGAGATTTTCCATTTCGAGATCACCTTCCACATCGTTCGCTTGCTTGGATGACTGAAAATATGAAATACATGACATTGTGAAACTTATGACGATGAATTCTCAAAAGCAATAATTAATAGGAAAAAATAAACAAATCAAATACAAATAAGCAAATCATATTAGACTATCCTATTTAGACTGGCCTCACAACTCAGTTGTTAGTAACCATGCTTTCTGCGCTGTAGGTCGTGGGTTCGATTCCCACCCAGAACAAACATTTGTGTGAAGACCATAGGTGTTTGTTCTGAGTCTGGGTGTTAATATGTATTATGTATTATATCAATGTATTTACAAAAAAGTATATAAGTATTATATCAGTAGTCTAGTTCCTATGATACAAGCTACGCTTAGCTTACTTTGGGGCGCTTTTTGGGGTGTGAAATGTGTCCAGCATCAATCTTAATACTGTTATTATTTTCTTATTAAAAAAAAAAAGTAATTGTCTATAAATATGATTTTGTATATATAGAATATATAATGTATAGGAATAAACTACCAATGTGATTTTAAAAAGATTTATGTGTTCCTTTTTATACATAGTCACGCGATAAAAAATAACGCTGTGACCGTCCCTTATCCCAGAAACAACACCATTGAAAAATGGTATGCATAGTGTATGCGTACACATAGTTTGTAGACAGCACTATGTAGATACAAATTATTTGTTTATTTTTAACTGTATCATTAATGAAAAGGTACGGCATGCAGTTAATATTTTGTTCTAAACTAAAATCTTATTGGACCCTTCAAAGGCGAATTTCCGTAATATGCAATTACTAAAAACTTGAGATTTATAATTATGGAAAACGATTAGATATCAGTAGATAAGTTAATATATAAATCAATTTAATCAAATGTTATCAAGAATTGTTTTTATATTTAATTGTTAAAAATAACCGTTATTATAAAGATAAAATAAATTAAATATGAGGGCGCCTTTGAGGGCGCATTCAGTCAAAGTCACGCTTTGCTGTTCTTTGCGCCTCAATAGAGTACATGTCGCTCTCATTTGCGTCAGTATGCCATAATGCAAGAACATTCTGATCTACTGAGCATTCACAGCAGGCAGACGGCGTGTTCACTGCACGATTGCATTATATCGATCTTAATCACAGTGAATAATTTGCAAATTGCATTAACCAGAAGAAAACATGGTGCAAACGCAAACGCCCTTGTGCGCGAAATTACGCGTTGTGTGAACGCTGCCTAAGCGTTTCATACGGTCTACTTTTGTCTTTTAGCTGCATTGAAAATTTTTTCTTCGTCTTTTATACGTAATTAGAAAGGGGCATAAGTAGGTACATAGCAATACTATTCTTGTGGACATTATATTACGTCACGTTACATATATAAAAAAATAGGGCAGTTTGCTTAGCGTCTGAAATGATTCGCTTGAGAATACACTACTCCCTACATTCCTACATTTAAAACTATGTGTATTAAATGTTATAAGGAATTACCGTGCAATTTTTGGCTCCATACTTTGATGACCACCATGAGTTTTTTATTTCGTCCAGTCTGTTTAATTCTTTCAGCCTTAAAATAGCCCTGTTGATGTCTGATCTAAATGGAGAATCTGAAAGTAATAAACATATCAATAGTTTTACTTGATTACAAGAAAGGATTTTTTCTTATGTTTCGTTGGTAGCCTTTCATCAATTGATTGTACTTGAGTGTTGAGATTCAATCGGACGTGTTACGCTTCACATCGGACGAGTTTAGAAAACTGCGCCGCACTGCGTTTAGCGTCTAAACAGAGATGGAAAAACACAAAAGAACTAAACCAAGGTAGGAACAAAATAAAGGTTGTCTCTATGAGATCGCTTTATAGCGATAAGACCGCCCACTGTTTCACTCTTATGTATATTGCTACTGGTTGTTGTTATTTTGATTTGGTGAGCAATAAAGTGTCATCTGTCCATCTGAAACCCAGCAGATGTAGTCGCCACGCCGCGCCGCGCCGCCCGTACCGCGCCCACCCGATGTGGTATTCCCACTAAGGTGAAGTCTTTATCATTATATTAGGGGTTAAAGTATGAAATTGCCGTTGTATAGTAATAGGTAATTTGAATTGACATAAAACCTTCATGGTGTGAGATTTTCGTTTGAAACTTTTTTCACATTAAACCTATGAAGTTCTTCTTTCAAAAAATGTGCAACGTTTGATATTCGGCTTTCAAGTGTTTTTTTAGATAGATAGATAGATAGAAAATGCTTTATTGCACAAGGTAAAACAAGTACATGGGCGAACTTAATGCTAAATAGCATTTTCTTCCAGCTAACCTTTGTGTAGTGTGGAGTGGATGTGGTAGTGCATTTGATTAAAGTTATTTATACACATACATACTACTGTATATATATATATATACTGTACATATACATATAAAATAAATATACATAAACCATAATAATACCATAAATAATGCTCAATTTATTCCTTGTTTCTTTTTTTTTATTCAGCTTAGACGTGAAAGATGGATACTTCGAAAATCCGAGTAATTTTTACAAGCTTTTACTTAACTTGCAATGTATGTAAATATGTTTATTCGGGTGGAATCTTGCAACTCAATTTTGAAGCTGATATCTTCAACCAATTGAGCTGAAATTTTGGATACACGTTTAATTTGGATGACAATGCACGGTTAGCTGTGTGACGTAATCGAAATCCAACATGGCGGAATACCCAAGATGGCGGATTAAGGTTTTTATGCTTTCGTCCAATATGTCGTCCAAATGAAAGGGCTTGCTGAGAATAACTCGAAAAATAAAGTGACGTCACTCTAAATCCAAAATGGCGGACTTCTAAAAAGGTTGGTTTTAAGTTTTTTTTAATTTTAATTTATTAAAACGAGTTCCGACTTGGAACTAACGCGGCAGAAACGGCTCACAATATCAACGCTGCATTTAGAGAGGAGATTGATAGTGAACGCACCGTGCGTTTTTGGTTTAAACGCTTTCGTAATGGAAACTTCGACTACTACCTATACTTGTGATCCCTATCATCAGTGTTAATGTTATGTGTTTTCAACTTACTGGCTGGCATTGCAATTCCATAGTCTTTGGAATCCAATTCAGGGCCCACTTTTTTCAAACTGCAATCACGTCTAAGTTTGTACTCGATTGTTGAGGATTCCATGAAGAAGGCGTATTTCCCTTTGCCATTTCTAACTCTTTTTTCACCTTCATCGTTGCCGCTAGTTAGCACAGCTTCGTTTGCGTGCATATTGTCGTATATTTGTTTGTAAATCTTGTCTTTAGAGGTCTGAAAGTGAATTCAATTTGTTTTTATTGTGTGTGTATGACATTTTTCTGGGTTTTTACTATCTTATGTCCCTTAGGTAAGCCTTTTTCTAATTGAATACGAGGTATCAATTATTGCTGCTCCATCATTACACTCTTTAAAAATAGTTTTTTAAGCTATTGCATAGCTTCTATCGCGGGCCTTGAGCGTGGAGACCGAATCCGGAAATTCCGTAACGAAAAAAACCTAACACCCCCCACTCCGACCGGCACAGCGGTGATACTTTTTAGTTTTTCCATCTATTGATAAATACCAGAACTTTTAATGACTTTTTGAAATATCACGCGCAATAGCTTTACCGCGGCAGTCTCCGAGTGCCACACGTCTTTTTTTTTTAACCAACTGTATACCTACTCTGAAAAATTCGTACGTAGATCCGTCTTTGTATGCTCCGTACAATATCTTGTTCTGTTTGACCAAGTCTTCAGCGCTGTTGATGGGAACTTCTGCCAATGCCTCAGTCATGGAGGCCGAGAGCTGAGCTATATACGTCTGGCATACGATCACAGCGAAGAACCACCACATGGCGCAGACCCAACGCGTACCGAATGCCCTGAAATATTTACTAGTGGAATCATTTCTGAAGTAAATTATGGAAATTATTTGGGATTCAATTTACAACACAATGACACACAAAACATCCTGTAATATCCTATTTCAGTATTTTATATAGTCGTAATAAATAAGATAGATACATACTCAAGGCTCAGATTAGTGTTAATCGTGCTCGCGAAAAAAAGGGAAGACCTTTAGGTGTTCTTGTCTGTTCTCCCCATGGAGGCTCAGATAGGGTTTGAACAGGCGTCAAACTTAGCGATAAGTAAGCGTGACCTTATGTTTTGAATATTATTGACGTTTCTAATCCATTTCTTTATGAATTCTTTTAAAATAAAGTTTTGATTTTGACTTTGACTTTGACAAAAGTATATCAAGATTGTTTGATGGATTAAAAAGAAAAAATATATATTTAACTGGTGAAAAAATTTCAAGTACTCCTCAAAATATTTTCCTTTTATTTACTGTTAACGTCGAGCTAAGTCCCTCACCGATAATTGGCTTTTATACTTACTTCGGCAAGATATCACATCCTTGCGTCATAATAGATCCCATTGTGAGCCACAGGCAGTTCTTAAAGGTCCAAATATTTTCCAAAAATTCTGGGTCTTTATCACATGGCTCTGGATTTTCCCAATCAGCTGGTGATATTCTGATAAAAAACACGAAAAAACATCAATTACAATAATAATCAATGAAGTCACCAAAATGTGAGATAATGAATGTTTCGTACCTGGCGCAAACATACAAAAACACTGATACGATACAATAAGCAGTTGCGATATACATCCAAACCTCTAAAGTATATGGATTGAGGAACGAAAACATTTCAGGTTCTTTTTTGGGTTGCTGAACGAACAGAATACTTATTCCCAGTGTCATGAATGGTACTGAGAAGTCAACGACCTTTTTTCTTTCCTCGGTAATTGTGAAATCGCAAACCGCTAAGTCAGCCCTCTGTAATCATGAAATAACCGTAAGTTTAGTAAAGTAAGTAGTTTACATTCACCATAGTATATTTTGTTTTGTTAATCGAAAGGATAGGCAGAGCCTCTTGCGGACCACACTATCGCGGGAACGTAGACGCGATAGGTAATGAAGTCAGAGCTTCGCGATTAGATCTTTTGGCACTTTCTTTCAGTAAATCATATCTTCACTATCCGGCAGCCTAGCCAAGGCAAATATCAGCTACTATTTGTTTAGGTTAATTTCGTTCAGTCGTTTATAATAAAGTTCGTCATAATTATATTACCACTGTACACAAATGTAAATAATTCTACTCTTAAAACTAGTTTACTATCTACATTAAAAATTAGTTTTTTCTGACTTAGGCGTTTACGTCGATGACTTCAATTTGACTGGGCGTTTATACGCCAAATTAAGATTAAAAAGAAAGTTTTCCAATATAAATCGGCAATCATTATTTTATGTACTTCACAATTTATTGTTCATATTTATCATATTTAAACTGTTCTGTGAGGTCAAGTAAACTTACCTTGTTTAGCAAATCACCGATCAAACCATCCCATTTCTTATCTTGTTTATTAAATTTACCGTAGGACTTCCCCTTATCTCTCACTTCATCGTACACGAATTTATAAGTGTAGTTCAGATTCATTTCTGTTCTGAGTACGTTGAATATCGCATCTATTAAATCAACAGCAAAACCTTCAAATTTCATTTCCGAGTTAGAGTCCTCCTCGCAATTATCACCTTCACATTTTGGTTTTATGTCGAAATATGGTTGAACTATTTTTGATATTATCTGTGGAGGATGCATTTGGAGAATTAATTATTTCATCTCAGATGAGACATAACGTCTTATTTCATAGTGCCATCTATTACCAAACTAAGCAAAGCTTGTAATCTGACTAGACGTGTGAGAGAATACTTTAATATTTTTATAGTAAATACACATAACACTACCAATTCAGAGAGTGAGACAAGTGAAATAAGAGGGTACAGAGAAGTAGTAAGAGTATAGAGAATAGAGTTAGTTTTAGCTGTACGACTATTATTGTAAGATTCTAATTTATTTCGGTATCAACATTAAAATCAACATGAAATACATAAATGATGTTTATATAAATATTATTTATTTATTTAAACGTGTACTGACTTAGGTACGCATATAAAGCAACGGACCCAAAACTTTATCTTATATTCCGTGAATATCCTGATTTGACACCTTTTCTTCGACAATATCTTTCAACACGTTTTATATTTTCAAAGTACTTACAAGGAACTCCTTACTATTCTTTTGCTCAGCATCCGTTTCCAAAAGTAAATTTTCATTCTTTATAATTTCTGATTGATTGAGCGAGCTCCATGAGCCCACCACACGCCTTGTGTTCACATGTATCTCGTTAATATGTAGAGTGTAGTTGTATCTACGACCTTGAGCGTCAAACTGTATGTGCCCAGTAAGGCCAGTCGATTGTTGCTGAAATCCAACACAAAATAACATGAACAAAAATTCATTTAAATATAGACTCTACAACAACTCCAACCGTAACAGGTTTGCACGAGATGATTATTACAAATGTTACTTATTATATGAGGAATTGCTTGGAGTTTTCACACATAAAAGTGACATATTTGGAAAGCTTAAATGTTGGAGGGGAAAAGAAAATTGTTAGAGCCTTTACACCGGGCGTGTTTTCGGAATGTATTTGGAAGCTTATATGATTTTACGAGGAGCTTTCGCGTGCATGAGCTTATAAGCACAATTTTGGTATGTATTTCTAATGTGCTTGAATATGACCGCATATTCACCGGATGTTAAGCGACGATGTGGTAGCATGTTTGAGTACGAGTACCCTACTTAGACATATTCTTTAAGAAATCTAGATTATAGTTTTCAGGAACCATTAAGGGACGCAGAGTTCCACTTTTTGACTGTCTGCGTTATGAACGTCAAAGGAGAACTCTTTGTCGGTGTGACGTGTGTAAGCCATAAGATGTGGTAATATAATTTATGTTATTATCATATGTTTGGAATTGTTACCTAATGGTAATTAAGTTACTACGTACATATTACTTACATTTAGTATTTCTTTTTGAAATATTTTTCCATATTCCCACTCAGATACCTCCTTCTCGCAAACGGAACTTTGTGGCTCTTGAATATTTACGTTGCTTAGAGCTTTCACTATGTGATTTGAAATGTCATCCATGAGAAGAGCTTCAAGCTGAAAAATATTAATTATTACAAATATGTACTGACTCCTGAGTCACAAGTTAGGTAAATGTCAATTTAGATTAGATCTGGGTTATGTATATCTGAACTTTAAATATAGCATTTTGAAGAAATGCATAAAACTCAGTAAACCTCTGGCCATGACAAGCAATACAACCTGGGTCCTCTCTTACTTAGGTACGAAAAGATCCAAGTCACATCGCATGCGCCTGTAACTCTGAGAAGCGAAAGTGGAATGTCTCGCGTGGCTGAATTTCACCGGCAACAACACCTTTCAAATCGCAACACAGGAAACGAATTTACTACTTGGCGGCAGAAATGGGCATGGTGGCTGAACTTCGCCGGACGCAGTTGGCATTTGACTACTCTTAATCATATAGGTATTATCTTTGTCGTTACCCAACTAAACTAAAACCCAACTAAAAAAAATAGAGATGGGATAAGAATACATTTTAGAGGGTATATAGTGATTTCCTTATTAAATCTGTTATAATGGGTACTCACTTCAAAGTTCGGCACGTGAGCTTTACTGTTGAGCTGGGAGCCGTGCCACTTCCCCACCCGGGTGGCGAGCGGGGAGCTGGGCGCCTCCAGCTGCTTGTAGTCAGTCAGGCTCAACCAAGTGGAGTTGCAGTTCAACTTTTTCAGGCGGTCAAAAATCGTGGCGGCATCCATCGAGACATAGATGTAATGCTTAAAAAATAAGTGTTTTTTTTTTAATCTGGTAGTCACATATATGCAAGGACATCAATTAATGGAGTTCGCTACTGGAAATAATTATTACTACAAAGATTTAAACTATTTGCTATACTAAGTAATCGGCAGAGATATTATAAATTTCAAATCATTACATGAATTTGAATAGGATTAAATATATATGAAACTACACTATACTTCTACGGTTTTTAGATGCCTCAGTAGATTCATAGATTTAATTGCATGTATTTTTTAAATATTATTATGTACATTGTCTTTGTAAATAAATTGTTTTAAAATATATATTTTTTAATTCATTATAAAACAAAAGACATATTATTATAGTAAATAATTAGTGGTATGAATATGAAAAAAAAAAACTATCCTCTAGATACAACTTTTTTCCAGTTTGGTAAGTGAAAAATGACGTGAAAGCATGTTCATAGTTTTCTTGATATAAATGGTAGTCCTTGGGTTCACATCGAAAATAAGAACGAACTTCTGCTGAAACATTTTCATAGATTTCATAGTCGCTCACAAGTCATAAATCTGGCACTACTTAAAACCAAATTAGTTCTAGCATTCTCTCGAAATCAAGTCTCAAAAAGTTTTTAATCCAGGTAATTGCATACTAGCTAACCTGGTTAATTGCCATAGAATAACTTCTATCAGCTGGAATTTTCTATAAGGTACAAATAAGGTAAGTTAAATCAATTACCTGGTAATGAGACACCATTGTGACCCCAGTTGAGTCATCAAATATAGTGCTAGCGTCTTCCAAATACCGTATAATACGATCCACGTGGCAGTCTAGTATTATACGACTCTCTTGAAAGCCGTAGAGCTCTTTGAATATCTACAAAATAAAATATATTTATACATAATTGATTTTTAATCAGTGTTGGAGAATGAAAATAAAAGTAGATAACTAATGAATAAAATAAAATGAGAGCGAAAAGTAAGTTGTCAAAAAAGTCATAGTGAGCCTCAACGTTCGATTGTCAATAAATTAAATTCAGGTAGCTAAACAAAATCCTATAGCAATATCGGATAATTTATCTCATTTCTTTTTGCCTAACGTTGGTCATTATTACCTTTACATTACTTTTGGCTTCGGGGTCCAGTTTCCGCACAATAACTGGATATTTATCAGTATATTCAGCAAGGACCTTTTGCATTCTCATCAAACCTGAAAAAATATTACAGGCCTTTTTATGAACATATAATTAGCATTAGATTTTGTTTTCTACTTGTTTAAAAAATTTCAAAACTTTCACAAAGAAAGACAAAACTGAAATAAGCTACTACTAACATAAGGTTATTTTATGTAATACAGTTACGGAACGAGCCGACGGCCCACCTGGTGTTAAGTGGTATCCTCGGCCCATAACAACCGATGCGACTTGGGTCCTCCCCTACTTGGTTCGACAAGAACCAAGTCGCATCGTATGCGCCCGTAACTCTGAGACGTGTAGGTGGAATGTCTCATGTGACTGTAATCATCGTCACTTAACATCAGGTGAGATTGCGGTCAAATGTGAGCCAATTATATATATAAAAAAAAAAAAAAAAACACCGGCAACCACACCTTTCAAACCTGAACACAGTAACGCGAATGCGTTACTGTTTGGCGGCAGAAATGGGCATAGTGGCAGTACTTCCCCGGACGATCTTGGCGAGAGTTCTACTGCTCTTGATTGTCTCTTGTTTATGATCGAGGACAATTTAGTTTATGAATAGTGAAAGCTGATTATGAATCCAAGGCATAAAATAATATATTTCCATAGCAAAGTGAGTTATCAAAATGCATGATATGTCATAATATTTTCCGACATAATTTTTACATCCACTGGAGTTGAAAAATTTGATGTATAGTATATTACTGTGGCGGCTAGAAACTACAGACTACTAACGACTGATGAAGTCAAATTGTGCAATCGTCACCAAGCCTTATTAAGTAGTAGCCAGAAAAACAACAATGGGAAATATTTCAGTCTTAATTCATTGCGATCTGCGTGGGAAAATATGTTTAAAATTTATATTACCATGTGAAAACACTAAAACTGGGAGTGTTATGATCACAATACAAATACAAATGAACACAGTTATTTATTTGTATAACGCGGTTTATATTTGATTGATAGATCTCTCCTTTTATGTTTATTACTTACCGAAATCATCTTCATAGAGGACAGTAAACGATTCCCATTTATAGAATTTAAGCAAAGTCGCCAGCGCTATTGACAACTCTTCCGCTCCAGGATAGAAATTTATTGAAATTCTCTTGAATATGTCCTCATCCTCATCTTCGTCTTCATCTTCTTCATTCTCTTCAATATTTTCATCGATTGATATTAGTTTTGAGTCGGGGTCTAGAGGTTGCCATGTGGCTTGAATGTGGGGGATGTTGGCTTTAGCGCACTGATCTCTAATAGTCTGGTCAGATATTGCTGTCTGCGGTCCGACCACTGCTATTGGTCGCATTACCTTGTTTGAGCACACTGTTGGAATAATGATTTTTATTAATATTGTTAATACCTAATTTATTTAGTTTTACTGGTAGAGGTGGCTAGTTTTGTTTCGAAACGAGATGGACATTATCATTACATTTCCGTGGTTTTAATGATAGATAGTTACATGCGACCTTTATTTTAGCACAAAATTATGACATAGGAGAAAAAAATATGAAGAAAACCAAAATATTGTCCCTAATTAATGGAAACAGATATGAAATGACAATACTACTTGACGAAAATATTTTGTTAGATTTGGCTTGATACAACTATGAGGGTATCGTTCCTTTTCAAGTCGGTATCATTTGATACAAGACGGTAGTTTTCCAAGGTAGGTAACTATTTTTGCAGATGGACTATAAGTATAGCTTAGATAGATAGACAGATAATACTTTATTGACCACCATACATGGAAATTTCTTCATTCATTTCATTCAGGTTAATAAAATGGAGTCAGAAGTCGCTAATAGCGATTTCTTCCAGGCAACCAGCATGTGTCGCTGTAGTTACTTCAGTATACTAACTATGTCTCCATACTGAGTAGCTGTCAGCTCGTTGGGGCTCCAGGATTACCGGCTGTATCTTGTATTGTTCGTAGTGGATATTGTGCATGCTCTCGTTAAATGCATGTTTTTGAGTACTCGCTGCCTTGTCGAATATCCCAGCTGAAAAATCAATATTTTTCTCAGTATATTTTTTTTTTTTCTGGATAAATTATAATAAGTTATAAAAGTAACGATTTTAGTACAAGGTGTTTCGTTTTCTGCAAGAAAACAGAACCCAGCTTTTTATTTGAATGTTCCTGGTTCCAATCCAAATTTACACAAATAAAAACTATTTGAAGACAAAATTATCCATCTTTAAAATGTATTATAAATACACTATGTTGTTACCCTACTTTTATATTTCTGGAAGTGATCTAATATTAAAAGGACACATGTCATTCCTCTAACATTACACACAGATGCTACAAACTCATAACAAATAGTTGCTGAAAAAAGGGATTGAACCAAGGGCTCGCTTTCTTATTTTCTACGTAAGTATTGCTTATGTTCGGACAAAAAAAATAACAAAAGTTTTTGGTAAATAAAATGTATCTGGAATGCCGATGAATAAAAAAAACTCATTTATTCTAAGCAGTTAAAATGCAGAACATGTATTTTAAATTGAACAATATTTTCATATACACAAGCGGTCCGTTTAAGCCTGATATACAATTTACAGAGACCACTCAACTAAAATTGTTTATGTGTGTCTGCCTCGACCGATTTGCCTACGACAAAAAGCGATACATCATTTTGAACTACAATTCCGTAAATGCATGAATTTGCCTGCAACAGTGGAATAGTGGAACATAATTCTGAAACTCCGTAATTTTAACATGAAATGCAGCAGACTCACCTATTTGATACTGCAGCACCCGGTTTCCTTTCTTGCGGAGTTGCGGACTTCCATCTTGTAAACAGATGCAGAGTACTAGTAGAAACCACCACATTGTTGACACAGAACCATGTAGAATGTCTTTCACGTGCGACGGTTATTTGTGATCGTCGTCCAATGCGTCTGGACTGTTAGCCGCTCACTCCAAACAAAATTAAACTCGTGCAGAACTATAAAGATATGGAGATATGGCATAAGTTTATGAATAACATTAGAAGAAAGAAAACAGTTTATTTTATTTAAACTGTACACCGATTACAGAATTATATAACTAGAAAAAAATATTAAACTTAAAATGAAATGCCTAAGCGAATTGCTGCCGTGTGTATTCCTTGTGAAAAAAGATCTGCAAATTTTAGTTTTATATATGAACATGAAGTATAATGTATATGTAACTAACGTTTGTATGACGAATATAGATGTTTTGTTCTGTGCCTGGGTGTCAATATGTATTAATGTATGAATTTACAAGAAAGTATAAAGGTATTAGGTATATCAATTGTCTGGTTCCCATGATACAAGCTATTCAAGCTATACAAGCTATGCTTAGCTTACTTTAATAAATGTTTTCATCTATCTACTTTGGGGCAAGATGGCGCCGTCTGAAATGGCAACAAAATTAAAGTTCAACGAATTTATTTATCTTATCAAAATGGACGGAAACGAAAGTTGCTTTTCTTGATGCCTACTTTCATGACCGAATTTTTGTTGTATTTTGGCATGGTGAGTTCAAATATACATACTCTCAAACTTGGTACTTACACAACGAGACGCGACGCTCTATGAGAAAACACACTCCAAATTTCAGTTCGTAGGACGAGATATTTGGAATCATGCCAAAAAAGCAGTGTTTTACGTTACGTTTCCAAAGTTGAATGCGATCCCCAAACACACTGATAATGGCTGATGATCCGAAATTAATCTAGAGGTACCTTTTTAGCCACTATGGAGTCTAGGTCGATATGAAGTGTCTCTCTACTCAACGACAAATTAGCGATAAGTACGCGTGACCCTATGTTTTGAATATTATTGACGTTTCAAAGCCATTTCTTTATGAATTTTTATGGAAATAAAGTTTTTTACTTTGACTTTGAATTCGGTGAGTCACCATTTCGCGAAAGAGCATTTCCTAAAATCTACACTGTGACGTGATAGCCGATTTTTAATTATAAAATCCCTACTTAAGACTGGGTGACAGCAACGCTGCTCTAGACTTTGTATAAAATTGAAATAATATCAATAAAAGTTTGAGCATGCAGCTAGTGTAGTCATCGACGTTTTGCGGTTGAATTCGAGAGAGACCCCGTGGCTCTATCTAGTGCCAATGCAGCGCCGATCTACTCGTCAGAAGACGAGTGGTTTGACGATGCATTGGCTCTGAGGTAACGTGAAGGAGAATCGATGGGTTTTTAGTCGGTATGTCGGTAGTTAGTTCCTAACATCTACGTTTACCGGAGAGTCCGACATACCCTTTGCTGTCCCCGAGCACGGGGATGTGTAAAGCATTTTCCCATCGGAAAAAAAAAAAAAAAAGTCATCGACGTTAAGTTATCCACTGGCTATGTGTGCATTGTTTACTGTTTTGGTTTCGACACTTTAGTCGGAGTGACGAACTCGTGTTTTTGTAGTTAAGAAGATTTTATTCTCAAAAAAAAATATACGTCACAATGAAAAATATTAAATTGTAATTAATTGCACAATTCCGATACCGAATGCAAAATCGATGTAACAAAAGGTTTATTTATTTCTTGTTAAATTAACCAAATTGATAATATTGTAATTCCTATATGCATGGAAAAAGTATGTACTCTCTCTTACCTGGATGATTTAATTGCTATATGCTAATTAACGATAGAATTTCTTATGAGAAACTGATGAGGCCCTTTGAAGCAATATTTTTTGCTTTATTAATAGTACAAATTATAATAATACTTACTGTATTATGAACAGGCATAGGAATAAAAATTATTTGTGAAAGCTTCACAACTTACTACAAACTGGCACAGAGCACGTTACGTGAAAATGTGAATTCACAATTCACGTGGCCTAAATCATTTTCTATAAATACCCATTTCAGTCAGTGCACGCGCGGCGACCACGCCGCCGCCGTAAGACCACATCAAATGAATTTAAACACATCACTTCTACAAAATGATAACAATAATAATAAGTATCGTATATTGCATATCAGACGTAACCGGCACGGCCGACGAAACCACCATTTATCCAATTGGTATGTTGCTGCTGATTTCTACTCGCTTCTTTAGTCAAGTTAAAGCCATTATAATAAATATAGCACATTTGCACATGTTTCAGGCGGTCTTTTCAACAAGCTGACGCAAGAGAGCTCGCTGCAAGCCTATGAGAACATAGCTCGACTTGGTGGTAGTAGAACGTATGATGGCCGCTCCTTAAACTCGAAGGTAGTCGATAGTTACTCCACAGCTTTGGAATGTAAGTACTATTCAAATTTAAAGGTAGTTGATTAAGCCCAGTGTAGTCAAGTAAAACTGAATTTTTCAGGAACGTTAGAGAAATACTTGCGGAGAAACTGGAATGTTCTAGAATAAAAATCGACGGACGGTTCTGTCTTCTACCAAACCAATAAATCCATTAGCTCTTGGTCGGTCGAGGGCAGATATATTTTCCCCGCAGGCAACATTAAAAGATTTACCGTATGGAGAATGCAAATTCATGTCCCAGGGATGATTGACAGATACTATGCAATGAAACTTCGATCTTATATTTACGTCAAAGAGTTCTGAAACGAGCTTTTTTATTTATAAAATGAAATCAAGAGACTGTCTGAAAGAAAAATTCAAAGAAATAAATGTCCTTACAGTGTCATCACAGTATATATATGAAAATTTGTTATATGTTCATAAAAACATATCTAGTTTTGAGAAAAAAAGTGATGTTCATACCAAGAACACTAGAAATAAAATAAATTAAACATTCCAAGATTCCGATTGCAAAAAGTCAACGGATCTTTTATGGGAAATTGTGTACACTTTTATAATAAACTTCCTGAATTTCTTTCAAACAACGAAGCTTCCGACCCAAAAATTCAAGTCATACATAAAGAAGGGTCTGGTAAGTAAAGCTTATTACACTGTAAATGATTATATAAATGATAAATCCCCATGGTCTGATGTCGCTCTGCTCAACGACACACAAAACATCCTGTAATATCTTATTTTAGTATATTATGTAGTCATAAATGTAACATAGACCTAAGTACTCAATTCTTACAAGGATCATGCTCGCGAAAAAAAAGGAATCCCTCCATTAGGGGTTTCTTGTCTGTTCTTCCCCATGGAGGGTCGGATAGGGTTTGAACAGGCATCAAACTTATCGATAATTACGCGTGACCTTATGTTTTGAATATTGACGTTTCCAAGCCATTTCTTTATGAATTCTATGGAAATAAAGTTTTGACTTTGACTTTGACTTTGAGCGCATAGCCCACCATGTGATAATTGGAACCTTCTGGCCATAATAAAGCAATACGACCTGCCTCCACCTCTACTTGGTACAAAAAGACCCAAGTCTAATCGTATGCGCCGTAACTCTGAGATGTGAAAGGTGGAATGTCGCAAATGCAAAGTAGGGGAGAAACTTCGCCATATTGCTCTGAAAAGCATATTTTCGCTTAATATCAGGAAGGAAATTGGCTATGCTTTCACATTAACATAAATAAGAATAACAATATGTCTTATTATTCCAGTGTGTTCTTTCACATCCAACCAAAAAGGAATTATTGCACTGATTGATGCCCGACCAACAAATGGTATTTGTGACAATGTGTGCCTATTGGCCAATAGATACAACGTGAGTAATTTTATAAAATTTGGTTGTTGTTTATTTATGTATACAAACATACTCCTCATCGCAATCATGTGATAGTATTGAATATTTAACCAAAAATAGGGTTTATATTCACATTTTTGTTAACTTAACTAATGTGTTACCTAACTTCGGCTTAAATTGGGCAAAAACAGATTTGAGGCCGAGTTTCCCCTGGTTGCTCCCCTGGACAGAAAAAGACACTCAGCTAGCTGTGATTGTCCAAAATAACCCAGTCGTTCTCTTTTATAAAAATCGATTATACGTGTAATATTTTGGAATATATATATTATCAATGATCTATATAAGGCAGCTGAACTGATCCTATTAATCCTAAACAGGTAAGCATTATACCAGCTGGAGTAGTAAAAAATAATGGCGGCATTTCCCTGCTGGGTAGCTATGCTCTACTTCTGAGTAGGGAGTCGGCAGGTCTCGGGTCTAATGTCGGTCTTCAAATATATACAATACAATACAATTCAACAACACTTTATTGCCAAACCACAATACAAATGAATACTTATAAAATAAAACAATTTTATGTATACACTCAATGCAATATATCATAAATAATATAATATATCTCAATCGGTTCCCAAGTACTTTATTAACATTATATATGCTATACTTATTTTTATACATATTCGTTATTTTGAAAAAAAAGGATGTAAAAAATAATAACAAATAGTTCTCCGGGAGACAAGAAAACTAATAGAATTACGGAAAATTTATGATACTTTTTCTTCCTCGTTCGAGGGAGCGAAGTAAACTAGCAGTGTCGTTGTCTGCCCCAGGGGAGAAATCATAGTACGTCGACACTGACAAGCATCTGAATGTACTAGGAAATAAATCAAATGCGGAAACAATATATATACGGTTCATATATTGGTAATATAACATTACATATATTATAATACATATCAACACCCATACACAGAACAAACATCTACGTCCATCACACATATTTGTCCTGGGTGGCAATCGACCCCACGACCTACAGCGCAAAAGGCAGGTCAAAATTTGTCGAGTACGAGTAGTTGTACCAACGGAATTATGAACAATTTCGATAGCTAAGGTATCAAACCATTCTCAAAAAAATACAAACGTAATTATAATTTTATATTATATACATATTTTATTATGTACATTCATAATTAGTTATTAATTAACGAGAATTTAATTAGGTACATTTAATGTGCGATATGAACAACGATTGTTGTTCATGTTGATTTTGGCTGAATAAGGCTCTAATGTTTCAGATATCTCACTTGTCAATTGGATGGGAGCCTACAGAATCCATGAAAGATGATCTGTTCACATTCTCGTATTATCCTCCTTCAAAATTAATATCAAAGGCATACACGACACTCATAGGACATTTAAAATGGGATAAATTTACAATAATGTATGAGGACGAAGGAAGTAAGTTACAATTCAAATACAACAATAACATACTAGATGAATGCTGGGGTACTATGATTCTGTTATGCATTTTAGAAGCTATAATTCCCTATTAAAAGAATAAGGTAACTATGATATAATTGTCAAGTTGACTGAAAACTATTTTAAACTCGTCTTTAAGATGCTTTTTTTCAAAATTATCTGCATATTACACACCCAAGAACGAAAACTACGACAGATTTAAAAAACCTCACACTAGCGCCTCTGTAACACTTAATTTATAAGCACTTTTCTAATTTTGGATTTCCTGCCTTCTAACCTAGGAATTGTTACTAGGGATAGTTTGTTGTCCACAGTTTTGTCTCATAATACTGGTTTCAGGCTTTATCCGTCTTCAAGATGTGATTGACTCCTGGTCTAACGCCCAAGAACCAATTATCTACCGGAAACTTGATCCAAATGGAGACAACAGGGAAATATTCAAGCAATTATTCAATGTAGAGCAAAAGAGCTATCATATTCTGGATTGTAAAATTGAAAACACTTACAAATATTTTGAAGAAATAATTCAGGTTAACAATAATACAATGTTTCAGGTAAATAGAATATTATATATTCTAAACTAAAATAGTTATAACAAAAGCTTCCACGGCTTAACGAGTCGACTAGACTTTTTTATCGAACCAGTTTTAATCTATTTTTCAGAGCTTTATTCTAACGAATCTTGATTCATATCAACTAAAACTTGAACGAATTCCTGCGCTGCTAGCCAACGTCTCCACGT
Organism: Chesias legatella; assembly: GCA_947359385.1. NCBI lineage: Eukaryota > Metazoa > Arthropoda > Insecta > Lepidoptera > Geometridae > Chesias > Chesias legatella. The sequence goes on from OX375766.1 coordinate 7,346,221, forward strand.
TTCGTTTAACGACATCTATCGGTGACAAATGGGTAGATATTGAGATGAATAGTGATAATGTAATACAGGTAAGCAGATAATTATAATGCAATTATTACTGGCTGATTAGCAGTACATTTTAATTTAAAAGCATCTACAGTTTTTCGAGTGAATCTTTAGTAAGTATGGAAAATATGAAAGCATTAGTAAATAAAAAATATTATGGACACAGCGCCATCTATCCTCAAACTTAGAAAGCTTTTACTGTTAACTGATACAATACTTACAATGCATTTTTACGTTTTTTATAAATTCATACGTACTAATGATGGTGATAGAATAATAAAACTTGTTTATGTTTTTAGGTAGAAACTGCCTTAACAGTAGACGCGTTGAATCACATAGATAAGGTGATTTTAAGCTTACAAGAGCAGGAATACACATCAGAGGAGCCTCCTGCGCTGTGCTATCAAGACACCAGAGAGGAATATGAACCCTGGGATTTGGGCAGCGTAGTGCGAGAGAAACTAATGAATGTAGGGTTCCTTTCAATTGATACGTACATTATATACTACGTTTGTTTTATTCAAATAAAAAGAAAACCAGATTTTATGTGTTTATCAGTTCTTGGTAACTTTAATAAAGTCCATAAGATTTGATATTAAATTATCCATTTCAAGTAGCTAAATTTTTCTTGTTTGTTTTAATATTTATTTCTATTAAAATAAATTATCATTTTTAGATCACAACACATGGTTTCACGGGACATATAGAATTTGACGAGTTTGGAAGAAGAAGAAACATTGATTTAATTTACTCCAAATTAGACGTTACAAGCAATTTTGCTTTTGCTGGCACTTGGAATTCTAATTTGAATATGATAACGGATGCCTCCGTAGTACACGACAGATCGAAAGCTTCAGCTATTAATTCCAAATTGATGGTATGTTGATGAAGTGTTTGTGATAAGATGCTTTTTATATGGTATTATGAGGCACCTTTTAAGAAGTGCGTTTGCCTAACGGTATCAAATTAAAGCCGAAAATTAGATTATAATTTAATTGTAAATGTATTTATATCGCTTCTAACCACTACATACTCCTAACATTAATATTTATCTATTCAAGATTGCGACCAAGGCAGTACAACCTTATTTTGAAATAAGAAAAACGTCAAATGGGACGGTACACAGAGGATATGCGGTGGACCTAGTACAAAAAATATTTGATGAAATAAAATCGTCGGGTAATGGCGATTTTAAGTATGAATTTTATGAAGTTAAAAGCGAGGGTTCTGGGAGCCCAAAGCCTGGCACAAAACGATGGGGTGGCATTATTGGGGACTTAATTGATCACGTAAGTTTATTTAGTTTCTACAAACAATTATTCTTTATTCAATTTCAACATTCAATAACTCTATAAGTCGTTAGTTCGATTCCCGCCCAAGATAAACATTTGTGTGACTAACATAGATATTTGTTGTTATAATGTATATACAAAAAAAATGTTCACGTAGTCTATCACTTATCTAATTACCAAGCTAGATGGCACTGTGTGAAATGTCCACCAAAATTAATTTATTAATTTAATATTATTTAATAATTATGTGATTAAAATTGTTTTCAGAAAGCAAGTTTGGGAGTCTGTGACATAACTATCACGTCAGACAGGAACGCTGTCGTTGATTTCTCCATTCCATTTATGACTTTGGGTATCGGCATGCTGATGAAGGAAAGAGACCCAGAGCCACCGAAAATGTTCTCTTTCGTTGAGCCCCTCTCTCTCGATGTGTGGCTGTATTTAGCAACAGTTTACATTTTAGTTTCCTTTATATTGCTAATATGCGCACGGTTAGTTTTATATTGCTTCCACGTAGCAAGTATAAGTTGCAGTTTAAAAAAATAACTTTTATCGAAATGTAATAAATCTAAACATTACAACATTAGCAGTACTCGTTTACTGGCTAAATATAAATTTAATAACCAAAAAAGCAACACTGCTTGAATAATGAGGTTCAATTCCCAGGCTATCATGTTTGATTACCAAAACACAGTGTGTTTGTTCATGCCACCTGAGACACAGTCCTAATGCTATGAGTTGGAAAGCATTATTATTATTAACTGGCTGCGCCCCGCGATGTTACCCACGGTGAATAAGTCATCCCGAAGACTGTATTTTTCCGAGATCAAAGAAGAAAGTGATAGAGAAAGTGGTACCAAAGTTCATCGAAATCCGTTAAGCCGTTTAAGCGTGATGCGCGCACAAACAAACAGACAGTTTTTTTTTCCTTTCTGTTATTTACTCCTAAAGTATCCCAGTTTATTATTTGCAAAAATATTTAAGTACACACACGGCATGTTTACGATTTTATTATATGTATAGATTATTCTAGTTTTTAAATCTCACGGAACTTGGACAAATTGCATGACTGACACATGCAAAACTGATCTCGGGAGTGTATCTTTGCCTGTTTATCATATTTGAATCCGTTTTGAGATCTTTAGCCTTGTTTATAATAATTAACTTTGATTTCTACGAATTGGAAACATTTTTAGGATGAGTCAGGAAGACTGGGTTAATCCACATCCCTGCAATCAAAACCCTGAAAATCTTGAAAACATTTGGAGTCTTTACAACTGTATGTGGCTGACAATGGGAGCAATAATGTGTCAAGGTTGTGATATCTTGCCAAGGTAACTATACACTACCACAATACTATACACCGCCATCTAATGTTTGTTAACTGTCCTGTCCATCCAAAGGTTGCATGGAAGAGATCACTCTTAGTGATAATGACGCCCATTGTGCCCATTTTTATATGGTACTAGCTGTTGCCCGCGACTTCGTCCGCGTGGAATTCGGTTTTATCACGCACCCCTATTTTACCCCGCGGAAAAGTAGCCTAAGTTACTCCTTGTTACATCAGCTATCTGCCAGTGAAAGTCCCGTCAAAATCGATCCAGCCATTTCAGAGATTAGCTGGAACAAACAGACAGACAAAAATTGAAAAAAAAAGTTGTTTTGCTATATGTACCGTGTATACATCCATACGCACTTAGTAAAAAGCGGTTATTTTAATATTACAAACAGACTGGAGTGTCTGTTTGTAATATTAAAATTCATTTATTACAATTTCATTTATTTGTATAGATAGTATAGTAGTGGCGATTTATGAAAGATTTATTTGCGCAATACCACGTTCTCAAACGGTGAAGGAAAACATCGTGAGGAAACTGACATGTTCTAGGACTAATAATTCGAAGACATGTGTCAAGTGCACGAAAGGAGCCTCTTTGAGACGCACTTAAAATCCTTTCACCACACTGGTTCGAAAGAACCAGTGACTCGAATAGAATAGAATAGTGGTAATATAATTATTATTCTTTGTTTTTGTGTGTACAATAAAAAATCTATCTATCTAGTTAAGTTGTCATCTATTTGATCGGAAATTCCCTGATTATAAAAAAAATATTTTGGGCAGAAAAGCTATATTTTTATTTAAATGATAATATTTTGCAGAGCAGCTGGCTCACGCTGGATATCAGGTATGTGGTGGTTCTTCGCGCTGATCGTGACGTCATCGTACACAGCCAATATGTCCACCTTTCTCAGTGACAGCCGCCGCGACACAGATCTACAGGAAGTAAAGGAGCTTGCTGATCAAAATAAAATCACTTACGGTCTCCAGCGCGGCGGGGCTACCCATCAGTTTTTCGAAGTAAGGACTTGTATAATTCCACATGTTCCGTTTAAATCATTTTCTATCGTTTTAAATGTTCCCGGGGACATTTTTCCCATTTTTCCATAACTTTATGCGAAAATCTAAATGCAAAAAAAATTATAAATAATTTTGATCTTGGTTTGATATGTAGTTCTATAGTGAAATATTACATCACAATAAGGGATAGATTTTAATTTAATACGATTTAGATTTCAGAAATTATTAACTTTGTTTTTACTTGTGTACACAATATTCTAAAATAAATGTTAAGGATGTTAGTTTAATGATGTTAGGATGTTAAATCGATAAATATATATTACAAATATTATAATTTTGCTTTGAATAGATCTTAAATAGTTTTTTTACATAGATCTTGATTGTACACTTAAATATCTGTTTCACCCGAAACAGCCTCATTTTTAGTAAATAATGGTTTTACTACCGAATTTCTGAGCACGCTACTTAATGTCATTTTGTTTTCAGTCTTCTAATGACACTCTGTATCAGAAACTATACGAAACAATGAAAGCAGCCAAGCCATCAGTCTTCACTTCAACAAACGACGAGGGAGTGGAACGCGTCAACAAAAGTAATGGCAAATTCGCCTTTTTCATGGAATCTACAGCCATCGAATACAGTACTAAAAGAAACTGCAAATTGAAAATGGTTGGGTCGAGGTTGGATTCTAAGGAATATGGGATAGCCATTGCTAAAAGTGAGTATTTCCATGGGAAAGACTTGTAAATAATGATCGAAGAGCTATCAACATTAAGCAATGAATGATACTTAACAGACTCATAGGAAAATAACTCATTCTGTACGATAGTACCTACGCGTCACCTTGTTTTGAATATTATTGACGTTTCCAAGCCATTTCTTTATGAATTCTATGGAAATAAAGTTTTTGATTTTGACTTTGTATGGAAAGATATATAAGTGGTGGGCGTTGTCAGCTATGAAACAGTTACACTACTGACACCGTAGTACCTTATTTTTATCGGAGATTTTGTTCCAATAATAATAATCATTGATTAATTATTGGACACCGTAATATAAAAGTCGAAGTTGAATGCCGCGTTAAATTTACTATTCGCATGGCATCGTGCGCAATAAATACTAAGGAGAGAGATGTACCTTACTATTAATATATATATATATTTTTATAGATACAAGGAATTTTAAACCTATCCATCTATGTAATTTCGTCGTTGACTTCAGATTTCCCGCACAAAGGACTGATAGACAATGCTATACTCAAACTTCAAGAAAAAGGGGACTTGGAAGCGTTAAAGAAAAAGTGGTGGGAAGAAGAAGACAATGTCGCACATTGTGCAGTACGTATTATTTTCTGCTGCTGGCACAATACAATCTTTAGTATATCTTAGTATAATCTTGTAGTATATATATATATATATATATGTGTGTGTGTATATATGCCAAGGAAACTACCAATTTACTAGAATTAATAAATCAATTAATATTTGGTGAATATTCATAGGATAGCGCCATATAACAAAAAACTAAGCGTAGCTTTTACTTGAGAACCAAATGGCTAAGCTGTGAGACCAGTCATACTGGTCCACTAGTTTTGAATACTTTAAGTATCTAGGGCTAAGTTAAGTGATATACCTCACTATTCCTGACTTCAACTTTGATGAGTTTCCTCAAAGGTTTTTTTACATAGTTTTATGGAACAACTAATTCGTTCTACCTTTATTCAATCACCTATCTCTAGCCTCAAAAGTTTGCTGGAAGAGATCTCGCCATTATACATTAATATATCACCTTATTGTATTTTGTTATCTGTGAATATTAAGAATAAAGAAATAAATCAAGATAGTGATCACAAACTATCCAGATTCAATTTCATAGGTTAATAAAGGTGAAATAACACTGGTTTCTTTTTTTTCAGGATAAAGTGAAAGTTGAAGACGACAGTGGTTTGCAAATGGAAAACACAAGTGGAATATTTTTGGTGCTTGGCGTTGGAGGCATCCTTGGTTTTATAGTGGCCATCATAGATTTCCTGTTGCATGCACGAGAGATAAGCGTCAAAGAAATGGTAAGTTAAAAAGACATCATTAAAAATTATAAATAGTAAGCGCATTGCTGATATAATATACATTATATAATAAGGTATCTTGGGAGTCCACACGCGGCTCTCAAAATGCATAATTTATTTAATGAGTATCGCAAATTGCAAAAACGACTTGCGTGCGAAACAACTGTCACTCAAAATGACACAAGCTATATTTATTACTAGCTGTTGCCCGCGACTTCGTCCGCGTGAAATTCGGTTTTATCCCGCACCCCTATTTTACCCCTCGGAAAAGTAGCCTAAGTTACTCCTTGTTACATCAGTTATCTGTCAGTGAAAGTCCCGTCAAAATCGGTTCAGCCATTTCAGAGATTAGCCGGTACAAACAGACAGACGGACAAACATTAAAAAAAAATGTTGTTTTGGTACATCTACCGTGTATACGTCCATATGCACTTAGTAAAAAGCGGTTATTTTAATATAACATACAGACACTCCAATTTTATTTATTGGTATAGATAGTAGTTATATTTATTTTACGACTGGGTGTAATCTTTGCACGAGCTGGGATGGAGTTTCACATAATCTTCTACACACACGCTTGGTTCATGGATTAGGGAATAGTAGTTAAACGCCCTAAGGGTGGAAAACAATACTACAAACACTGAAAACAACATCGGTTCGTTTCTTTGGGCAACCCCTCGTATTTCACGGAACCGAACTACAACTGAATGGATGCTGGTTAATGCAAAAACCATCGGGTGATGCAAAAACCAAGCGTCACGCGGTAGGACTGGAAATAAGCTGATCACGGGTGTGTTTTTTAGCATTGAAATGTCCACGCAAAATACGAGTACATAAATTGTATTTTTTAAATGTACGGGCTTAAAATGATATAATATTAGTTTATGTTCATTTATTATAGGAAGTTCCTATTTAAAATACTGTTTTAACGTATAAAAGACTAGTTTGACTAATAAACTTATCAAAACTCTCTGTAACTATGAAAAACGGAATTGTAAGGCTGGAGTTTTATTTTAAAATTTGAAAAAATACAAATCATAGCTTGTAGGTACTATTGGAACCAGATTTATGACATAATATTCATATATATTTTATGTAGAAAATAATCTAAATACATAGTTTATAACTTATGAAAAACCCATATACAGACCAATCATCTACGTTAATAACACAAATGGTTACCCCGAGTGGGAATCGAACTCATTACCTACAGCGTAGAAGGCAGAGTTACCAATGAACCGTAAGGCCAGTGATATTGCTACTCGTTCAAATACAATACGTTGACAGGTGACATACCGGGAAGCGGTTATGAGCGAATGGCGCGCGTCCTTCAACCCGAAGGCGCTGCACAAGCCGGCGGCGCCGCCGCGCTCCGCCGCGCCCTCCACAGCGTCCGCGTCGCCGGAGCGCGAGCGATCGCAGTCCCGCGCCGTCTCCGTGCTCAGAGCTGCCACCTCATTCATTAACTTCGACGAGATTTACTAATTAGTTATTTCTGAGGTACAATTACTGCCAAGTTCGTCCGGGGAAGTGCTGCCGTCATATCTACTCCTGCCGGTGTTTATCTACTGTGTTCTAAGGCGTGGTTGCCGTTAAAATGAATTAGAAATTAATGTCTGAGTTGTTTTTTTTTTATACAACCGTTACAGATATATTTATAGAGACATTATAGCAAAATATTACGTTAGTACTATATACTTCATAATATTTATAAAAGAAGTCGATAAGGATGTTTATTAGTCGTAATAATAAATACACAAAAAAATGAAAGATTTAAAGGATTATAATAATTTATTTATTGAAATAGTTTAATATTTATGTATTTGCTTTACTTTGTGTTTAAATCATAGGTATTACTGTAGTTTCTTAAGCGCAAAATGTATTATTATGCATTATAAACTCTAGTCTATATATACTTGTTTAATTAAATTATATTCCCTATTCTATACAACGAATTTAGCAGTTGATTTCTGAATAAATATAGAAAGGAAACAGCTGTGTGCAATACACTTTGACAAATGTCGAGTTTTATCTCCAACATTAGTCCCTCTCTTGGACGGCCGTGCTGAGCTGGTCTACGCTGAACATAACATATCTATTCAATAACAATTTTACCATCGTATCTGAAATATATTGAGCTTACTATTGCGAGAAGTTCACTTTTCCAGTTCAGTAGTTGGTTATCCTTTGAACAAATCCATGCGAAACAAGTCGGCTGCAGAACGGAGTACGGACGAAGCTCTGGAGTTTCCGTTTGAGCCCGACGCTGAGGAAGAAGGCCTGGAGTGCTTCACTGGCTTCTCAGTTTCCCAAAAACTTAGGGCAAAAGTAAGCTCAGCCCAAAACGCTTCCGTTTGGGACATCTGGAAATGAATTGGATGATATAATTGCTTAAGTGCTCTTGATTTAACGAATTTCTCGAGTGAACATCCGTAGGCGCCGTCTAAATTTGACTCATCAGTAACTCAAAATCAGATCATTCTTCCAGACATCATCATACCCTATGAGACACACCCCACTATATATCCTTCAAATTCAAAATAACTACGCCCAGAATTCCATATTCCACATACACACACCTTTTAGTCCCAATAACATCTAAACTCAAAATACACCTGAGCACTGGCAGTAGCGCACTATGTTTGAATTTTTAGGTGATGTTAAATAGTAAAACGAATCTTTCCAGGGTTGGTCGTCCATCAATAAAACATTTTGCTTACAAGACTATGCACATCGGTCGAAATCCTTAACATTTGAATGGATCAGAATGGATGGGGTGGAAGCAGTAGGCCCCTATAAAAATGTCACAACGCTCTACCGACAAAGTGATAAGCTGGCTGTTATTGCTACCAGTACTGTGCATACAGAACATACCCTCTGCTCAATAGCAACTTCCCGGACGTTCCATAAGAACTCCAGCATGCCCATTACTGCAGCCATCCCGCAGCCGATACCCAGCACCACGAACACGCCACCTACGTTGTCCACGCCCAGCTCCCCCGCGCTAGCGCCTTCTTCTGCTACTTCTGTCTGAAATTCGTACAATATGTTCATCACTTAAGTTAAGTACGTTCTCAAAACGGTGAAGGAAAACATCGCGAGGAAAGCGACATGTAATTCTAATACATGTGTCAAGTGCACGAAGGGAACCTCTTTAAGGCGTATTTAAAATTCATTCACCGCACCGGTTCGAGAGAACCAGTGACTCGAATAGAAGAAGAAGAACCACATAAGTATATGTAAAAAAAAATATTGTATAAAACCTTCGGTGTTCAACTCCAATTCCACTTAGCTGGTTTTTATCAAATACTTATTAGAACTATAAGAATTCGCCATATTTGTACTGTGGATAAGTAACCATACAAATGGTACTGGTGTTTGTAACAATAATACAAAATCTGTTCTGCGCTTAACAATCGTGCAAAATAACTGGATACTTCACCGCACTCGTTCGAGTCATGAGAGGTAGGTACCGTCCTGTTTAATGGTGCGTCAGAATAAACCTCAAATCCAGTGGAAGGAAATTGCCATACAACGAACAGGATTTCTTTAGTGGTCATTCAATGATACTTACAACACAGGCGTCTTCTTTTTTCACTTGCCACCAACGATTTTTCAGTTCCACCAATTTCCCACTTTCGGCTAGTTTCAAGACTGCATTGTCAACAGCAGTACGGTAGGATGCAACTAAAATAATATAGAAATGAAGGTAAGAAACACGGGATTTATAATAATTATGTATAGAAAAGAATAATTAATAAATCTATCCTATCCGCCTTCGCCGGAATGCACACATCCTTTCCCTCCTGTATAAAATTATTTTCACTCCTCATACTCCTACTTACCTTAAGGAGAGATTTAAATTTCTCCACCTTTCACACTGCCTACCCTTACGTTCCACCCAGACTCTCCAGTTGCAAACGCCAACTCATTATACGCATCTATACAGCAAATCTTTTACGGTAGCAGCTGTCAGACTCTGGAATGAACTCCCTGTCCCTATAAGACATGCCAAATCCCTTCCCATGTTCAAAAACATGGTCTACCAACATTATTTGTCATCGCTATCTATGTCATAATATTATGTATTCTGTGTATGTTTATGTATTGTATATAAATATATATATTGATATGTATCATGTATTAAGTATAGTATGTATGTCTATGTAATTTATAAAGGTTGATATGTATAAATATAGTTTGATGTACGCCACCGTCAGCAGTTGTATTGTATATCCTGTCCATCCAAAGGTTGCCTGGAAGAGATCGCTTTAAGCGATAAGGCCGCCCATTGTACCACTGTCGTCTACAACAGTATATTTGTTTTTTATTTGTTTATTTTCACTTAAGGTGTACAATAAAGTTATATTCTATTCTATTCTATTCTATTCTATTCTAATAAACAAATGTATTCTAATTTTATAACCTGTTAGCAAAACCAGCTTCGCATTTGTAATATATAAACATAAACACACCTCGTGAATCAGAGCATATTAGAACCGTATCAGAATTTCTACAATTCCTAATTTCTGAATTAAGCCTATATCATAGAAAAAAAAAAACGGAGGCGGGTACTTAAATTTCTAATACTTGGTCTACAGATGGGTATGAGCTGACAGCTAAGACAATCATAAAAATACTTACAAAAAGGTAGTGCGATACCATAGCCCTTCGAATCCAACTGCCCTCCAACCTGCATCAGGTCACACCGTCTCTCCAGTTGGTACTCGATAGCGGTAGACTCCATGAAGTAAGCGAAACCTCGTTTGCTATTCAACACCCTTTCCACTCCCTCATCGTTGTTTTTCACGAACACGGACGGGCGTGACGATTCCATCGCCGCCCACATTCTTTGGTACGTGGAGACGTTGGACCGCTGGGAAGTTAAGTGATATTATAAATCAACTAGCTGTTGCCCGCGACTTCGTCCGCGTGGAATTTGGATTTATCACGCACCCCTATTTTACCCCTCGGAAAAGTAGCCTAAGTTACTCCTTGTTACATCAGCTATCTGCCAGTGAAAGTCCCGTCAAAATCGGTCCAGCCATTTCAGAGACTAGCCGGAACAAACAGACAGACAGACAGACAACAATTGTAAAAATGTTGTTTTTGTATATGTACCGTGTATACATCCATATGCACTTAGTAAAAAGCGGTTATTTTAATATTACAAACAGGCTCTTCATTTTTATTTATTTGTATAGATATTGGTGGACAATCACACGGCGCCATCTACCCCAAACTAAGAATAGCTTGTACTATGGGAACCAGACAACTGCTAGAATATATACTTTTTTTTTGTAAATGATACATATAATGCATATTAACACCCAGACACAGAACATACGTCCATATTCGTCACACAAATGTTTGTCATGTGTGAGAATCGAACCCACGACCTACAGCGCAATAGGCAGAGTTACTACCAACTGAGTTGTGAGACCCGTCAAAATTGTTTTGCAGTTCACGGAAATATTATTACATTTATTTCGTGATGCGGGATTTTAACAAAGTGAAACTGTTCTTGAACCCAGTCCAATCCAGTCCAAGAGATCAAACAAATCAAACTTTTTTACTTTACTTAGCTAGAGAGCCGTTCTTGTCAGCATAAATGCAACTTCGACAATATTCAGCGCCAGAAAATATAACCTGATATGATTTTCCTGAAGCGCGTGAATCTGACATCAAAATGTATCCATTAGATTACGATTGACTCGATTTTCTTCAGATATTTCATCCTGATATAAACATTGTGAAACAAATTTGTGATCCCTTTGTGCACAATTATTTAAATCTTTAAAAATAATATCTATATTCATTTCCAAAGATAACATTTTACACAAGAAATTGTAATACATAAATCAAACAGTGAAACACTACTGTATTCCACTACAAAAGAACCGGGCCGATGAAAAATTATCCAACTTACTAACTTTATTTAAAATTCTCTAGAAGATAGATTTCTTGCAATTTTACATGCGTCTCATTCTTGCACAACGTTTTCTCTTGAAAAGTGCAGATGTGAAGTTCTTCAAGGTTGAAATACAATACAATAAGTAAGTAAGTAAGTACCTAAGTAATTTTAAGAGCTGTAGATTCTGTTGAAAAATAAAATAAAATAAAATACAATAACTTTATTGTAAACCACAATATAAAATATCACTTATAAAAAAAATTGTGTACACTAAATGTGGTCAAACCAATGGGCGGTCTTATTGCAATGAGCAATCTATAATAATTAATAATTTGTCATAAAATGTACCTTAAAGAATGAGTACGTAGAACCGCCAAACATTGTGCCATATTTGATCTTAGTCTGCATAGCGAGATCTTCGGCACTTTTGATGGAGTCGTCCATCGCTGCATTTGTTAAAAAGGCAGCCAGGTTCGCAGTGTAGGACGAGCACATGATCAGTGCAAAGAACCACCACATACCACATACCCAGCGTGTGGAATACCCCCTGTAAGACAATTAATAATATTTACACACATGCAATACAACATTTTTTCTTAGAAGAGGTGGGCAGAGCCTCAATTGGCCACTTTTCATCTTGTGGGTTATATTATAGTGACAAGGGTTGAGCTTACTATCGCCACTTTTTACCCTCGAATAATTCAGTGAACACTTTCTTCATGTAATTCATACCTAATTAATCTGGCAGAAAGCCTGTTGTCTGAAGGAAGAAAAAATGGCTGTCTGATAACTAATAGGTAACTAATAAGATAAGTATCTTATTAGTTATCTAGTTCTCATAGTACAAACTTCGCTTAGTTGGAGGCTAGATGGCGCTGTGTGAAATGTCCACCTTATTTTAATCATTCATGATTTGTTATTAATATAAATATTAACCTACTTTGGTAAAATGTCGGATCCTTGTGTCATGATAGAGCCCATAGTCAACCAGCACGAATTTTTTATATGCCAAATATTTTCTAGCTCCTCTGGGGATTTATCACATGGATGAGGATTCTCCCAGTCATTTGGTGCAAGCCTGAAATATACATAACATTTTTTTTTAATAATAGTTTCCTCAGAAAGAAAAGGAGTGAGAAAAGGTGCTGTGTTTTGGTATACCTAGCCAAAATATGAAGTAATAAAGAGACCATTAGGTACGCAGCGGCCATGTAAATCCACACGTCAACCGAAAAGGGTTTCAGAAAACCGAACAGTTCAGGCGGCGGCGGCGTCGGCTTTGAATACAGAATACTAATGCCCAAAGTCATAAAGGGCGTCGTGAAATCCACAGAAGACCTCCGCTCGTAAGTGATAGTCAAATCACAAATTGCCAAGTCAGCTTTCTGTAACGAACACTCATTGTTAGTTGCGGGCTTCTGAATAATTAATTACTAAGCCGCAGGCACAACTGACCCTTTCGAGCAGATATCCGACCATGCCGTCCCATTTCCCGGTGTCCTTATTGTACGAGCCGTACGCGTTTCCCGGAACGATTTCAAGCTCGTAATTCAGCTTAAGCGTTTCTTTCAATATTTCATGTATTAAGTCCTTGGAGTAGCCTTCGTAACGATCGTTGCCAGTCAGCACTTCGCCGTCTTTAGGCACCCTCTCTATTAAGTAAGGGGCACCGATGCGTGATACGACTTTGAACGTCTTATTTTGCCATTTTTCCGCTAAGAGGTCCGAGACTTGGTTCGCCGATCGGACGTACACAAAGCCTGTATCAGTGTTCCACTTTGCAATGCTGTTGTAGCCGCTATTAGATAACTCCATTATTTCCACGTTGAAATTAGTTCGTTCGCCTGTTACGTTGTCTAATTGTATTTGTTCCGTTATCCCCGTAATGGGATTCTGCAATATGAGATACAAAATTTTGTAATGACTTTCGTCTTGTATTAAAGTTTTTTGAATATTTGGACGTAATGGTGATAGAAGTGTCGGAAGAATTATAGATGAATAAAGTTATTACTGAGAATATTCCTGTGCAGTCTTTGTTGAAAAAGATTCGCCGTAATAAGTAAATACTGTATAAATGTGTACATCAAAGTATTAATATCCTAATTATCTTAAAAAATTGCTAAGCTTATTACGCACGAAAGGGACAAATTTCGTTAGGTGAGTATTCCAACTTTTAACAGTACAGTCTTAGTACATTGTGAATAAATTAACTAATATGGCACGTAAACTGAAAATACTTGTTTATATATAATAAATAACACAAAATTACAGAATATTTTTAACCAGCGAGTTATTCACTTATATTTCATTGTGAATTTCCTTGGTTGTCGAAAAATTTAATTTAATTTCTTATTTCTGGCCCTCGTCATTGAAGCGAGATTAAATGTATAGCGGCTAAGATAAATTGAATAAAGATCCAGTATTTTTGTATCTAAAAAAAAATCTTAAAGTGTTAGATTTAAATTGTAATCCAATTGTTACTAATTACCGTTAATAAATGATTGGTGAAATCCTCCCCGACTTCCCACTGGTCTTCAGACCCGCATTCGATTTCCTGAGCCTCGAGTTTGATCTCCTCCGGGGCGCTTTCCACCGCATCCGTTATGAGCCTGGCCGCATCGCTAGCCAGTGCTACCTGGACCTTAGGGAACAAAAAGTTAGCTCTAAGTGTAGGCTACTCAAGGAGCTATGCATAGCTTGCTGTGTGGCCCATCCCTAGGAGCTATGCGTAGCTCGTTGATTAAGTGAGCTGGCAGTATACGTCACTATACATCCAATGGTAGTTTTGGATCTGAACCCAGATATTATACAGTTTGCATATTGGTCATTTACACCTTGGACAGTAGTTATACCTGTTGTTTTATTTTAGCTAAACTTACATCTAATATTAAGAATAAGTAATACGGTTTATAAGATTAAGGCTAATAACAAGTTCCCACGATTGCATAAAAAAAGATTTATTAGAATTAACAGCTTACAGACGTCAAAATTAGTTAATAAACCTGTGTATAATACAGGTAATTGCTGGCAGAACATACTGGTATTATCACACTGATTTACTACTTTAAAAAAGTGATTAGTCATCAAGCTCAAAGCGCTTGCTAAAATAAATCTATTTCTAGGTTTAAATTTTTTCTAGCTGCTACTAAATTGAAACATTCGATGTTTATTTTGCTACTGTCTTTTTAATGGCATAAGAAATATATCAATTGTAACCCAAAAGCTATACATAAGTTAGCTGAAAGAATGCGTGTCGGATTTTCAGTGACTATAACACTTACGGTGATCTCATAAGTCTGCCTCGGTATCTTCACATCGGCTGAAACTTTAGATTTCCAGTCAGCTAAGTAAGATTTGGTCCTTGAATCTGAATGATCAAATATCCTTAGACATGTCACGTTTGATAATCCGTATCGCAGTTCTTCCAGGTCAATTGTGTGCGCATCTAACGACATTAAAACGTAACTCTGTAAAATAACGAACAAATTGTGAATACTAATTTGGACATTTGACTTTTTAATTAATTTCTGAGTAAATTACTAATGTAATACTTACTTACTAATACTATATTATACACTGTTATCAATATTCATCCATTGAAATATCTGGTTGACAACAGATTTAATTTGTATGAATTAGGTACTTTCCGATTAATCTATAATGTGTGCTTTTGGAATTGTTTTATCAAATCAATATACTATGCCTGAATAGTTAGATATTGTGCTTCCTGAAAATAGTATGCGTGTCAGAGCTAATACGGGCACCCTTAGTTTTAAACCCCTTGAAGTATTTTATCATTTTTGATTTTGGGTATTTTTAGCAGAAAATTAATAATTAGGTACATCTCTTATGAGGTGGGTCCAAATTATCTTTACAACTACGTTTTTATAAATTTACTAGTTAATCTCCTCATCACGTATATTTTTAATTTAACAAATAAATGATTCTGTTTAACTTAAACGTGTTGGGCCAGTAAATGAGATTGATTTCTGAGTGGTCTAAATCACAAGCAATTACTAGGGAATTCCCGGGAGCGTACAAACTGAAAGTTCAAATTTCTTCTCTCGTGTAGGTAAAATTTTCTTCACTTTTTTGTAATATTGTTGATGACCAGGATACAATAAGACAAATTACGTCTATCTAGTTTTATATGTAATCTTAAAATAAAATAATTAAATCAAAAACATAAATGGTTGAAAGATGTTAACTGTTACGACTGTATTTTTCCTTTTAACACTGTTAAGTCCTAGTTTAGACTCAAATATAGTTACTCAAAGTAATAGATATAGATAATCTTAGCACGTGCAAGAGAGTCAAATCACAAGACACAATCAAGAAAATATATCTATTGTTACCTAATTATAACTGTTATTTGGAATTATATGAAAATATAGTTTCACACTTACCATGTAATCTTCAAAAAACTTCACCTCATTTGCTTGTCGCAAATAATGTAATATTCTCTCCGCGGGGCAGTCTAGGATGACACGCATTTGACCAGCTGCCTTCAAAGCCTTTAACAGGGGACGATTATCTTCTCCTGGTTTCAATCTGCGCACCAGCCACTTGACCTCAGGATCTGCCAGTTTTAATACCTCTTGAAGTCTTATAAGCCCTGTAAAGAAAAAAAAGATTTTCTTAGATAGAAGTCATTATTAATTTTTATAAAATAACATATCCCCATGGTTTTATTTTGCATAGTGCTTAGTTCCCAGGGATTCCTTCTAGTAAACACCGCCTATACATTTCAACCAAGCAGTGCCCTGCCACATGTGTGAATTTGCTCTCGAAATTATATTTCAAAAATGAAGGACAAAGTGATGCCTTTAAACTTTTTCTGGCGTCTATGATGTCTACAAATTTAAAGATCATTTACAAAAACCATTCCGGTTTATACAATCGCCAGCAAATCATTTTTAAACTAAGGTCAACTGGTTGATAAAAGCGATCTTATAGATAATTCTAATAACAAGATATCTCTAGGTATATCTCTATTAAAGGTTGCCTGGAAAAAATCGCTCATAGCGATAAAACCGCCCAGTGTTCATAAATTACCAGCTTCATGATTGATCTTAACGAATTTTCCATGTACCTATCTATCTATCTATATCTCTGTTTTTAAAACGTTCTTTCTAAAGAGCGGTCTTTAAAAATTTCAGGCGACTTGTGCCTATAAGTTAATTTTGTTTTTAGGAATACAAAATCATGATGTAAACATCTATTTTTAAAAATGTCTGGAATTAAGCGTACTGTGTTTATATTTTATAATATTTTGATTACTATTTCTTTTGTGTGCCGTATACCTATTGAATTAAAATCTGGTTGTTATAATTATAATCCGCGTGGCTTTGTGCACTAATTGATGTATTGTTTATGTAAGTTTCAGTACAAATATTACTGACACTTAATATTTTGTATTATTAAGTGTAACAGCCTGGGGGCCGTTAGGTTAGGTAAACTCTGATTTTCAGTTTGAAGTTTTTTATATGGAAATGTACGGATATGTACTACGGTATTTTATTTGGAAATGTATGTATCCTATTATTTTCTCAACACGTCAATGAAATAACCCGCGATGAAACCAACACACAACAAAATATTCAAGTCTTGTGTCACCTACCAATCCGGAAAGCGCTTTCATGAAAAATTCTCTCCCGCTTGTCAAAGAATGTATACTGTGAACACAAAATACCTAAATACGTAAGGTAACATTGGACACATGAACATGGAATGGTGGAGAAATAAATTGAATTTTACCAAGATCGTCATCGTACAACAGCGTATACGAATTCCAATCGCTGTCCTTTATGAAGAGAGCAATAGCTTTCGATAAAGCCACGGCTTCTGGGAACAAGTTTATCGATGGCGGACTTGGCTGCTGTAATCCTCTTACGGGCGGCGACTGCCATTCGGCCTGAAAAGTGCACTTTATCAGTAGCACAGACAGATATTGGATTTTATAACAAACTCAGTTTTAAAACCGAAATTTACAATTATATATGTACAAAAAAAATATTTTTTTGCTTGGTTGTGGAATAAACATTACTTGAATGATTTGATGTACGAGCAAGAGACTTAAAATCCCCGTCTCGGGGTGATATACGCAATGCGACTTGAGTCATCTCGTACTTTGGTAGAGAGGATTTGAGTCGTTTTGCTGTTGCTATGGACGGCGGTAACCACTTAACATCAGGTGGACCGTCATGTATCAATAACAAGAAAACATGCAAACACACATCACAGTTGAAGAAAAAATATTGATTAGGAACAATATTTCAAACATGAAAATGTTATGTTAGTAGGATGAAAACAGAATTAGACGAACCCGTACAATGGCGCCTCCATAGCCTCTGCGGCTCTAGTCCATTGCACTCCTGTCATATATCGTTTGAATATGTTTGAAGTAGTGCAGTATCTCACAGATCAATCAAATAACATGCAAATACTGCATTCAAATAATCCCATACTGACGTGTATGTGCGGAATCCTGGCCGCGCGGCATTGCGCCGCGACGGCCGCTGTCGACACAGGATCGCTCGGCCCGAATATTGCTATCACCCCCCCGGAAATCAACTGACAAGCTGAAATTTGCATGCGTGATTTATTTATTGTGAGCGTAGTTTTAGATAAATGGGAATAATACATGTGTTTTAGTTTATAAGTTTGTTCTCTCACGCAGCTATCCGCGCAATAATAACGTGTTATTTTTTGTAAATAAATTTTAATGGGCCTCACAGTTAAGTTAATTACGAGTATCATCTCTAAAAATGGAAAGGTTCCTGTAGAAGTTAACGAAATCACGCAGTATATTCTTAAGATCATGAACATCATAGTGTTATTGTCCAAAATCAATAATTAATTAATAAAATTATCTGTTTATCTGCGACATTATAAATAACCCATATTTGCGAGAACAGAGAAGATCAGAGAACCAGTGAGCTTTTCACTATCAAAATTCATTGTTATAATGAAATCATAAACATAATTTTGACAAACTGTTATTGCATCTATATTCAAAGCGCATATTGGGACCATTGATTATGAAAATTAATTGACATTCATCAAAAGCTCTATTGATCAAATGAAAATTAAACAAGCTTTGTACTGGAAGCGGTTGAATTATACTGTTTATTTAGAGTTGTGATGTGGGTTGGTGGTAAATGGCATTGGATTTTGAAATACTGGTTATTTATTAGTTCAAGTCTATATCCGCCAACTATCTCAATTTAGTGTATAATTTTTTCAATGTGGTAATAAAACTTGCCACTAAATTATTTCAGTTGATAAATAACGGCACCGAGGTAGACGGAATGTTCGTTCACTGAAAACTCTCGGATTGCTTGAAACATTATTTTGAAATACTTACACTGAAACACCTTCGGGTATCAACTTGAACAATTTCGAACTCAGAGAGTTTGCGATTTGGATGTGCCACGCACCCAACTCTTGCGTTTGAGGCACAAACGTAAATTGGAACAATATATCCGCCGTGCAATTTAAGAGCTAATTGCTCAAAGAAACGCTCAAAAGTTTTAGATTTGAGCACCTAACAAACTGATTATTATCATGACAGCATTATATTATTATCATAAACGATCACTTACCGGCTTTAGAGGCAGCGAAACTATCACCGTATGGTGCGTAAAGTGGCTTCATCAAATAGTGATAGCGTTCACTCTCCATGGAGGCACGGGCGAGTGCTGATGCAAATGCTACTTCTTCGACAGAGTTTGGAGGCAATATTGCCCCTGCAACAATCAACACGCTGAGTAATAAGAACCGTATAGGTACGTTGGCGTTACTGACGTTAATATGAAATCTTCTGTAGAAGCAATGTTAATGATATTATAAGTTCCTAGCTGCGCCCTGCGGTGTTACCCGCGGTGAATAAGTAATCCCACGGGAACACTGCACTTTTCCGGGATCAAAGTAGACTATGTGTTAATCCAGGATATAAGCTATCTTGGTAACAAATTTTATCCAAATCCATTCAGTCGTTTGAGCGTAAAAGAGTAACAAACATCCATACAAACTTTCACGTTTATAATATTAGTAGGATGTAGGTAACAGAGTTTGACCAAGGTAGAATTCGCTATTGATACAGCCCAACTTTGATGCCGTATTCAATACAAATCGCCAACTGCTTTTATGTATAAACTTGCATATGTAGACTAGACACAAGATATTTATGATAGACACAACAGTGTTACTCTTTTTTTTTTGGTATATCGTGCTAGAACCGGAGATATATAACCTATTTGTAATAGGAATATTCTTTAAATACTTGGTAAGTAAAGTCGCTGTTAAATCTTTCACTATAATAATAATAATATTGGTGGATAACTCACACAGCGCCAGCTAGCCCCAAACTAAGCATAGCTTGTATAATGGGAAACAGACAACTGATAGAATACATATATACTTTTTTAAATACATACTTATAATACATATTAACACCCAGACACAAACAAAAATCTATATTCGTCACACAAATGCTTGTCCCGTGTGAGAATCGAACTCACAACTTACAGCGGAGCAGCTAGAGTTACTACCAACTGAGCTGTGTGTTGAAGTTGGGGTTGTTCTCACCGATATTAACCGTCGTCTTCAGGGACTCGAAGTTCCGAAACATGGCTGTAGCGTTTCCCAGAATAACAATTGTTATAATTGTCACGTATTTCTCTGAAAAAGAAAGGAGAGTTTACTCTATAGAGACTATGTTGTAAATACATATAATATTTTTTTATATGCAGAATTATTCATCGTATAATTTGATTTTTCGTTATTTTTTACGCCAGACTACTTTCAGAAAGCATGAGTGAATATATATAACATATATAATTATATACCAGAAATATATACGAAATATAAAAAAAAATTACCATCTAGTCCATCTGAACTGTTACTTTAACCTAGATATATAATTTTAACTTTGAATAAGTAAAAATTTTTTATATTTACTAGAAATATTGGTAAGTATTTATAACTATTATTGATATTATCACTGTTTCATAAAAATATGAATGAAATATAAGAAATATTACGAATATAATTAAGATAGTAGTAATATAGAGTATGAATATAGGTTAATTTTGATCCCAGTATTACGCGAGCAAAGCCGCAGGCTCATGCTTGTTCAATATTTTTCTTAAGCTTACAAACTTTCATACGTATTGAATTAAATATAAAGGAGAATGAGGATTCTCCTTTGCATTAATATTTTCCCATTCATACACAAATCCTGAACCATAAACACTAAGTTCCACAGCTAATGTTATCCAAACCGAAACTCACCCCATTGTGACATTATGTTTCCTAAACAAAAGTAGCGAAATGGGACAATGAGATTCACAGCCGTCGCATCACAACTCCCCGTCGACGTAAACACCGACACATCACGGATCCCGGGCTTAGGATGCTGTTATGTGACGTAAGTGTACACTTCAGTCCGTGCGCACCGTGCAACCGAGTATTCACTTTAGCACAGCACAGCACAGCTGTACTCAACTCGGGGTTAAAATTAACAAGAGTTTTTGGACCGCTCCACGTCGCCAATGTATACGTAGCACAAATTAGCGTTACTTTTACTTTATGCCAACAGGTACTTTGTACATGCCAGTAGTCAAAAACGCACTTCTGCTCCGCGTTTGAACTGTTTATTAAATGTTTAATTTTTGACGGTATTGTTATGTGAATATTTAATGCAAATTTATATTATTTAAATCAGTTATTTTCAATTTTCAATCTGAGATTGTCGTTTGTTTCTTCGAGCATCACAGAAAAACTAAGACGCCGATTTTGTATTCTTTTTTTTAGAAAGATTACGATCAGACTTAAAAACGACCATATATTTACTCTTGCAACAGTGACGGGAGTTATAACAATAACGCGAACTAAGTCTCTACAAAAACCAGTTTAGCATTAAATAATAAATAAATATTGATCGATATTCCACACAGCGCCATCTAGCCCCAAAGTACGCTAAAAAAAAATAAAGCATACATAATCATACATATTAAAGCATACATATCATGCGAACCAGACAACTGATATAATACTTACATACTTTTTTTGTAAATACTTTCATATAATACACATTAACACCCAGACACAGAACAAACATCTATGTTCGTCACACAAATGTTTGTCCGGGGTAAAAATCGAAGCCACAAAAAAAATTGCTTCGTTTTTATATCAAGTAGGTAATAAGATTTCGTGGACATTTTCTTATCACAACTACCAAACCCAAAATACGATTACTCTTAAGTGACCACATCGAATAATTCACATATTCCGCAGGCCGTAGTTACAAAGTTGATCACAAAGTTTTATTACACTGCATTCTTACACCCGTAACAGCGACGCAAACATTTGTATGCGTCCCGCATTGTGTTACCGAAGTTTTAGTGCGGCCCGCAATATGGGAAAAGTTTCTTTGAGCCCCGCGGCGGAAAGGTTGAGCACTGCTGCGCGCAAACTACTCGTAGCATTGGGACAAATATAAATAGATCTAGATAAACATATCAGACAATTTATAGCCCATGGGTAATCATGCTTTTTGATTTTCGATATCTAACAAAACTGTATGTGAATTTGCCAAGCTATTCCAGTGCGTGGGTTGAAATGAGTAAATTATTTGCAATGAATTAAGTGACGAAATGACTACGCCCTAAGTAAAATTGCTTCACATAATAAAAAGTGATAGCTCCTTGGCGAAGATTAAGGCTTATCGTATTTTTAGCGTAATATTTTAAAATAATTGCCACTAACCACTTCAGTAGTTGATGTTGCGCTGATGTACTTTATATGATCGAGCTGGGTAATAGTGTAACTAGGAAAACTCCTGTCAGTAGGGACAAGAGTTTGATATTGAAAGAATCTTAGAGATAAGTTTATTTCAATCTCATACTTTTTGTCGATACCTTATTGTCTTTTATAAGCGTGACAAACGGTAAGCCGTATTCTTCTGAGTTGGACGCTGTCCAGTCTCGCGGCCCACTGCCACAGATTCTATAAACGTGCTTCGACGCGTTAACTGCTATTGTGCTAATTAAATCTTATAAAGTCATGATGTATCTATCTTCAACCGAAAGTCTAGATTGCAAGAATTATTTATATTCGAAAAATAAGTAAGCAACGCAAGCAAACAACAAGCGAAGTTTTCGAAATCGACTGGACGAATCGTCAATTTATTTGGGCATGCATATATATATATAAGTATTTATGCATATTTATCTTACTATAATATTAATTAATATACTGAAATAAGTGGCTGATTTTTCTATACGAGTCCCTGGTTCTCTCAAACCAGTGGGGTGAAAGGATTTAAAGTGCGCTTCAGAGAAGCTCCTGTCATGCACTAAATAATGAGCCTAAAAGTAGCATGAAGTTATTCAAAAAGTTATATTCCCGAATTCTAAATATTATTTTTCATGAATAAATTTTTACCCATGAATTAATGGATTTCCTTTGGTTCTTGTTACAGATTTTTTATACGGTAATCTTACGAGACGAGCAGATGGCACATCTGGCGTTAAGTGGCTTTACCCATGACAAACATTGTTTGTCATAGGCAAAGATACATAGTAGATATTTAATTATCAGCGACACTTTTATTTTCATGTTGTTTTCACACTGAAAAGTAATGTCATTATTGTGACTTGCTAAATTCACTGCTTTGATCGTTGTATCCGACGACCGTGAAAGTCCCTCATTAAAATAAATTGGACAAGATACAGCTTTGACGAATAAGCACAGGTAAAACAAAATATACAGGAAAATTTTATTAATATTCGTTATAACAAAGTGTCACGTAGGAAAACAAATTTTATAAAGTCAAAGTCCAAATCAAAAACTTGATTTCCTTAGATTTCATAAAGAAATGGCTTGGAAACGTCAATAATATTCAAAACATAATATTTTTTTTGGTTATGGTTTGACGCCTGTTCAAACCCTGTCCGACCCTCCATGGGGAAGAACAGATAAGAAACCTCTAAAGGAGGGCTTCCCTTCTTTCGCGAGCATGATTTTTGTAACAATTTGAGTATTTAGATCTAATGTTACATTTATGACTACATAAAATACTGAAATAAGATATTACATGATATTTTGTGTGTCGTTGAGCAGAAAGACATCAGACCATGGGGATTTATCATTTATATAATCATTTATAGCTTTACTTACCAGACCCTTCTTTATATATGACTTGAATTTTTGGGTCGGAAGCTTCGTAAATACATAAATACACATATATACAATACAATACAATAATAAATAAAGTTGCACTAGCGAATAAGTTACTATCCACTCAGGCACATTTCAGTCGCGAGCGATCAGTCAGCCCAACCGTTGAGCCCGGTCACTTATCAGCCTATTTTCGATTTTAAGCGAGTAATTTAACTAAGTTTACTACATATTCGTATGTCCTCCCTAATGCTGGTCGAATCGGTATATAGAGTTGCGGTGATAATTAGCGTCGCAGCACACGTCCGATATCTGAATCGATATCTCAAAGGAGCGCCTTAAAAAAGAGCGCCTTAAAAAGAAGCTTAACTTAAACATCAATGCTGATGTATTTTCTTTAATTTTCTTTTTAAATTGATAAATACTTATTCAATTTTAACTATGCTCATAGACGGATTTGTCTTAGTCTGAATTTGGAAAGCGGAAGTTATCAAACAACTGTAAAAATTCTTAGGACCGGATTAGCAGGAATGGGGATTTGCATAAACCCCTTCTCTTCAAAAGGGAAGGGAAGATAAATTAGAATTGTCATCTATTTTTACGACCCTTGTACAAAGCAATCAAAGTGAGGGCTTTTATGATGGAAAAATATTCATTAGATATCCTATTATCTCAAATTAATATAGTTTATTACGTTATTTTATTTTGAAACTATATAATTATGGCGGCCATCTTTCAAAATTAAAATTAAAAAATCCGATGTAATTTTTTTATAGGATAGATTCAGCTTCCCAAAAAACCACGGGATACCCAAATTTCACCGCGATTGGAGTAACTTTTTTCGCCCACCATTTTGATACATACATATTACTAGCAGTTGTAATTGACTGACAGCTCTGACATTGACACCGATTCCATATAGGTAGGTTACAAAACTTTTAGTTTAATATAATTTCAATGATAAAAAAGTGTAAATATCAACATCAAAACTTAAATGTTGAAGTTGATAAAAATGTCATAAAACCAAAGTAAAGCAGGTAATCACACTATAGGTTACCTCAAACCGACTGAAACGAGTTATACTTAATTACAAATAGGTACCTACAAGTAGGTGCATTATTCAATTAATTGCTATGTCCGATAGCCTCGCGACGTCGCTTGATTACCAGATGATCATCATCGTCGCAGTCTTTACGTCTACTGATAGATACATCTGAACTGGCCTCCATACCATGATAAAGTATCAAACAGTTCGCACTAGCAACCAAAATACATCAAAACAAAAATGGTTATCGTAAAACTAAAATTTATTCGCAAATAAAGTTGGAACCCCATTTCTAAACAGTGCATAGATAAAGTTATAAAGTTGATTCCATTTCTATACAGCGAGTTCACCGGGAGTTTTCTATAACGGCTTCGTTACTAGAAACTTTCAGATCGCTTAAAAACTTACCAGATGAGACCAACGACAAACTTCTCTAAGAATACTGAATTCTATAAAAGTGGGTAAATCCAATAAGCGGCTGTTGTGAAGCAAATGCGTTGTATATTTTTTGAATCTATTAGAACTGTTCACACACAAACTGGAGTACCAGTATACAAGATCAAAGATATAATTATATTAATATATATTCAACTATGCACGATTTTTCCCCAAGGAGGGTCGGATAAGCTTTGAACATACGCCAAACTGAGCAATACGACGTATTGACGTGTCAGAGGCATTCCATAAATAATTCATTGGAAATAAAGACTTGAATATTGTATATTGGATACAGGACCCAATAACTAGATCCAATTGTAAATGTTGTCAGTAAAATTTGGACGAAGGTAACTTGGATGTAAATATAAACTACTTGACCAAGTTTTTGGTACAATGAGCAAGTTGAGATAATCAGTGCTAGGGAAATGCAAATTGATAGGAGCAAATTCCCACAAATTCCGTGTATTGTCCCTAATCCGTACACCAACTATCAAAACGTATCTACATGAATCGACGCGCGGAATTTAGTTTCCCCTTAGGGGTGGAATTACCCAACATCCATCATCGCATCGCACCCAACATCGCTAGCTCAGAAGGGAGTCTTAGCTAGCAATGACAGCTAGACTTTGAGACATTAAGTGGAATGACTCATGTGGCTGTAATTCCAACGGCAACCACACTTTTCAAACTGTAACACAGTATGCAGTTACTGCTTAGCGGTAGAAATAAGCATGGTAGCAGTTGTGTGGCTTTTACACCCACAATACCTCTGCGATTTAATTTTACTGGCAGTTTTGTGATCCTCTGGCTTTTATGTTTACTAGCTGTTGCCCGCGACTTCGTCCACGTGGAATTCGGTTTTATCACGCACCCCTATTTTACCCCTCGAAAAAGTAGCCTAAGTTACTCCTTGTTACATCAGCTATCTGCCAGTGAAAGTCCCGTCAAAATCGGTCCAGCCATTTCACAGATTAACCGGAACAAACAGACAGACAGACAAAAATTGTAAAAAATGTTGTTTTGGTATATGTACCGTGTATACATCCATATGCATTTAGTAAAAAGCGGTTATTTTAATATTACAAACAGACACTCCAATTTTATTTATTTGTATAGATGTTTAGATGTGTTATGGTATTTCGATTCTACGACCTTCAAGGAGTGATTGAGCACCACCTACCTCTTTCACGCTCTCCACGGCAGAAGCAGTCAGGACAATGCACGGCACAGCACAACACGTTACAGAGATTTCAGGAGGAATTCGTGAGTCCAGCAAACACAGCACAGCAGTAGATAACAACACAACATAGAAGGCTAGAAGGCGGTCGCTGAGCGCGGGTTGCGTTCGAGAGAGGGCGGTGACTTATAGAACTACCCTCAATTGGATCATAGAAATCGAACAGCAGTACTTTACCTAGAAATATTGACAAAACAATCATTAACTGAATGTCCTTTGTTTTCCATTAATTTAATGTATGTCTTGATAAAGGGACTACGTACAAGAAACATGGCATGTACCGTTTTCAAAATTAGTATTGTATACCCTGTGTAACAAAAACACATCGTAACCTGATTTCCAAACAACGAACACAATGTTTTTGCATAATCTCAACTGTCACAGAAAGAAATATAGCGAAATACAAAACAGAACTATCCTATTCAGCCTTTTCTCAGATCCCTGTGCTCTTTACAAAGCAGGCTATCAATTCCAACCTGTCTTCAGCCAAAAATCCAATAGTATATCGTTTGTAGTTTCGAATTTGAACTGTTGGATGGTATTTCTAAGTAGATCTTTCTACGAGACACGATTCTGGAACAGCATTCTACTAATGACAAAATAATGTTATGTTTAATTAGTGTGTTTATAGACTGTGTGCGTGACCTCACCTGTGGGCCTGCCTGAAAACCAGCGCTGCACTCTTTTTTCAGTGTGTGCAGCACTATGCTGAGACAGGGCCCACTTTCTACACTTTCTTTGCCCACTTAATACATTCGTCTTTTTGTGTTAGTTTTGTGAAAGGCTAATATATTAAATTTAATATGTGCTATTTAATATGTGTTCTAGTATTTATGTTGTTTGCGATGATTAGGTAAAATAAATAGACTTTCTTTCATTCAAAAGAGGATTCACGGCTAATCGCTCTGTATGTCTGTCTGTGTATACTGTATGTTTGGTCTAGAAGTGTCTGATTGAGGATCTTTGTCGGAGCATTTATTTTTGGCTTTGTCCGTCTTCCTCCTCTCTTCGACTAATAGGATCCATCCCGAAAAATCTTCTCATTTGTTTTATATCGTCATCCGTCCGTGTGTCATTCATGTGATCTTAGTGGTCAGTAAGTGAAGTGAAAGGAGTTCACGACACTGCATTTAAACCAAGCTTTTAACATTCAAATATTTACTGTTTTAACGTCAATTGTTTCGCACCGTATATCGTAACCATAAAAAACTCAAACATAGCGAAACTACTGTTTATAAAAGTGCGAGTGCATCTTTTAAAATATATGACGCTCTCAGTTGTCACATACTGTCGTGTTTTGTGCAATCGCTGGTTGAAAATACGCTCTAAAGGTAATGTACATTTGTGGCAGTCACATGTTACCCCTGGCAGTCGTCCAGACTTCCCGAGTGGACTTATTGTCTAACTTCCAATCGTAATCGATATAGCTTTTCATTTCGAAAACGAAGTTCGGTTTTATGCGGATGAGGTACAGAACATTTTCAGGAAAAGTAATAACATTATAATTATCCATACAGCCGTTCTATGATCATTCATAAGGTATATAAAGATACCATATTCTCCTCGTTCATTCCCCAAGCAGAGGGCAGAATACCATGATATCCTAACGTGTTGAATTATGAATCCTTAACATAATTCCCTCGGGACTTATTTGCATCGGACTTAAGTTTTCCTTCATAACAGTCGGTAACACTAGTTTGATTGCCAAGTTTTGTTCAGGATATTGTTTTCATTCTTTACGAATGTTGTTTCTTTCACAGACGAAAAAAATAGTTGGAGAGGAGTTGATTTATTATGTTGTTTTTAGGTGTTTTTCTAGAGCTATCTTAAACATTATCATATAACTATATGATATTAGCTATTGATTCAAATATTTATATATCCGAACTACAGAAATGTCTGATATCTGGTCAACATTTATGCAATCTAACTACAAAAGCAATGGAATGGATTTTAATCTACCCCAGAAACCCATTCCAGTTTTTACATATTGCCTACAGTCTTCTTCGAATAAGGCTCTAGGACGCGGTTTGCTTACTATGTTTCTTGGGTTACGCACATTTCGAAACGGGTCAACTTAAGATAAACTTTGATGTTTAACCTAAACCAAAATATATAGATCTCAAAGTTTTGGAAAAGTCACGTTATCCAATAACTTGGACGGCTTCATCGTGACTTGCCTCTAATCTCCTTTTTCTTTTAAGTGCGTTATTTATGTCCTTTTCCTTTTAATTGATCTTTCGATTCGGTTTATTTATGAAAGGATGAGAATCTCTAAATAAAATGTACGACTTATTAGAGCCAGTGACTTACGAACTTTGAATTTTCGAGGTACATACCGCTCGACGACATTGCTTTCATATTCATTAAATTATTAATACTACAGCCATTACGGAGAACTAAAGACTTCGTAAAATAAGTACGTAAGCTCAAATATGCATAGCCCCATGAGTTAAATGCATGTAACGAAAAGCTACATGTTTCTAATTATGAATAAGTGTAATTAAACATTTGCACGGATGCTTATGGAGGCAACCCAATTTCCTAGCACTCTAACGCTTTCTCGGTCTTAGGGGACCTGAGCGGGGGGGTGTGGGCGTGGGGGGTAGTAGTTCATTTCCGCATCATACATCACTTTAGAATACGTACACATGTAAATACCACGTTCCTTATTAACTAAGCAAGTTGTTTGCTAACGTTTCAGCTTGCATATTTTAATTCAGAATGCTGTTTCAGTATGTATTATAAAGTTAAATTAAGTGGCAATAAAGTAAGTTACAGATAGGAGTAGGCTAAGGGTAAGTTCAGATGGATGCATATGGGGTTTGCACCCTCGCCGGATTGTGAACCACAGTGGTTCAGAAGTTCATATTCAGTCTGCCTTCAGCAGTTTTTTGTGGCTGTAGACGATAACTATTTAAATGCTTTCGGGCCAAAGTATGTTAAATTGTAGCATAAAAGTCACGAAATTGCTAACATTAATTCAAGGAGTCTAGATAAGTAGGCCATTCAGGACTATCAGGTATAATACGAAAAAAAAAGTAAAAAAAGTAAAGTAAAAGTAAGTAAGTAAGCCTTATAAAGTTATATAATTACCCATGTACATAAAAAATAAATAAATACAAATACATAAACTAAAACTGAATTATGTGAGAAGTCTGTCTTCTCTACACGAATAAAATATACTTAAACAAAGTAACTTGTAATGCTACGTAACAATGTGACTTTGTGGTCTATAAAACTTTATAGACCACAAAGTTACAAGCCAACTAATCTTCCATCTCGCTGGCAAAATTCCTTTAGCCTAAAAGTACCTGCCATATAACGCAACCTACATACCCAAAGGTTTATCATGCCCCAAAGCTTTGGAGGTCATTGAGGGCCATTAGTCAACACTGCTATCAATGTTAAAGAAAAGTACAGGGCCGAGGTCAAAGCTCCAACTTCTGAAAATCAAATTGAGAAAAACTAACGAGCATAGTTTTTACAACGAAAAATAGAATTTGATTTGTTCGAGTTTTGTTTTTCTTGTGTTCTTCGGATACGCGACGCACGTTTCAAATTCAATTTAGCTTAGACATTCATTTCGCCACGAAATACGTGTTTACTGAGAACGTGGTGAGTTAGCTGTACTGACCTAGGGTTTCAATCCAGAGGTCGCCGGTTCAACTCCCCGACGTGCTATGAGTTTTTCGATTGAAAAATATATGTGCGTAATACCACGTTCTCAAAACGGTGAAGGAACATCGTGAGAAAACCGACATGTACTAGAACAAAAAATTCGAAGATTCGAAGATATTGATTTGCTCAACATTTGGTTGGCGAAGTTCACAGATGCAGCCTTGCATTATTTATGCAAGAGCAGTAGAACTCACGCCAAGTTCTTCCGGGCAAGTACTGCCACCGTGCCCTTTTTTTGGTGCCAATCAGTAACGCATACGCGGTACTGTGTTCCGGTATGAAAGGTGTGGTTGCCAGTGAAATTGCAGGCACATAAGAGATACCACCACTTCTCAGAGTTACGGGCGCACACGATGCGACTTGGTCTTGTTGTACCTAAGTCGCATTGCTTGTTATGGGCACAGGTTACCACTTTACACCAGGTGGGTCGTTAGCTCGTTTTAGTTTTCACTGTCGCATTAGTATATAATACTGTAAGGACAATGAAAATTAAAATAATTAATTAATTTACCTCAACAAACATTCATTTACACCCGTAGGCAGGACAAGTCGACCATTATCTGGTTAAAGACACCTTCTTTAGCGGTGTAAACGTTTACCATTCCATTAAGCCTCTGTTTTGCATACCCCGTCTCAATCTAAATAGAACAGGAAATGAGACTGCTACCGGAACTTTGTTTGGCTGCGTTTAAGTTTAATAATGTTTACTTCTGAGTGTAAAGAACATTTCCCAATATAAGATTTGGATACATAGTTTATTTCAGGCAGGAATTTAACGATTGATGAATAATCCCGATTTCTTAGGGTCATACTGGGAAACAAACCTTTATTGCTTAAATAATATTTGTGAAATGTAATTCACTATTTAGTGAAATGATTCAAACTTTATATTAAACTATTTAGAAATCATGTAATACAGTTTTGTTTATTATCTAACTTGTGATTTGTTTATCACTAAATATACTTGTGAAATTTTCAAAGGTTCATGGAAAAAGCTGCGTATAAAAGATATAAACAAATTACTGTTGACATGCGAGTGAAACTGACCGTTGGCGTGGAGCCAGCGAATCTGCTCCCATTTTACACTACTTTTTTGGACTATTCACAGTCTGTATGATTCAAATATTGCTACCTAGTTTGGGCTCATAACAATGGTTGAAATATGACTTTTGAACTGCCTCTGTTTGTGTCGAGAGAGTGCCCGACCTTTTGACGTTCTCTCCCTGTATTTGCGCAATTGAAAATTAGCCACTTTGATTTATCTTTGTAGCTAAAATCAGTGAGAGGAAATTAACTTTTATAGGTACAGTTGGCAAATAAAACACACGCCGTGAGCACTAATACGTCTGGTCGTTTCCCTCTATTAAAACTACGCTCCCGTTTGCCACTAATCAGTGTATTTCACGGTCGGACGCTATACATTTCCGGAGGTTAATCGAATCCAGTTTATTTAACACAATACTGTTTCCTGTTACAAATCGAGACCTATTGAATAAACTTTGATTTGATCGTTCTAGAATTAATCGAGTTAAAAGCTTCGCCAGATGCCACCGCTGCAAGTTCCGACCTAGATAAATTGAGAAAATATTTGAGAAGTTAATGAATAAAAGATGAAACGAGATCCGTTTGATTTATGTTATTAAAAGTAGCTCTTATCTCAATAGGGATGACGCTGGATGGTCACAAAAGAGCTATCGGTAGATTTTTCAAAGGTTAATCTAACAGAGCGATGAGGGTGCGAGCATAAATCTTTTTGGCGCCATTAGGTTCACGCACATAAGCGATTTCCAACGATGTCTCGAGACGGTAAAATAAAGTATCGTTTGGGTACTGGCCCGGTAGACATTCCTCTAATCCTGGTGACAGCAGAGACAATTTGTAAAGAAACTTCGGCACTGAATGTAATGACTACAAATTGTGGAAACTTAACTTTCGAGGTGCCAAAAATAATTTATGGATCGGTTAAAGCTTGGTGCTATTAGGTATATCTTTATATCTTTTTGGTGTGTTCCATTTTTTGCTTGCCTTGCAACTAGTACTAATGGAAGTTTTTCTAATGTAAGTAATGTAGTATCAGTGTCAGTATACAACGTCAAAACAGCCGTTTCTTTCATAAACATAAAATATAGCAACAATATACGAGCTTGACTGACAATTGTTAAACATTGAGTGACATATATTTATTTAGATATTACTCATATGTGTCAGTGTGAATCAGTCAGAATTTCCTTGTATTTTGTAGCTATTAGCTACTCAAATACATGTAATCCCTCTGGTAACGGGTTGCTGAGTGCTATTTGGCTTTAGGTACACTGCGCGTCTAACACGGCCAACAAGCGCTAACCGGGAGATAAAGCACGTTTCCGTTAATATTTGCTGGTAGTACATTAGAGGCGCTTTCAATTTAGGCGGGTAGTGGCGGATTGCGGCCGTGGGAGAGCCGGACGGGTGTTGTACTGAGATTTTATGTTTTTCATACAAAATGGCTCATCGCAAGTAAGTAAGAGAGCAATCCAAAGTCTTTATTTTGTTAGTTGTCTTTATTTTATATATTTTGAAGAATAAGTAATTAGCGGGACTCCCCTGCGGTACCAGTTAGCTCCTTCAGTATTAATTTTTCATTTCTTTTAATTGCCTGCCGGGTTTATAAATTTTTTGATAGTAATCTCACCTAGTGTTAAGCGACGATGCGGTCTTTGATGTAGTTAGCATAAAGAAAACTAAAGTATAGGCAATGCAAGTTGCATCACAGCCATCACTTTGAAACTTGAAGATGAAATGCCTATACCTAATTTTTATTGCTTTCTTTTGCATTATGGATGACTATAGTGTTAGTGCTATAAAAGATCACCAAATAATTGTTTCTATGTCACCTACAAAATAATGTATACGAATAAATGTTATTTTTCCCACCGAATCCAAACAGAAACGACCTTCCTCTATATCCTGTTTTGTCACAGAATTAACGGTAAACAAACTCATGCTCATGTATTCACATCCTGTTTAGAAAACATCAACGAACCTACGGCACTCATCCTTCAGTTTTATAGTTAATTCAAGTCAGCATTTACCTTTTGAATTTTTCTATGCCTTGTAGGGCGTGCGTGTGTAGAGCGACCAAGCTTCATTCGATTTTGTTTTAATACTAAAATTAAAGAAATTATAAACTTTCAATAAAACTGTAATATTCTGTACATTGAAAATATATTTAAAAAAAAAATTTGGGGTACGCTGTTTTTTATAAATATATTTTCAATGACAAACCATATTTTTTTTTATTTGTCTCTCTGTCTGTTTCCTGGCCGCGTAACAGTCGAAACTACTGAATGTATTCCAATTAAACTTGGTGTGTTTTGAGTTCATACTACTAGGTAGGACATAAGATACTTTTTATCCCAAAATTCAGCACGGTTTCCTTGAAACAGGGGATGAAATTTTATATGGGACATCAATCATTTCTCAAGTAATTTTGATGAGTTTTGATATAGAGGTAAATTGAACCTTGGAAAGGGGCATGAGCTACGTTTTGTCTCGAAGATAATACTTGAAGAGGGTGCAATAGGGAAAAAATGTTGTATTGGGAATCAATCATTTCTCAAGTAATTTTGATGAGTTTTGGTATGGAGATAAATTGGCTCTTGGAAAAGAAAATGGGCTTTTTTTTGTCGCGAAAATAATACTTGAAGAGCATCATTCGAACTCTATAACCGAGTCCACACGCTGCTAGCCCTGGGATAAGCATCTAGTGGACTATAAATCAAGTTAATCCCGCGACCCGTATGGCTCATTTAAATCGCATGTACCATATCGCCCCTTACACTGTAGTAGGTATAGC
Source organism: Chesias legatella (assembly GCA_947359385.1). Lineage (NCBI taxonomy): Eukaryota > Metazoa > Arthropoda > Insecta > Lepidoptera > Geometridae > Chesias > Chesias legatella. Next base: position 7,380,315 of record OX375766.1, read on the forward strand.
GTTGCGTATTATTGTTTCAAGTGCAATTTTAAACTGTAGAGGTTACCTTTCTCTCCAAACAAGTACCTTTTGTATGTCACTTCTATTCCATAACCTTAACTTTTAATGATAGGATTAATTATGTGTATTAATTGTTGTAATAATTGGTGAAAATGCCGTTCCCATGAAAGTAAATAAATAAAATAAATTGACGAAACGGGGTTGAAACGGAGTGGTGGTGGAATTGCTTTAACATCGTTCACTTCATATTATAAATTAAAGGCCCAAGCCGCCTTTTTCCTGTTGTCGTGACTATAGATATAGATTAATCTAAGAAATCTCAGCAGGAATTTTAATACGGTTTTCTTTAATATATAGAGGAAAGTATGTGTATATGATGTTTGACAACTCTCAGAAACAAGTTTGACAAGTCTCGAAAACGTGATTTTTGAAAGCTTTGCTACTCATTGAAGGCGGGGTGGCTAGTAACATCTAAGAACAAGTATAGTTTGTACTATGTGTATAACTTTAAAACATATGTAGGATATCAAAAGCAATGATATGCGCAGTCAAATGTTTATGACGTTATTGTCTGAGTCTCAATAGTGACCTTAGGATTGAAAATGGAGTTCAATCCAAAGGCCACTTCCAAAGGACTTCGCATATCATTCCATACTTTTTGAACCACTCTCACATGTACCCATTTTCGATAAATTATGTACGCTTCACAGCTGCCCGTCTATCTTGGACTGAAATACAACCCTTGTAGTCGAAGCTCACCATCAAGGGATTTACATAGAAGAGGAATATGAAAAGGGGATATGTTTACACATCAATAAATCGCACCCCGCCCGACGTCAATTGTTTTTGTTCAGATGATACGATATTGTTGTCTGAAAATTCCTAGCGCTTTTGTGAGCGGATTTCACGTTGTAACGAAATAGTTAATATATGTTTATTCGTATGTGAAGTTATGCAGTTGAACTGAAATCCGCAAAGGCATGTATTAAGTGGCTTACTTAAATAATTAGAACCACCAGAACACAGGTATGTGGCGAGTGGTGCCTCATCATTCTCTGGGGTTGTCTCCTCACACTTGGCTTGCTTAGTAACTGCTGTGTTGTGGTACCTTTAAGAACAGATTTTCTCCTCACTGATTTACACATGTTTAATATACCTTAAAATGTAAAATTTTTAGGCCATATTGACAATGACCACTTATATAAAATAATCTCAAAATTGATTAATGCTGTTGACTTAATTTGATGTCATCCGTCAATTAATGGTTTGAGCGACCAACTCAGAGGCCAAGGATTGTCGGGTTTCAGAAAAACCTGAGTAAGATATCTTTATTGTCTGTTCCAGGTAAGTATTTAAATACTAGGTGAAATTTATGCACGGACGCAATATCAGTCGTTTTGTACGAACTGTTACATACGAATAAAAAGTCAGTAGGCGGATTTGAGCGATCGATTTGAACAAACCATTTTCGTTGCACTCTTTAACTCGAAGAAGTATTTCGTATAGAAATTGTTTCTGATATCCCTCAGATTGAACAATGCTTATTGTGTGACGGCCGAGTTCTATAATAACTCTTTAACTTAAATCGAACACTGGTCTTACTATTTAACACTAAAGTTTGCTTGTTGCGTATGAAATCTGTCGTCATTTCAGACCGAGGCCTATTTAGCCATAACAAGTCCTCTGGGCGTATCCTTACAACCATTTTGTAAACAAGTAATTCCCTTAACCGGATCACAGGGGCGGTGCTGCTAATTTACTGAACGTTGGAATCGTCTGTTTATTTTTGTTTTGGGAAAGTCATTTAACTGCCGAAGAAAAAGTTAAGTAAGTCGCATTGCGTTGCGTCCATCCCCCGAGTTTTGTTACGTTTCATGCGCCTGCAATCGCTGGAGTAAAACTGCTTGCAAATATAAAGATTACTGCGCTTGCAAATATAAAAAGATTACTGCTACAAAAGTTTTCGGCCATATCTTTCTTATTTCAATTCGTTTCCGTCTTGTAAAGTCCGCCAGTGAAGTTAGCAAACATGCCCCGCGGGTGTTCCGCCCCGTCGCATCACCCTGTATAGCGACGCGGCGCCCGCCGGGACCTACCACTCACCGGATCACGTGAACTTGTCCCAGTCCGTCTCCGGGGAACGCGTGCCTTTGTTAATACGACATTTATACGACATATATCGCCTAAATTCGACGACACAACTTAAAAAAAAAACACATTTTTCAGGAAAGCGGTTTTGCGTTGAGCGATAGCGAGTAAATCCAACCAATTTTTTGTAAATACATTTAATACATATCAACACCCAGACACAGAACAAACATTTTTGTTACACAAAGGTTTGTCCTGGGTGGGAATCGAACTCACGACCTACAGCGCAGAAGGTAGGTTTACTACCAACTGAGCTGTGAGGCGAGTCTAAATAGTATTCATAAACATTCAAAATGTGCTGTACTCTACGCAGCAGTATACTCAGTAACGTAACTTTAACGTCAGTTTTCCTTCGCTGTTTTTCACTGCGTAAATAAAGCGTGCACTAAATTGTGTGTGACGTCACCGATATGTCCCAACTTTGTTGTGATTTGCATTTAAATCGGCTCTCGACGCGTTGGCGGATAACACATGCAACGCGAAAATACGGATTTTCGATATCAAAAGACATAAATTACACGATACTGTGTAAACACTGTTGGAACTACGCTATCTCAAATTGACGCTCCAGTGAAAAGACGGCACGGTTTACGATCCTATTTGGGAATATGGTTCTTGTAAATAAATACTTTGATGCGGAGGTGATATACATTTTCATTTTGTTACAGAACCTTAACAAAAGTTGAGCAAACATTTGTATGTGATAAGTCACCGACTAAGGGTTACTCATGTGTTTATAACTTAACCGGTAACCACATATCCAAACGGAATACATTAATGCATACCCATGCATATGTATGTTGTATGAAATCGAGGTTAGGTATATAGTTTATTATAACCCATTTGTGATTAAATTTTGGTTCTTCAGTAGATAGTGCGAAATTATGACGAAATCAAGTAAAAAAAACGTAATTCCACGGAATTCATAAAGAAAGAACTGGCTTGGAAACGTCAATAAATATTATTTAAAGTATAAGGTCACACGTATTTATCGCTAACTTTGACACCTGTTCAAACCCTAACTGACTCTCCATAGGGAATAAGTGCAAAGAAACCGCTAAGGTAGGATTTCTTTGATTCCTTTGTTTTAAATCCAAAAGGTTGCTTTTAAATATGGAGATGATGTACCAATCATAATTTTTCATTATTATATTGTTTATTATTTTATTATAAAATATTTATATATATATATATATATATATTATATATTTATATTATTATATATATATTAGTATATTTTATATTTATTTTAGTTTCAAAAAGGTATGTGCACTGTGCCAAAGCTGATGAGACAGTCTTATTCGATTGGGATCTCGTGATAGATATTATAATTTTTTGTATTTATTTAATAGTAGATAAATTTTTATTTAACTGTAGCGGAGACGGTTTATAATTGTTTGATCAGTGAATTACTAATCAATCTACCGTTTAATATATGAATAGATTTATATCTCAGGATAGCATTAATAGGCATTCCCTCGGGGCACTGTTTCAAAACAATCACAGCTACATCACATTGCGCTCTGAATTTTGTTCTCGCGGAGTAAAGCTACAAATAAAATACATTAAAACAACATAGCAGAAACAGAAATTCTTAAAATGCTAACGGTGTCATTAAAATGGTTTGTTTCAGTCGTCATTTATCAGCGGTGGTTTAATTAAAGCGGAGTCTTGCGGCATCCCTTGCCGTTTGACCCGACTGGTTAATACCAACTCCATTAATTTATGCTGAACTTCTGTAGCTAACATCATTCTAGCGAAGTCATTCACAGAAATCCTGAATATCTAAATTGTATGTTCATTTCAAATATTCGGAGATAGTATTGAGTTTTCCTGCTTTTTGAAGTTTGGCAATAAAAACCGTCAAATGAATTTTTCAGATTGAGCCAGAATAAGTTAATATTAATATTATATTATATATATTAAAAAATTAAAAAATTTACAACTGACATACTACATTGACTACTGATACTACATTGACGTCGGTCAAATACATACATAGTGGCTACGCTAAGGTACAATATTGTTTCACTTCTTAGTAACCCAGCACAGGATCAAAGAGTGTTTCGTGTTTACAAATTAACTCTGTATTGTCTTGAATCGATACGGGTTACAAATACGAATATTGTCACCATTGATCCTCTTTATTGCCCCGAAGAGATAGTGACGGTCCACAGCAATCTTCGACAACGGATTTATTACAATGTTGCTAAATACTGCGACCCTTAATTTTATTGCAGGCTATAAATCGAAGGCAGTGTTTGCATTTCCTAGCCGAAGCGGAAGAGATAGCGGGATTGTCCACTGAAACTGATTAAATAGTGGAGATTGATCAATGAAAAGTTAACGTGACCGCTTTTTCAGGTGCTTATTTTCACATTATTAGCTTCATTGTGGTTGTATTTTTTATTTTATTTAAAGAATCAATCTGGATTTAATAATTGCGAGTAGCTTGGCTAATTTCACCTTAAGATGACAGATATCCACAATCTATATTTAGTATGCATTATACCCAAAATTTTATGTTATCAAAAAGTAGAAAGAGCGGATGTCAGAGTTAACTATTATCCATAACAACACTAATACTATTTAAGGATAATAAATATAAAATCGAAGTATAAGGACAGGTCTCAACTAGGCATCTTCACTGATCATACTTAGCCACTGATGTTTGGAGATTGGCTTTATTTCTCTCGCAAGTACTACCTATATATATGTACCCAATAAAGAATATCAATTGTGATTTATAATATTTTGTAAACAAAATTATCTCCCTCCTTCGATACTCACCCAAGATGCAACCGATCAAACTTGCAAAGTTGAACAGTAACTTTGGGTGGTGGTAAAATATTTTACGCTGTGACTTCAGATTTCAATAGACATAAAGCTAAGGTGCCATTTGTAATATTTTCACTGTTATGACTAATTTCTGAAGTTTTTGATACGTATTATATTGCCACTGCAAACTCTTGCTATAAAAGAGTAGATACCGTTTGAATAACAAGAGCCGAAATTTAAAATACATTGATTTACCGACTCAAGAAATATGTATGCTTCATGCATTTATTGCTTAGCTTAGAACTGTCTGAATCTGTTCTCGGATCGGTTCTATGGGAAGCTATAACTTATACCTGACATTCCATCGTGACCTGAATTTATAAATATTTTCACTGAATACGTATCATTGTAAGCTATATGAACGTTAATTTTACTTTCCACAAATGTTCTAATTGCAGAGAAATAATTTACACCTTAGCTTCTAAGTTGAACCGTAAGCTATCTGACTTTTAGACTTTCATCCAGATCTATTCAGTAGTTTCCTCGTCTTCATGGTGCTTGTTGACAAAAAATTACCCGCATTTCGTACGAAACTCAGGCATAGCCAAATAATAAACCGGCCAATTTTAGTTTCGCTTAACTTAAATTCGTTTAAGTTTCTGTGTACCAAATACACACTCGCTTAGCCTATTAAAAGTTTGGGCATTATTACAACTTTGTATAGAGCACTAATGAAAATCTGTTTTTGCTTTGGTCTTTCCGTTCATCGTCCACCAAGGCAACAGTGTCAAAACAAGAATTGCACGTTTTTATTATTGCTTACTAGTAATAATAAAAATATTAAATTTTCTTACTATTAGTATTTTTTTTTATCGATACTCTTACCGTCAGTAACGAATGGACTACTCTATGGTAGCCAAATTGGTGGTGTTACATTCCAACTTCACATATCGCTGAAGTGGCAATAAGATGCGACTTGGGTCTTCCCATACCTAAGAAAGGAATGTCCCTGTTATGTACCTCTTTTACAGGCAGAAGTATTATGTTACTTTTTTGTAAGCATTTAACATGAGTATCATCTGCTCGTAATAAGGCCCTCAAAAACTTACCGCTGTGAACAGATGTTTTCCAACATAGATAGACACCTTTGTTTATGACTCGATGAAATTAGGCTAAGCGTGACATAGGTCGGGCAAAGGTAAATGTTGTACACATAGTTCACGACTGTTTTTGGTTTTATAGCTTTTGTACAAGGTGTTACGACCGTCGTAATTTATACGATACTGTGGCCCGTAAAAGCTAACACCTATTATCAAATATTGCTTTGTCAAGGCGTAAAGTGTTTTTTATTTATTACTAGCTGTTGCCCGCGACTTCGTCCGCGTGGAATTAGGTTTTATCACGCACCCCTTTTTGCCCCTCGGATAAGTAGCCTAAGTTACTCCTTGTTACATCAACTATCTGCCAGTGAAAGTCCCGTCAAAATTGGTCCAGCCATTTCAGAGATTAGCTGGAAAAAACAGACAGATAGACAGAAAGACAAAAATTGTAAAAAATGTTTTTTTGGTATATGTACCGTGTATACATCCATATGCACTTAGTAAAAAGCAGTTATTTTAATATTACAAACAGACACTCAAATTTTATTTATTTGTATAGATTGTCTACATAAACTTTTACGAAAGATAAAATGATTTACTAACTTACCTTGCCCTGTATATTAAAATTGCAGAACTGGAACTTTTGTAATGAAATTACGGTTAAGGAAATTTAGGGCATTTTTCGACATAGGCCAGTTGAATATTGCAAGCAGAAATCACGGTGTATTGAAACACAAGTCATATTACTTGTTACGGGCAGAGGTTGCGACTTAACAGCCATCACCACAGATGGGCCACTTGGGGCCATCTGCTCCTACCATAACACGTAAAAAAAAGTAAATGCTCATTTTTAATACCTAGTCTAAAAACAGCTTAAAACGCCTATGGTAATTAAATCCTCGCTGTTTCTTTTCAATGCGGAAAATTCCTATGCGATAGATATTTAATGTATTTATGCTGCGTGCAATGTTTGTTATACTCTTCCCATAACACAAGCAATATTTTTGGGTCCTCCCTTAGGTACACAAGGGGAGACAAGTGGAATGAATTGTGCTCAACTCTGAGGCACATAGGTTCCCGACAGTAAATGCCTCCTTTTTTTCTTCTAGTAACGCTTACAGTGTAGGTGTAGCATTTTAAATACGAAATATCTTTTATTTAATGAACTTAATTTCAATAATTATTTTTCCAGTAATATTTTACGCTAGATATTTGCTTACAAATTTTAAAATAAATAATACTCATAACGTTTACATCAAAAGCCGCCCCCGTTTCCAACTGGCAACTATTAATACGGATGTAAGACGCCTATTTTGCGTCGACGTAACGATGCACGAAGCCTAAGTATGTCTGTGGGTACATTAGCTCCCTAGGGCACGGCGACAATTCAACGTTAATTAACCGAAACAAAATGGCGGTGTTTTTGCGCTCCCCGGGCCGTGTGACTCGGGATGCCTCAAATAGCTTATATTTTTTAACACAGATTATAATACAGATATGGCGTTGGTTGAAATTATAATTTTAAATACCTCATTTAATGTTTGTATTGAGATGTGATTTGCGGATGCCCGCCCATCTTAGGTTGTCGCATGTCTTTATACTGTGAGATTGAATCTTACCTTCTTTTTACTATACCAAACTGTTTTTATTGCTAGTTATTCAAGCATCTCGCAAAAAGTACCAGTGTTTTGTTAATTGTTTAAAACTGGTTTATATCCGTTTTTATCCTCGCTATAAGGGAGCTTGAGACAAAGAGGCTCAGAGATGCATTTTCCCAGCACTTGACACTCACATGTCTTCGAATTTTTGGTATCCTTATAGCTTTCTAGAACTATCGTTAGTATACTGACTGAGGTATGTATAATATCAATGTATATAATACGGGTATTATATTTCAACTAACCTAAGTAAAAATTATTTCCTAGTCAATTTCCATTTTGTAGCACATACTAAGTGTACAAGCCTGTTTCTTGGGCATTTTTCAATTTGCCGCGAAATAGGTAGCTTTAAAAATCAGACAAGTCAAGTGTCCTATCCTGTTTTGAATTTCGTATATGGCACACAAACACAAGCACCAGACATGAGCCATACATTTCGCATTCACAGGCATATGGACATCGTAACATACGAGATTAATTCCGACCGAGAATTTTGAGCGCACTTCATTTTTCCAGATAAAATTCCAAGTGATGTGTTGTGCTACTTGTGTATGCTTTGGAGGTTTTTGCCCGTATTTTGCGAGTTAGCACATAATGGCCGTCTGGACACAAAACGAGCTGGTGAATTTACGGTTGGGCGTGCTTCCTTATATTTTTTCTGTTTGAACTTTTCGAGGAAATTTGAATGCGCACCATTCAGAAAAACTGTATGATGGTTATATAAAATCTTCAGCAGTTGTTTACCACGCTAATGCTCATATATGGAGAAGAACCTCTCTTAAAGGTAAAGGGAGATATCATGAGTTAGGAAGCGTCTACAGGAATCAAAAGTTTGAAGATCTGAGGCATCTTTCAATAGGGATTGGTCTTCCGTGGTATATAAAAGTTTATAGTAGCAGCCTTCTCAATAGTACTGATGTCCTTATAGTGGAGACATTTAAGGCTGCTACGATAATGATATTCCTTAATATATCAATTACAAGTTGTAGTTAGAAACACATAAGTAACAACTCGTGTTCCCTTGAGGTATTTATTTTATTTGAATAAATAAACGGAATTATTAACGGAATAAATCAACGGACGGCGGGCTGATCTATAATATATCTAATTCACTCGATCTTTAGAATCAGCACACTTATATTCTGGTCAAAGTCAAAAATTTTATTTTCATATGATAAATATTCAAACGACTTGGGTCACTATAACAGAAAACTCTCATTCTAATTTCACCAGCTTCCATTCCTTTCAATTCAGAACTCAGTAAATAAAATACACAGTAAAGAAATTAATAGTACTTGGCAGCTGAAATACATATGGTACTCGTTATTTGAACTAAGCAAAAGAGCTTTACAACCTAGAAAATAAAAGGCTATTTACAATAGGCTTTTAAAAGCATAACTTGAACGATATCCTTTTGCGTATGTCTATCCGGTTTCCGGACAAAAAGATGAGAAAAGTTGTGAGCAAAATCCTCGCAATGAAATAACGCAAATGGTTACGCTTCGTAGCATCTGCTACAAAAGCTACGAGCATTACATTAAGTGCTATATTAGTGTTACTGTTTGTTAATGTTATATTTCTGTACGTATTATAATATTAAATAATATCATAACATTATGTGAAATTTATAAAACAACTACTCTTTCCGAAATTTTACCCACATTACTGTTTTAACTTCAGCTGCTGTTATCGTAGCGAGATAAAATATGTAAAGTAAAAAGAAACATCTAAATCAGTGCAGTATTTTTTTCGAGATGCTTGAACAAACTGACAATTACAGCTTTGTAGACGTCGTAAACAGAATAGCGCATAGTTTTGAAGAAAGAACAATTCATACAAATTATGTAGATACATTAGAAGATAAGTAAAATTATTTCATATTTTATTATTCTTGTCTTAATGCAGCACTTTTGTGTCTCGTGTACTCTTGTTTTGGTTTAATGATTATCTGACTTCAAATAGATTTATACTACTTATTTTGTTATGCATCTATATAGCTGATGATGGCGCCATGCAACGTCTAAATTGGAAATTGCTATTCGTGGCTACCGGAGCACACTGTAAGCTGCTTAATGATATATTTTCATTTGGACAGCCGGGAATTCTCCCAACCACCACGGTATAGGTTCCTCGCTATAGTTTCCTCTATCGGAAGCTAGATCACATTATAAAATTAGAACTTACGACCTACAAATCGTAAGCTGACGTCACTACCAACTGAGTCTTCATAATTTTATTTGGTTCATAGGTAGCTGCAAACAAAGGTACGAACAAACATTTGCCCTGTAAAGTACAATCGCAAATGAAACAGATATCTGAACAGATGAACAGATATATCTACAAAATGAAAACCCATTCCACGACCCATACCCGTTATGGGGCCATAATATGTTCGTAAAAAATTGAAAATAAACCGCGATCTGCAATAATCACGCGCGGAGTGAAAATGTGGCGACATCAGTAGAAATTAATTAATGCACGTGCTTACGTGACGTGTTTTATTTTAATAAGCTTTATATAATCACAATTTTACCTTAAAGTGTTTAAAAATTAACATTCTCAACAAATAATATTAACATTCCAATATTTTTAATGTATCTCACAATAATGAGAACCGTGTTTGAGTAAACCAGTCTGATCAAAAATAAATTGTTTTTTGTAAAGCAAATGATATACCTAAAATATTACTAAACCTATATTCTGGAAGTCTTCAAGAGGGGAGTGAATAGGTTACTTCTATGCAAGCATGCTTCATCGTAGACCACATATTCACTTAACATCAGGTGAGATTGCGGTCAAATATTTGCAATCGCAAATAAAAACCAAAAAAAAACCTTTGTTCTCATTTCAACTGAATTCAAATACTGCAAAGTAAATAACTGTAATCAAAAATGTGGTACAACAGTTTATTTCACTTTCAGAGATCATCAATACTTTACTACGTATAAGATACGAACCGGGAGATGTCTCACCTTATCTCAATTGTTAACATCTGCTGATAAGAAAAACCATTACTTAGATTCAAGATAACAGATATTTATGTAGGGAGTTGTAAATTTGGACTAAATATTAACTAGTACTATTAACTCAGTCACCTTCTGCAAGCACGGCAATTCATGAACCTTATTAAACCCATCGCAGCGGTCGCATCGTATAGCGCGAGTAACAGGCATGAAGGAAACCTTATGTGTATTAAACTTGGAATACGAGTAAGTTATACATAAGCTTAGAATAACTTATACAGTAAGTAGCAGTAGAACTTATGAAAAGCTTGTCTGGGGCATTACTGCCACTATACTGAATTTCCATTTCTGCTGCCAAGCAGAAACACATTCGCGTTAGTGTTCCGGTTGGAAACGTGTGATTGTGTGAGTGAAATTACAGGCACATGAACATTCCACCTCCACGTCTCAGAGTTACTGGAGCATACGATGCGACTTGAGTCTTGCTGTATCTAGGTAGGGTAGGGGAGGACCCAAGTGAGATTGCTTTTTATTTGCAGAGGTTACGACTTCAAATCAGATGGGTCAGCTCAATTACATAAAAAACCGTCTGAAGAACATACTAGACTGTTATTCAAATCACGTCGAAAGTTGTTTGACTGTAGAAATAGTGATCGATCCTAGCTAGTAAGTTGTCGTATACACAGACTTTACAGAAAAAAATCGATTAAAGATAGACTGCTTATGGTTTTACCCAGTTCTTGACTAGCTGTTAAGATATTAAAAAAAAACAATCGAATAATCATAGTAAAACGATTTATTCTATTTTTTTACTGTAAACTTACAAAATATTTTACAGGAAAGATCAAAAGTTGCACAGAAAGAGCGTTTACATTACAAGGATTCGTTTTGGAAATTGCTATTAATATTCATTATATATACACAATATTATTTAGAATTAAAAACTATACATTATAAAACGTTTCTGGTCATTTAATTTGGCAACAAATTCCAGCTTATCATGATTATATGCTTGGGACATGTTTTAAATAGAATCTAAGACAAACTTTGAGATCACTAAATTATAAATTAATATTATCACATTAATCATATTAAATGAAATCTGTGGTTATATTGTCTACAGTCTAAAGTAAGAAAACAGATAAAACAAGTCTTCCAAATAAACTCGGAAGTATAAATTGCCAGTATTACTCATTGTATAGATTTAATTAAAATTAATTACACCATTTTGCACAAAAAACTCTGTTCGTAGTTTATGATTTTAAACTACATTGTCTTAATACTTACATTAATATCAAAATATGAATGGATTCATTTTGTATTTCCTAGGCTTGAAAATTTGGCACATGATTTAAGATTTTGCGAATTCAGGTGGAAAACAATGGTGCGATTTATTCCAATATAACAATTGAAAATAGTAATTTTTATTTCACATACTTACTTAGCTAATATTGAACAAAACAGAATCTCAGGCCCTTCTTATAAAACAAGGCTAGGTGAGTATTCGATGCCTGACGACTTTATGAAACTAGGTATCTACTGCAATATAAATTTACGTAGATTTGTACTCAGGCACGCGTCACGGATATCAAAAATTTGTATGTGCTGCAGTATTTTCCTTTTATGTTATATGCCATTAATACTAGCTGTCAGAAATCGGAAAATTCTGACTCTTACGAAGGGACTTAGGTAACTTAGAAAAACCTATATAACTTCACAACATTTTTTGAAACCAGACGTAAATTTAATAGCTATTAGGGTCGTCTAATAAAGTAAAAGTGCGGACTAATTATGGTATAAAAACAATATATTTTGAAGGCGCTCAGCTTAAAATACCCTCCACAATCAAAAATGAAAACTCATTCAATGTATTTAAAATAAAACTACGCGAATATATTTTTGAAAATTACTTTTAGTCGTATTACTTAAATACATTGGATGGGCAAATCTAAAACTAAAATTATATTTAGCAACCTACGAACGACGCACTTACGTTACCACAATTAATGATTTGTTTTATTATCATGTAAGTGACATGTCTTTTTTGAGAAATAAAGTTCTATAAACTTTATAAACCTGTCTAACTCTGCTTGTAATTCGTGATTATTCGTCCTATTACACGTTTGAGTCAACAGATAATGACTTCTGAACCGCCAACCTTACCAAATTATTAAGCATTTGAAAATTTCAAGTCTCAATTCAATGACTCAGTGGTAGAATAGTCGGCTACTAAGCAGCCGGACGTGGTTTCGAATCCCTTATCAGCTGATGATAATTTTTTTTTGGAAATTGTTCATTGTTGTTGTTCATTTAAATATCTGAACTAAAAATGAGAACCACGTCTAAAGGAGCGTCTCAGCCTATTTTTTTAGGTTAGTTCGATATTCATGTCTTAGGCGTCGTCCAAGATTAAGTGTCTTTCCTTCCAATCCCGTTACCCACTTCAATAACAATATGATAAATTTGAATTACAATCATGTTTTATTAAATCTACGCCTGATTGCGACTTAAAACTAAGATATGGATTATTTACAGTAGAACTTATCTACAAGTCGATTGGAACAACTAAATTCAGTTAATCTTATATAATTATTATTACATTAAACATTTTCTAGTTATACTACTGGGAAATATATAAGATACGAAATGTTTAATATAGTAGCCATATGAATTGATTTCATTGGGTTATTATTTTTCAGTCCCCTGTGACAACAACAGTTGTAACACATTCAAAACTTTCATTATTCTATTATAACTCGTTAAAACAAAATATTATGCTGAGCTCTCAATGCTTCTAGCATAATTAATGACTAATAAAATCATTCATTAATGCCGTTTCATCACGATTTTCCAAGTAGTACTCACTATTTGAGACCATCTTTGACACTCACTTGTTAGTATACTCTAAAGTAATACTAGTCGATTTCAATTCAAACAGTCACTAAGTACTTTCCTTACAGTTCGCACACTGTCCAGACTAAAGGAGATCTCATTTGGAACACCTCAGTCAGTGAAGACCAAAGGCTTCACTGACTTACACTTACGTTCCCATTGTGACGTTTGAAAGCGTAACTCACTGTAGCTCAGTCACACAGTCCCTGCAGCCTACACATCGCTCGGAGACGAGGAGGCCGGACGCTGGTGCTAGTGAAGCTGACTCTTCGTACTGAACCCATAGTGGAGGTACGGGGACCCGGCACCGTCTCGGTTCCCACTGCCAGCCGCCCCGCTAGCCCCACTGGGGCATTTCAAAGCGGATCGCAGCTCAGACGCCATTTCCGAACACAGTGATGCCTGGGAAAACGTAGCGTGATAGAATTCGTACAACAAGTGATGATATCTCACTAGAACATTTTTACCTCTTCCTTCTATGATCCGGCAGCGTGGAATGTTGTGAGTAGATTAGTATTGAAAAAATTACATTTTGAGCTCTACAACTACGACTCACGATTCTGAACGGTGACTGTATCTATAGGTAGACCACATAAGTTGGACAACTCATGAAACATTATCATAGGGGAAGTGAGGGCAATGTTGTAACGTAGTGAGCTGCGACATAAGGTTAGGCGTATGTTATATAGAGGTAGTGCTGCGTCTCAACGGTGCGGCGAGCGGTAGAGTAGTTATTACTAGTACCAGCTTTGACCCACTATTTTTTTTTTATATGATACACGTAACGATCTGAGACGGCCAACCTGGTTTTAAGTGGTAACCTCTGCCCATAACAAGCGATGTGACTTGAGTCCTCCCGAACTAGGTATGACATGACCCAAATCGTATATATAATCGTATGCGCCCGTAACTCTGAGACGTGTAGGTGGAATGAAATATGGAATGAAAGTAATTTCACCGGCCACACCTTTCAAATCAGATCACAGTAACGCGATTGAGTTACTGTTTGGCGGCAGAAATGGGCATAGTGGGAGTACTTCCCCGGACGAACTTATCTAGTCAATGCATTTGCAACGATGCTGCAAGGCTCGGCCGCCACCTGGTGGATGCATAGCTTAAACATGTTTACTGCTCGTTTCTCCAACCGTGTCCCTGTAACGCCACAAGAGTTGACTGTCCTATGTGGTCAACCTATACCCACCTTATAGATTGTTAAAACGGCTGTTATTTTAATGGTTGCTCGATGTTATTACGGTTGCCGCTTGCAGTTGTTGGTCGTAGTCGTAGGGGTTCAAAGTTCTTCTTTCGTGCATCTTTGGAAATTATTTTTATTTAACTACTTGTGCTTGATATCAACAAAAAAATATAGCATACTTCATCAGTGAATTATAATATTTTGGGTGATTAGTCAACAAACAACAAAGTAAAACTAAAACACAAACATTATGACTAATCATGTACAATTTAGCCAACTGACTACTTTGTAAGAGCTTATTTTTCAGGTGCAAAACACTTCGAAACTTTACCTATTTCAAAAGTAAATCTAGAACAAAATAAAAGAAAGGTTTAAAAGAAAATTTGATTAATACTAAAATTAGCTGGAATAACCGGCCAACCATGTCAGTGACACCACTTTAATAATCGTGAAACTAAATCTGCATAAACTGCACTTACAACTAAATGAGGTCGTCCAAGTCTCCATGTAAATTATTCGTAGGAAAAACGTGTGAAGATGAAGCTTTATCTCCTAAAATGAGTTTCGTGATAACTACCACAAGTGTCGTTTGCATCGCATAATGTTGTTTTTGTCTCGCCACGATATTTTTCTCCAATTCTGTTGCTACCTCTCCATTATCTTTTCGAGTCCCCGGACGATAATAACTCAAGAGGAAAACTTAACTGTAAACAGTTTGTACAACCACAGAGCTAAATTACACCTAAGAAATAAAAAGAAAATTATCATATAAGTTACACCATTTTAAAACTGTGTTTCCAGATTACGTTATACCTCTTTTATTTCTATTGCAAGTTAGTTCAGAGTTGCAGAAAGCAAGCAATAATTTTATTATTTTTATTTGCTTTGAGATTTACGAGACCACTTTTTGCAAGGTTTCTAGTTGTTTCAGTTTTCCTGGCATTCAAATTATAAATATCGCTTTGTTTCTTGAGCGATTGCTGCAGAAGGTGTTTTATAATGTACGTATAGTTTAGAAAAGTTAGAAAATTTCGTTGGAAGTACCCAATTACATGCCAAAAATACAGAACATACAGATACATAGTCCTGTCACTAATTCATCCTCGCGTGCTTTCCAGACTTTCAGACAGCGATCAACCACAGTCTCCGAACTAGTACCACCAATAGACCGTTGCTGCATACACGTTGGAGACCGAGCTGCAAGTGACCTGGTCTATCATAGATGTTATTAAGATTCACTTACTCATCGACGGCAAACTTGTGTGGGTCGCAAGCAAACTCGCAGTCCGCAATGACGCAAGCGATGTCTCCATTACTCACCTTTCCGTCAAATCTTTCGGACACCAGCCGCGTGCGAGGAGTCTACCTAGTCTGTGACGGTACTCAACCTCACTCGCTCATCCACGGTGACCTTGCGTGACCTCCAGACACAGACGGCAACAACATAAGCGATGTTTATATACCCTTCCCGTCAAAATTTTTGAAATCCAGCTGCATGCGAGGACTTCACCTAATCTATGACAGTAATGAAACTCACTCGCTCGTCCACGGCGACCTTGCGTGACTTCCAGACGAATTCACAGACGGCGATGACGCAAGCGACCCCCATGCCTCCCATCAGCACTACGAACACGCCGCCGACGTTCGCGAGGCCCAGCTCATTGGCGGTTGAAGATGATTTCGATGTTTCGTCCTGGTGATTTTCAATATTGATCTCGAACATCTCTTGAAGTTTTAACTGGCTGTCGTTAAATCTATCTGAGTTAGTTGAATGGTGGTGGCTAGGGCAGATAATGCTTCTGTCACCAAGCCGCGTCATTTCGCCATAAAAACAAGATTACTACTGAGAGAAAGTACTTAAGTAGTCAGACCCATCAGCCTGGGGCTTAATGGGAAATAAAAAGTTTAATTTAATGTGCCTTTATTATTTCTTGAGCTCCTTTGATCTGCACCACATAAATAGGAGTAAATTACTATATACTGGAAGTAATAAATAAAGAATCGTGGTTCAAAAGTTATAGTTGAATAGGAATTTTGAATCAACAATAGAAATATCAAATGATTCGCTTAGTATCAGAAAACACGATAAAGTCCTAAAGACAGTTTAAAGATATCAAGCTAGTTGGGCCAACATTGTAACACGTATATTTTTAATTCACTTATTAAGAAATTGGATTAAAATGTAGAGAATTTATAGCAATGTTTTAGCAAGCTGCTCGACAATAGCCAAAAGCGTCGTTGTCGTTTTGGCGAAGACCGTATTGCGAAAAAGATAATTGCTTTGTGCGAGAGCATATTAAATGGCTTGCGTATTCAGATTAAATTCGAAAAGTCAAACACGAAAAATATTTATTTGGATGTTTCGGAAAATCATTGTATATCCAAACGTTATTCATGGATTTATCTACGGAATGACTGCACTGGTCATTAAAAAAATATTTCGAAACCAGCCTTTTTCATTTCTTTCCAAATTGGCTGTGTTTGACTGACCTACCAAGGGACTTAAACTGCTCAAGTAAGAAATAATAATTGCGTAGTTTTGACATCGATAAAAGTTTTTTGTGTTTTCTTAATATAACAGAATAACTTGAAGAAAATATTAATTCAAACCTCAAATAAGTAATCAGAAAATAAATCTGAAAAAGTACCTGTCTAATTTAGCATAATTAGGTGTTGGGAGCATTATGGCTTTTCGCAATACCCACCCAAATTTTTATACTCACTCTGCAAGATCCACCACCGCGTTTTTCTTTCCACCATTTTGTTTTCAGAATGTGCAATTTTCCTTCCTCTTGCAGTTTCAGGACGGCTCCGCTTATAGCTGTGCGATACGGTGAGTCTGTGGAACGATATCAGCTTAAGTTTTTGTAAAGCTAGCACAAGTATTTAATTATTATTACGTATATTATATTTATTATCATTTCAATTTCATTTCGACTAAAAGTAATTGTATTTAAAAGACTAGATAAAGTGGGCTTACATAATTATGTACCTATCTAAAGGAATGAAACAAATATATTTAGATCACGCTTCTCCGGGCCACAGGGCCTCAACCTTAATTGTGTACATCTAGGTCCCAATAAACATTTATTTCATTTCATTTCATCTGACAGCGAATAGTGGTAGGAAACTTTTTTTCCTGCATCTCTTTGGAAATACGTGACCCCGACTGATGGGCGCAAATCAACTTTATTATTTAATTTCTGTGTTCCTTGTGTGTTGTGATGTGAATGTGAATGTCCTTCGTGTTGCTGAGACGTAGGACTTCAAATAAGCAACTTTGCTCGATTCTTTAACTTAAACCTAAAACCTGTTACTATTAATATTATTTATTTAATTATTCTTTAACCTTGAGTCTCTAAACGCAAGTACCAATATATATTTTTTCAAATATTAACAAAGTATTTGTGTATATTGGTCTTATAAGTGTGTTTTGAAAAATCTTGCTGTATGTTTTTAATTATATTACTCAGTTATATTGTTAAGTTTTTAATCAAAAACATATATCAGTAATTTCATTAAAGCAACTACTTTTTTGATTACTGAATGTTACAATCAAGACAGATTTCACTGGAAATATGACGCACAGAAACTCCGTTCCAATATACACATGATTTATTTTAATTTCCAGAAGAATAAAATAGTAATAGTATGTATAGTCTCGCGGGTAATAGCTGAAAATCATCGTTTGCTTCCTGAGCAATATTATTCGCTGAGCTATGACCCATTTGTTTATCTGCAACACACATGTAGTACTTTACGTCCTTAGAGGCAAGTATATTAATGGTTTTTATGTTAGTATAACTTAGGTATACTATCTATCTTTCATTCTTTATGTCAACTAAATGTGTTGATTGAAGAAACAAATAAATGTCTTATCTATCTATCTACGTGTAAGTACTTGTTTAAGTTACTAACTTGGAGGCATTGCAATTCCATATCCCTTCGAGTCCAGCATCCCCCCTACTTGTGTCAGGTCACAGTTTCTTTCAACGACATACTCGATCGTGGTAGATTCCATCAGATATGCATATCCTCCCTTTCCTCGCACTACTCTCTCCTCGCCTTCCTTATTGCTACTTGCAAAAACTGACGGCCGAGCTGATTCCATGAAAGACCACATACGCTGGTATGTTGAAAAGTTTGAGTCCTGTTGATAATATGATTCCTTCAAAACCAAATTTATGACCCATTTCTAACTATGCTTAATCCACGTATGACTACCATCCGGAATAATCTTTTGGAGAACAACTTTCCTTGTTTTTTATTTGATACAGTTACGGAATGAGCCGATGGCCCTCCTGGTGTTAAGAGGTAACCTCTGCCAACAACCGATGCGACTTGGGTCCTCCCCTAATAGGTACGACAAGACCCAAGTCGCATCGTATGCGCCCGTAACTATGAGACGTGTAGGTGGAATGTCTCATGTGCCTGTAATTTCACCGGCAACCACACCTTTCAAACCGAAACACGTTACGCGAATGCGTTACCGCTTGGCGGCAGAAATGGGCATACAAATAGCCACTACAAAGTCTATTCAAGTCATTTATGAAAGCACATAAAAATTTGTAGACAATTCTGTCGTAAGGCGGTGTCGGTAAAAGTAATAAGAGGCACCTTGTGGGCGCCCTTGAAACTTTTTATATAGCGCGGGTTACAGACCATAAAATTGAGTTTTATTCATAAAATATACATTTTCTCATAGCTGGTAAGAATCTTGTATATTACCAATGAAAGTTTTTAAAACATCATCAAACTAAACAGATTACTGGTATACAGCTGTTTCAAGATCCTAAAATAAAAGTAATAGCGATACAACAATCTATGAGACTGCGTAAACTTATACAATCCTCAATCGAACCTACTGAAGCGAACAGTCACTCAAGTAGATTCCCCTGACTATTGTACAGTGGAAAAGTCGATATCTAAAAATATGACAGGAAAGATTATTTTATATGTCCACCGCCAAACTATGTTACCGCTACTAAGTATGATGTGGTATGAAAAGTAGAATTTTAATGTTGTGTTGTAGGGTTTTAAACATTTCTAAATTCAAACAAATAACTTACCCTAAAGAACGCAGCGGTGGATCCCCCTTTCAGGGCTCCATACTTTATCTTGGTTTGTTTGGCTAGGTCTTCAGCACTTTCAATAGGTGAGTCCATTCTTTCAACAGTGAGAAATGCAGCCAGATTGGCAGTGTACGATGATATCATTATCAAAGTAAAGAACCACCACATTCCCGCCACCATTCTAGTAGATACCGCTCTGGTCAAAAACAAAACATCATTAGTATCAAACAAAATTAACGGCATATGCTAGTTACAAGAGTCGACCCGAAACAAGTACGAACAATATAATTTTACAAGGTTATACTCAATTATCACGTCTGCGACCTTATTTCAGACGACCCCTGTAAATATGCCTTAAATATCCAGGCTATTAAGCTAAAAAACATTGTCTTTATTTTTATCAGATTTTCCCAAACAGAACGTATATCGATTTCACATTCGGTCGAATTGTTAGTTTACTAAATTGTGTTAGGAGAATTTCAGTGACAATTATCTATGAGACCTATACTACAAACTCAGACACTTTGATGCAGCAAGCTGTGGATTCTACTCAAGCACATCTCAATACCAGGTGCAGAATACCGAAAATATTAACGTAACTACATTATTCATTAGAAACTAAGTCTCGAACTCATTGGCTAAATACACTGGACTAATTAGAAACGGAGGCTAGTTGAAATTTCCGACACGTCTCTGTTTAAATTGGCCGCTCTAGGCGACTACTGATGCTTGAAATTTACAAAGGGCTGTGGTCGCTTTGAAACTAATTAGTGACAAGGAGTTCTTCATGAAGCTCTGCAACCGAAGGCTACATTTCCGTAACGTATTTACGGATTGCAGGAGTCGATAATGTCGCGATGTTTAAGTTATTGTGTTTTGTAATCTGCGGGCGCTTTGAACGGAAGTGTAGCCGTCGAAGTAGAGGGACTTACTTCGGTGCGATATCCGAACCTTGCTGCATCAAGGATCCGATAGTGAACCACAGCGAGTTCAACAGGGTGAACTGATTCTCCAGCACCGGCGGCTCGTCTAGACAGTTGCGCGGGCTGTCCCACTCGTACGGGCTGAACCTGTGCCCAAATGTGGACCAGTTTTTACTAATATCGATTTGGTATGTCTCGTACACTTAGCAAGCTTCAACACTGGATGAATAATGTTAAATTTGAATATTTGCAAGTCAATAACAATCGATGGCTTTTCTCATGTGGTAGAAGCTAAAGTGTGAACAAATTATGTTTCAAGATAGCTTCGTAGTCTATCTTAAATCACATCACTTAACATTAGAAGGCACGCAAATTTGGAAGCGTGGGAATAATTTGATATGAGCAAGGTAACTTTAAAGATAAACTTCCGGCATTGAAACTTGCTTCAAAGTGCGTCTTATGACTCAAAAGCCCCTTTTAACTTTTTAATCTTCTTGTGACTTCGCTGAGGTTCGAGGTTACTATTTTGGCGCCAGAAATGAAAACTTCTTGTTCTCTTCTGTTTGAGTTTTCACTTCTGGGTCGGCAATGCTCGAAGTATACCCAATAGTGCGTGTATATGATAAAACTTTGAGTTTAATATCTGTGAAAGGGTAAAGATTTCAAAATGTAGGTAGTATCATTATCTGTGAAATTACTTCACTCACACTATAGGATAACATCTAAGCGACATTACACACAGGTTTAAATATAACCTTACTTGGGCAAAAAGTCACAGCTTTGTTGCATAAGAGATCCGATAGCGAACCATAAACAGTTTGCTAGTGAAAAAATGTTCTCCATTTTCTCGCCATCGGGTGAGTGAGTCGGGTGCCATTCGTATGGAGTGAACCTATTGGACGAACACATTAAGGAAACGAGAGTTGTTACAGATGTATCACATTGTCCGATAGTTTTTACAGAAGTTACAATCAGGCGGGCCGTATGCTGATGCGGACCGCTCGATCACTCGCATGTTTAGGAACCCTTCAAATATTCGTTTGTAACCATTCTATTGTGGAGGGTCACTCAGCATAGCGGAATAAATAGAATGTCTTAGTGAACAAATACTATTGTAAGCGCTGAGTAATTGAATTAATTTATTGCATGGATCACATAATTATTCGATTATCTCCCTGAAGACGTAGGTACTTAAGTTTTTCTATGTTGTTGCTTTGTTGGAGAATAAGAAATAGTATCTTAATATATGGTGTAGTGGAAAGTTCAACAGTAGTCCTTTAAGGAATGCTCGTAGTTTACTAGTATTTAACGTAAAGCTATTAGCGAAAGCTAATTTACCTATCTACTTGATATATGTTATACTTATTATGTACTCATTAAATGTAAATGTATTTTAACACGGGATTTTGATTTTGATTTTGAACCTACAATAGAATCAAATTTCTTTACTATGTAAAAGTTACAGAACGTGCAGATGGCCCACCTGGTGTTAAGTGATAACCTCCACTTGTACACTGAGGTGTTCGTTCGTGTACAAGTAAAATACCTCTTTATATCGGTAGGTATTGTCTTGAAAATCATGATATTGCATTAGACATTATCACTTCAGTTGATTGATGTGATTGATGAATTTGATTGGCCTCACAGCTCAGTTGGTCACCCTGCTTTCTGCGCCGTGGGTTCGATTCCCACCCAGGACAAACTTTTATGTGACCTTTGATGTTTGTTCTGTGTCTGGGTGTTAATATGTATTATATGTATGCGTTTACAAAATAAGCATATAAGTATGTATAACAGTTGTCTGGTTTCCATGATATGCTTAGCTTACTTTGAGGCTAGATGGCGCTGTGTGGAATGTCCACAACAAAAAAAATTGTCATTGTGTGACCTATATTAATCTACGGAGCTAAAAGTGCAACACAAAAATCATACAAACCTAGCGAGTATGAAGAGCAGTACTGACACCCCCAAGTAGGCCGTGGCCATGTATATCCACACGTCCAGGGACAACGGAGACAGGAAGGAGAACAAATTCGGCGGTTGCTTGATCGGCTTGCGGTATAACACGGAGATACCCAGGTTCATGAAGGGCATCGTAAAATCGACCACTTGCTCTCTGCGAGGCATTAGTGCAATTAAATTTATTTATTTCTAAACAGATCACCAGCACAATGAATACCAATAAAATTATATGAGACAGAATAATAGGTAAAAAAATAAAAGTGCCACTATAATGAGACGTGAAGACGAATAAAATTAATAAAAATAATAAACCTATAATATGGAAGTCTTCAAGAGGAGACTGAATAGGTTCCTTCTAGGCAAGCATGCTACATCGTAGACCACATCGTCACTTAACATCAGGCGAGATTGCGGTCAAATGCTTTCCAATCTCTAATTGAAAAAAAAAACATGAAATAATAGTTTTGCAGATTTAACAAATCTAACACTTTAAACAGAACCAAAATATAAATCAATTACATAACACAAAAACGTACACGATTAAAATATCATCAATGTTAAAAGCTAAAAAAAAGACAGAAAACAATCGTCCCATGATATATGAATTTAGTGAAATAAATTACTTCATATTAAGAGTTCGCTTACATGGAAAGGTATATGGTTCTAAAGCTCGGTAGTTTGTATATTTTTTTTTGTATTGGAGACATTCCATGTGGACCCAGATGTGAAAGCAATAAATAACCAGTATTAAGATGAACGATTATCCACGCACGTTTACAAAGAAAACAACGGATTGTGTTCTTAAATTTCGTCAATTAGTAATGCTTGACTGTACCCTCAAATTCTTCGAGGGTAAAATTAAATTAAAGCTGAATGCCTAAATATTCATATATTTACCACGCGAATGAAGATGAAGGACGATTCAGATGACAAGAATGAAACTACACATAAAAGAATAGTGAAATATGATCGGCGATTGTGTGAACGCCATTTCTCAAGTTTATGTCAACGTAAAGTCTACTTCTTGTAACGGTATAAGGACAAGAGTAAATTTAACGACCCTGTGGTGAAATTTGTGGGATGGATTATCTTAGATTTAATGTCTATGGGTGCAATGAGAATCCCAGTAAATGCTCAAGTTTCTAAGTGCCATAGTGAATGTACCACTGATTTCGCTGAATGAGAACTGATATAACTTTATGATTGATCGGTAGCTGATACGAAAGCGAGCCATTTATTATAGAAATGTTAAGGCTTTGTCATTTATTATAGAAATTTCATAACCCCGACTTGTACGGGATAAACGATTCTTCAAATAAAAACAAATTGGCACACTCTCATATTTTTATGAGAATTCATTATTTTTAATTATGAAATGTGAGTGAAGTATTCCTTTCCAAATTAAAAATAATATTTTTAATATTTATGCATAATTTCCCATACAATTACAGAATTGGGTCATGTAAAAATATTGCAATGACCCAGTTTTGAAATGAACTCATTTGGGGACACTGACAATCCATTTTGTATAAAAAAGTAGGCACCTTTTTTATATGATTCTGGTGGTGGAACGAGCTGACGGCCCATCTGATGTTAAGTGGTAACCGCCGCCCATAGACAACAGCAATACGACGCAAGTCCTCTCCACCAAAGTACGAGATGAGCTAAGTCGCATTGCGTTGCATCCACCCCGAGACGGGGATGTTACGTCTCATGCGAGTCTCACCTATCGTAAGTAATGGTGAGATCAGCGATGGCGAGGTCGGCTCGTTGCTCGAGCAGTTCCCTTATCATCCCGTCCCACTCTTTGGTCTCCCGGTTGTGGGAGCCGTATCGACCGTCGGGGGCCAGCTTGAATGTATAATTGAAGCCCAGAATTTTAGATATCTCGTGGATGAGATCGATGGCGTAGCCCTCGAACTGTGCGTTTCCCGTCAGCTTTTCGCTCGCCTCTTTCCGCATACAGTATGGTGAACTCTGGGGAATTAACACGAATGAGTTACACATGAAACGAAAGGAGGAGTAGTGAAAGTGTTCTGTATGTTAATTAATGGAAGTACTTTCCTATAAAGTGGTTATTCAACGGGACATTATTTATGGGAATTCTCAACATTCATAGCTCGTAGCCAATATACATATATAGGAGATGTGAATCTTGTCAATATACTGAAAACCTGTGAAAGCTGTGAATTTTGAACAAAATAAGCCTATCTACAGGGTTATATGTATTCATACACGTTATTGTATACCTATAGATAGGCATACTGCAGCATAATTGATGCCCTTGGAGGCGCACTCTTTTTTTTCTCCACACTGGTTCGGGATAGCCAGTAACACAACTAGTAATAGTACCGTAATAAAAGCTTAATCATTAAAATGCGACAACACTTCCATCTACTTCACGGGATGACATGTTTTGAAAAATATCCAACGCAGAAACGTCTCTAATATAACGAATTTATTCAAAACGTGAGCTGAATCGAAATATATTATGCCCGCATTTATCTCCCGTTTTGTATACCTTTTTCATATATCCGCAATATAAGCTCATTCCTATTACAGCTAAAGCTTTAGTATCAAGTGAATACGGATGTCTCGGATGAATGTTTTCTCCCTGGGAATATATTTTTACAGTGTGCCAGTCGACATAAATCCCCTTTCACGTCTCCCGACATCCATACGTACATGTACGATACGCTAATTTTGCTTTTGTGGGTCACATGAGAGTAATAAATGTTTCCGAAGAAATAATGGCTTATTTTATTTATCGCTTACCAGTATAGTGGTGACGATGAGAGTTTTGTTTTGTAGAATTTCGACAATTTGTTTCTGATTATCGCCGTAAGATCTTGTGTAGTTAACGCCTTCTGAAGAGTTCCAAGTTCCGGCCTTTTGTAAACCATCTCTAGTTAATTCGATTATATCCAAAGTGAAATCGCTCCTGAACCCTTGATGGTCAAACTTTATCACTCCGGTTAATCCTTTCATTTCAACCTGTACATTGAAACAAACTGTTTTACAAATTGTTTGCGTTCCCGAAGTTTGGTAACAAATAGTCACGGGGAAGGGTTACGTAATGTCTGTTATTAGTAAAATTTGCAAAGAGATAAGACAGATCAAGATGCCATTAAAATAAAAAGATATTAATTCATATAAATAAACATTCAGAAAACAAAGTGAAAATAAATACAGCAACAGAATGAGCATACGTAAGATACTTAAAATATTAAAATTTTAACTGCAGCGAATCCCTGTTGTGTGCAAAAAGCGAACTTTGAGTGGAGCACAAAACAGTTTAAGCTCCAACTGCTGCTAATCCGTCAACTTAACCAAGTTGCTGAACTTAATTCTGCTACGTTAGCAGCGGTTTAGGCTTATTGGGTGAATTATTGCCTTATTGGGTAACATCTCAGGAAGAACTTCATGACCGCATTGGGACAACAGTAAAATATTGACGTTTTCAAGCCATTTCTTTATGAAATCTAAGTTTTTGACTTTGAATTTGAACGATATAATTATATATATAAAGCTGTATGTCTTGGCATCATTACTGTAACTAGGCAAAAATATTGACTGACGTTTGTTTGCTCAAAATTCATAATTTGATTGAAGTACAACCTTACCAGTAACGACAGCTTTACGACGAAATTAGTACGACTACATATCCCAGTCCCAAGTTGTGTCCAATACTTCTAACGTATATACAAAAAACACATAGGACAAAGTTTTTGTGAATAACTGCTTTCATAGATCACGATTTTCTATCGACTGGAATGTAGTTTTACCGATTAGTTATAACTTAACTATGCTAGGGTAGCTGAAGTGGGTCAAATATGCAACAATTATTGGCAGAAAAGTAAAAAATACTCACAATCTTCATGTAATTGATGAGACTATACCCGTGAGGCCACGTGTCTTCAGCCTCACACGAAAGCGGCCGAACGTCGATCTGTTGCGACGTATCCAGATCGTGCAAAGCCTTTGCGAAGAGATGCACGGCGTCATACATGAGCGCCGTTTCTGTCTACGAAACGAAATAAAATTGTGAAAAAATACGAGCAAGATTTGAATTAAAAAGCACTCACTGGTTCCAATCTAAATGAAAATTCTCATGAAAGTTTAACCGCTAGAATAGAACTAAATTTTTTCTCGTATATCTAAAATGAACAAAATATACGTTGTATCCAAAACGAATGGAATTTAATAACTTTTTGCAAACAAAGCGTATACTCACTCTTACCTTTATGAAGGTCATGTTGTCCTGCAAAGAATAATATATTTATTTTCCAAGTATTATAGACTTATTGTGGACTTTTAGATAAGTGTTTACCTTAGCGCTGGTGTGTCCAAGCTGCAACTTTTTACCTTTCCTAGCTTCATCATAAACCCAGTCTCGTACTACCCTCTGAACATCAGTGCGGTCTGGGTCCAGTAGTCGTAAAGCTGTTATATTAGTACCCCCATATTTGAACTCCTCCAAGTCCACGCTGTGGAGATCCTGTCAAAAGTTCATACAGCTAAGATTTTAACTATTATTGTGCATCTAAGTGGATAAAAAAAGTGTATATTCACTATTAGAACTTTCAGAAACAACGAATGTTTATTATAGTTAAGTTAGTAGGTTAGTATACTTAGTTGTTGATGTTGTATTTTTAAAGGTATATTTTTTTCTTTAGATATTTTATATGTAGTGGTATGCAAATTAGATGGGGAGTAAAATCGAGTGTTAATAGAAAGTGAAGTCGTTATGTTGCCCCTCCACGCAATATATTCGCGCATTTTATAACGAATGCATTTTTCTTAAAGGAATAAATTCAAGTCGCGCGTCGAAGAAGACAGCTCACTTAATAGACACCTGTATTGAGAATGGACTTACCAATGACGTGACAAGGTAACTGTGATAGTCCGACATCATTCCGATTTGCTGAGCTTGTTGTAAAACGTCTCTGATTCTTTCCGTGGCGCAATCTAGTACTATGTGTGATTCTGCTGAGTTTTTTATTTGTTTCAACAATGGCCTGTGAAGAAATAACATTGAGAATCCAACTGTTTAGTAAGTCATCTAGCAGTTATTGATTCTAGGCGAACCACATAAGGTAGACCACTTATTGTGAAGCTTTGCATTACAGCACGATTTTATCTATGCCGTGCTAAACATTAAACAAAAAGCCATTTATCGTTGATAAAAATTCATCTCCGGAATCCGGATAGACCCTATGAATTTACTAATTTGCCTGGCTGCACTTTTGGATTCCTGTGAACACTGAGTCTATACTACTAGGTCTAGCGAAACCTCGTATGGTATACCTCGTAATATTTCATTAATATTTCATTCTAGAAATAATAATAATAATAATTGTATTGGTAGACATTTCACACAGCGCCATCTAGCCCCAGAATAAGCTAAGTATAGCTTGTATCATGGGGACCAGACAACTGATACACATACTTATGTACTTTTTTGTAAATACATAGCAATAATGCGTTCGCGTTACTGTGTTCCGGTTTGAAAGGTGTGGTTTCCGGTGTAATAACAGGCACATGAGACATTCCACCAACACGTCTGAGTTACGGGCGCATATGATGCGACTTGAGTCTTGTCATGCCTAGTAGGGGAGGAGCATCGGTTGTTATGGGCCGAGGTTACCACTTAACACCAGGTGGGCTTTTGGCTCGTTCCGTTACTCAATCACATAAAAAAAGAACATCAACACCCAGACACAGAAAAAACATCTATGTTCGTCACACAAATGTTTGTCCTGGGTGGGAATCGAACCCACGACTTATAGCGCAGAAGGCAGGTTACTATCAACTGAACTATGAGGCCAGTCAAAGTAAGTACTACCTACTGACTAATGGGTATATTTAAGTACATACTTTGTTCCGTTCGCTTGTTCGCTTATATAGTAACTCTCCTGGTCTGCCGAGATATTCTTACCTATAATCGTGTGAGTCCGGTAGCTGTCTGACCGCAACGGGTAGTTCGGATGGACCGTGGGCTTTGAGCAATTCTTGTAGGCGGACGAGACCATCACTGTTTTCATATACGATTGTGAATGATTTCCAGCCCCACGCTCTTACTAGATCTACGTAAGCCTAAAACACAATATTATTTATTATTAAAATATTAATCATTTATTTTATTTATTCAGTGCACATGTAGAACTTATTACTAAATATAAATAAGTACATCACATGCGGGTGTTGCAAACTAAAACTTATAAAATTATTTATGGTTATCCTTGGAATACCCGTTTTAAATAACCAGTACTGATCTAACGCTTGCATACGAAGTTTCAGAAACTATGAGAAAACACTTCTTCTCTGAATCGAAATAAAGCTTTGTCTCAATACCCTACCCCACTAAAATCACTCGTTATTGACAAAAAAAAGTGATAGATGTCACTAAAAGTGAGATGGGTCATAGAGGCTCCTTACAATGTACATGTTACAAAAGGCGATTGGCTTAATTGCGAATGTCCGGTCTTCCGCGTCGTTTCGCGATTTAATATATCCCTGAACAAGGGTTATGCATTTAATGGAAAGGTCCTTTCACATCCCATGCCCACACTATTCCAACGAACAAACATTATTTGACTGAACATCTTGTGCTTTTGATACGAAATTCAAGAAGAATTCTTTGGTTTTTGTTTGGTCTTAACGAATTCTGTTATTCTTTGTGTGTTTTACATATGATAATAGTAATAAATAATATTGGTGGACATTTCACAGAGTGATATCTAGCCCCCACCCCCAACTAAGCATATGGGAATTAGACAATGAAAGAATATTTATATACCTATATATATTTATACTATTTATACTCCTACGTTATGAGTTGTGTTTAACGTTATTGTTTTTAGTTTTAGTTTTAGTTATTAATATGTGTTGTTTTTGTAAAGTAAATACTCTTTCTTTCTTTTCTTTTTTCTTTCTTTTTCTATACCTTTTTGTAAATACATACGTATTATACATTAATAACACCCAGACGCAGAACAAACAACTATATTTATCACACAAATGTTTTGTTCTGCATAGGAATCGAATACACGATCACCGCGCAGAAAAGCAGAGTTACTACCAGTGAGCCGGAAGACCAATTGAGTCGAGTATTATTTCACGGTTAATTTTTCTTACTCGACTCAGCGCCGCTGGATGAGGGTAGAGGTTTACGAGGCACGATTCTCTCCGGGTGCGGTAGTCCCATCTGGTCTCCAAGTGAGGCAGCTCCATGGTATCGCATATGGATTGGACGTGGGCGGCCGCCGGAGCAGACTGCGGCCCGAAGATTGCCGCTACGCCACTTCGTAGAAGATGACACACTGCGTGATCAAATTGCCTGCCATGAGAAGGCAGTATCATCTACCTACCCTACCCACCGAACCTATAATCTTTGACTCGAAAATATAGGATAAATTAAACTGACAAGTGTCTTTGCTTTCAGTAGCTGTAAACTGCAAGACAACCGTATATGGCTCAAAGTTCAAAGCAATGATTTTGTCTCAATAATTGTACGTGTATTTTCAATACGATGAAGAAAATCAACGTATCTCAGAACAAACAGTTGAAGATGACATTGAAGTATCTATCCTGCCACTCCAGATTTTGTGTCAGTTTCATTTTCACTACGAACAGCATGCTAAGAAATTAAGCTAGTTTTTTTACTAAATATATCTGAAAGAACATAAATATATTTGAAATCTTTTCTCAATATTTCGAACAAACAGTTCAATTACAGTTGTAAATGGATCGTATTGATATTTACCTCGTTTTGAAGCGTGAAAGCTATCCTGCGGCGATATTGTCTCTACCTGCGCCAATAGCTTAGCCCGCGGCAGCACGGCGCGGTCCGCGTTGACTCGCTCCACAGCGTACCGAAACGCCACTTCTTGCTTATCATCCTCGGGATGAAAGAGGCCACCTATTCGATTACATCTATTAATATCAGCAAACTTTTAAGACTGCGATGACACTTGAGTAACGATTAGGAACCTCTTTTGTAATACTCCAATGAGGTTACATAGAAAATAAGTTTGTACCAAAGAGTTTGTGGGAAGTACCGGGTAGATAAATGCATTTTAATATCATATTTTGTTATCTGTGTGAGTTGCATTACTTATTTATTCAATGATTTGTGTTTTATACCTACTAAGCTTAATAACTATATTTATAATATCAAGATATTTCTTTGTGATATGCAGCTACATAATATGCGTTCTTATAAATCCTACCTATCTCTGAATATTTGTGTATCAGTAGAGCTCTGTTTCAGGTGATAAAAAAAATGTATTGTGATTACTAAGTATTAAGTAATTTTATCCATGTATATTCTATCAACTTAGACATTGAATACTAATTTATGGACTTATTCTATACAAGTATTCATAGATGTGTTTTATGACAGTCGTAACTTGCTTGAATGTATAACTAATACTTATGCCACATCCCTCTTATAACTTAATGGATATTTTGTATTAAAATGACCGAGTGCTTAATAATGAAAAGTGCTAGACAAATAGCGTTCAATATAAGGTATATAACAACTCAGTCTTTGTTAGGTTGTGAGGGTCTGTTTTTAATTATGTGGATGTTTTCTTCATGAGAACTTTAATTTGTTACTTTAAGCTGTGCGACTTGGATGTATGTATATTAAGCTCTACTAAATATTGAAAAGTCACTTCTTGCTTACCACCACGTTCGATATTCTGTATTAAAATTTGTAAAATTTGAAAGCTCAATATCAAAAGGTACTTAATAGGTCAGTGTAATGAGTAAATTTTATCTAACATTTCAGTATTCTAGTTTAATGAAAATTTGACTTCATGCTTATCGTGGGACGAAATGTATAAGTTAATATAACAAATATTTTAATCAACGTAAGTAGATATTGACTAGTAAAGGTGCAACAGGTTGAGAGTTCAGTATTAGGAGGTTAATTTTAATGCGATGCGGTTATCGGATTAGGGCATCAGGAGGTATCAAATTCCATATGAAATTCCAGTTCACCGCATACCCACCTCTACTACCTGCATAGTTAAAAATAATAATAGTAGTTTGTAGCAATAGCCCAATAAGCAGATAATTTAGTGTTCAAAAACAATAGCGCGAAATTACCATAATATCTTTAATAGCTTTACCATCTTCCTTCTCTCCTTCCATAATAAACACCCATATGAATCGGGCCTCAGCGTTGGCTTTAGCGCCATTAACGCCTTCTAAAGGCCCGGGATAGTATCCGAGATAAAAAATGAATAGGATAAAAATTATATAATAAGTAGGTAAAAACACCCGGGCAATGCGTCCAAGCATAATGAACTGTGCTTTTGCGCAGTTCATCTGATAGGGAAACAGAATTGGAGGATCTAGTCAGTTATTCGATACGTGCGGAGGTTTCAGTAAGTGGCTGAGCAATGCGAATAGTGAAACATCCATTTTAACGTCGCTAGTTCTATCAAAATCATAGTTGACAGCGCCTCTGCATTTTTTTTTATCAATGGACTATTTAGCGTTGGCCGCAGATGGCCTTGACAGCGTTTATACGGGCTTTTGGTGCGAGCAGACGGCTCTCAACCGGTTTCAGCTAAATCTAACTGTCACTACTTTCATATCGATATGTCCCGGTTTCAGTTCATGGCTACGACAACATTTGTGTGTTGAGAAAATTGAGCATAAAATATATTTGCTACGGTCACTATTCTTTTTTTCTTATACGCTTAACTTGCATTGATGTGGGTAAACAATATTTGTATTAACTGTGGTAACACGAATTTAAGTGTCAAAACATGTTAACAAAAGCAGAACGTACTGTAAAAAAACTAATACACTCAGACTATATTATTTCAGTTGTAAAAAGTTTGATTCGATCGCAAAGAAAATACCCAAGTTTGAATGAAATTAATGAGATATAAAATACAACGTCTGGAAATTTTAAACTAACTTCAATATTAATGTAACATTCTATCAAATTTGTAATTGAATTTACACAAAAGAATACTTATATAAAATATTTTTACAGCTGTTGTAGTCTGACAGATAATTGTATGCTGAAATATTCAATCATTTTGAAGTTTCAAAAACTCGGGGTTTCAATGGACGATGAAAATTACCGTCTGTTGTTATATGTTTAAGTAATAATTTTCTGAAATATAAATGACTTTTAAATTATTCTAAATCATTACACAATTTTTGTTTTTTATTTTGTTAATTGAATGTTTTCAGGAGTGAGGCTAAAATCGATGCAGTTATTAAAAAACACTGGTGAAGAATAGTTGGTCCTCGAAGACCTATTTCAAAGTATTTAGGTATGTATTTTTTATTACTTTTGTATTACTTACAGTAAGGTATAATGCACATGTACCTATATGACTCTGTCTAATAAATCTAACTGGAACTTTTGGATATTATAGCCTAAGGGCCTTCCTTATATTAGTGTTAGATTTTGTTTACAATATGTAGGTTTTTTAACAGCATAAGATAATTGGCCTGGCACAGTTAAATCTAAAGCTAAAGCTAGAATAATAATGAGGAACACCAACCACCACCAGAACGAATCATTATTATTATTATTATCCTATAAATTTACCTTACTATTGGAAAATGGAACTTGATATATAAAAATTGTTTTACATTATCATTTTTTTTTCTGCAAGGCAATTATATTATGCAACACGACAATCTGTTGGAAAAAAATTATTCAAGTGTTCAATGCGCTTATCTAATATTTTTTTTGTTTTTAGATTATCTAAAAACAACAACAATTCAGCAATTCCCCACTTTTTTGGCATCAAAATTATGTAATAAACAAAGTTGTAGTTATTTTTCATTGTTATCAATCAACATACCTCTTGGTTTCAAAACTTCTTGAGTTATATAAAGGTTATTTTTCTACTAAGCATTTCATGTTCTGAAATAAATCTGCCGTAAATACTCGGAGTCATAATAACGACGCACACACAAATAGGCTGGTGTTATTATGTGCTAGGGTATTATGTCAATAAGGTAAATTAGTTAGAGAGGGAAAACAATTTACCTATTCTAATTGTGTCAGGCAGAGCGGAGAGATGACCAAAAAATAAAACGAGGAAAACCGCCTTCGCCCCTCTCATTCTGAAACAAAGAAAAAAATACTAAAACACCAATCCTATTGCATGTACTCTTGCAAATTCGTACGGCACATTACCTAATAAGTAAGGAAGTAATTAGTACATTCATATAAAAAGTTTTATTTATTCGTTTTTCTATAACACAATGACTTAGTTAACATTCACCAGCTACCTACTAATAATATAGAGCCCTTACATGTTAATAAAAGGGATCTATATTTTGAGAAGAGAACCCTAAATTAATAAATGGTAAAATTTTAATCCTATAAAAAAGAAAGTCATTAAATTATGTTTTTATATTTCATAGTTCAAATTGCTAGTGAACTTAAAAACATTCGTGTTAATCAGTGACAGTAGTAATAGTAGTAGTATTAATATTAATAATAATTAAGCAGAATTGTGCAAAAGGTGTCAGGTGCTAGGTTGAAAATTGATATTAGACCAGCCATGTGCAATCCTCGATAAGGAAAAAGAGACAGTGGGTCAAATAAAATGCGCAGGTTTTACCGAGCTATCTCAGTTTACACTGAATTAACCATGCTAGCGACGATAATTGAATTCTGGCGATGATCAGATAATTTTCTCAATCGTGACATAATAGTTCTTTAGTTAATTTCTTTTAATTAGCCTACTGTTGGGTGTACAAGCAAGAAAGGATGGACTTTAGTTTATCTCGGGAGCCCTTTTGGTACGGCAGATCACCGTTTTAGTGACCTCACCTACATCCTCCGAGCTGATAAAAACTAACAAAAATCTCAGTTGAGGTCGCCAAATTTTATATAAATTTTGTTTAAATTGGACCGTTGACACGAAAGATGGTAAAATCATCGAGATCTACATTAGAACCAGTCAGGAAAACGCAGGTGTATCGTGGTAGCAGAGGTCATCTTTACCTTCTACCACAATCTCCTTGTAGGCCACTGGATTTTGCAAACATAAATGTCTCACATTTTTATTATTAATTAATATATGTTAATTGCTTGAACCAATCAGGCTTGGTGTAACTATGAATTCCTAGTAAGACATTATTAATGTCTCATTATGAATATGAATTCTTAATGAGACATTTACACTAGATATATTATCATCACACACTAGATATACTATTAAATAACTTTATAATATAATTATGAAATTATGTTTTAAAGTTATTTATTAGTATATCTGCAAATCTAGTATCTCTAGTATCTAGTGCAAAATACACCATGAGGGCTAGAACAGAATGTGGAAGTTACAAGAAATTGCAAGTATTCATATCTGGTAGACAATTATTCGCCCTACGACCGGGCTAGTTAATATTTATTAACCGACATAATGGAGCGATAAATATCACCATATAGGTGTAATTATTTCATAAGAGCCATTGCTAAATGTGACTCCTGCTGGTATTTCGGATAGTTACTTCACATAAATGACTGGCCTCATAGCTCAGTCGGCAGTAACTCTGCCTTCTGCGTAGGTCGTTGGTTCGATTCTCACTCCGAACAAACATTTGTGTGACGACATAGATGGTGGTTTTGTGTTTGTGTAATTGTACGAATAATATGTATGTATATACCAAAAACTTACAAAAAACCTTACTCTGGGGCTAGATGGCGCTGTGTGAAATGACATGAACATGAATGTCGTGCGGTAGCAATTTCTATCGGCGTATGTAGCAAATGTAACAGGTTATAAAAGTATTATGTGCGAGTATTCCCATATATCTATCGCCAAGCACTGCACTAATTGTTCCTATAATCGCAGAAATTTTACAAGTGTCTTTCATTTTTATTTCTCAGAATTACAGTAGCAGCCACGGCAGTGTTTTCAGTAGCCCCAGCAACAGGCGTTTTAGAGGAAAATCGTAGGATCTTAGCCGATAGGATTCCGACATACTCGTAGCCCGTTCGCAGTGCACGCGACAGACGGGTCCCAACATATTAAGTGAAAACAAAGGGTGACGGCTGCAGTGCTACGACTGTAACTAGATATAACTCCGAATAGTATTATAATATATTTATTTTCATCAAGCACTTTATCATTTATGTAGGTACAAGTTGTTAAAGGGTCTCAATGCACTCTAAAAAATGTCCATGCTATCTCACTTTTATAATTGATTTGAAGAGAAAACTACAAAACTTAATAAGTAAAATAATAATACATTTTAGGGTAATTTCACACAGCCATATCTAGCTCCAAAAATAAAAATAGTTTGTAGGTATTATGGGAACCAGATAAGTACAAAAGAACACAAAAAACGTGTGGTTGTGTAAAACCAGCTTTAGTCACCTGTAACGATGAATTTCGCGATGCAATATGACGGTGTTTAAGGGCTTCGGTCAAATTATGCGGTACCTACTCATCTACCACAAAGCTTACTAATAGCATATGTATATACTAGCTGTTGCCCGCGACTTCGTCTGCGTGGAATTCGGTTTTATCACGCACCCTTATTTTACCCCTCGGAAAAGTAGCCTAAGTTACTCCTTGTTACATCAGCTATCTGCCAGTGAAAGTCCCGTTAAAATGAGTCCAGCCATTTCAGAGATTAGCCGGAACAAACAAACAGACAGACAGACAGTCAAAAATTGTATAAAATGTTATTTTGGTATATGTACCGTGTATACATCTATATGCACTTAGTAAAAAGCGGTTATTTTAATATTACAAACAGACACGCCAATTTTATATATTTGTATATATTAGATATTTCCTACTTGAAACTGACCAATGTTCATATTTGCTCTCAATCATAACATCCTCAGGGATACCAGAATGTTTGGATAAGACCAGTTGTGTACGTTGGCACTCAAATGGGGTGTCATCGTGAAATGCTATCCGAAATCTATCGTGACACACTGAGAACATAACGAAAAATCTGCCACGTTATATAGAATTGCCGCCAATTCTGGAAAACGAATGATAAATTTGTAAAATCTGTGGTAATCCACATAAGGTAAATAGAATTATAAAAAAAATGGAAATGGAATAATAGAAATTAAAGGGAAAAAACGAGACTTTAAGCAGTAATACACCAACTAATTCGATACTTGCGTTGTGTCTTCTTGACTGAGAGTGTAAAGGGGCCGTTCTTTTTATAAATGCCGACGTAGCACCCCGGGGACTATAAAATAATGAATATTCCATTTACTCGAAAACGTCGAGTAAAACCTGTCCTTATACGTTAAGGAAGCGCGAATGTTTTTGCTGGCATGTATCAGTTCTAATAAACTTGGGGACTGTTATTTGTAAGTTCATATAGACATAAAACCCTGTCATTATGTACATCAGCCGTAAAAGTAGGTAATAAAAAGATTTATAACTCTCTTGACACCTTACCCATTAAACGTCACTATCGAGGTTCAAAAAGATCAGATCAGGCCTTGGTATTACCTAACGACTCTCAGCGAA